>CM070822.1:50031706-50631706 GCA_036326025.1 Chrosomus eos
AACGGCACTTAAGGAAAAGAAACCGAGCACCGTGGGAGAGCTGCGCAAGATTCTTGGCCTGCTCAGCTATTATCGGCAATACCTCAAAGACTTCTCCCGGATCGCCAGTCCCCTCTACGACCTGTTAAAAAATAACACTGATGGTCAACCACAGAGGGAAGGAAAACACAACGTTAGAAACAACAAACGGAATCATGTGGTGCCCTCAAGTAAATCGATTGAGTGGACAGAACACCATCAGGAGATACTTGAGAAGTTGATTGATTGCCTGGTTCAGCCACCAGTTTTAGGGTTTCCAGATTTCTCCCAACCATTCATACTCCATACGGATGCATCCAACCAAGGGTTGGGAGCAATCTTATATCAGAATCAGAAGGGAAAGCTGAGAGTAATTGCCTACGGTTCCCGAACTTTGACAGCAGCAGAGAAAAATTACCACCTGCACAGTGGAAAATTGGAATTTTTAGCTCTGAAATGGGCTGTAACAGAAAAATTCAGAGACTATCTGTATTATGCACCAACCTTTACGGTGTTCAGCGACAACAACCCATTGACCTATGTCCTGACCTCGGCAAAGTTGAACGCCACCGGGTGTAGATGGGTATCAGAGCTCGCAGACTTCCACTTTACCATCCGCTATCGTCCCGGTAAGGAAAACGTAGATGCAGACTCACTCTCCAGGATGCCAGTCGACCTGAAAACGACAATGAGAGAATGTACTGAGGAATTCTCATCTGACTGTGTGGGAGCTGTAGTACAAGCAGTGGAAATCCAACGTAATCCAGATGTGTCCCTTCCTGTGGCCTTTCAGAGTGTACCAGTATGTGTGGAGGAAGATGACGGACTACTCAAATCCCTGTCAAAAGAGGAAATCAGACAAGCACAAAAGGATGACAAGGACATAAGCGTAATCATTGAACACTTACAAACAGGATCTAGGCCTCAGCAGTGGCGGTCGGTCAACTCGCTATCAAAAGTTCTTCTGAGAGAATGGGATAAGCTGAAGCTGGATGAACATGGCATTCTGTTCCGCCAAACATCTCACAGGAAACAGCTGGTATTACCCACTCAGTTCAAAACAACTGTTCTGAGGGAACTGCACAATGAGATGGGTCATCAGGGTCTTGACCGCACCACAAGCCTTGTTAGGGATCGGTTCTTCTGGCCCTACATGCAGAAAGACATTGAGAACTATGTCCTGAGAACCTGCTCCTGCATCAAACAAAAAAAACCATGCCGTGAGACAAGAGCACCCCTTAAAACTATCAAAACGACCCACCCATTCGAATTAGTGTCTATTGACTTTCTTCATTTGGATAAGTGCAAGGGGGGTTATGAGTACATTTTAGTTATCGTTGACCACTTCACCCGGTTTGCGCAGGCCTATGCAACAACCTCAAAATCAGCAAAGACAGTGGCTGATCGTCTATTCAATGATTTCGCCCTCAAGTTTGGTTTTCCATCCAGAATTCACCATGATCAAGGTGGGGAATTTGAAAATCAGCTGCTCACCCAACTCAAAAAGTATAGTGGTGTGCCGGCTCAAGGACCACCCCCTACCACCCCCAAGGGAATGGGCAGGTGGAAAGATTTAACCGGACATTACTGCAGATGCTGAAAACCCTGACTGAAAGACAAAAATCTAATTGGAAGGATGCCCTCAACAAATTAATCTTTTCATACAACTGCACGAGATGTGACGTGACTGGCTTTTCACCTTTCCATCTGCTGTTCGGCCGCGTTCCCCAAGGCTGCCCATCGACGCTCTTTTCGGACTCAACTCTGACAACAACTCTCAGAGCTACAGTGAGTACATGGAACGATGGACGAAAGGGATGCAAGAAGCTTGTGAGATAGCAAGAGAACAGGCAAACAAGTGTGCTGAAAGAAACAAAAGGAATTACGACCAAAAAGTGAGGTGCACTGACCTGTTCCCAGGAAGCAGGGTCCTCGTGAAAAACCTGACTCCAAGAGGTGGGACCGGGAAACTGTGGAATTACTGGGAGGATGAAGTTCACGTTGTCACACGCCAGGTAGCAGATGATGCACCAATCTACGAAATAAAACCTGAACAGAGTAAAGGTAGATCAAGAGTTTTACATCGCAATCTTCTTCTTCCATGTGACCACCTGCCTCTTAACATCACACCAACTCAAAATATCAAACCAAAGCGAGGACATCAGCCGAGAAACAGTAGAACTCAGCTCACCATGGAAAGAGAATGTGAGCCAGAGTACGATAATGAAAGTGAAGAGGATGAGTATTACTTCAGAGTGGAGATGAGACCACAAGAAAGCAGTGATCAAGGAAACAGGGATCTGTTACCTCCACAGTCAGTACCTTGTGAACCGCTATCTAGCCCTCCAGTGTCGGAACCAATCCCACAGTCACTTTCAGCCGAGTCAGAGATAAATCTTCCAGAGCCAGCACCTGCAATAAGACAAGAGTGTCATGAAAACGAACCATCTGTTGACCCAATGGAACAAGACTTACCTGTTGATGAAACAACTGAAGCGCTTGGGTCCAGGTACAGGACCTCAGAGGAGGAAAACGAGCATCAATTCACCAGGAGGAAGCGACGGCCACCAAAAAAGTTTACTTATGACAACTTTGGGACCCCATCATGCTACAATGTACAGATGGTGAAAAAAAAGCACTACCCACACGTTGCATCTAGTGGAATGACCGCTGCGACACCCTGGTTATCAATGCCAATTTATTACCCACAGCCCTCATATGTGTGCTATTAAATGAAATGCCACTATACACCACATCACCCGGAATCTGTTTTTTGCCCATAGTGAGAAACTATTGAAAAAAAAAGAGAAAACAGACAAACAATGGACTGTTACCAAATATTAAGAAAATGGACTGTTGTGCGGTCTTGAAACTGTGGACACTTTGAATCACTTTCAGACTTTCTTGTTGACACTTTTTGAATCTTTTTCTTGCTTGAAGGACTTTTTGCCATTTTTGCCAGGACAAATTAATGGACTGTTTTTTTTTCCCTAAAAGAGACTCTGGGGTTTAAAGAGGACTTTCTTGTTTGACACTAACCCATGGGACTATTACGAACTAGTGCCTTTTGCCTATTAAGTGATACGAACTCTTGTATGGTAAAATTATTGGTTGTTGCAGAAACACTAAAAAAAAGAAGAAAAAGAAATGTTGTGCAAGGAAAATGTTGGTAACAGTGTTGTAAAATCTGACGTTGCATACAACAACTGCTGAATACTGTAAATTGAGCATTGCTGTAACTGATTACTTTTGCGATATGATGTCGGGACGACATCTTATTTTGAGGGGGAGAGTGTGATATAGTGGATTTTATGTATATAGTGTCTCTTTTCAAATGCATTTTAATATTGTTTAAATGCTTATTTGTGCTCTGTTAAAAAAAAAAGAAGAGTGTTATGTTCATTTATTAAATTAATTATTTTCGCTCGGCATACCAGAGTGATGACGTCATCGCACGCTTTAGTAGCCCGCGCGCCTGTGATGTGCTTCATTCAGAGTAAACACGACGAAGCCATCACTGCAGCGCTTGTGTGATTTATTCTTTATCTACCTTATACTTCTTCTTCAGGTAACTAAAATGCCTCGGTTTTGAGTATAAACGTTGGTTAATCAAATACTGATGAGTTGTGAGTGTTTATAGCACTTTGTTTTACTAAATGAATAGTGTGTCATGAGTTTAGTACGCCCGAGCACATGGTTAGCATGTCAGCGTCAGCCCGCTATACACGAGAGAGGGCCATTTATGTCAATAATATTTGAGTATTTAAAAGTTCATGATGTTTTTTTCAGTTTATGAGTTACTTTAAACTTACACATGTGGGCAGATTAACACCTTCATGTCTGTGAATTGAGTTATGCATTGCATTAGTCTTCATCAGTCTTGTATGTGACTTTATGGTAGATAAATATATCAGAGACAATAAGTGAACGTGATTAATATCTCAGCTGCATTGTTGTCATCAATTTCATACTGTCATTTAGTGGCTGAGTAGATATTCAGTCTGAAAATGTTCTATTTTGTAAGAGTATAAGATTTGAGTGTTAATTGTAAATGCCACACGTATGTTGTGTGATGGGACATGCTTAAAGTCACTTACATTTACAATCAGTCATTTCTTTGAAAGAAAAGTGATACATGCACTGATAATATGATGTATTGAGTATTTGTTATACATGTATGCTTTTATTAATTCATTCAGAGTAAACACGACGAAGACATCACTGCAGCGCTTGTGTTAATTCTTTATCTGCTTTATACTTCTTCTTCAGAGGTATTACAAAGACACTTGTAAGGCTTCTCTCCAGTGTGAACTCTCATATGAATCTTAAGGTTTCCTTTAATCGTGAAACTCTTTCCACACTGAGGACAGGTGAAAGGCTTTTCTCCAGTGTGAACTCTCATGTGATTCTCAAGGTATACTCTCTTTGTGAAACTCTTTCCACACTGATGGCATATAACACAGTTCTCTCCAGTGTGAATCCTCATGTGATCATAATCTCGCTCTAATTAAATGTAAATCGCCCTGAATTAAAATGTAAAAACAGATCAAATAATTTATTTGTCGAAATGTTGCGATGTTGTTTCATTCCACCTCCTCCTCTTCTCTCCTCCTCCTCCTACTCTTCCCTCCTCCTGCTGCTCCTCCTCTTATCTCCTGCTCCTCCTCTTCTCTCCTCATGCTGCTGCTCCTCTTCTCTCCTCCTCTTCCCTCCTCCTCCTCTTCTCACCTCCTCCTCTTATCTCCTCCTCCTGCTCCTCCTCTTCTTATTTCCTGCTGCTCCTCCTCTTCTCTCCTCCTCCTGCTCCTCTTCCCTCCTCCTGCTGCTCCTCCTCTTATCTCCTGCTCCTCCTCTTCTCTCCTCCTCCTCTTCTCTACTCCTGCTGCTCCTCCTCTTCCCTCCTCCTGCTGCTCCTCCTCTTCTCTCCTCCTCCCTCCTCCTGCTGCTCCTGCACCTCCTCCTCTTCTCTCCTCCTCCTCTTCTCTACTCCTCCTGCTCTTATCTCCTCCTCCTGCTCCTCTTCCTGCTCCTCCTCCTCTTCTCTCCCCCTGCTGCTCCTCTTCCTGCTCCTCCACCTCTTCTCTCCTCCTGCTCCTCCTCTTATCTCCTGCTGCTCCTCCTCTTATCTCCTGCTCCTCCTCCTCTTATCTCCTGCTGCTCCTCCACCTCTTCTCTCCTCCTGCTGCTCCTCCTCTTCTTTCCGCTTCTTTCCTCCTCCTGCTCTTATCTCCTCCTCCTGCTCCTCTTCCTGCTCCTCCTCCTCTTCTCTCCCCCTGCTGCTCCTCTTCCTGCTCCTCCACCTCTTCTCTCCTCCTGCTCCTCCTCCTCCTCTTCTCTCCTCCTTCTGCTCCTCCACCTCTTCCTCTTTCCTCCTCCTGCTCCTCTTTCCTCCTCCTGCTGTTCCTCCTCCTCTTATCTCCTTCTGCTCCTCCTCCTCTTCTCTCCTCCTGCTGCTCCTCCTCCTCTCTCCTCCTGCTGCTCCTCTTCCTCTTATCTCCTTCTGCTCCTCCTCCTCTCTCCTCCTGCTGCTCCTCCACCACCTCCTCTTCTTCTGCCCCTCCTCTCTTCTCCTGCTGCTCCTCCTGCTGCTCCTCCTCCTCTTCTCTCCTCCTCCTGCTCCTCTTCCCTCCTCCTGCTGCTCCTCCTCTTATCTCCTGCTCCTCCTCTTCTCTCCTCCTCCTCTTCTCTACTCCTGCTGCTCCTCCTCTTTCCTCCTCCTGCTGCTCCTCCTCTTCTCTCCTCCTCCTCTTCCCTCCTCCTCCCTCCTCCTGCTGCTCCTGCACCTCCTCCTCTTCTCCCCTCCTCCTCTTCTCTACTCCTCCTGCTCTTATCTCCTCCTCCTGCTCCTCTTCCTGCTCCTCCTCCTCTTCTCTCCCCCTGCTGCTCCTCTTCCTGCTCCTCCACCTCTTCTCTCCTCCTGCTCCTCCTCTTATCTCCTGCTGCTCCTCCTCTTATCTCCTGCTCCTCCTCCTCTTATCTCCTGCTGCTCCTCCACCTCTTCTCTCCTCCTGCTGCTCCTCCTCTTCTTTCCTCTTCTTTCCTCCTCCTGCTCTTATCTCCTCCTCCTGCTCCTCTTCCTGCTCCTCCTCCTCTTCTCTCCCCCTGCTGCTCCTCTTCCTGCTCCTCCACCTCTTCTCTCCTCCTGCTCCTCCTCCTCCTCTTCTCTCCTCCTTCTGCTCCTCCACCTCTTCCTATTTCCTCCTCCTGCTCCTCTTTCCTCCTCCTGCTGTTCCTCCTCCTCTTATCTCCTTCTGCTCCTCCTCCTCTTCTCTCCTCCTGCTGCTCCTCCTCCTCTCTCCTCCTGCTGCTCCTCTTCCTCTTATCTCCTTCTGCTCCTCCTCCTCTCTCCTCCTGCTGCTCCTCCACCACCTCCTCTTCTTCTGCCCCTCCTCTCTTCTCCTGCTGCTCCTCCTCCTCCTCCTGCTGCTCCTCCTCCTCTTCTCTCCTCCTCCTGCTCCTCTTCCCTCCTCCTGCTGCTCCTCCTCTTATCTCCTGCTCCTCCTCTTCTCTCCTCCTCCTCTTCTCTACTCCTGCTGCTCCTCCTCCTCTTCTCCCCTCCTGCTGCTCCTCCACCTCTTCCTCTTTCCTCCTCCTGCTCCTCTTTCCTCCTCCTGCTGTTCCTCCTCCTCTTATCTCCTTCTGCTCCTCCTCCTCTCTCCTCCTGCTGCTCCTCTTCCTCTTATCTCCTTCTGCTCCTCCTCCTCTCTCCTCCTGCTGCTCCTCCACCACCTCCTCTTCTTCTGCCCCTCCTCTCTTCTCCTGCTGCTCCTCCTCCTCCTCCTCCTGCTGCTCCTCCTCCTCTTCTCTCCTCCTCCTGCTCCTCTTCCCTCCTCCTGCTGCTCCTCCTCTTATCTCCTGCTCCTCCTCTTCTCTCCTCCTCCTCTTCTCTACTCCTGCTGCTCCTCCTCCTCTTCTCCCCTCCTGCTGCTCCTCCCTCCTACTGCTGCTCCTTCTCCCTCCTCCTCCTCCTGCTGCTCGTCCTCCTCCTCTATCCTCCTCCTGCTGCTCTTCTCTCCTCCTTCTGCTCCTCCTCTCTCCTCCCGCTGCTTCTCCTCCTCCTCTCCTCCTACTGCTCCTCCACATCTCCGCACTCCTCTTTCTCCTGCTCTTTAATTATGTACCACATATGTGTGTATGTGTGCAATAATATGAAATAAAAACAATTTGCTTATCAAAGCAAATATTTAGAGACAGAAACAACCAACATCCAGTATGCAGGCCTAAAACTCCTAAAAACCTAAACATGTCCTACCTCACATCACCAGCAATCTTTGGAGGAGTTCACTGGACTCTGTAACTCTGTCTATGACTCCATCGTTTTCTAAAGTCATTATGATCTCTTTCTCTGTGCACATTAGCATGAATGCCTCAAGACGCTCCTGTGTAAGGTTACTACTCAGTCTGTTCTTTACAAACATGAGTGTAGAAAAGGTCCTCTCACAGGCCACTTGACTGAAAGAGAGTGTAAGCAAGAACTTGTAGGCCAGTCCAATTACATGTTAGGCATCAGTGAGGAGGTTGTATTTGGAAAAGGATATGATAAACACAAATTGCAAAGACTTTACAGGAGGTGAAGCTGGTGTTATTCAGTTCCATGTCTTCTCCATCCTCTGTCTCTTCTGGAGTCTGGACAGTGTATGACTCCAAATGTGGCAACTTAAGTGTCTCCCACTGGTTGGCCAGACTACAGAGCTCGGCATTGAGCCTTCCAGATGTTGCTCTTTCATCGAACCTCAGGAGGCATTTACTGAGGTGTTTAAGTGATTCAAACACCATGCAACAGGCATGCAAAATCATTATAAAGAGCTCCATTCCGAGTCACTGTGTCCAAAATTACATTGTGCACCTTGATCCTATATTGATCCTCTGTATTCAATGAATGTTCTTTCTCTGCTACTTCACCTGGCATGGACTTCTTTCTGATTATTCTTCAGGTAGAACCCCCTGAACCACCTCTTTAGATCCATTCTCCTTCAGCTCCTTGTTAGCCCATTCAACAAAGACATTTGCAGCTTTTGTGACACTATCCATGTCCCTGTTGCAGGATTTTAGGCTGTCTTGGGCCCCCATAACTAGTTGATGAGCAGTGATTAGATCCATGCCACTGGGCTGGAGGTATCTGGAGAGTGGTGAGGTAATCTCAAAGATTCTCAAGAATATCTGCGCTGTCAGCACCGCCTCATGCTTCAGTAGGGACTCCATGTACCCCTTAGCTCTTGCTCTGACATGTGCTTTGATATATCTTCCACTATCCTTTTCAGTGTTATGAGAAAATCAACATACAAAGCATTGTCTGGGTTACCAAAACAGCCAAATATCTTGCTTAGGGCCAGGTCCTTGGCCCACCATCTTGTCTCCCCGATAGGAGACAGCCGTCTGTGTCGCTTGTCATCATTCACTTCCTCCCACATTTTCATATGCGTGTATGAGTCCTTGATAAATACAGCAACATCGTTCACAATGGAGAAAAGGGATGCACCAGAACAAGATTAAGCGCATGTGCATAGCACCAGATGTGCACTTGGTTAGGAGACTCTGATGACAGTAAAGCCTAAGCTCAATATCCACCTTTGCCAGAGTTTTTTTAAGTAGATCCACAAAATACTCTCGAGTTGCTGACTCACATTCAACCACACCTATGAGCATCTCATGGACCACATCAGTCACATATCTGAGGATAACAGCACACTGGTCTGTGGAGGTAACATCTTGTGTGGTGTCAATCTGCAGAGAAAAACATTCCTGCTTGCCTTACTTCCCTTGAAATGCTTTTTTTGATTAAGTGGCAATTACATCAATCACTTTGTTGACAGATGTTTTAGAGAGCAGTGTAACGAAAGATCCTCTGCCTTTAACCCTGGTCTTATGTAGGCTTTTGCTTTCTGCACACATTAATTTACATGTTCTTGCAGAGAGACATCAAATTTGCTCAGCAGAAAGATAATTTCCAAGAATTTCCAATGATCAACAGCAATGTGTATGCAGCTTCAAATTTGGTGCCTCTATAGCTAAAACCACACTTTCCGATGACTTTTATCACTTCTATGACATGGTCCATGACTTGGCGTTTCTTTCTGACTTGGTCACGGTGAAGAGACACTTGTTTTCCACTTAGTAAGCTTGCTATGTCTGCTTGACTGGCCGTCATAAAATATGCTTCTGCACTGTCTCAGTAAACTTGGCTTCTTTCGTGCTGTTCTATTCTCTGATGTACATGCATCCTGGCTGTCATTCCCTCTTAATGAATGCACTTTCATTTGAAGATGGCTTTGCATGTGCCAAACATACTGTGCCATACCGTGAGTTTTCTTTCTTACAGTATGTAAGCCACTTTCTCATAATACCATCTTTGGTATGATAGATATCTTGTGCCTTGTCTGGGGGGTTGTTGAGGGTGGTAAGATCTAAATCTTTGGAGGCCGGGCGTGTATAAAAATCGTCCCCACGCATTTCTTTCTCTTCTTTCCTTCTTTTTGCCATTTTTACCTTACGTATCTGTTGCATTCACACAAACCCGCCAAACCTGACCAAAAGTAAAATTTGATGCGCCTAATTTAAGCCAATGGGATGCCAGGAAAAACGAGGATCAGTCCAAGTTGGGAGGGGCAGCTCGTATCCCCCCTCAGATTGAAAGTATTGGTTTGGCCCAGTCTATAACTGTCAAAGGACATGTATTTTTTGTTGAGATGTGTATTTGTGTTGTTATAAATTCATGTAAATTTGAGTTCATTCAATTTAAAAACAATTGTGATATTCAGAAGCCGATATTTATAATATATGCCCTTTGAGGTGTTTTAAAGTTAGGGGTTCTATAAGGAGGATATATATTTATTATATTATATAATATATGATATATATTTCATAATGTTTATAATGTTGTTTTATATTACTTTAGTGCACGATGTGATGTGCTATTCATGATTTTGATTGCATTCGTCGTATTTCTGTTGTCATTCACTTGCATATCACCGGACATTGGCACGAGAGACTTGTAAAGGACTGAGAAATGAATATTTGAATATATGTTTTTATTTCTTGTAGTTTTCACTGTCTATGGTGTCTACTGAAAAGAGAGAGAGATACAAAAATAAACAACAAAAGACATCTGTATGAAGTGTGGCCTTTATTTCGTCAGACCAGTGCAGCTATACGGTCTGAAACACACACACAGACACAGCGTTTCGCTGCAGCTGAGCGGCCGGTCGCGTATCATAAAAAAAATTAAAACTCTTTGACCACCAGCCGGTTCTTGGGCCTGAAATGGACCGGCCATTCGGGATTGTTCCCGGTATTCCCGATGGCCAATCCGCCCCTGGTGCTGCATGTTATCTCTCAATACAGGAGCAGAAGCGCTGGTTCTGATTGTATTGTTTGTTGTTTAAATGTGCGTGTTGCATATCTTTATTTTATACATTTGATATGGTCTATTGGTGAAGTATAGCATTGATTACTGTGGAGGGGAGAAATTTAGACCAAATTAAAATATAACAAATATCACACTTGCAATTGTGAACGGGAAATGGCACTCTAGCTGATGTGATATTGTATGATAACAATATAATATGATATAATATAAGACAAAACTAATTTGGGGACATACCTATAACTGCACACATCACACAGTGAAAGCACGAGAAACAAAAGCAATCAGCTCACAGTGCCTCATACACCGTTAAAACAATGATTACTATATCATAATAGACGATACACACTGCACACCTCTACGAACATAAAGAATGAACTTACAACTGAAATGACATTTGCCTACTTTCTTCTCCTTCTCTCCTCTCTCGCGTGCAGGAGACAGATGTTATTCTGCCACGAATGTGATGCGAATTGTCACGTGATGTGAACAAGCAAATCCACAAAGATAGAATAATAAAAAAAATACTTACGCTAATTAGATAGTTTTAATTTGGAAAGCATTTAGATATGTCCAAGTCAAAGTGTCATCTAAAATTTAAGACCTTTCATAAGTAAAAATACTTTTTATGGCCTTGTATTTTAAAAATCTAATTTAAGACTTTTTAAGGATCCGCGGGAACCCTGACATTACACAAAACTGAAATTGCATGTCAAAATAAAACATAGTAAAAAAAAACTATGTAAAACCCCCCCCCCCCCAAAAAATTCCCGAATCACTTTTTCAGGGGAGCTCATGTCTTATTAAGAGGAGCCGAGCTCCCCCAAGCTTCCCCGTAGTTAGCACCCTGTGATTATCTTTAATTATATAGTCAAGCCAGTGTGTGACAGTCACTGATTTATCATGCAGCTCAAAGGATTATGGGTAGAATCTCTGTTCGATAGTAGGGCTGAAAAGGTTGGACTGTAATAAGTAATGGATTATATCTAGCTTTCCTCAATGGGGTGTCGGTAAGACCACACTGGATTCGATCAGTTCCAGGCAAAGGAGGTTTATTTTTTGACAATGTTTGGCTGTACACAACACGGCTGTACACAGGTTTTACAGCTTAATAGTGTGTTTAGATGTTTGTGGTCTACAAAGGGAAAGGAATAAAGATATATAAAACAAATGTCTTGAGTATTATTACACAAACATTATTTCCAAAAAGCTACCAATCTCTCAAATAAAGTTCAATTATCAAGTTCAATTCTAGAATAAAATAAAGAAATCAATATACAAGCAACAGAATTCGTATGCAACACAGCCACCCATGGTCAGAAATGGTAAAACATTCAAACATTCATCAAAAAAAACATTATAATTATTAATTGATTTAAATGAACAGCACATAATCAGAAACATTGCATTCATAAATTTGAAATAGAAAGCATTTCAGCTGTTAATGTGAGGATCACACATACATGCAATTCGTAGTATTTATATTGCACCCAGTGTTCGATTTATTTGTCAAATTGAACATAATCGGCACAATTACGTGCACTTGACAGCACGCGACATCACTGTTAAATACTCGTCACTTAATGAAATTGACATTGGCATTGTATCAATTGTAATTGACATTGTATCAAGGCTTTAAAAACTCTTTAACCAGCATTTATCATTAACTTGGTAAACAGTCAACTTTGTTTTAATAAACAATAAATTTGTTTATTGACGCACACTTTGCACACACAGTCCATTGAGTCACTCTCGCTGCTGATGATAACTGGCAGAAAGTAGCGCACGTGACTCTGCCTTTCTAACAATCTCTAAAGTATATTCTGATTCATCAACACAGTTTCACTGATCCAGAATAAACATAAAACCCAGGGTAGAGCGGCTGAGTAAATGTGGTCTGGACTGTGTGTATGAGGCTCATTGTGTCTCTGTCGATGCTGTAGAAGGACAGAGTTCCTGCACTGTGATCCACATACACTCCTATTCTACGACTGATGGGCTTTACAGGGAGGTCAGTCTTAATGTTATTGTGTATGAATGAGTAACCGAAGAGAGAAATGGACAAACTCCAGGACTGATCATTATACCCAAACCGACACTTAAAACCCCGTCCCTTCCTGCTGATGCTCTTATATGACACTGATATAAACACATCATCAATCCCACTCCTCTCAATCTCCCAGTAACAGCGTCCACACACACTCTCTCTACACAACACCTGCTCATAATAATCAAATCTTTCTGGATGATCAGGATACGGCTGATCTGTGACAGAGCCAGTAATCACTCTGTTCCTCTCAGACAGATGGAGGCGTTTATGTGCGTTTATGCGTTTAGATCCAGAGTGAGCGGATGGGAATCTGATGGAGATAAAACACATCAAAATCAGGAATTATGAATCTGCCTGATCTTTTAATGTAGCAGTTAGAAAATATAAAGCACACTAAGTCAAAACAGGGTGGCCATGTTGTTCACATGATCAGCTACTTGTCAATGTCTAGCTTAAAGCATCATGTTAGAACATTAAAGTCAACTAGTCAACTGGTCTGTGCAATAGGGGTGTAACGGTTCTCTGTAAAAAAAAATCCAATCGTACAGTTCTCCACCCGTGGTCCTTGTATTGTTGTTCATCTCACATATGACGACACATCTATGATATGGTTTGTTGAGTAGGGTGACCAACTGTCCTGTTTTCCCAGGACATGTCCTGTTTTCATATAACAATATAACATATAATGTAAACTTTGAGTATCATTTGAGTAGGCCTATCTGTTTGCCGGGCCGAGTGTCCTGTTTTTTCAGGACAAAATATGGTCACCCTATTGTTGAGAATAACAACACATAAAACAGACAGACTTTTTTGGCTAATGTATGTGTCAGTCAATGTATAATCATTCTGGCTTCACAATACGTTACAACAGCGATGATCAAAAACATGGAAAAAAACGTCACTCTTTGTAAATTGTTTAATGCATGTGTCGTATACTCTAATATGAGCTGTAATTTATTTTTTAAACCTTGCCAATTTAATCATTTAAGCGCAAGACATTAAAGAGAACTCGCACATCGCAAACAGCGCCTAAATACTGATTTCTCTTTCAAGACTTGCTCTTGAACGGACAAATTCACACAACAATTATGTCAACATGCCCCTCTTGGCAAGTATCCTAGTAAACACAGTCAGTTATATCTTAAGTGAACATAAACAGATGAGAAAGACACGCATGTGTAACATAATCAGTGTACTGGATCTGTGCATTATTTCTTAGTGACAGAATCCTAATATTCCTGCTATCTGTGTTTTAATGTATTTTTTTTAACTAGGACATATTTCTCAATACTAAGGTAACTTTTTCAAAATTCTTCACACAGTGATCACAGCATCAGTATATGTGAGCTAAACGGAGAATCATTTATCATTTCTACAGTAATGTCATATTGAAAAATATTCTGAATCTAACAATCATATACTATCAAAGGTATTAAATGCAGCTGAACACCTACACAGATATTCATCTTTCATACCATCTACACAAAAGGAGAAAACATAGGAATAATTTTGTACTGCATTTGTAAACATGAATCATGTCACATAAACTACAGTGAATTTGTAAACAGTACAGTATGTCATTCTTTTGTAAATGATTTTTATAAAAGAAAACATATAAGACTCCTGTTGTTTGTGTTTTTAGGTTGTTGTTTTATAAGTAACAAAGTATGATCTGGAAGAATAAGTTGATTTGAGACATTAATTCAATGTTTTGGTAGTTTTAGTGCATTTTGAATGTGAAAATAACTGCTGTGAAGCTGAAAGTTTGTCATGAGAACTGAGGGAAGAGTTTTGAAAAAAGTACTTAAGTTTTTGAGAAATGTGTCCTAATGATTGTAAAAAAAAAAAAAAAAAAAAATTATGTCAAACAACAAAAGATACTCACTGCTCTTGACTGAATATTTTTGGAACTTTATAATGAATCATCTTTTTAATTTATACAGTGAAGATTGTATGCAGTGCTGCTTTATATTTGATTATATTATTCAGTACCTTAAAACTACTGTGAGATACCTGAAAAAGGTCCTCCCTGAGAGGAATGGGCCAGAGAGGGGCTGTCGAGAGGAGCATCAGTTCGGGGAACCAGGTCCAGTTGACCAATAAGGGGCAACTAGCAAGACCTGCTCCTCTTCCTCCCTGACTTTGCACAGCGTCTGTGCAAGAAGGCTCACTGAGGGAAAAATGCATAAGTTCGCAGGCCCCGGGGCCAGCTGAGTGCCAGTGCATCCGTGCCGAGGGTTCCCTCGGTCAGGGAGTAAAACAACTGGCAATGAGACAAGTTCGGAGAGGTAAACAAATCTATCTATGCGGCCCCGAAGTGGTCCCGAATCAGCTGGGCCACCTGGGAATGGAGTCTTCACTCTCCCTGGGCCACCAGCTGTCGTGAGAGCTCGTCGGTGGCACGATTGAGCAGGCCGGGGATATAAGTGGCACGAAGCGACGGGGTGACAGAGCCAACCCGAAGGGTAGGACTTTGTACTGATATGCTCAACCCTCGAACGCAAAACACAGGAATGGCCTGTGTCGCAGGAGGATGGAGACATGAAAGTATGCTTCCTTCAGGTCGATCGCTGCAAACCTATCTCGGGGACAGATGTATTCATAAATGCGTTTCTGTGTTAGCATCTTGAACGGAAGCTTGAAAAGGGTTTCAAGGGTTTCGATTTAAGACTCGCAGGTCCAAGATTGGCTGTAACCCACCGCCTTTCTTGGGTACAATGAAGTACGGGCTGTAGAAGCCGGACTTCATATCGGCTAGAGGGTGCAGCTCTATCCTATCCTTTGCCAGTAGACCTGCGATCTCGACGCGCAAGACAGGGGCACATTCGCTCAGCACCGAATTGTAACGAACACCACTGAATTTGGGTGGACGTCGGCCAAACTGAATCATGGAGCCAAGTCTAATAGTGCGGAGGAGCCAGCTGGACCGGTTGGGAAGCACTTTCCAGGCTTCCACGAACCAGGCCAGGGGGGCCAGAGGCACCACAGACGTACCCGGGGTGGGGCAGCGAGGTGGATGACAGGGACCCGAGTGTGCAGTGCAACGCTTACCTGTGCAACGCAATGGTTTCTGAATGCCCAAACACGTGATGCATCTATTGTGACCGTCAGCTGGGGACAGGGAACGACCGCATCCAGAAACGGTCTTTTTTTTTTCATTACCTTTCAGGAAATGGGACTCTCACCAGTGCCGGAGCACACAGGGGAATAACCGCAGCAACACTAGGAGCGTTTCCATTACCCTTCAAATTGCGCAAATTGAAATTGCGAATTGAAATTATGCTCAATGGAAACACGTCAATTTCGCAAAAACTCCCATTTATCGCAAAAAAAGTTTTCACGCTCGCATGAGGAGGTTTTTCAGGCAATTCGAAAAAGGAATATTTCGCAAAACTGCAATGGAAACAGTTTTTGCGCATTAACAGTCACCCGACTTAGAAGACGCGGTGTGTTTGGGGTCCGTGGTATACGCAAATAATAATAGGCTAATAAATATCATCATTATTATAACAGTTATTAGGCTACATAGGCCTATTTAGAAGACGCTTTTATCCAAAAAAGGAACAAAGCAATTCGTCAAATATCATTCATAATGGTTAGACAATAATAATACAGGGCTAAGATTATCACAAATAAACACAAGATTTTGACGCATATGCAAGTGTTTGTGCTGAGCGCGGCAGGCGCGGGCGCGAATTGCTTTTTCCTATCAACAGTAGAAACAACTTAAAATAGGCATACTCTATAATTTCTGGTCATACAGAAAATAATAATACATTATTCACAACTATGATTTTATTTGTGTAAACTCACAATAACAAGAAAACGTTGTGCTTTTGTAAAATAAAATAAAACAATCATGCACGCTTTCATGATCTCCGTGAACTGGAGCGCGAGAACTGAAACAAAGTATAGCCTATAGGCTAAAGCTTGAAATGTCCACTTTAAAACGAACAAATTCGAATCGAAAGCTAATACCTTTTGATTATGTAATCCGTATGAAAGGTGTATTCTCTAAAGGTGCATTCGCGCGGCGCGCCTCAGCGGAGATGGGAGATATGTTTTTAGCCGACTCTGACTTAGAAAACAATAGTTTATTAATAAA
The DNA here is from genome assembly GCA_036326025.1 of Chrosomus eos. NCBI lineage: Eukaryota > Metazoa > Chordata > Actinopteri > Cypriniformes > Leuciscidae > Chrosomus > Chrosomus eos. The sequence continues at coordinate 50,048,243 of CM070822.1, forward strand.
CAATTAAAATGCCTCGTTATTTTTTCAGACACATTTATTATCATTACCTTATAACTCACCTAAATCACCTTTCTGTAGGCTGTGGTTCCAGAGACATAAATATGGCTCTTCTCATTCAGCACTGCGGGACAAATATAATTTCCAGGTTCTAATTTGGCCTTAGAAAACCAGTAAAATCGACTTTTTTTCGTATTAAGTTGGGAATATTTTAAATGTTTAGTAAAGGGGCAAAAAGTCATCGACAGTCAATAATTTATTTTTGTGCAGCATTTGTGTACAGTTCAAAAAAATTGGTGTTCAACTTTGCATTTTAAAAAAACAACCACTGTTTTCGTTTTGCATTTCGGGTTAAATAAGGAAAAACAAATGGACACAAATGTACACTGACCGTTTGGACAGAGTTCTTTATTAAAATTCATAAAAGAAACAATAATTAGGCTACAGGAATTTTGGATTCTAAACCTCAAAGAAATGCCACAATCAAGATCTCGGAGCAGAAATGAGGGAGAAACACCCAGAAACTCCTTATGCCGTTCGCAGTATAAGGGTCTTTCCCTTCCATTAATGCTTGGATAACACACCATGTCTCCTTCCATTAATAATAATAATGTCTAGTGTGGTGGTGGCTGTGATATAGGCTATAACATAGATATATACGTATATATTATGTCTATGGGTTATAAACCTACCCGTTGCGATGATGTTTAAATGACTTATCGCGAGAGGAAAAAAGGGACGGTGTATCGCATAACATCTGTAAATGGAAACGCTGTCATTTCGAATAGTTTTTTATCGACATTTAGAAAAAAAAAAAATCGCAAAAGTTTTGCGCGAATCTGTAATGGAAACGCGGCTACTGACAGGGGGATGGTGCAGCCTGTACAAGTGAAGCACTCCTTCACCTTCTAACCAGCCGTCAAAACAAACACACAAAGAGAATGCTGTTTAAACAGCAGTTGAGAGCTCAGAAGCTCACGATCACCACTGCACTCGCGCTGTAGAACCACCAGCACCTGGAGAGCCATCCAGAAGAAGCACCGAAACACTCGCTCATTGAAAGAATCAACACTCTTCAGAGAAATTGACATTAAGACCGATCGGCTCCGAAGCGAAAGACAAATGGCACACTCGCTCGTTGAAAGAGTCAACACTCTTCAGAGACATCGACATGAAGACTGATCAGCTCCGAAGCGAAAAAGACAAATGGTGCGTGCATCTGCTTCCGTGTTTATACCCGCGCTGCGGGACGGAGGACGAGATGCAAATATGCATTGGCTTGTTTTATCAATCCTCGAAGATGACAGGCTCCCTAAGTGTGATCCCAATCAGTAACTTACGACTACGTCGAACATGAATGAACACATTATTTCATTTGTATCTTTACTCTGTTTATTTATTTGTGCTGTTACTTGAAGTTTGATTATTTGTTCATATTTTCTTTATCTTTTTTCCATTAACATACAGTGGCACATACCGAACTTTACCAGATGAGTGTGTGTGTGTAGACGTACATTTTCGTACTCCTGTTGTTATCCTGATCTCTCCTCCATGATCCACACTAGAAAACAGACACAATGGCACAATCAATCATAGACGTAATGGTTTTTATACTATACAAACTGTATATTCTCTCCCCTTACACTAAACTTACCCAATCACAAAAAAATTCTGCATTTTTACATTTTCAAAAAATATAATGCTGTTTGATTTATAAACAGGTTTCCTCTTGGGAACCAAAAATAAATTCGGATATTGCCATCTTTTTGGTCACATTTTCATACACGATACAAAGCAGTGCAGTGGCTGTATGCGATTAAAAAATTATTTATTACAATTTCTAACTACATCTGAAAGGAGCGATTGGTTGTCAATTTGCGCGTTCATGCAAGTTTTTTAATAGCTTTTCCCACTTTTGATGTCCTGTTAACAGCACAGGGCTGCGTTTCCAAAAAAGCATTGTAAGCCTAAGAAGTTCGTAAAAAATGATCATACAACTGATCTTAATATTACGGTCTGTTTCCCAAAAGCATAGTAACTTAAGTAGCACTTGAAAATCATCATAGATTTACGAGTGCTCTGGAGTAATCGTAAATCCCCAAGTGCATCGTAAGAAGACAGAGTTATGAGGTCACCTGCAGGACAACCGGCAGATTACACCTTTATATTTATTCAAGTGCAATGCGATTTATTGTACACTTTATTACTCATTTTTTGTTTAAATGGATTTATAAATAAAATAATTAAAAATGGCAACAAAAAAATGAAATAATTTAATCTAATAATTTTAATCTTAAATAAATGAACAAAAAAATTATAAAATATTTAAAATACTTTAAAGACTGGGGAAATGTAGGGATTAACTAAAAAAATCAATCAATCAAAAAATCAATGACTTTTTGACTTGCACGAAAACAGTCATGTATTGGGCATTTCTTGGTTGGCCATCATGTGGTCCCATGCCATCTTCGTCCTCCTCCTCCTCCACCACTTCTTCATCTTCTTCCCTCTTAAGTAAGGACACTCTCATATGTCCTGACTACAAATAAAAACATCCTCAAACTGCTGGAGGTGTTGTGGCTGCAGTCTGGACAACAGAAGATGGAGGCTGAGGCCTCGGAGGACTGTTTGTGAAACACGTGAAATTAACACGAATGTTCTTAAAGTCGCACATAGAAAATGATTGTAAGTGCTAAGATCCATCGTTATCTGGAAGTCAGATTACTGTGACAATGACAGTAAAATGTGAACAATAAGCTGTCCATAACAAGTGTCATTCATTCAACAGCCCATCTCATACAAACTGAACATATAAAAAAAGACAGAAAAACGAGTACTGTAAGACAAGAAATGCGGGCATTTCAATCAATCAACCACACAATTCCCAGTCAGACCTGCATCAAATGCACAGAGGATGGTTGCAAAAGCTAAACTACAGATTTTAAAACTCTGTTTTTGTACATTTCATTCTCTAATTGACCTGATTGAAACCTTAGGTTTGCATTAATGATGCAATTAAAACAACTCATTTAGACAATTGTATAATTCTAATTACAAAATTGTGCATTTCTATGGTTAATTATGCATACCACTGGTAAATATACTAGTTATATTGCTACCTTACCTTTAATACATCCAGGCAAAGTCTAAATTCCACTACCATATCACAGTGGTGTAAGGGGTATACAGTCAAAGACCCAGAACCAGATATGAAGAATGAAGACCCGGAGTCAGAATTATAATAAATTAAGGAAAAGTTTTACTGAAGATAGTTTGCAGTTTCATCAGCAGAAGTCAGCTTCAAGACTCTTAAAGGAGTTCGTAGGCCGCCCCCTTACAGTTACAAAGATCACAGCAGTTATACCATTTCCAAGGTCTAAGCTACGTCATTGCTTACAGGTTGAATGGTTCTCATTGGCTAAGAAATAGATAAACACAGTGATTTTCCACACATATACAGATAGACTGAAGCATATCTCCATCGATTATGCAGCTGACACTCAGACCCTGAAGTTAGGCACGTCATGACCTTCCAGGTCGCAGATTTGGTTTGCTGGGCGCCAGCCTGTCTCGATAAACAATTCAGTCAATCTCCAATAATGCCAGTGGTTCCTTAACCTGTAACCAAAAAGACTAACACCACCGACACAGCTTTTCCAAGGTTGGATTTGGCCAGGCTCTAACTATAAACAGGAGAGTCTTCTCAAAACATCAAGATAATGCGTTCTTTCTCTCAAGGATAGCTAAACTTTAGTCTAACTGGAAAGTAAGGCTTTAACAAAGAAATGGTCCCTTAAACCTTATTTATCACTCGCAATTTTGATATGAATTCATCATGGGGTTTCCTGCTAAGACAAAAGATGAGATCAAACACCCTACAATAAAACCCACTAATCTGGAGAGAATATCTAGAGAAAGAGCATAAAACAGCCTTGTCCAAAAGTTTTCCTCGCTTATCTATGCATACCAGTTTGGCGGAATACAGTGTAATGAGACTTTAGCCATTAATATGTTTATAAGCAACTGAAAAAACACAATTGTCAGGGCATGTCAAAACTTCTCCAGGGCCCCAAAAATAACATTCTGGGAACCAAAAACTAACGTGCTGGTAACTTAATAGGTTAGCTAGGCTGGGGCCCATAGGCCCACATTTTCAGCTGGGATATTGCTATTTTTGCTTATTAAGCTTGCATGCTCATCAGTGTTGTGTGTAACGCGTTAGAAATTAACGCCTTACAGTAACGCAACTACTTTTTCAGGTAAAAAGTAGTGTAACGCGCTTGTAGCGGCAGCCAGTAACCGCTAAGAGGCTGAGTAGAGGGAATAAAAGTTGACGCGTTTCCACTGCAGATCCAGGTGGTTTATTGTGACATAGAAACGAACATGATGGATGATGACAGTAAAGTAAACAAAAAGTAATGAAATTAAATAAAACTAAATGAAATGAAAACGGTCAACAGAAAGTGAGCATCCCAGCTACTCACCCCCTTCCTACATGCTAACCACACGCAAACTAACAGGTAATATGCACCTACAACAAGTGACGTAACAAACATGTGGCGATATGGAGAAAAAATGATCCATATCAGCTTTTCCACATTTCCTTATGGGCGGAAACCAATGGGGAAATGGAGGATAAAAGAGAGCTAGAAACGGAAGTGAGAGAGAGGAAAAAAAGAACGGAAGTGAGAGAACGAAAAAGAGGAAACACACGTGTAGGAGATTGAAGTGGGACCAAGTTACCTGAAGAAATTTGCTGCTATTGTCTGCTGGAGTTTCTGTGTGTGTGCTGCTGGGTGCGATTGCCGGAGGGACGGAGAAATACGGCTCTTCCTGGTTCGTTGCGTTGCCTGGAGCCACATCCACTATCCAGTTTGCTTCACCTGCCTCGGGTTATTGAAGTGGGACGCCTACGCTACCTGAAGGACGCTTGCTGCTGTTATCCGCTGGAAATCCTGTGTATGCGCTGCTGGGTGTGACGGCCAAAGTGACGGAGAAATACCGCTCTTCCTGGTTCGTTGCGTTGCCTGGAACAACACTATCCAGTTTGATTCACCTGCTTCAGGTACTGATCTTGTTGCCCATCACTTTTAAACTTCACGTCAAAGCCTTCGAACTCTCATCCGAACTTTTTAACCTCACATAAAAACTCAAAGCTCATTTTCCCGGCCAGGGATTCCCGGCCATTGCACAGACTGCTGCTTCACGTGGTCATTACCACACACACACACACACACATACACGCTCCGTATACGCACGCGCATACACCAAATACACATATGTATTTGTTTATTTTCTTTGTTTTTGTTTATTGTGACTGAGTTCAAACAAATATCAAACTATTTGACACTTGCGATCCAAGCACTCTTGTGATTTCTCTTTGTGTGAAATGTGAACTTGAAATTGTTTCCTTTTTTTTTTGTGAACAAAAGAATACAACTTTGTGAAAATTGAATTGTGGGTATCAGTTTATTATTATTATTTTTTGTGTGTAACAGTGGTTGGAGCTATCCAGCATATATATTTAGTTTTTTCTGGCAAGTTGAACTTGTCTGGCGCCCGAACAACTTAAGTTTAATTTACATAAATAAAAACCCAAATTTGATTTGGGGCAGCCACCGTTACAAACAGAAAGTCAAAATTTCAAAATAAAAGACATCAACCCAAACCTGGCACCTACACTCCAGCCCCTGATTATTACACCCCAAAAACTGTAATAATCACAACAATACAACACAATCATGCAAATTATACATCACTGCATAATGACTTACATAGAAATCACTAAATCTTATTTCATAAATAATGTATACACAAATATGTGCAAATGTCCAATTCTTCAATGTGCGAACAATGTCCGTAATCAACTGAAGTAAACATGTCAACCAAACAGTCTTTAGTCAAAGTCTTCAGTAAGTCATTTGAGAGCTCTCATTAGTCAGTCAGTCAATTAGTCAGTTGGTCATAGAATAGTTAAAAGTCCTCCGTTTCAAGAAGAAGGCAAACTTTAGTAATGGGTCTGGTCAAGCAGGAGCTCTTGGTCTTGATTCTTACTTGACGTGTCAATCCCCTTTTATCCTGTGTGATCTGAATAATCTTGCCCATAATCCATGAGCTCCTTGGGGCAGTATCATCCACTACAAGCACAATATCTCCCACTTGAAAATTGCGTTTCTTCACCAGCCACTTCTGGCGTTCTTGTAATTGAAGTAGGTACTCCCCGATCCATCTCTTCCAAAATAGATCCGCCATGTATTGGATCTGTCGCCAACGTTGTCGTGAATACAGATCATCCCTTTCAAATAGTCCAGGTGGTAAAGACGGCTGTGTTTTCAAGAGTAGAAGGTGGTTCGGAGTAAGGGCTTCCAAATCATTAACATCCAAAGATGCTCTGGATATTGGACGATTATTAAGGATTGATTCAACTTCACAAAGGAGTGTGTAAAGACCCTCCTCGTCTAAACTTTGTCCTCTTAGGACAGAATTTAAAATCTTCTTTACTGATCTTATAAGGCGTTCCCAAATTCCTCCAAAGTGCGAACCAGCCGGGGGATTAAAGTTCCACTTAATTCCCTTTTGAAGCAGAAATGAATTGATTTGATTATGGTTCCAGTTTTTGATAGCCTCCTGTAGTATACGTTGGGCACCAACAAAGTTTGTACCATTGTCTGAACAGATCTCGATAACTTGTCCTCGACGTGCAGTAAACCTCCTTAATGCATGGATGAAAGAGTACGTATCAAGTGAATTTGCTATTTCAAGGTGAACAGCTCTTACAGTCAAGCATGTGAATATCACTCCATAACGTTTTACAACGCTCCTTCCCCTTTTTACTTCAAAGGGACCAAAGCAGTCCACTCCAACATGCGTAAATGGTGGTTGGTCAGGTGTGACTCTATCTTGGGGCAAATCTGCCATCTGCTGTTGACCCGGGATTCCATGAAGACGTCTGCAGACCACACACTTGGACAAAATTCTTCTTATAGCCGTGCTAGCACCAGGGATCCAATATCTCTGCCGCAAATTAGCCAGCATATAATTCCGTCCACAATGTCCAATGTCATGATGAATTTGCTGCAGAATTAAATCTGAAATATGAAGATCCTTGGCCACTATTACCGGATGCTTAACTTCTTCAGGCATCATAGCCTTGTCCAGACGCCCACCAACTCTGATGACATCGGAGTGAAGCACAGGGTTAAGTCTATAGAGTTCACTATTCTGTTTTACCAATCCATCCTTTCGTAGACTAGCCAGTTCCTCAGAATATCTCTTCCTTTGGCAAAGACGGATAATTTCCAATTCAGCTCTTTCCAGCTCATCTGAAGACAACAATTTTGCAGGCACATTGGATCTGAATTTTTGTATCTCTTTATTAACAACAGTCTCTCGTTGCAACTTGTCCATATCAGAGTAAGCAGTCATCAACCTTTTCCTTTCCTTGCTGAGATCAATTAGAATATTTCTGAATCGTAGGATCCAAGCTACGCCTTTTTTCAATCGCATCCATGAAGAGTAGTAATTAAAGAATGGCATAAACTCATACTCTTGTTGAACTTGCACAGTATTCACCAGAACACTCCCTTTTACTTCTGGGTAACAAGACGACATCACACCTACATCAGTAGGATCCACAGGCCACAACTCTTGTGGTTGAACAAGAAATGGAGGACCAGAAATCCATATCTGGTTCTTTAAGAATGAATCAACCTGTAGACCTCTGGATGCTAGGTCTGCTGGATTGTTTGATTAATTCACATACCTCCATTGTCTGATTTCAGAAACACTTCGAATTTCAGCAACTCGGTTGGCAACAAAGCATTTGAATCTAGAAGTCTCATTTTGGATGTACTTGAGGACAGAGGTGCTGTCGGTCCAAAATACAGAATCCTGAAGTTTCATCTTCAGCTCTCTCTTCCACAACTTGTCCATGCGACCAGCAAGTGTGGCAGCAGTGAGCTCCAGACGAGGGATAGTGATAGGTTTTAAAGGCGTCACTCTTGCTTTACTCATTAAAAGAAAGGAATGGGCACGTTGTTGATCATTATGAAGTAGTAAATACGACACCATGCCATAACCCTGCTCACTGGCGTCCGAAAAGTGATGTAATTGGGCAGATATAGCTTCTCCAAAGTTTTCAGGCTTTAAACACCTACGGACCTCAAATTTCTCCAATTCATGAAGTTTCTCCAACCAACTCGTCCATCGCTGAATGTACACTGTTGGAATAGTGCTGTCCCATCCAATTTTTTCTCGACACAGATCTTGAAGTATCATTTTGGCACGTAGAATCACAGGAGACAGAAAGCCAAGAGGGTCATAGATGGAACTGATGATAGAAAGAATTCCTCTTTGAGTAAGCGGTCTATCCTTGATGGTCACCTTGAACTTGAAAACATCAGACTCAGCACACCACTGCACACCCAATGCTCTTTCCAAAGGTAGCGTGTCATGTTCCAAATCCAAGTTCTTAACTTTCTTGTCTCGGTCTTCCTCAGGGATGGCATTTAACACAGTGCGGCTGTTACTTATCCACTTGGTTAACCGGAATCCACCTTTAGCGCACATTTCTGTGAGCTTCTGGTACAATAGAACAGCTTCGGAATCTGTAGGCACAGATACAAGACAGTTGTCTACATAGAAGTTATTAAGGACAATGTCCACGGTCTTGGCATCATACAGCTCCTTATGGTCCTCTGCACACTTTCTCAATGCATAGCTAGAGCAACTTGGAGATGACGTCGCTACAAACAAATGCACAACCATTCTGTATTCTTCTAGATTCGCATCAATGTTTCCTCCAGGCCACCAAAGAAACCTCAAGAGATCACAATCATAAGGATTTACCTTAACCTGATGAAACATTGACTCTATGTCAGCCATCATGGCAACATGCTCCATTCTGAATCGCACAAGAACACTCACCAGCGGACTTGTTAAATCTGGACCTTGCAAAAGATGTTCATTCAATGATATTCCTTGATATGATGCTCCGCAATCAAATACCACTCTGATCTTTTGCTTTTTTGGATGATACACACCGTGGTGAGGTATGTACCATAAACGTCCATCAAGTCGTTCCAGTTCAGCTGTGGGAACCTTTTCAGCATGGCCTTTGGCGATGACACTCTCCATAAAGGTAGTATAGTCAGTATGAAAGGAAGCGTTTCTTTGAAGCCTTCTTTGAAGATTCAGAGCACGTTGTTCCACGATTGCTCTATTCCTTGGCATGACTACCTTTTTGTTTTTAAGCGGAAGACCAATACAATAATGCCCATTGGTCAGTCTTGCTGACCGTGAAACAAAATCCAGGAATTGATGATCTTCCTTTGACAATCCTTGCTGTTCCTCTTCGACACATTCAGGAAAGTCACTCTTGAACTGTTGTTCCCATAACTCATCCAGTCTCATAACTGTGATCCTATTAACAGTCATGTTAGAATGTTCCTTAACAGCATACTCTTTCTTTCGCTTGATTGATCCATTAACTGCCCATCCAAACATGGTCTTAATGGCATATGGGCCACTGTCTTGACAGCGAATAATCTGCCATGGCTCCAAAGCCTCTGGTACATTAGCACCAATCAACAACTCCACATCAGCATCAATTGAAGGCAAACATAGATGACTTAAATGAGGCCAACAAGCAAGATCGTTTTGTGTGGCGATGTTGGTTTTATTTACAGGCATGGTCTTCTGAGTGTATACCCCTGGTAAAGCACAATAATGCTCTTGGTTCAATCCTGACACTTCCAGATCATTGAGAACATAACAGCAAATGGATTTGTCTTGACTCATGGTTCTCATTAGAATGTTAACTTTCTTTGCCGAAAGATTGAGCTTGGACATCAAACTCTCTGTGCAGAAAGATGCAGAGCTCCCAGAGTCCAGAAAAGCATAGGTGGTCACAACTTTACTTCCTTTCTTTGATTTCACACATACCGGAACGATAGACAATGCACAATTCTCTTTACCAGCCCCAGTAAGGCACTGGACTGCAGCGAGACCAAAGCACTTCCCACCGTTGACTTGGACTCCTCTTTATACTGAATGCCTTTTTCTCTGATGGAAAAATATGAAGAAGACTTGGATGTTTGAGTTGACATATCTTACATATGCTTCTCTCTTTACAATCACGGCTGTAATGTCCAGTACATAAGCAACTGAAACAAATCCCCTTTTTCTTCAGAAAATGCATCTTTTCTGCTTGAGATCTTTCAACAAGCCTTTTACAGAAGTCCAATGCATGTGCTCCTTCACAGAAGAGACAGGTTTTATTCACAGCCTTCCCACTACAATCCTTTGCACCAGTTGCAGTGACTGTGGTGGCAAAACTACTTCTAGGTTTAACCTGTTAAGGTTCAACCCCACTTTTGAAAAATCCCCAGAAATGGCATACCCAAACTGAAACAGATACAGTTCATGAAACATTTGTTCTAAAAGCACAAGTATGATCTCATTTGAAAGCTGACACCTGGCAGTTTATTGCAAATGTAGAATTATTTATTGTCATAATGAAAAAAAATAGTTATAAATAGCTTCAAAGTTTTGTCAAGTTATTAGAAATTTATTTTTATGAAATATTTTCATGAAAATAAAATTGAAGTTGGCATTGTAGCAATCTAGAAATGCACTGCAGCTAAAGCCACATGTCTGACCAAGTTATATTTCAAATCTGAAGATGATATGTCTAACGACGAATTTATTTTGATTAGACTCTAAAATGCAAACTGATGTTTATTGTCATCTTCTAAGCATCTATTCAGTCTATTTTCTCTATTGTTTATGTGGTATAACTGATCTCTATTCAGTGTCAGTCTCCCCTGCACACATTCACACCTCTCTAGCCTAGTTATGGCTCTAAATATGCTATTCTTTTGTCTGCATTATAATTACTAACGACTGGCTATTCACACTGTTTCAACCCCTAATCTCTTTTAGGGAGAGTTCTCACCTTACATTTGAAACTATATAAAATGACCTTCTTGAAAAAAGAAACATTTCAGCAAGCAGTCCTATTTAGAAATATTCATAAATATAACAGCTAGGTAGCAGGTGCACCTAGGGCTAGCTAACATGTTAGCTTAGCACACCATCAATACACGACAATTTATGAGATTAAAACAATGTTTGTGCTCTAAAACTTACTTTATAGCACAAGTCGAGTGTTTTAAATAACCTTCTGTGCTCTGATTTGGCTTCAGATAAAAAAATCGGACAGAAAATATAGTATTTTATACTATTCTGCACAATGATGAAGTAAATATCGATTAGCATTACATATAAATATGATCTATTTTTATGAAAATACCTGACATGGCTCGAAGAATACAGGTAAATCAAATATCATTGCGATCATGTTTATTGTCTTCAAAACATCTTTATCTGCATGTTACAGCGATCTCTCTCTGTTAGCTTTGTGTCAGGGACTTCCTGAAAGGTCACATGATATGGCTTCTTCGTGTGGTCCAAATATGGACTTCAACTGTGCACAGGGCGCCCTCAGGCTGCCAGTATGTATTGAAAACACAGTACATCAGAGTCTCCAGCGCTAATAATGATTAAATCGACGCATTTGGGTAGATATTCAATAAAAATGATTCCTGTCTATATAAATCTGATGTAGACCTATGAGAATCTATCAATATTTCTCCAAATCTGCACATTTTTGAGCTAAAAGCCCTGATGGACGTTGTTTTGTCAAGCGCTGTCATGACGATCTCACTGGAGTTTTTTTCTGAATGGAAGCGGCTGACGCTCATAATTCATATTAAAGGTATCGACTCATTTTTTGAATACATAACTCCAGACACAAATTAAGACATAACTGTCACTATAAGTTTATCAGAATACAATAGTGGTCAAATACTAAACCTTGAGTCTTATATCTTTTTAATGATGTATAGTTTGTCAAGGTAATAACATTAAATCTGATAGTAACTTTGAACTATTAAAAAAAAAAAAAAAAAACACTCAGAGCGCCGACGCTCTGGCGAAGGTTAACCCTCTGAGGTCGGCCGTCACGGGGGCGTGATGAGCTCACTTTTTTCCTTATCAGTGCAAAAGAGACTCAAATTACTCTGTTGATTTTTATCTTACATTTAAGTGTTGTACATCATTAGATCCTGTTTAGTTTCTATTTTTTTTTAGGGTACTCACAATAAAAACAAAGTGTTGTGCTTTTCGTCAAATAAAGAATAATAAACATGATGCGCGTTTTACCTTCTCTCCGTCAGTGAAGTCCATTCTGAAACGCGTCCGAAAAAATAACTGTAACTCTGTTAATACTTGTCACAGAGATACGAGAGATGTCTCTTTATGAAGCTGAGATTCTCTTCTTTTAAATGAAGTAAGCTACTAAAAAAAATTATATTTCCAGTTTATGTAATCCGTTTGAAACCAAGGAGAGTTACAGTTGTTTCGTTCTCCCCTCATTATCAGTAATCAGCTCAGATCGCCACGCCCCCAGCGCTTTTCACATGGTAAAATAGGTGATCTATGCATCGCACACGCGGCACGCCCCGCGATCAAGCCACAAAAACATGAAGCTTCTTCATCAGATCATTCACTGTTAGTTCATCGCGTTTGGAGGATGGCAGCAGCACGCTACTCCGACAGAGAGGCCCTTCAGATGATTCTGGACAGTGATGACGAATTCACATTTTCTTCAGAGGAAGATTGCAATTCGGACGACGAAAAGGCTGCATTTTCAAGAACGAATTGATCCAACCGAGGATAGAAGTTCGGAGTAAGTTTTTTAGTGTTATAATTCGTTTTCTTATCATATAGAGCTCAAATGAATTTTATATTTTGCCTAGTTTTGGCTAGCTTTTGACATAGGAAATACCTCACAATATCCCTAACATTGTATGCTCGTGTAAACTTTTTAAATGTGATATTCTCTGAACATATTTGTATATAGCATACATATTTTTCACTCAGTTTTGATTAGTTTATGACACTGATTATCATGCTAAATAGCCTACTGCCTTATGTGTAGTGCATTTTGTTCGAGAATAACTTCTAGGTTATGTGATTGAGATAAATATATTTCAGACTCCGGTAAAATACGTGATACTGTCTAAATACAATATATTTTATATATAAATGTTCAGTTTTGGTTAGCCCATGACTTATCATGCTAAAATAGCCTACTGCCTTAGCCTATGTGTAATGCATTTTTTGGGGAATAACTGCTAGGTTATATGTGATATTTCAGACTCTGGTAAAAACGTGATAGATTCTGTCTAAATACAATATGTTTATATAAAATGTTCAGTTTTGTTTAGCCTATGACACTTTATCATGCGTAAATACTTGTTTGTGAATACAGGTGTAATGTTTGAAATGTAAGTTAGTGATGTGTCGTTCGTTCGCGAACAATCCGTTCATTGTGTAGCCTATCCCTAAATGCGTGCTGTCTATATGGGCCATAGATACTCGCAAATGTTCAGTTTTAGTTAGCCTATGACACTAATTATCATGCTTACTGCCTTATGCACTGTGAATACAGGTGTAAATGTTTGAAATGTAGCGATGTGTCGATCGCGAACGATCCGTTCATTGAGTGTACATAATAAATGCGTGCGTTCTATATGGGCCATCAACAGATACTCTGTTGTATACATAATGTATGCTAACAGTTATTTTGTTTTGTTTTTAGGAATGTGGCATCATGCTCTCCTTCTCCAGCACCTCGCAGAGGGACACGCAGGTCTCGTTCAGTTCTCAGTGCGATCGAGAATAATACTGAGTAAGTGCATAGACGTAATATCGTTTACATCGTCATAATGTAAAAGTTCCTATTATTGTGTGAAATTAATCCATGGTAATTAGTGATTGATAAGCGTAATAATAATACAGTTTCTTTGATTGTGTTATCAGCATGCATTCTATATGGGCCATCAACAGATGTTGTTGTTGTTGTTGATACTTTATTGATCCTTTGCAGGAAATTATATTGTCACGGCAGCTTTAACACTCAATAACAAAACATAATACAAAAAAAACAATAATACCTATATAGAATATTCAGTAACAGATGCATATTCAGTACAGAATATTCAATAACTCTGTTGTATACATAATGTATGCTAACAGTTATTTTGTTTTTTTTTTAGGAAATTGGCTGCATCACGTTCTCCTTCTCCAGCACCTCGCAGAGGGACACGCAGGTGTCGTTCAGTTCTCAGTGCGATCGAGAATAATACTGAGTAAGTGCATAGACGTAATATTTTACAGATGAAATGTAGCCTAATTGTGTTTACATCGTCATAATTTAAAAGTTCCCATTCTTGTGTGAAATTACAAATATGTCTTTTTTAAATCCATGGTAATTAGTGATTGATAATGATAATAATACAGTTTCTTTGATTGTCTTATCAGCATGCTCACACTTTTTCTTTCTTCTTTTTTTTATAACAGATGTGACAATGTCCAAGCACCAGTTCCGAAGAGAGCCAAGGCAAACAAGCAGACGAGCAACATGCAGTCCACGCTGTCATGGAAAACAGAGACCGATGTTGACATGGTTCCACAGACACTGCGATTTCTTCCTGCACGGGAAACTGGACCGCAACTGAGCTCTGTAGACTCGCATTCGCCCATGAGTCTATTCAAACAGTTTTTTAAACCTGCGGTAGTTTTTTTTTAGTATTCTTTGAATAAAAATATTTTTTTTATAAAAAAACAAGTTTGGTATTTTTATGTTTGTTTTTTTGAAAGGATGTGTTAAGTGATAGTAATGACTTTAAGTCTTTACATTCTTAGGAAAGAACGTAAATTCTATTTTGAATAAATGCTGTTCTTTTTAACTTTTTGTTCACCAGTGAATCATTCTTTGTTCAGGCTGCCTCAAAGCACCTTGATGGGCCATTAGCCATTGGGGGAGTGTCTTTAGTCTTCCCAGGTGTAAATCACATTAATATTCATGGGCATTAACACTCTCACGCATACAGCACTGCTGACCCAAAAACTGATGTAAGAAATTCAAATCGTTATATTGATGTTTCTGAAAGAGTGGTCAGAATGATTTTCACTTCATTTTGAAGTAAAAATTCTAGCCTACAAGAATAGTAACTCAAAAGTATTGTGGACAACTATTCAGTATGTGTTAAATGGCCTTATTGCGGTGACATTTTTTTCCCAAAACGTACTAACCACGCATATTATTTTTTTTCTATAAAATGCAAACATGTACATCCATTTTGCTCACATATTATTGTAGCAGAGTTTGTGCTGAATACAGCAAATTTATATGTTGGCAAATGGTATGTTTTAAGTAGCTGAAATAAGCACAAATGTCAGGGCATACCAAAACACCGAAAGAGCCCCAAAACAGCTCAGACCTCAGAGGGTTAAGAGGTTAAAATTAGGCGTTTTGGTATTCAGGTTTCTACCTCCACTAGGCAGAACATCTTGAATGTTTCCGAATACCGGATCTGTGACTATTTTCACCCGTCTTTCTACGAAGTCCACAATATCAGAAAAGCAAGCTGGATGGTTACGTCTTTCCTGTAAATCATATGCTACTGTTCTCCATCTTTCTCGGAGCTTATAAGGAAGTTTTGCAAGAACAATTTGCATATTAGAGGCAAGATTTAACTCATTCATGTAACTAATATTCTGCATTGCATTGGAGCAACTCCTGAGAAATAAGCTGTAGTCCGGCAGAGCCTTAGCATCCTCAGATCTTATTGTTTGCCATGAGAGTGCTCTTTTCATGTAAGCTGAGGCTATCCTTACCTCATTGCCGAAATGCTCCTTAAGCAAAGCCTTAGCATGTATATACCCTTGCGAAGGAATCATCAATTGACAGCTTCTAATAAGTTCCTTAGGTTGCCCTCTAGTATACTGTTCCAAGAAATGCAAGCAATCTGCATGGCTACTTGCTTTCTTTTCCACCACCTCTTCAAATGTTCGTATGAAGTCGTGATAACGCAATGGATCCCCATCAAAGAATGGGACCTCCCTTGGTGGAAGTGAAGATAAGTTGTGTTGCTGAACTAATAGGGCAGCAATTTCATTTTGTTTGTCAAGAAGCTTAAAGATACTTCCTCCTTCCAAACCATCCTGTAAATTCAATCCATGTGCACCCTGCATCCCAGGTCCATGTCCACCATACTGACTGATGCTGGGTAACGT
Source organism: Chrosomus eos (assembly GCA_036326025.1). Lineage (NCBI taxonomy): Eukaryota > Metazoa > Chordata > Actinopteri > Cypriniformes > Leuciscidae > Chrosomus > Chrosomus eos. The sequence continues at coordinate 50,064,383 of CM070822.1, forward strand.
AGAATGTGTCAATCTTGTGTTAGAATTTACAATCTGTTGCTGTTGTTGACCTGACCGAGTTGGAAAACGCATTGGATTCTCTGGTGCTGCTTGAGCCTGTGTAGAAGATACAGGTGGCTGTAGTGGCATTGAATGTGCACTTGAAGGTAGAAATGGCTCCACATTAGGATTAAGAGAACTGGCTCCAGTATTTCTTACCCTTAAGGCACTGGCATCAGAAGAATTTGTACAATCACTTTGATCTGATCTCGCGTCGCTATACACTTTCATCTTGGCCATGGATACAGCAATGTTAGTGTCCAGTTCCAGTTGTTCTTTTCTCCTCCTCAAATCCTCCTCTTCCTTCTCCAATATATGTTTCCGTGATAACATTTTCTGATGTGCCAACAAGGCTTCCATTTCGGCCTTAACTTTAAGATGAGCAGATACAATGGAAGATCGACTGCTTCGAGATCCATGAGTTGTTGTCGTTTTCTTACCCACGTTAGAGACACTATCAGTTGGCTGTATTTGATTCTGGACATCCCCTTCATCCATATCATAGTTCTGATATCCACTTGGAACATTCATATTTTGAGACGATGAAACAAACCACTCGTTTTGTTTGTTTTGTTCATCAGGAGGAAGAAAATGAAGTACTTCTTAACACAGAAGCATCATCTTTCAAACATTTCAAAGATTCCACCATTGAAGACACTTGCAAAGCATTCATCACATTCCATGAGATCTTTCATTGATAAAATCAAGCTCTTCATTTGATTCACCTTAGCCTTGCGATCCTTTTGCAATGCCTCTATTTTCAGCTCCAATGCTTTTGCCGTAAGCTTGGGCTCTCTTTTGCTACTCACAGCAGCGTGCGCAGCCTCATCTGTGTCCATTTCTCACACAACGCAATCCTAGTAATCCAATAGCACCGTATTCAACACCCAGATCAAGCCAACAATTTCATGAATGGGCGCAGCACACTTCATTGCACAACCGCAATCCATCCAATAAGCGGCATACAAACACTGCACAGCCGGCGAATACACCGTCTTCTCATTCAATAAACAACTATGCTGCAGCCAAACATAGCGAAACCGCTCACATACCTCTTCTGCCGTCAGGATACAGAGGTGCGATGTCAATTCAGTGTGCGCGTTAGCATTTCACATGCGTTTATCGTGGATTGGAAAGGATTTCTTCGCACAATCAACATCCAACAGTAGCCGTTTCTGTTGACTAATTGTAGCGGCAGCCAGTAACCGCTAAGAGGCTGAGTAGAGGGAATAAAAGTTGACGCGTTTCCACTGCAGATCCAGGTGGTTTATTGTGACATAGAAACGAACATGATGGATGATGACAGTAAAGTAAACAAAAAGTAATGAAATTAAATAAAACTAAATGAAATGAAAACGGTCAACAGAAAGTGAGCATCCCAGCTACTCACCCCCTTCCTACATGCTAACCACACGCAAACTAACAGCTAATATGCACCTACAACAAGTGACGTAACAAACAGAAAGTCAAAATTTCAAAATAAAAGACATCAACCCAAACCTGGCACCTACAGCGCTACTACTGAAAATTTGGTAACGAAACGTAGTTCCTTTTTCAATTCCTTTTTCAATTTCAATTAGTATTAGAATATACTTTTCCCAGGGACAGATTTGACAGAGACACTGGGTCTCATTCATGAAACATTCGTAAATATGCAAGTGATTTGCGCATAAAGAGACCTTCCCGAAAACTCTTCTACTGATTCACAAATACTTCGTAAACGTCAGATGTGATAGTGAAATTTGTGTGTGTGTTAATGAATTCAAATCAGTCGTAAATGGGACGCGCGTGCGTTCTGATTTCATTCTCAATTACCATAAATCCCGCCCATTAAATCCAACTGACAACTATATATGGGCATCATATTATGACATGAATGAGAATGAAAAAGAAAAAATTCTCAGATGCATAAATTTAATTTTTATTTCATGAGTTTTATTATCAGAAGTTCATTCAAAACGCCACATTTTATTTTCAAGTGTACATAGTGGGTATCAGGTCCTAAAAAAAAAGGAAGCTTGGCAGCATATTACAGATGCAGTTAATGGAATTTCATCTGTTAATCAAACAGTCCCAGAAGTGAAAAGAAAATGGTTCGACATTAAGATTGACTGCAAAAAACAAATTAGTTCACTTCGGAAAAATCGTATTCAAACTGGAGGAGGACCACCATCGCAGATGCTATACTGGCTCTCATAATAAAAGTAAAAAGAAAAACCTTATGTAATTACTATATAGGCTATAATATTTTTTCAAAATGCTGTGTAAATATGTACCCGATTAAGGTGAATTAAAATGCAGCCTTATTAATGAGCAAAACGTTCGGGTGTTAAGCGCACTATTTACGCGTGGCTGGGAGCAGGTGTAGATTTCTTTCGCACCAACTAACATTTGGAAGATATGAACATTTTAATGAATCCGAAAATTTACGCCAGAAGCACTTTACACACGATTTACACAAAAATTCGTTCTGCTCGTGTTTCATGAATGAGACCCACTGTCTCCTCAGCTGTGCGCTTGCAATAGTCACAAGCTCCACACGGTACGTGACAGAGGCTGGTAGCAGAGCAATCAATTCTGTGAATTACAATGTGCAAACCAAAAGTAATACTACCCACCGGATGAAGAAGGGTTGGCTCTCCACAGAACACAAAATATTCATTTTATTGTATTTTATTATTATTATATTATTTTATAATGTTTGCTGGGTTGCCCTTATAAATGTTAGTATTTTTTTAGATCAAAAATAGTCATAATTTAGAAATAAAAGGCATTTTTCCAAGCCTGATCTTAGCCTCTGATTTGAACACTCTGTTTGAAGGGGCGTGTCTGCTGTGAGAACCGGCCACTGCTGTGATTGGCCGACATGCTTGCATACGAAATAGCTACGTATTACATGTGAAACTCTCTTGAATACTTTTACTACAGCTATTAACCCTCTGAGCCCGACGGCATCGTCGACGACGCCACACATCACCTCCGAGAAATTTTGATATAACTCGATGACAGATTTATAGATTTTCTTACTGTTTTTTTCAGCAGAAAGCTAACGAGCTAGCCATCACGGGGGTGTCTTTGGTGTCTTTCTAGCCTTTACAGAAGGTTTTCTATCCAGCCTGGAACTTGTGCATACTTTCGGAGTTTTTCAGCAATAAATCCAAACGTTTATATCCAACTTTGATACACTTGAAGGCCATAATTTATAAATATTCCGTCATTTTTGCCGCTAGCTCGATGCGAGCTGCCATTTTGGTTTCTCGTGATGGTTTTTGACCAATTACAGGCTGATCCGTCGTAAACATTGGGTGCGTCATTGTCATTACGCACGAGCCAAGTGGAGAGAGAGAGAGAGAGAAAGAGACGCAGGGAGACGCGCGTTTCACAGAGAACAGAGAAATGGATGTAAATCGAGCGCTGGATGATGGATTTTCAGGAGAACAGAGCTTTTTGACAGATGAGGAACTAGATTACCAGGATAGACCCAGCTGAAGTGTCATTTATTTATTTACTGTAAAAAAGTATTATAGTAGTATAAATGTAGTATAAAAGTATAAAAAGAATAGAATAAATAAAATAATAAATAAAATAAATAAAATAGAAATGCAAAGCCTGTGATGTGGCCCTCTTTGTGATTGCTGATAGGAACTGTTTTGAGGCTTGGCACCAGTGAATTTCATGAGGCCCAAAGCGCCTTGACTTCTTTTGGAAAAATGTAAATAGTTTTGGTTCTGTACAAGTTATAATGTTTATTCCTGTGCTCCAGGACTACAAAGACATGAACAAACTGTTTTCCAGAGGAAATTTGCTTAGCTTTTATTTATTTGTGTGTGATTTCAATAAATATTTGAGTGATTCAATTTCCGATTTATTTTTTCATTTGTCTTTATGGTCCCATAACTTATTTTACATTCAGGTGACATCAATGTAACACAAATATGCTGAAAGTTCAATTTGTCCTGAAAAAAAAGAGATGTGTCAATTGTCTGTGCACAAAAGGGTTGATGTTTTACAAGCTTTTTTAGTTAATAACACCAGACGGAAAATTTATTGTAAAAATACCCTTAGGTCTCTGAGGGTTAAACGTTTTTACTATTACAGCTATCGAGATTAATGAATCGTGAGATGTTTATAAAGTAGTTAAATCTATTTCCATCACATAAAATGTTGCAGTGATGAGCATTGAGCAGATGACAGTCTGAAGATCTTATCATTGCAACGCAATTTCTGCACTCTCTCTAATGCTTTCACCAATGCAATCACGATTATGTAAATACAGTAAGAGCTTCGTGGTGCAGTGTAACGTGCATCGGAGTTTGTCAAGTGTCCAGATAAACTCGCGCTGTGTGGAAAGATTGTTCTTTGATCGCTTTCTGTATTTAATTTATTCACTGAGAGAAGCCTGCTTGATATTGTCCCAGGTTAGAAAATAAGTCAGTGGTGAAATGGGCAGAGCAAAATAACAACTTCGAATTAAACTGTTGCGGTATCCGATTATAAACATCAACCACGCCTGTTGACATTTCTTTTCTGTGGGAAGGGTATGAAAAGTCCTCACCTCCTCTGCACAGCTTGGAACATAACATTTTCAGAACATTAACAATCTGCCATTTTCCCTATGATCCTCGCTTGTTTCTTCACCTGCAAAACTTCTGATGATTCGACTGCACAGTTCCGCCTGGCATTGAACATGGGCTGGCATATGCAAATTTTTGGATGCGTACATATTAATGATCCCGACTGTTGCGTCACAGTCGGTGTTATGTGGAGATTCGCCTATTTTTCAGGGGTGTTTTTCAAAAACGAGATTTAAATAAGAAGGAGAAAACAATGGTGTTTGAGACTCCCTGTATGTCATGTCCATGTACTGAACTCTTGTTATTTAACTATGCCAACATAAATTCAATTTCACATTCTAGGGCACCTTTAAAACTTTCACAGAGACCCCAAACAGGCATTTAAAACACCAATTATTTCACTCAAATCCCGCTCTCATATTACATTTCTCCCGTACTGTATAGGCCTATGTGTTGTAGCCTAGTGATTAAAGAAAATGATTTAGGTTAATATTTATGTTTAAATAAAATACTTATTTTTTTTATTTCATCTATGTTGATTATATGAGGCTCCAGTGGCCTGTGTACAGATTAATGACATGAGGACAGGATGGTTTCCCACTCCATTTGGGGTTAAGCAGGGAGATGTTCTTTCACCCACTCTTTTTGCGCTTTTTGTGAATGATCTGGCTCAAGAGATAAAGTTAGCAAATTTGTGTATAGACATTGATGGTTTTAACCTCATCATTTTATTAAATGCAGATGATATTGTTGTTTGCGCAGATGAAGAAACTAAACTACAAAGAATGTTGGGTATTATGAAGGATTGGTGTAATAAATGGAGACTTTCTATAAATGGGGATAAAACACAAGTTGTCCATTTTAGGAAACCATCTGTGTTACGCAGTGAATTTTAGTTCTTTTTTGGACAAACACAGCTTATGTATTCCAGAACTAATCTTGGTTTCCTTTTTCATGAAAATATGACATTCTCAGAAGGGAGAAGGGTTTTGTCTGAGTCTGCAGGGAGGGCCCTGGGAACCGTCATTAATAGGATGAAGCTTTGCCCAGAAATAGGTTATGCAACATTTACCCAGCTGTTTGACAGTATGGTGGGATCTATTTTGTTTTATGCAGCTGGGGTCTGGGGCTTCGAAGATGCTCCTGAATGTAATAGATTGCAAAGCAGGGCCATGAGGTGTTTCCTTGGAGTGCACAGGTTCACTACTAGAGCTGCGCTAGAGGAAGATATGGGCTGGGAGCCTTGTATGGTGAAACAAAAGGTGGAATTAATAAGATTATGGAATCGTTTTATAAGATTACCTGAAGATAGACTTACTCGGAAAGTTTTTGATTGGGATAAAGCTCACAATTATCCTTGGTCAATGGAGGTCCTTGGAATACTCTCATCAGTAAGAGCACAGTATATATTTACAAATACTTTACAATGTGATATATCTCAGGTCAGGCAGTTTTTGTTTAATTCTTACAAAGAGCAATGGCAGGTGTTAAATAAGCCCAAATTGAGAAGTTATGTTCACTTTAAAAATGAATACTCCACAGAGTCTTATGTCAAATGCTGGTTAACAAGATTACAGAGGTCTTTGTGTGCCCAGCTTATAGGGAATGTGGAGATGACGTCACGCCGTGTTGCATTATGGGTCCGCCGCCATATTTACAGGATCGCGCCCAATACCGCTGTATTTAAATGCATGTGTTGGAGGCTGTGTTTGGATTTTCTGTCGAGATTTTAATAAACGTCGATATGGTTGTTCAGTTCAACTGCCATAGCAGGTCACACGATCGTTCAGGGAGGAAGCTGAACAACGGAGTATGTTTTTCACCTTTCTTTCTTGGAAAAACAACAAGGGAAGCAGGTCGAGGAGCTGACGAGAAGAAGCCGGATCGCCGCAATCATGAGGAAAAACTTACTTACTGTCCTCCACTGCATACTACGTTTGTTAAAGGTTGTACAAAGCAAGAGGTTGTGTATTGTATATTCCTCGATGACTAACATTTAGGAGGATAGTTGATGAATGATGTTGAATTTGCGGTTAATGTTAGCAGCAGATGATAAAGCCAGGACACATGCATGAATCAAATTCTATTTATTTTCAATTAACAATTTGCTTTAAAATTCTGTACATCTTTTTACATGCCTTTTTTAAAATGTCTGTGAATCATGATTTTATATATCTGCTTAATAAATACATTAACATTAAGTGACTTCTCTGTTTCTGTACTGATTGCAACCACAAAGACCCTTTAAGTACACATAACACTGGGCAAATATACATCAAACTTTTAAAATAAACGACCAAATACTCTCATTTTTAGACGTGTCAGCATTAAATGTTGACAATAAGGCACAGTTGTATTTAACAAGTTACCATATCTTGTGGCATTATAAAGTAATGTACAATTTTGCACAACCTATGAAAACTTAATGCTGAAAATAGCAAGCTAACATTAACTACGAGAGCTGCTTTTCAGGTAAAATAGCTTGAACTTTATGTACAATAGTAATCAACTTAGCATAGGATTCGAACACCAAAACTAAATCAGATGTTTCAATGTTTTTTATCGCGGATAGTTTGTCCAAATAGTTTTTTGACAGTGGCATTTAGTTTATCCCAGTAGGGCCCCTTCACTTTTTCTTTAAACATCTCCATTTCTTCCATTCTTCTTCAATTTTACCTCGTTTTAGCCAAACACCCACTATTATACCGAAGGTTAACAGAGATCGTGCCTGTAAAGATGGCGGCCACGTCCCATAATGCAACACGGCGTGACGTACCTCCGCATTCCCTATAGCTGGGGTGTTGCCCTTGCAGATTGAGGTGGGGCGCTATAAAGGTTTCCCAGAAGAGGATAGATTATGTGTTTTGTGTGATTTAATGGTTGTTGAGGATGAATGGCCTTTTTTTTTTTTGTCCTTTATATCATGAGTTAAAAATGGGTATGTTTGAGAGAATTCAACATAATAAGCCTGATTTGTTTTGGATGACGGATGGGGATATGTTGAATTGGCTCTTTAAAAATGAAATTTATAGTTTAGCTAGATATGTGGAAAAGTCATGGAAACTTAGGCAAAGGAATTTATATCCTGACCTAAATTGACGGTGTCTTGTCTTGTTTTGTTTGTTTATATTGTGAAAATGATGGTGATGTATCTTTTATGATGCTCGTCTTCCTATGTGCTTTGTATGATGGTCATCTTTGTGTATTATGTTTGTTTTATGTCATTAGTGTCTTTTAAGCCTAAGGGCTGGGCATGTAAGTGCAAGACACTTTAATAAATAAAAATAAATAAATAAATATGAAAAGTGAAAGCCTGTAAAGTCATTGCCTGATACAATCAGTATTGTAAAAAGTGCTATATAAAGGTGATTGGCTTACATAGAGTTTATGTAAATTACCTCATAAACAGTTCTGGGTTTGAAAGTATGTACCATTTCTCACCACTAGGTGGTAGTGTTGGTATACGATTTCATGGTTTAATTCATTTGTAACATTTAACCTGAGAATTTCTTCAAAAACGTATGTAAACTTTTCATGTAAATAATGTATTTGGATACTAATTGATACATGTGAGTTAATTTATATATTTATTCTCTTTCTATTGTAGTTACACACACATACAAACCCCATTCATAAACCTGGATATATGTATATACATGCAACTATGGTGAATAGATTACCCTGTAAAGTCCATCTATAGCTGTGTTATGTACAACCTAGATGAAAGTTACCATTGGGTTAAGAACAAATAAGCCACCTTAGCGTGAAGCTGATCAGATTCTGTGTGAAAAGAGCATACTTTCCATAGATTATAAAAATAAATTTTGTGGGGAAATCATTGAAATGGTTTGTCAGTTTTATCTTATTGTTTGCTACATGTATTTGTTCGGTCAGTGTCTTTGTGTTTTGTTGTTGTTGTTGTTGATTTTTTTAAGTTTTTTAGCAGTTGTAAGTAAAGTGATGGCTGAAATTACTTGAAATCATTTGACGAAGTGATATGAAACTGTGAAACAAGACATGACTGGAACTACTTTAGGTGTGGGTTTACTGGAAAATAATTACACACCTTAGAAAGTTCATCAACCAATCAGAATGAAGCATCCATTAGTATAACTACAGTAAACCTCTGCTAATTATCAATAAGAACTTTTATAGAGGTTGTAGGGACTCGGGAGCTTTCATTAATTCTCTTTTATTGAGTCACGAACTCGCAACCAATTTAAATCCAGAACAAAGGGACCTAACTTTAACAGACATTCCTAAAAGGCCATGTGGTCAGCCCTCGGAACCTCTATCTCCCGAACTGGCGTCTTCAAGTCTAGAGAGTACACCCTAAAGGTGTCATCAAAGCTGACAAATTGTCTTAAGTGTTCCCCAAACAGCGGTTTCTTTCTCTTGAGACAACACCCAGGCCATCTTCTCCCTCCCAGCGGAAATCAGGGGGGAGAAGCGCAAAAACAGATGCTCCTTTGTCTGTTTCCCGCCGAGCGCAACACGCGTTCACACCCACGTCCCCGCACACACGCACATACATATGAACTCTGATTTCCTATCTGTAAATCGTTACTAAAATATATTTGCTGTTTTAAATACATGTAAAAGAACTGTGAGTGTGCAAACTTGTATTACGAATGTTTTCAGGAATGTACGATCCTTATGAGTGCCTGAATGTGTGCCTCCAGATGTAACTCTGTAATAGTACGTCTGTGATGTGAAATGTTTGATATCGTTGTAATCCTACAAATCTGATCCATCTATTAAGCTGTATATCCATATCGTGAAATGTATAACTACATGCATATGCTATTACCAAAGTAAGCTTAATTTTCTACTTGGTCATAAATTCATATTACCGCTGATCTCCACCCCAATCAGGGGGCGTGCGCGCTCCTCGATATGGGATGCTATCATTGGCCGGCGCGCCTTACCCAGGCGTGCCCAGCTCATCTTTAAATTCTCCAACACAGAGACAATCTCTCTCTCTGTCCGTGTGTTCCTGTTCCTGTGTATTCTTTGTAATCTTCGTGTTTTATTTTAATGTTCCTGTTTTATTGTAAACTTCGTTTTATTTTGCGCATAGCCAGTCCGATCTTAGTGTTCTCGTCTCCCGACTGAGACCTCCACGTGCGTTTCGTAAGTCTTCCAGCACTCCGGTGAAAAGACTCCCTTCACGCATACCGAACTAAGTCAGGACGTTTGAATCTCCCGCAAACCACCACGCTGGGACCCAAGAAACCCGACCTCCATACCGACGCCAGTTGATGCCTTCGCACACCAAAAGTACAGGTCTGAATGCAAACTTGTTCAATACAAAATTTAGACGTGTAAATGTATATTCCTGTGGCTTCTCTAAAGTTGTTTAATCTATACTGTGCTAACAATTGTATTTCCTGTTTTCTTTCTTATTGTTTATTTACTTTTTTTAATCTTACTCTTGTGTAACAGTTGTTGTAGTTCATTCATAAACCTCATTTATACTTTAATGACTCTGTGGTTGTTGCTGATAAAGCCTCTTTATAAAAAGATCCTAGCTACAATCTGATAATCGTTTAAGTGCACAAAACATTGTCAGTTAATTTAAGCTAAAATAGACCATAAGTCATTTGTACCCTTTTAGCCTAAATACACGGCGGACGTGTGAATGAGCGAGGAGGGGTCAAATGCTTTGGTATTGTTGAAGATCAGCCATTCCTCTGTGTAGGATGTATATTGATAATTAACCATAATTCGTTGTGTTTAATTGTTATATACTTACCCTGAACAGACGGGTACGCTGTACACCCCTTTGTGGGGAATTTATTAACGTAAGGACCCGGTTCAAACTGTATTCAATAATTTGTTGATCATAGATTAATAGTTATTGAATATCTATCCCCAAACTTAAAATTGATAAAGAGCTTATGGGCCAGAAACCCTACAGAATTTTGGTGGAGAATGCGGGCAATATTTTAAGCTTTGTTGTGTGAGCAATTAATGCAGTGGCAATATTGTGTTTTTGCTGTGTTTTTATTAAGAAACGCGAGCGCGCCGCGCGCCGCGCATGTTGCAAGCTGAAAGCCAAGTTTCAGCCGAGCACATTACAAACTGCTAAATTCACCTAAGCGTGTAATCGTTGTAATTGCTAAAATGAATTACAGTTCGTAATACTGATATTCACGGTTAAAGTATTGAATGTAAACTGTAGTTCGCAACAAAAGAGATATTACCTCTGTAAAGACGTTTACATGTTAAGATATTTTCTTTGATCAGCCTGTTTTCAAAACGAGAATCTTTTGAGCAGTGCGATAGAGGAATTGAATACAGCGATGCTCCTGTTTCAACCTGAAAGGCCTGATATATATAATCGTTAGATTAACGAAAACTCCTGGTTTCAACTTTGGCTGAGCTAACCAAACGTTAAACCAAAACATTTTAAATCATTAAAGTGCTAAATGATAAATGTATTGAGAGTTAAACCACAGACGTCAATTCCTGTTGGTATTGTTATGTAAGTGCAGTGAATTAAATCTGCTTTACTAAACCCGTGGAACATAGCACTGTAAATCCGCCTGAATCTAAATTATTTGCAGTATATAGGATTCTGCGCGTGCCCTGAAAAGGTATAATTGAAGCGTGTGGTTGTGATTCTGTTGCTGAACACTAGAGCGCAGCCTTGCGCCTCAGTCTCAAATCACCGCCACACCCTCTTCTTCGACGTGAGCGTAACAGCGCCACCGTATGGACGCTCCAGATAAGGTCACTCTCTCCTGAATTTTTCCTTTCTAAGTCAGTTGTAGTTCCTCACAGGAAGTGACTCACGGGGAGACGCCCCTTGTGGCCTTCAACGCTGAGTCAGCTCTTTGTAATTCTCGATTTCTGTTTGAGATTCCAGCCTATTTTCAGTTGGGTTGTTCTAAGGCTGTCACTGATTACCTTACAGCAGTCGTGATTAGCATTAGAAGTAATCCATCCGTTAATTTTCAGAGTCTCATTCAGATTGGTCTAAAGAAAAACTTTGAAGGTAAAACTGAATTAAATTCCCACTTCACTTTATGAATTAGGTTACGAATAATTCTACTTGATTTCGTTTTCTGTCCGGATAAGGCTATTGATTGTCCCTCAGATAAATCAATAAATCTTATTAAATTCTTTACCTTTTTCCTTCTCGATAAATTAATGAGTTTGATAATTTGTTTTAATAAATTGATAACTCTTATTAATCGTCTTTCCAAAAAAATTAATTAATAATTTTTTTTTTATTAATTTTTTTTTTTATTTAATTTTTTAAAAAAAAAAAAAAAAAAAAAAATTTAATTTTTCTCTTCCAAAAAAAAAAATATATATATAATTTTTTTTTTATTAATTTTTTTTTTCTCTCTCTTTCTCGCACTCAACCCTGCCGTCTCTTAAGTGATATTTCTATCACGACGGTACCCACACTATCTTAGGTGTTATTCAACATCACCGTCTATGCTTATTTGAATTGAATTCAAACCAGTTGACTTACAATTCCAATTAAGTTGTTTCCCTAGCCGGCTAACCACTGGAAAGTACCCCCTCTTGTGGCCCAAAACCGCCACTACAGCCTACTTACTCCTGTGTTTATCCTGCCTTACTCACTGACCCTTCTCCGTAGGTTATTCTGACAACTAACAGTGTCACAATTCCCTCTCTGCTTCTCTCTCTCCCATTAGGTAACAAGGTTTTGTATTTTCTACACATACAGATACTCAATTTTGTTTTAGACAAAGTAAGCTTTGAAGTAATTCTAGAGTCACCTTTCTCTATCACATTTGTTATCTACAGGTAGATTTCTCTTGCGCTGGTGTGATCTGACCGTCATATCTGGTTGGTGTCCAGTGGGCGGGGTCGTCTGACTGGCGTAACCAACGCTTGCTGTGGGTGAGTCGCGGACCTCCCTGTCTCTCCATTGGTGCGGCACGCAATAAGACATCAGCAATTTGGCGCTCCCAATAAGGGGAGGCTCACCACGCGATAAGACACAAGGCAATTTCGGACCTAGTACACAAACCAGGGCCTAATAGGGGGCCACTCGAAAGAGGGTTCTGGGGAAAAGTCCCCTTTGCAGTGTCGTAAGCAGGTGACCTCCCGGGCGTGCCAGTTGTGTTAAAGTCTATGTTGTTTGAGAGGGCGCACGGTGGTTGACGCACAGGAGAGGCCGTGGACATCTCGGTTAAGTGCTTGGAGCGACGGAAAGATTGTCCTCAACGCTGGCTCCCGCTAGTGTGATTTCAGGTCACCCCAGACAAGCTAAATTAAGGTAAAGCAAAGACATCCACTTAGTATAAACCACAAGAATATTAGATATTCTCCCGTGACATTTAAGAGTGTCCACCCCTTTTTCCCAGAAAACCACACATAGTCGGCTCAAGCCCTCTTAGTCCCCGTAACCATTTCTGTACTATCGTTTACTCTGTCTTAACAGATCCATTAATTCCTATTGTCTAAATCTCACTTTAAGTTTTTCTTGCTATTCTTCTGTTACTTCTCTCTGTTCTGTGTGAACTGTGCCTTCCAGGTCACCAGAGACAGAGCCTACAGAGACACCCCAGGAGAGCTAAATAACAGACTGACAGCCGAGCCGTTAGCACCAACCGTGACCTACTAGGCTCCGGTCCTGTCAAAATCTTGATTTAGGCCCTGCGCTGACCTAAACAATTTGTCCCTACCTAACTGTCTGCATCAGTTAGTCAAAGTACCGTAAACGGCATTGCCGTATTAAGGGTATAAGCGCATAAATTGTAGAACAAATTTGCATTTGGTCTGTTTGTGTTTGTGTGTGTTGTGCTCCTCTCGCCTGCAGTAAGCCAGCATGTCCCGGTCTCCCAGCCCCGCAGCCCACTGGGACAGCCTTGAGACATGGCTGAAGGCCATGACAGCCACCGTCCTGCCCGAGGATACCGGCGACTCCGAGCCCCGGAACCAGGCGCAGCTGGACACCGACCTGGACCTGCTGATGAGGCACGACCCAACACAAAGCTACAGCCACAAAGAATGGGCCCGAATCGTGGGAAACCTGGCCCACACACTCGTCGCACAAGCCCGCCTTCACGAGAGACACGCCATCGACCTGGAACAGGAGACGGCAACTCTACGTCTCCAAGCGGAGGAGGCCCGGCGCGACCAAGCAAAGACCCAAAGTCGGCTAGACCAGCTACTACTCGAGAACGAGGAGCAGGACGAGGAGGAAACGGACCCAGAGTCACGGAAGGAAGTAGAAGAACTTCAAACTGCTCTGGAAAACCTTCGTCTAGACACCGACCAAAAGGAACTGAAAGAGAGAAAAGCCAGAGAGACACTCACCGAAAAACTGCAACAAGGTGAAGCTCTCCTTGAGAGAGCAAACAATGAACTAAAAGAAAGAGACGCCAAAGCCAAAGCCTGTGAGAAACACTTAAAGGCGGCTAGAGCTGAAATTAATGAACTTATCCAGCAAAAAGAACTTTATAAAGATGAGCTCGACGCTGTCCACCGTGAGTTAAAACACTCTTATAAACTTCAGAGTGACCGGGAAAGGGAGACACACACTACCAAGTTCTCCCTGACCGGTCAGTCTGCACACTTCAGCCAAGAACACAGAACGGTGAAAGGAGACGGACATCCACCGTCCCAGACATCAATGGACAGCCTGCAAGAGCCCTCGCCCTCAGGAAAAGGAGGTGCGTCACAGCCAACCCTTGCCACTTACCACGGCATGGCCTTTAAAGAACTTGACAAGCTTGCTAGGAACATTCCTACTTTCACGCCAAATCCTGCTGGAGGCCACGATGTGCACGCCTACTTGAAAGACATTGACTTCCACTTATACACTGTTCCCCATGTTACCCCGTGGGACAGATTATACCTGCTTCGGATTACTTCGAGTCGGGATGTACGCAGTTTTCTGGATCGCCAACCAGATACCGTCAAAGCGGATTACCAACAGCTGCGACAGGCGTTCATCAGGGAATTCTCTGATCCAGACACCGATCAAGGACTCATCACCGCGATGAGCCTCAAGCAGGCAAGACTGGAAACGCCGCAGGCCTTTTACACTCGCCTCCGACAAGCATACTTCGGGGCACGGAATGATCCCGGGATGGAGGAGGACTTTAACTTCAGAACTTTGTTTCTCCGCAACCTGCATCCCACTGTGAGCCATCACTTAGGGGTCCTGGCCTGTCCTCGCACAATGTCTACCCAGCAACTGAGGGACCTCGCCCACAAGGCGTTTATCAAGCAGAAAATTGTTTCTGAAAAGACTGTAAAAACTCCCTCTATCTGCCCTATCACTGATCAGCATCCAGAGCTGTCACTAGAGGGCACCACACGACACCACCCTAACAGACTTTCTAATAACGAGCCAAGACCGTTTCAGGCCAGCAGAGGGCGACGCAGCTACGAGGGTGCTCGTCCTAAGCATCAGGGCGAGCGCCCTGAAAGATCATACAGCAGCCCACGGCACCCCCACAACCAAAAAGGGGGGGCCACCTGGGAAACCAGCCGACGGCCCAGACAGAGCCGGACTCCAGCGACAAGAACGTCCAGTCCAGACAGCCCGCAGCGAACTCCCTCTCGGCAGGCCTCTAACAGATCCAAGCCCAAATCCAAGCCTGCTGCAAAAGAAAAAAAGTGAGTCCACGTCAGAGACCGCAGAGATCCTGAAGATCCTAAAAGGGCTTCTTCAAAAGAAAACTGACAAAGAGGACAAGCCAGACTCTGCGTGACTAAGGGTAAGGATTAAAACCCTTCCTGACAGCCCTCCTACTGAACCAAGCACCACGAACACTGTTCTCCTGACACAGACCACAGAACCAACTGTCATAACACCAAGTGACAGTGACACCCACTCACTGCTGTCAACAACCGCACATCCAGAAGCGGACAATCCAACACAGCATACCAGTGAGAAAACCCCAGAGATACCAGAAAGTGCTGTTCTGGTCGTGTGTCTCCCCAACGAATCCCAAGACACTGACCCTAACTGTTTATCGATCGCCACACAAGCCCCCACATTAAAACTCCTAGGGAACCTGGTCGAAAAGGGACTAGCACGCAAACTTTATCTCTCTATCACATTGGAAACTGTGGTGAGGCTCGAAGCTCTGGTCGACACCGGATCGGACCTCACTCTGATATCAGCTGAACTCTTTGAAAGACTCAGTTTTGAAGCTAACAGACAGAACAGAACTCTGAAATCTCAGAATTGTGAGCTGAATGTGCGATCTTACAGCCAAACTGACATCCGGCTTGAACAAATAGCTCCCCTTCACTTAACCCTTGGTCACATGAGCTTGATACACCCCGTGTACATTTCACAGATGAACACGTTTCCCCTTCTCATCGGCAAAGATCTACTAGATCGCTTCGAGCCCCTGCTGGACTTCAGACAACTGAAGATTTGGGCTCAAGTGCGAGAACCTCTCCCCTGTCAGCCACCCAGGTCAACTGAGCCAGACTGTCAGGTCACGGGAACTGTCACCGCCAGCCATGGGAACACAGGCTCTGCACCTGAGCGAGATTCAAGTTCGTTACTCTGCACTTTTCAACTCCCCAAAGACTCTGAGTCCTTCTGCCCCAAGGTCACCACCGACCTGCAGCTGAATGGTGTAACCACTACTGACATTGTACTCGCCCTATGGGCCGACAATTGTGCTATCAGCCTGTCACTTTTCAACGAGCTAATTAAAGTCACACCAGACCTTCCTTCTGCAAGCAAACGCACACGTTTCCCTTTGAACTCATGCCCATTAAACCTGGTGACTGCAAAAGGTATCTGTGCTTTGAACTTGAACTGGAACCATCGGTGCCTGACTCATTACTTCTTGATCCTTCCGGACCTGCCCCACGATGTTTACATTGGAGCAGACATTCTGATTCGCCTCCAGGCGCATGTGGATTTTATTAATGAGGTACTTTGGGCCCCACTGACTTTACAGACAGCTGTTGTTACTACACGCACTGACAATCTTCTGTCAGGCCAAACCATCCCAGAGGTTTGCACTCTAATCAGCGAACAGGCAACTGTAGTACCTGCGTACACCAAAGGGGTCGCTGTTCGGCTCAACATACGACGTGGCCAAACCCTAAACAACACACTGGGTTTCTTTCAACCTTCACCCGAATGCGTTGAACTTGGACTCACACTTGAAGCCACACCCCTCACTGAATTGTCATCTCGTGCAGTCTACATCCTTTTCAACAACTGCATAGCAGTGGACATTGCAATTCCAAAAGCCTATCGGCTAGGATGGCTCGTGAGCTATGATTTTCCTGATTTTGAACTGACTTTACCTGTCATTGGGCCTATTCCAGCTTCAATGATACCAGAAGGATGCACAGGCGACACACTGCACACAGCACCCTTCAAAATCATCTCCATCGCCTCAGTCATGCCGATGGACAAAGATCAAGTCTGCAGAACGGAACTGACGGAGGACCAACACCTTGCCGTGTACACAGTTTCCAAACAGCCTATCTGCCAGATTGAAACACCTGCTGCACCCACGCCTGCAAACACCACGAGCGGTTCACCCACAGAGGAGCCATATCCAGGATTTGAGTCTCAAGTTCAGCAAATTCTAAAAGACGCCGACGCAATCAAAGAGGATGCAGATCGACAAAGACTCAGACAAGTCCTTTACAAATTCAAAGCGTCATTTGCCAAAGACTCTCTAGACTGTGGTCTCACTCACCTGCACACCGTGCGCATTCCAACGCACCCTGACGCTCCTCCCACCTTTGTCAGACAGTACAAGATCCCCATTGCATCACATGAACCGGTGCAAGAAATTATTGACTCTATGCTTCAAAAAGGTGTAATTCGCCCATGCAATAGCACCTATTCTGCTCCTATCTGGCCGGTAATTAAACCGAATGGCCGATGGCGCCCCACGATCGACTACCGCAAGTTGAATCGACAGGTACCACTGTCACGATGGCCGACGACCCAATTGCAGCAGGAGTTACCCAGAATCAGAGGAGCCACAATCTTCTCTACGCTCGACGTAGCTTCAGGTTTCTGGACCCTGCCGGTACATCCAGAAGACCAGCACAAGCTAGCTTTCACGTTCGGTAACAGACAATTCACTTTCACCAGGTGCCCTTTCGGCTATGCCAACTCACCCGCTGAGTTTAACATCTTCCTGAACAAAGCATGCCCTGATGCGAGAATGAGAGGAAATCTCATCTATGTGGACGACGTGCTGATGAAGAGCACAACAGTTACCGAGCACCTGGCAGAAATAGACTATGTTTTGAACCAGTTAACAGCTGCAGGCGCCAAGATCGCCCTCCACAAAGGTCAATGGTGTCGAACCAAGGTCAACTACGTGGGACTGCTGATCGGGTCGCAAGGCATCGAACCACAGTCCAGCCGCATACAAGCTGTTCAAAACATCAAACCACCCACCAACCTTTCAGAACTGCGAAGCTTTCTGGGGGTGTGTAACTACTCACGGCAATTCATAGAAAGCTACTCAGACATTGCAAAGCCATTAACTGCCCTGCTGAAAAAAGACTGCCCTTTTGTCTGGACACCCGTCCAGGACAATGCCATGAATGAGCTGAAACGTCATCTGTGCACAGCTCCATGTCTGGCCTACCCTGACCCACAAAAAGAATTCTACTTGGAAGCGGGATTCTCCAACCACTGTCTCAGCGCTGGTCTGTACCAACGACACGATCAAGACAAAAGAGTTGTAGCGTATGCCAGCAAGACACTCCTTCCACCAGAGACTAAATTCTCAGACTGTGAAAAAGCGCTGCTTTGCACTGTATGGGCCATACAACGGTTCTCCAACTACATTGGAGCTCAGAAAGTTATCATAGAGACTTGTCATCAGCCTGTCATGTTCCTCAACAGCCAACGCATCCGCGATGGCGTAGTCACCAATTCCCGCATCGCCACGTGGTTAATGGCCCTCCAAGGGCGCAATGTCGAAGCACGGTATGCCCAGAACCACAAATCTGCGCTAGGCAACGGCCTGGCTGCCTGCCAGAACTGCACTGATAACGCACCACCTGTAACGGCTAATGTGGAAGAACCACAACAGCAGACATGTCACAGATACTTCGATGACAACACGTGCCAAGGTATGCCCACAGCTTACGTCGATGGATGTTCCTACAACCAAGAGGGCATCCGCCAAGCTGGTGCGGGTGTGTTATGGGTAAATGATCTGCCATGCCCACCACAACACTTTAAGCTGTGGCCTCAGTCATCACAATATGCTGAGGTGGCAGCGATTCTCATAACTATGCAAATCGTAGCGACACATAACATCAAAGAATTCCTTATCTGCACAGACTCGAACTATGCCAGACTAAGTTTCACATGCCACCTTCCAGGGTGGAAACAAAATGGCTTTAAGACGTCAAACAGCAAGCCTGTCAAACACCAACACTTGTTTCAGGCATGTGACGACCTGACTAGACAACATGACATGATTGTCTACTGGAAGAAGGTGAAAGGCCACTCCAAGCAACTGGGCCTCGACAAGGACCTAAATGACCAAACCGATGCCCTTGCCAAGACTGGCGCACTGCACGGTAACATATGGTCACCTCCAGCCCAACCACCAGCCTTTGATGTGGCAGTGCTAACCCGCAGCAAACGAACTTTTCCTGCCGCACTGCCTGCTTCCCAGCCTCTCACTCTGACTCCGCAGATGTCAAACAACGACATAGCAGACATGCAAGCCTCTGACACGTCCATAAAGACTTTTCTAAACCACCTCTCTGACCCCTCCAACCACCCACTCACACCGTCTGATCTCACTGACGACCCGTGCCTCAGACGGCTGCATGACATCAAGCACATGCTGCGTGTCATTCACAACATTCTGTGGTATGCACCTGAGGACAACACAGCGCCAAGGCTTGTGATCCCTCAGTGCCTAAGGGGGGTGATGCTGATGTATGCTCATGATGCGCCATGTGCTGGACACCACGGTACCCGTGCCACCTATAAGACACTGAAGCAAGTAGCGTATTGGCCCCGCATGCAAGAACACGTGGCGGAATATGTCAAAGACTGTCTAATTTGCTGTCAGTTCCAACCTGCAAATCCGAATCACAGAGCTCCACTGCAACGCAGAAGAGTCACATTCCCCTGGTCAGACCTCCAAATCGACTGGGTAGGACCTCTGCCAAGGTCAACAAGGGGCAACAAGTACTTCCTTACAGTCGTGTGCCAGTTCACAAAATGGGTAGAATGTCTTCCAGCAGCCAATGACACCGCCCAGACCACGGCATACCTTCTGATGAATCACATCTTCTCCAGATTCGGACTGCCAATGAGTGTCAACTCAGACAGAGGTACCCACTTTACAGCTGAGATTATGCAGCAGATTTGGAAACTCCTGGGGGTCCACGTTCAACTACATATCAGTTTTTCACCGATCTCATCTGGCCAAGTTGAACGTTCTAACAGGACTGTGGTCAGTATGCTGAGAAAGTATGTGGCTGCCAACCAGAAGGACTGGGATGTGAAACTCCCGCTGGTGTTAATGGCCCTCAGAGCCACTCCCCAGGACTCAACTCAGGTGTCTCCCTTTGAACTAATGACTGGACGACAGATGACACTGCCACTGCACCTGTTGTATCAGCCAGGGGACTCCAGTCTCATCACAGCCTGCACCACTCATCAGTACCTCGATGAGCTGCACCAGCATTTGAAATCAACCTTTGCTTTCGCCCAACAACAGCTTCAAAAGAGCGCAGAGGGCCAGAAAGCCTACTATGACCGGAAAGCGTCACACCAGGAACTAGCCGTGGGTGACAGAGTCTGGTATTACAGCTTCAACGCTGGCTCCCGCTAGTGTGATTTCAGGTCACCCCAGACAAGCTAAATTAAGGTAAAGCAAAGACATCCACTTAGTATAAACCACAAGAATATTAGATATTCTCCCGTGACATTTAAGAGTGTCCACCCCTTTTTCCCAGAAAACCACACATAGTCGGCTCAAGCCCTCTTAGTCCCCGTAACCATTTCTGTACTATCGTTTACTCTGTCTTAACAGATCCATTAATTCCTATTGTCTAAATCTCACTTTAAGTTTTTCTTGCTATTCTTCTGTTACTTCTCTCTGTTCTGTGTGAACTGTGCCTTCCAGGTCACCAGAGACAGAGCCTACAGAGACACCCCAGGAGAGCTAAATAACAGACTGACAGCCGAGCCGTTAGCACCAACCGTGACCTACTAGGCTCCGGTCCTGTCAAAATCTTGATTTAGGCCCTGCGCTGACCTAAACAATTTGTCCCTACCTAACTGTCTGCATCAGTTAGTCAAAGTACCGTAAACGGCATTGCCGTATTAAGGGTATAAGCGCATAAATTGTAGAACAAATTTGCATTTGGTCTGTTTGTGTTTGTGTGTGTTGTGCTCCTCTCGCCTGCAGTAAGCCAGCATGTCCCGGTCTCCCAGCCCCGCAGCCCACTGGGACAGCCTTGAGACATGGCTGAAGGCCATGACAGCCACCGTCCTGCCCGAGGATACCGGCGACTCCGAGCCCCGGAACCAGGCGCAGCTGGACACCGACCTGGACCTGCTGATGAGGCACGACCCAACACAAAGCTACAGCCACAAAGAATGGGCCCGAATCGTGGGAAACCTGGCCCACACACTCGTCGCACAAGCCCGCCTTCACGAGAGACACGCCATCGACCTGGAACAGGAGACGGCAACTCTACGTCTCCAAGCGGAGGAGGCCCGGCGCGACCAAGCAAAGACCCAAAGTCGGCTAGACCAGCTACTACTCGAGAACGAGGAGCAGGACGAGGAGGAAACGGACCCAGAGTCACGGAAGGAAGTAGAAGAACTTCAAACTGCTCTGGAAAACCTTCGTCTAGACACCGACCAAAAGGAACTGAAAGAGAGAAAAGCCAGAGAGACACTCACCGAAAAACTGCAACAAGGTGAAGCTCTCCTTGAGAGAGCAAACAATGAACTAAAAGAAAGAGACGCCAAAGCCAAAGCCTGTGAGAAACACTTAAAGGCGGCTAGAGCTGAAATTAATGAACTTATCCAGCAAAAAGAACTTTATAAAGATGAGCTCGACGCTGTCCACCGTGAGTTAAAACACTCTTATAAACTTCAGAGTGACCGGGAAAGGGAGACACACACTACCAAGTTCTCCCTGACCGGTCAGTCTGCACACTTCAGCCAAGAACACAGAACGGTGAAAGGAGACGGACATCCACCGTCCCAGACATCAATGGACAGCCTGCAAGAGCCCTCGCCCTCAGGAAAAGGAGGTGCGTCACAGCCAACCCTTGCCACTTACCACGGCATGGCCTTTAAAGAACTTGACAAGCTTGCTAGGAACATTCCTACTTTCACGCCAAATCCTGCTGGAGGCCACGATGTGCACGCCTACTTGAAAGACATTGACTTCCACTTATACACTGTTCCCCATGTTACCCCGTGGGACAGATTATACCTGCTTCGGATTACTTCGAGTCGGGATGTACGCAGTTTTCTGGATCGCCAACCAGATACCGTCAAAGCGGATTACCAACAGCTGCGACAGGCGTTCATCAGGGAATTCTCTGATCCAGACACCGATCAAGGACTCATCACCGCGATGAGCCTCAAGCAGGCAAGACTGGAAACGCCGCAGGCCTTTTACACTCGCCTCCGACAAGCATACTTCGGGGCACGGAATGATCCCGGGATGGAGGAGGACTTTAACTTCAGAACTTTGTTTCTCCGCAACCTGCATCCCACTGTGAGCCATCACTTAGGGGTCCTGGCCTGTCCTCGCACAATGTCTACCCAGCAACTGAGGGACCTCGCCCACAAGGCGTTTATCAAGCAGAAAATTGTTTCTGAAAAGACTGTAAAAACTCCCTCTATCTGCCCTATCACTGATCAGCATCCAGAGCTGTCACTAGAGGGCACCACACGACACCACCCTAACAGACTTTCTAATAACGAGCCAAGACCGTTTCAGGCCAGCAGAGGGCGACGCAGCTACGAGGGTGCTCGTCCTAAGCATCAGGGCGAGCGCCCTGAAAGATCATACAGCAGCCCACGGCACCCCCACAACCAAAAAGGGGGGGCCACCTGGGAAACCAGCCGACGGCCCAGACAGAGCCGGACTCCAGCGACAAGAACGTCCAGTCCAGACAGCCCGCAGCGAACTCCCTCTCGGCAGGCCTCTAACAGATCCAAGCCCAAATCCAAGCCTGCTGCAAAAGAAAAAAAGTGAGTCCACGTCAGAGACCGCAGAGATCCTGAAGATCCTAAAAGGGCTTCTTCAAAAGAAAACTGACAAAGAGGACAAGCCAGACTCTGCGTGACTAAGGGTAAGGATTAAAACCCTTCCTGACAGCCCTCCTACTGAACCAAGCACCACGAACACTGTTCTCCTGACACAGACCACAGAACCAACTGTCATAACACCAAGTGACAGTGACACCCACTCACTGCTGTCAACAACCGCACATCCAGAAGCGGACAATCCAACACAGCATACCAGTGAGAAAACCCCAGAGATACCAGAAAGTGCTGTTCTGGTCGTGTGTCTCCCCAACGAATCCCAAGACACTGACCCTAACTGTTTATCGATCGCCACACAAGCCCCCACATTAAAACTCCTAGGGAACCTGGTCGAAAAGGGACTAGCACGCAAACTTTATCTCTCTATCACATTGGAAACTGTGGTGAGGCTCGAAGCTCTGGTCGACACCGGATCGGACCTCACTCTGATATCAGCTGAACTCTTTGAAAGACTCAGTTTTGAAGCTAACAGACAGAACAGAACTCTGAAATCTCAGAATTGTGAGCTGAATGTGCGATCTTACAGCCAAACTGACATCCGGCTTGAACAAATAGCTCCCCTTCACTTAACCCTTGGTCACATGAGCTTGATACACCCCGTGTACATTTCACAGATGAACACGTTTCCCCTTCTCATCGGCAAAGATCTACTAGATCGCTTCGAGCCCCTGCTGGACTTCAGACAACTGAAGATTTGGGCTCAAGTGCGAGAACCTCTCCCCTGTCAGCCACCCAGGTCAACTGAGCCAGACTGTCAGGTCACGGGAACTGTCACCGCCAGCCATGGGAACACAGGCTCTGCACCTGAGCGAGATTCAAGTTCGTTACTCTGCACTTTTCAACTCCCCAAAGACTCTGAGTCCTTCTGCCCCAAGGTCACCACCGACCTGCAGCTGAATGGTGTAACCACTACTGACATTGTACTCGCCCTATGGGCCGACAATTGTGCTATCAGCCTGTCACTTTTCAACGAGCTAATTAAAGTCACACCAGACCTTCCTTCTGCAAGCAAACGCACACGTTTCCCTTTGAACTCATGCCCATTAAACCTGGTGACTGCAAAAGGTATCTGTGCTTTGAACTTGAACTGGAACCATCGGTGCCTGACTCATTACTTCTTGATCCTTCCGGACCTGCCCCACGATGTTTACATTGGAGCAGACATTCTGATTCGCCTCCAGGCGCATGTGGATTTTATTAATGAGGTACTTTGGGCCCCACTGACTTTACAGACAGCTGTTGTTACTACACGCACTGACAATCTTCTGTCAGGCCAAACCATCCCAGAGGTTTGCACTCTAATCAGCGAACAGGCAACTGTAGTACCTGCGTACACCAAAGGGGTCGCTGTTCGGCTCAACATACGACGTGGCCAAACCCTAAACAACACACTGGGTTTCTTTCAACCTTCACCCGAATGCGTTGAACTTGGACTCACACTTGAAGCCACACCCCTCACTGAATTGTCATCTCGTGCAGTCTACATCCTTTTCAACAACTGCATAGCAGTGGACATTGCAATTCCAAAAGCCTATCGGCTAGGATGGCTCGTGAGCTATGATTTTCCTGATTTTGAACTGACTTTACCTGTCATTGGGCCTATTCCAGCTTCAATGATACCAGAAGGATGCACAGGCGACACACTGCACACAGCACCCTTCAAAATCATCTCCATCGCCTCAGTCATGCCGATGGACAAAGATCAAGTCTGCAGAACGGAACTGACGGAGGACCAACACCTTGCCGTGTACACAGTTTCCAAACAGCCTATCTGCCAGATTGAAACACCTGCTGCACCCACGCCTGCAAACACCACGAGCGGTTCACCCACAGAGGAGCCATATCCAGGATTTGAGTCTCAAGTTCAGCAAATTCTAAAAGACGCCGACGCAATCAAAGAGGATGCAGATCGACAAAGACTCAGACAAGTCCTTTACAAATTCAAAGCGTCATTTGCCAAAGACTCTCTAGACTGTGGTCTCACTCACCTGCACACCGTGCGCATTCCAACGCACCCTGACGCTCCTCCCACCTTTGTCAGACAGTACAAGATCCCCATTGCATCACATGAACCGGTGCAAGAAATTATTGACTCTATGCTTCAAAAAGGTGTAATTCGCCCATGCAATAGCACCTATTCTGCTCCTATCTGGCCGGTAATTAAACCGAATGGCCGATGGCGCCCCACGATCGACTACCGCAAGTTGAATCGACAGGTACCACTGTCACGATGGCCGACGACCCAATTGCAGCAGGAGTTACCCAGAATCAGAGGAGCCACAATCTTCTCTACGCTCGACGTAGCTTCAGGTTTCTGGACCCTGCCGGTACATCCAGAAGACCAGCACAAGCTAGCTTTCACGTTCGGTAACAGACAATTCACTTTCACCAGGTGCCCTTTCGGCTATGCCAACTCACCCGCTGAGTTTAACATCTTCCTGAACAAAGCATGCCCTGATGCGAGAATGAGAGGAAATCTCATCTATGTGGACGACGTGCTGATGAAGAGCACAACAGTTACCGAGCACCTGGCAGAAATAGACTATGTTTTGAACCAGTTAACAGCTGCAGGCGCCAAGATCGCCCTCCACAAAGGTCAATGGTGTCGAACCAAGGTCAACTACGTGGGACTGCTGATCGGGTCGCAAGGCATCGAACCACAGTCCAGCCGCATACAAGCTGTTCAAAACATCAAACCACCCACCAACCTTTCAGAACTGCGAAGCTTTCTGGGGGTGTGTAACTACTCACGGCAATTCATAGAAAGCTACTCAGACATTGCAAAGCCATTAACTGCCCTGCTGAAAAAAGACTGCCCTTTTGTCTGGACACCCGTCCAGGACAATGCCATGAATGAGCTGAAACGTCATCTGTGCACAGCTCCATGTCTGGCCTACCCTGACCCACAAAAAGAATTCTACTTGGAAGCGGGATTCTCCAACCACTGTCTCAGCGCTGGTCTGTACCAACGACACGATCAAGACAAAAGAGTTGTAGCGTATGCCAGCAAGACACTCCTTCCACCAGAGACTAAATTCTCAGACTGTGAAAAAGCGCTGCTTTGCACTGTATGGGCCATACAACGGTTCTCCAACTACATTGGAGCTCAGAAAGTTATCATAGAGACTTGTCATCAGCCTGTCATGTTCCTCAACAGCCAACGCATCCGCGATGGCGTAGTCACCAATTCCCGCATCGCCACGTGGTTAATGGCCCTCCAAGGGCGCAATGTCGAAGCACGGTATGCCCAGAACCACAAATCTGCGCTAGGCAACGGCCTGGCTGCCTGCCAGAACTGCACTGATAACGCACCACCTGTAACGGCTAATGTGGAAGAACCACAACAGCAGACATGTCACAGATACTTCGATGACAACACGTGCCAAGGTATGCCCACAGCTTACGTCGATGGATGTTCCTACAACCAAGAGGGCATCCGCCAAGCTGGTGCGGGTGTGTTATGGGTAAATGATCTGCCATGCCCACCACAACACTTTAAGCTGGGCCTCAGTCATCACAATATGCTGAGGTGGCAGCGATTCTCATAACTATGCAAATCGTAGCGACACATAACATCAAAGAATTCCTTATCTGCACAGACTCGAACTATGCCAGACTAAGTTTCACATGCCACCTTCCAGGGTGGAAACAAAATGGCTTTAAGACGTCAAACAGCAAGCCTGTCAAACACCAACACTTGTTTCAGGCATGTGACGACCTGACTAGACAACATGACATGATTGTCTACTGGAAGAAGGTGAAAGGCCACTCCAAGCAACTGGGCCTCGACAAGGACCTAAATGACCAAACCGATGCCCTTGCCAAGACTGGCGCACTGCACGGTAACATATGGTCACCTCCAGCCCAACCACCAGCCTTTGATGTGGCAGTGCTAACCCGCAGCAAACGAACTTTTCCTGCCGCACTGCCTGCTTCCCAGCCTCTCACTCTGACTCCGCAGATGTCAAACAACGACATAGCAGACATGCAAGCCTCTGACACGTCCATAAAGACTTTTCTAAACCACCTCTCTGACCCCTCCAACCACCCACTCACACCGTCTGATCTCACTGACGACCCGTGCCTCAGACGGCTGCATGACATCAAGCACATGCTGCGTGTCATTCACAACATTCTGTGGTATGCACCTGAGGACAACACAGCGCCAAGGCTTGTGATCCCTCAGTGCCTAAGGGGGGTGATGCTGATGTATGCTCATGATGCGCCATGTGCTGGACACCACGGTACCCGTGCCACCTATAAGACACTGAAGCAAGTAGCGTATTGGCCCCGCATGCAAGAACACGTGGCGGAATATGTCAAAGACTGTCTAATTTGCTGTCAGTTCCAACCTGCAAATCCGAATCACAGAGCTCCACTGCAACGCAGAAGAGTCACATTCCCCTGGTCAGACCTCCAAATCGACTGGGTAGGACCTCTGCCAAGGTCAACAAGGGGCAACAAGTACTTCCTTACAGTCGTGTGCCAGTTCACAAAATGGGTAGAATGTCTTCCAGCAGCCAATGACACCGCCCAGACCACGGCATACCTTCTGATGAATCACATCTTCTCCAGATTCGGACTGCCAATGAGTGTCAACTCAGACAGAGGTACCCACTTTACAGCTGAGATTATGCAGCAGATTTGGAAACTCCTGGGGGTCCACGTTCAACTACATATCAGTTTTTCACCGATCTCATCTGGCCAAGTTGAACGTTCTAACAGGACTGTGGTCAGTATGCTGAGAAAGTATGTGGCTGCCAACCAGAAGGACTGGGATGTGAAACTCCCGCTGGTGTTAATGGCCCTCAGAGCCACTCCCAGGACTCAACTCAGGTGTCTCCCTTTGAACTAATGACTGGACGACAGATGACACTGCCACTGCACCTGTTGTATCAGCCAGGGGACTCCAGTCTCATCACAGCCTGCACCACTCATCAGTACCTCGATGAGCTGCACCAGCATTTGAAATCAACCTTTGCTTTCGCCCAACAACAGCTTCAAAAGAGCGCAGAGGGCCAGAAAGCCTACTATGACCGGAAAGCGTCACACCAGGAACTAGCCGTGGGTGACAGAGTCTGGTATTACAGCTTCGCACAGCCACCACGCACAGCCTCCCAGCGGCTGTCAAAGAAATTCCTGCCCCACTGGACAGGACCTCATGAAATTGTTGACAAACTGTCCCCAGTGGCGTACCGAATCCAAGTGAGCCGGGGACAGAAAGACCCAGTGCTCAAATGGGTTCACCGCAACCAAATTAAGAGACATTCTGCTGCTGGCAGAGAAAGGCGGGGAGGGGCCAATGCAAACTAAACTGCTTACCATCCTAGGAGCGAAACGACTGTCCTGCCAACGCCAAGGACAACTCTCGCTGACACACTGCTTCTCTCTCTCCCTCTCTCTCCACATCTCCCCTTTCACCTCTAATAGGATGCTGCTATGGTTTGCAATCTTCTGCCTTCAGTCGACCAGAGGACAACCACCACCTGACGTCATCACACCTGGCCCGTCGACAGGCATCGTGCTGAGAGAACAACCAGGCCTCCTGATCACCAACTGTCGGACCCACACCCAGAAGGTGTACGTTCGACTCGACCCCCGCAACGTGTACAGAGCACATTACCCCAGCGCAGTAGCCCAGTACAGCTGGGCCGGAGCCCGGTGGACAGAGGATGCCATCGCCCACGCCGAGGCCGACGTCAGACACATGCTAAACCAACTTGAAAAGATGACCAAGCGGAATTAGGCGGACACAACCGCCGCCCCAAACGGTTCCTTGGAGCCCTCCTGGGAGCCGCAGCTGCAGTGGGAACTCTGTTCAACATTGGTATGTCAAGCGTCAACGCTGTTAACCTAGCCACCGTGAGACGACATGTGGCTGAAATCCAGACAGAGATTCCCCAGTTAAAAGAGCAGCTCACCGTGCAGAGTGCTTCTCTGCAGACCATCGGAAGGACCTTAAAGGGAACTGTGGTCATTCTCAACACCCACAGCGTCATGCTGAACCAGACTGTGAATTCCATGAAACAGCTGTTCACTGTTTTTCAAAATGACTTTGCCCAAACTCAGCTGGTCACCGCCCTGATGACGGACATGTTGCGGGAGGTGAGCTCCTCCATTGACAGCCTAGCCATGGGTAGGATCCCACCCTACCTCATACCTCTGAGCCTTGTCCAGAACGTGCTGGCTTCCGCCATCACCACGCCAGCTGATCCGCTCCAAGTACACCTGGCCTACTCTCTGGGCAGCGCCATCCCACTCTATGTCGACCCAGAGCAGAGAGAAATGGGATTCCTCCTGAACTTACCCATCATCGAGTCAAGCCGAATCTACAGACTCAAAGACATTGTCAACGTCGGGTTTTGGAAAGGTAACACGCACATCAAGATCCGCACTCCAGAAGTGGTAGCCTACCACGACAGCGATCCTCAGCTGTACCTGGCTCCAAACCTGCACATGTGCACCCTGACGAAAGACATTCATTATCTGTGCCCTAGCAAACCATTCCTTAGAGACAACACTGATGGAATTTGCGGACTGCAAACCATGTCCAGCGACAACCGCTGCCCTGCCGAAGCTAAGCCTCGCATACAAGTGGAAGAAACCCGAGCAGAGATCATCGGTGACCGGTGGCTTGTCAACACTCCGGTACTCACTGCCACTCTCACCTATGACCAACATGACACCGCTACCCGTGTCAGCCTACTCAACCAGAGCATGTGGATTCAAGTACCTAAAGGTGCCATCCTCCACGTAGACGATCTGGCATTGTATCATCTTCCGAGCCACGAGTACGAAACAGAATTGGAAATTCCCTCCTTCTTCAAAGACCACAATTTCACCCTGAGTCCAGAGCTGGAACTGGAAATTGAGACAGGGGGGTCACAGCTAATTGACATTGCTCCTCTTGACTCCGCCCTACAAGCTTTGTCTCGACAGCCCACTTTGACTGCTTCACCTGTTGCCCGAGCCTGGACCGCAGCAGACACTGCGCTCTGCCTCTCTATGGTAGTCAGTCACATCCTAACATTGGGCTTGGCTTTCATCCTGTACAGGAGACTCAACGAGACACGAGCATCTACCGTCAGGCTCTCCAAAGCCGTGTCCGGAGGCTTCCGACGAAACCCCCGAAAGGAGGATAACACGCAAGAAGCCGCCGGTAACCTCATTGAGCTAAGCCCTCAGCCCTGATAATCACCTGTTATCCGAATTCATGATTCACCTTCCATCCTCCCATGCAATGATTGTCGGCAGACGATCTCTCCCCAGGGACATCATCTCCCGAAAGGGGGGAAACTGTAGGGACTCGGGAGCTTTCATTAATTCTCTTTTATTGAGTCACGAACTCGCAACCAATTTAAATCCAGAACAAAGGGACCTAACTTTAACAGACATTCCTAAAAGGCCATGTGGTCAGCCCTCGGAACCTCTATCTCCCGAACTGGCGTCTTCAAGTCTAGAGAGTACACCCTAAAGGTGTCATCAAAGCTGACAAATTGTCTTAAGTGTTCCCCAAACAGCGGTTTTCTTTCTCTTGAGACAACACCCAGGCCATCTTCTCCCTCCCAGCGGAAATCAGGGGGGAGAAGCGCAAAAACAGATGCTCCTTTGTCTGTTTCCCGCCGAGCGCAACACGCGTTCACACCCACGTCCCCGCACACACGCACATACATATGAACTCTGATTTCCTATCTGTAAATCGTTACTAAAATATATTTGCTGTTTTAAATACATGTAAAAGAACTGTGAGTGTGCAAACTTGTATTACGAATGTTTTCAGGAATGTACGATCCTTATGAGTGCCTGAATGTGTGCCTCCAGATGTAACTCTGTAATAGTACGTCTGTGATGTGAAATGTTTGATATCGTTGTAATCCTACAAATCTGATCCATCTATTAA
Organism: Chrosomus eos; assembly: GCA_036326025.1. Classification (NCBI taxonomy): domain Eukaryota; kingdom Metazoa; phylum Chordata; class Actinopteri; order Cypriniformes; family Leuciscidae; genus Chrosomus; species Chrosomus eos. The sequence continues at coordinate 50,095,158 of CM070822.1, forward strand.
GCTGTATATCCATATCGTGAAATGTATAACTACATGCATATGCTATTACCAAAGTAAGCTTAATTTTCTACTTGGTCATAAATTCATATTACCGCTGATCTCCACCCCAATCAGGGGGCGTGCGCGCTCCTCGATATGGGATGCTATCATTGGCCGGCGCGCCTTACCCAGGCGTGCCCAGCTCATCTTTAAATTCTCCAACACAGAGACAATCTCTCTCTCTGTCCGTGTGTTCCTGTTCCTGTGTATTCTTTGTAATCTTCGTGTTTTATTTTAATGTTCCTGTTTTATTGTAAACTTCGTTTTATTTTGCGCATAGCCAGTCCGATCTTAGTGTTCTCGTCTCCCGACTGAGACCTCCACGTGCGTTTCGTAAGTCTTCCAGCACTCCGGTGAAAAGACTCCCTTCACGCATACCGAACTAAGTCAGGACGTTTGAATCTCCCGCGAACCAACCACGCTGGGACCCAAAGAAACCCGACCTCCATCTCCGGGACGCCACGTTGCTTCCGCACACCAAAACGTACAGGTCTGAATGCAAACTTGTTCAATACAAAATTTAGACGTTGTAAAGTATATCTCCTGTGGCTGTCTCTAAAGGGTTTACTCTAAACTGTGCTAGCAATTGTATTTTCCTTGTGTTTTCCTTTCTTATTGTTTTATTTCATTTTGTTTAATCTATATCCTTGTGTAACACGTAGTGTAGTTCATTCATTAAACCTCATTTTATACTTTATTGACTCTGTGGTTGTTGCTCGTATAACAAAGCCTCTTTAATATAAAAGATCCTAGCTACAATCTGATAATCGTTTAAGTGCACAAAACATTGTCAGTTAATTTAAGCTAAAATAGACCATAAGTCATTTGTACCCTTTTAGCCTAAATACACGGCGGACGTGTGAATGAGCGAGGAGGGGTCAAATGCTTTGGTATTGTTGAAGATCAGCCATACCTCTGTGTAGGATGTATATTGATAATTAACCATAATTCGTTGTGTTTAATTGTTATATACTTACCCTGAACAGACGGGTACGCTGTACACCCCTTTGTGGGGAATTTATTAACGTAAGGACCCGGTTCAAACTGTATTCAATAATTTGTTGATCATAGATTAATAGTTATTGAATATCTATCCCCAAACTTAAAATTGATAAAGAGCTTATGGGCCGGAAACCCTACAAGGTATGAAAGAAATACAACTAAACTGGTTTGTAATACGTGAAGATGGTAATGCTGTTTTCTGAGTTGTTTAATCAAAACTTCCTGATTCACATACTTGAGTTTGTCCAGTGTGCAGTTTGGATCCTCCAGTTTTTCAGAGAGCAGCTTGACTCCTGAATCTCCTGGGTGATTGTAGCTCAGATCCAGCTCTCTCAGGTGTGAGGGGTTTGAACTCAGAGCTAAAGACACAAAACCACAGCCTTCCTCTGTCACCATACAGCCAGATAACCTACAGACACAAACACACAGCAATAGTCCACATTACTTGAACATTTATATCCATTTCCGCCATTCATTAGGTGTCATTTAAAAAAAAAAAAAACGTACTAATAGTAATTTCCAGTAACTAATTTAAAATATAATCTATGTCATTTGTAACTGTATATGACAAGAAACATGAACAGTATTTTTAGCATATTAGACATACAAATAAGAGTGAAAGCGTGCATATTTTAAAATAAAATATTGTTTGCAAAGTTCAAATGCATCACTTTGCAATGAATTATATTTGTTAATACATTATAAAATAAACTAACTAAATGTATTTTAGCAGAAAAAAATGCAGGGAGCTAATGACAATAAAAACATTAGTGACACACCTTAATTCTTTTCAATTGTTGGGAAGATTTAAAACCAATTCTCATTACAAAATTGGGAAAATATTTGGTGTATGTTGCATATTTAATTCCATGTTATGAAAATCACTTGCAGTGGACTCAAACTCAGCTCATGTCAGGCCACTGCCTTGCAGATGCTAAGGATGTCCCGTACACAGCGACTAATCAGCATCTTGATATGCCACACCTGTGAGGTGGATGGATTTTCTCGGCAAAGGAGAAGTGCTAACTAACACAGATTTAGACAGATTTGTGAACAATATTTGAGAGAAATAGGCCTTTTGTGTACATATAAAAAGTCTTAGATCGTTGAGTTCAGTTCATGAAAAATGGGGGCAAAAACAAAAGTGTTATGTTTATAAGTTTGTTCAGTATATATACCATGGTCAGGCATGTGGCTTTAAATGTAGTGCATTTCTACATTAATACAAAGTGTCTACTTTCAAATGAGACCCTACTTGTGCTTTTAGTGCAAATGTTTCATGAACTGCCATTTTTTGGCAATTTCAATCTTCAAACAGTCCATTCCCATCCCCCCACACCAAACAACATTTTTCTTTATAAATGTCAACATCTTTATAAATACGGAAACAAAATCACAGTCCTGCAAATGTTGTTTTTGTCTCTTGTTCTGGCATTCCTTTGAGAGCAGATATTAAATTTGGTGAAAAAAATCCTTCATTTTGATAGTATTTCATTAATTATTTAAAAAACATTTACCTCAGTATCTCCAGCTGACAGTCTGGGCTCTTCAGTCCATCAGAAAGAAGCTTCACACCAGAATCCTGCAGGTCATTGTTACTCAGGTCCAGCTCTTTCAGGACAGAGATCGAGGATTGTAGTGCTGAAGACAAACTCTCACAACAGTGAGCAGTGAGATTACAGCTATGTAGCCTGTGAAGAGAACAAAACAAACAGCAATATTAATGCTTATTAGGTAGGGTTTATAATCTGTAGCATGGATAACTTTGAAAAAACTAGTTATTTTATAAAGACAACGTTTATTTGATCACTTCAGTCAAAGTTTTTTCTGTTTCTTTAATTTTTGATAAAATTAAGAATAAATTGGTTAAAGCTTTGCCTGACATTTGTATTTAATATCATCACACACATTGATACATTTATTTATTTTTTCTCAAGAGTCTTTGCCAACAATTCACCCGTGTAAGATTAAGGCCCAATTAAAATGATTAACAGTCTATATAAATTATTGTAAAGTAGACTCTTACAGTGCTCTTCTGGTGTTTTTGATCACTGGCAGCAGTCTCATCAGCGCTTCATCAGATCTTCTGTATTTCTGCAGTTCAAACTTCTCTTGAGTCTCTTCTGACATCAGGAGCACAAACACCAGACCAGACCACTGAGCAGAGGAGAGATTCTGTGCTGAAAGCTTTCCTGAGCTCAGATTCTTCTGGATTTCCTCCACAAAGTCATCTTTCAGTTCACTCAGACAGTAGAAGAGATTGATGGTCCTCTCTACTGATTTCTCCTTCTCTATTTTCTTTTTGATATAGTCAACAGTGTCTTTAATGTTCTCAGATTTGAGTTCCAGTGTTGGCAGTAATTCCTTCAGGTCACTCTGATTAGACTCCAGTGAGAGACCCAGGAGGAACTGGATGAAAAGTTCCAGGTCTCCGTTCTTGCTTTCTAAAGTCTTGTTGATTGCAGCCTTATGAAGCTGAAACAGTGGCTTTTTGGAAAGTTTCCATGTCAGTTTTTCATTCCAGGATTGAAGAAATAGGTTAGCTTTCTCATCTTTGCCCATCAAAAACACATAGAGAGCAGCAAGGAATTCCTGTACGCTGAGATGTACGAAGCTGTAAACTTTTCCGGCTAAAAACGTTTCCTCCCGAAAGATCTGAGTGCATAACCCAGAAAACACAGACACTTCACTGACATCTAGCCCACATTTCTCAAGATCTTCTTTGTAGAAAATCAGTTGACCTTTCTCCAACTGTTGAAAGGCCAGTTTCCCAAGCTTCAGAATAATCTGATCAAAAGACCTGTCTTTGGCTTTAGGTTCAGGACTGTATTTCATTATGATCTGTTGATGCTGAGTAAGAAAGATGTGTATGTACATTCCTGTGAGAGTTGTTGGTGTTTTGTCATTGCTCTCTCGAGCCAGTAGAGGCTCAAGAATTGTGAGCGAGATCCAGCAGAAGACGGGGATATGGCACATGATGTACAGGCTTCTGGATTTCTTGATGTGACTGATGAGTTTATTAGCAACCTCAGGTCTGCTGTTTTTTTTAAAGTATTGTTCTTTCTGCTCATCGTTAAATCCTCGCACCTCTGTCACTTGATCAATGTAGTCACGGGGTATCAGACTGGCTGCTGCTGGTCTGGATGTGATCCAGATCAGAGCAGAGGGAACCAGGTGTTTCTCAATTAGGTTTGTAACGATCTTACTCACTGTTGTTTTTTGATGAAGATCTGTAAATCCATCACTTTCATTGAATCTTAAGGGGAAGCGACATTCATCCAGCCCATCAAAGATGAACATGACTGTACTGTCATCTTCAGGAAGGGAGGACAGTTCTTCACAACCACTAAAGAAGTATTTGTTAAGCAGTTCTATGAGACAGTACTCTTCTTTAATCAAATTCAGTCTACGGAATGGTAGCGGAAAAATGAATACTATATCCTGATGTTCTTTTCCTTCAGCCCAGTCAAGGATGAATTTATTGACGGAGACCGTTTTTCCCACTCCTGCAATTCCCATTGTCAGCACTGTTCTGTTTTGTTGACCCATATCACTCTGGACTTTGAATATGTCGTTGCACTGGATTAGTGTCTCTTTGGCAGTCAATTGGTTGCGACTTGATTTGAACTGTATCACCTTATGGTTGTTCACTCTTCCTCTAGTCTCATTCTCCACCAAATATAAATCAGTGTAGATATCATTCAGGCACTGCTGATGACCTGTCTGTGAATTACCAAACAATATCCGCTCGTGGTCCTGTTTTAATTTGTTCTTCAGGCTGAGGCTGATTTGTGTGTAATCATGAAGAGCAGCTTTATGTTCCTCTGCAGATGAGCATTTGAGAAAGAGAAAAAGTGAGCAAAGAGTAAGTGATCAGTCAAAACACGAATTGGGGGAAAATTCTGTCAATGGCAGGAAAGAGTTAAAGTTATACTAAAAGTTACTCTAGGGGATGCTATTATGCATCTTCTGAAAGAGTACAGAACCCCTGGATCAAAACACAGGTGAAGAAGAAGCAGAAACAAGATATAGAACATCAAACAGCCTATAAAATCAAAACTGCCCAACTTTGCCAAATGAAATCTCGAACCCACAAATCATTGTTTGATCATCATTCTGAATCTGATCCTGACGTAGTCTTTGATCAAAACACAATTTTCTCAGCTGTTTGTAAATACATTTTTTATGATACTTACTCACATTACCAGTGCGGATAAAAAAAAGAATGCATTAATCCAGAATTTTTTTTTGTTTTATTAGGTGTTCAAGCACTTTAGTGCTGAAATGAGATAGTAGGATAGTAGGACTCAGATATGAGGACAACCTATCAGAGTATGACCGCGTTTGGCCCATGGGTGGCGCTAGAGCAACCAAAAGTACTAAATTGCTCATAACTCCTAGACCGTTTGACTTCAATGTTGTCATACCACTGTAATCCTTGGCTCAAGACGGACAAGATGCATATCTCCGATTTTGATATAGGCATAAAACAAAAATTTGTATGGCCAATTTTGTCCAAACCTACTTTTGCGAACTTGTCCCTGGTTTTTCGCCCAATCGGAACCAAACCAGTGCAGAAATGTTCTTTGGAGTCTGAATATCAATAATTATCGAAAAAAGTTGAAATTTTGCATGTGGTTGCCTGTAACAGGGCCATTTAGAAAATGGTCCGTCGCAAAATACGGTCAAAAGCCTATAAATCCTACAGAAAAAGTCAAAACTTCACCAAAATTGATGAGCATATGTGTCATAACATGGTGAAGAAGCATGCAAAGTTTCATGGAGATCGGACAATAGGTGGCGCTATAACCGTCAAAAAGGTCTCTTGTTATTAGGTGTTCAAGCACTTTAGTGCTGAAAACCTATCCGGTTGTTAAGTCGTGACGTAAGCGCTCTCCGATAATACTGTTTCCGGGTCCAAAGGCCGGGTCCTCTCTACCTACCTACCGCTTTCGCCGGAGTTTTAACGTGTCCCTGTGTAGTTTAAAATAGATCGGAGTTAAAAAAAACAAGTGACATTTAACTGTCATCTACCGCTTTCCCTGTGACGAGAAAGATAAGAGAAAATGGCGGCAGTTGATTAGGTAAGTTACAAATCTTAAACGAATGAAGAAACTTTGGCGCCAGTGGGTGCTATCCCTTAATCCCTAGTAACACCCACTGGCACTGAAGCTAAAAAAGCCCTTTAAGAAAAGGGTTTATGTAGTCTAGGATCTGAAAGACGAGCGGAGCGCTTGGGCCCGGAAGAGGCTAAACGTCACGCGTAACGTCAGACTTAACCCTCTGAGCCCGACGGCATCGTCGACGACGCCACAAATCAGCTCCGAGAAATTATGATATAACTCGACAACAGATTTATCGATTTTCTTACCGTTTTTTTCCAGCAGAAAGCTAACGAGCTAGCCATCACGGGGGTGTCTTTGGTGTCTTTCTAGCCTTTACAGAAGGTTTTCTATCCAGCCTGGAACTTGTGCATCCTTTCGGAGTTTTTCAGCCATAAATCCAAACGTTTATATCCAACTTTGATACACTTGAAGTCCATAACTTATAAATATTCCGTCATATTTGCCGCTAGCTCGATGCTAGCTGCCATTTTGGATATCCACGTGATGGTTTTTGACCAATTACAGGCTGATCCGTCGTAAACATTGGGTGCGTCACTGGGTCATTGCGCTCTCTCCAAGGGAGGGAGGGAGAGAGAGTAGCACGGAGACGCAGGTTTCACAGAGAATCACAGAGAAATGGATCTAAATCGAGCGCAGAATTATGGATTTTCAGGAGAACAGAGCTTTTTGACAGATGAGGAACTAGATTACCAGGATAGACCCAGCTGAAGTGCCATTTATTTATTTACTGTAAAAAAGTATTATAGAAGTATAAATGTAGTATAAAAGTATAAAAAGAATAGAATAAATAAAATAATAAATAAAATAAATAAAATATAAATGCAAAGCCTGTGATGTGGCCCTCTTTGTGATTGCTGATAGGAACTGTTTTGAGGCTTGGCACCAGTGAATTTCATGAAAACGCCTGGACTTCTTTTGGAAAAATGTAAATAGTTTTGGTTCTGTACAAGTTATAATGTTTATTCCTGTGCTCCAGGACTCCAAAGACATGAACAAACTGTTTTCCAGAGGAAATTTGCTTAGCTTTTATTTATTTGTGTGTGATTTCAATAAATATTTGAGTGATTCAATTTCCGATTTCTTTTTTCATCTGTCTTTATGGTCCCATAACTTATTTTACATTCAGGTGACATCAATGTAACACAGATATGCTGAAAGTTCAATTTGTCCTGAAAAAAAAGAGGTGTGTCAATTGTCTGTACACAAAAGGGTTGATGTTTTACAAGCTTTTTTAGTGAATAACACCAGACGGAAAAATTATTGTAAAAATACCCTTAGGTCTCTGAGGGTTAACAACCGAATTGTAATTGCTATTTGAAAAAAAAAAATCCCCTAAAACACATCGTGCAGCCCAAACCTTTAGGCCTAGAGACTTGAAACTCGGCCAGATGGTAGGCCTCCAATATGGGACAACCTATCAGAGTATGACCGCGTTTGGCCCATAGGTGGCGCTAGAGCAACCAAAAGTTCTAATTTGCTCATAACTCCTAGACCGTTTGACTTAGAATCAAGGTATATACTGTCAAAAAGCTTTTAAAACATATATTTTCTATGGTAAATTGCCTGTATTGGCTGTAAATGGTCTTTACCATCTATTATGTCAGTGGTTAAATGTATGCTAAATAAAACTTAATGTCTTTTGATGCTTTTGTGCTTAAAGGCCTGAAAAACCACACCAAAATGTTGTATATCATGGTAAATCATGCTAAAAATACTCTATTCCATCTATGCTTATACGCTTAACTGCCTTAATTGCTTGAACACCGCTAAATGCTGCTAGCAGCTTTAATTCTGGTCTTTGTTCGCACACCTTGTTTTGTTCGCACAGCTGGTAGGGGTGAGGAATATGAACAATATCAAATCACGATTCAAGTAATTTTATTTAATGCTAACAATATCACATTTAGTTGTTTTTGCTGGAGATATGGTTCTTTCAATTTCAAATTTAAATTTCAAATTTATATAATTTGAAAAAATATATTTCTCAATACTGATTTCAACAGATATTCCATCAAAAACTAGGACTAGCTTAACCAAAACTTAAACCTGAATGGTGGTTCCAACGGTTGACTAAACAAAAATGCTATCTTGGTTCCGAATGCTGTAACTTGATTACTTTATGCCATCACCACAAAATTTGATCCTGATGCAGCTCACATGTATGGAAACTTCATAAAAAAAAGAAAAATAATTTCCTCCTACCTTATTTCAGTTATGGGTTATTGCATGTCAAATAAGAAAGAAATGCAAATTCATAATAAATATTATATATATTTTTTGTCTTTTTTGTCTTTTATAAGCAGTTTCTCAGCATGAAAATGTCCTAATGTAATGTAATATTATTGTTATATTTTCCATAAATATATATATATATATAACATTATATAGTGTTTTTTTCTGAGTGCTCTCAAAGAATAAGTGTTATTTGTTTTTTTCTGAGTGACACACACAAAATTAAAGACTCATAACTCAAAAAAACTCCAATCAAGGAGAGTAAAAAGGTGGGTACTGTTTGATAGAACACCATCCATCCATCGATAAGCGGAAGATGGATGGATGGATGGATGAAGTTCCAAAGACAAAAGTGAATTAAATAGGACATCTGTCTGAATCTGTTGAATCCTCTGAATGCTGTTAGCACATCTGCTATCGTCTCATTTTAACTCGCTCCCGTCACAGTCATGTCCAACAAAAAACGCTGCTCCCATCTATGCCAATTTTCCGCTAAATTGCCTGTTAGCACTAGTGGCGAAGGTGGCTTGAACTGTTCCATGTTCGTCTGCCGTTACATGCAAATTTAAGCTGGCGCACTAATCAGTTCGTGTCAACAAAACATTCAGTAAATGCATAGCTAAACAGAAGTGTTTTGAGTCTGGATTTGAATGTGACTACTGTAGGAGCACATCTGATCTCTTCTGGAAGCTGGTTCCAGCTGCGGCTGGCATAGTAGCTAAAAGCAGACTCTCCTTGCTTAGAGTGAACCCTTGGTATTTCTAACTGATGCGATCCTAATGACCTGAGTGATCTGTTGGGTTTATATTCAGTGAGCATATCTGCAATATATTGAGGTCCTAGCCCATTGAATGATTTATATACCAGTAATAATACTTTAAAATCAATCCTAAATGTAACTGGGAGCCAGTGTAAAGACCTGAGGACTGGTGTGATATGTTCATATTTTCTGGTTCTGCTCAGAATCCTAGCAGCAGCGTTCTGTATGAGCTGCAACTGTCTTATGGTCTTTTTAGGAAGGCCAGTGAGGAGTCCATTACAGTAATCCACCCTGCTGGTGATGAAAGCATGCACAAGTTTCTCTAAGTCTTGACTGGAAACAAAGCATCTAATTCTTGCAATATTTTTCAGATGATAGTATGCTGATTTAGTAATTGCTTTGACATGACGACTGAAACTAAGGTCTGACTCTAGAGACACACCAAGATTCCTGACTTGATTTTTAGTTGTTAGACCCCTAGAGTGAAGGTATGCATTCACCTTAAAAACTTCATCTTTGTTTCCAAACGCAATGACTTCAATTTTGTCTTTGTTTAACTGAAGAAAGTTTTGGCACATCCAGCCGTTTACTTCATCAATGCATTGCCACAGGGAGTCAATGGGGCTGTAATCGTTAGGCGATAGGGCTAAGTAGAGCTGTGTGTCGTCTGCATAGCTGTGGTAAGAGATTCGGTTCTTTCTCATTATTTGGCTCATTGGGAGCATATACAGGTTGAATAGGAGTGGCGCAAGAATTGAGCCCTGGGGGACTCCGCATGACATCGATGTCCACTCAGACTTATGGTCTCCTATACTCACATAATAACCAGAGGATTCAGAGGATTATGGACAGCGGGGACGAATTCACATTTTCCTCAGAGGAATTTGAAACTTGGACGACGAACGGCTGCATTTTGAAGAACGAATTGACCCCGCCGAGGATACAAGCCTGGAGTAAGTTGTTTAGTGTTATAATTCCTTTTCTGATCATAGAGCTCAAATGCATTTTCAGACTATCCGCAAGTTTTGTTAGAGTACTTCTGTGGTCTAGTAGCAGATCGTTTGCCAAGCGTGTCAGAGGTTATGGGTTCGAATCCGCCCTCGGTATAGTTTTTTTTCTCTCATCCAAACCAAATATGTTCATCAGTGGTTACAGTCTATATCAAGCACACACATATACAGGACACACGTTTGTGTGCATTTTATTTTGTGATTTCACCGGAATGAATACAGTCCGCAACGGTTATAGATTGAAGTGCGCGTCTGAGTGAAGACTGCGCGCGCGCCGCCACAAGAGAACACTGACTCCATGACACTGATAGCAGCGGACACGAGCGCTCAGCTTGAGTTCAAAAACAAAAGTAAATCTCTTATTTAAGAGCGGACTAAATGAATGCTCTGCTAGTTAACTGGAGATGTTTTATTTGTATTAGGTACAGCCGTTCATCGAGTGTATCAGTAAATGCGTGCGTTCTATATGGGCCATAAACAGATACTTGCGGTGACGCGGTCTACCCATCAATAGATGTTTCTCCGTCCATCAACAGATAGCCTACATTGTGCATCTATAATCAAAATTGTCCATAAGTTTACTTTGTATAATGTGCTAACAGTTTTTTTGCTTTTGTTTTGTTGTGTTTACATCGTCACCATCAGCCTTCAGAAATCATTCTGATATATATTTTTTTTAAATCAATGTTGGAAATCAATCAGTTGTGCTGCTTAATTTTTTTTTAACCTGTGATAGTTTTTTTTTTAGGATTCTTTGAATGCAATTTTTTTATAAAAAAAAACAAGTTTGGTCTTTTTATGTTTGTTTTTTTGAAAGGATGTGTTAAGTGATATGAATGACTTTAAGTCTTTATGTTCTTAGGAAAGATTTCTATTTTGAATAAATGCTGTTCTTTTTAACTTTTTATTCATCAGTGAATCATTCTTAGTTCAGGCTGCCTCACAGCACCTTGATGGGCATTAGCCATTAGGGGAGTGTCTTTAGTCTTCCCAGGTGTAAATCACATTAATATTCATGACCATTCACACATACCCCGCATACAGCACTGCTGACCCAAAAACTGATGTAAGAAATTCAAATCATTATATTGATGTTTGTGAAAGAGTGGTCAGATTGATTTTCACTTCATTTTGAAGTAAAAATTCTAGCCTACAAGAATAGTAACTCAAAAGTATTGTGGGCAACTATTCAATATGTGTTAAATGGCCTTATTGCGGTCACTTTTTTTCCCCCAAAACGTACTTACCATGCATATTATTTTTTTTCTATAAAATGCAAACATGTAATCCATTTTGCTCACATATTATTTTAGCAGAGTTTGTGCTGAATACAGCAAATTTATATGTTGGCAAATGGTATGTTTTAAGTAGCTGAAATAAGCACAAATGTCAGGACATGTCAAAACACCTAAAGAGCCCCAAAAACACCTCAGACCCTAGATGGTTAAACACAGAGTGTGTCGAACCAAATCCACAACAATGGACAAATCCTCAGATGAAATTGACATGATCTGCTTAAGTTTGAAGAAGAAAACGTGAAACACCTTAATAAGCAGGTTCAACAGCATTGTTCACATGACTGTAAAATAAAGTGCTGCTGCTCTTATAATGTTTGGAGAAAATGTTCTCAGAACAACATTCTGAGTAAATGAGCTTATTAAAAATGATTAAGTTTGATGATCAAACAGCCAAGTAGTCTCATTAATAAAGACCAGATAACTTTAAACAATATTCTATTAACATTACTGAGAAATAATTTTTTATTAAGCTTGAGAACACTTAGGCAGAATGTTAGCCAGATTTCTGAGAACGTTCTCTGTCAGCTGTAACCGATCAATCTAAAGCAGATCCTATTCTAGAATCAAATCCCTGAGGGTGCTTCTGAAATTATTGAGGATGCTCTAATAAAGTGCAGATGTAATGTGTAAGCAATGGCTCCTAAGTGCCACCATAACAAGATGTACAGTTAGAGATTTACAAGATTACTTGTCTTTACTAAGTCTTTTTTTATTGGAACATACCAAAACTATTCTCATCTGAAAATTAGAATATTTCTCTAACCTATCTCATCTGTAATAGAAAAATAGTTTATGTTTTATGCTGAAGTTATACCCCCCCCCCCCCCCCCTTCAGCCCGTTTAACAGGTACAGCCTGTATGTACACATTGTTCAGTGACTGTTTGCATTGTAATTAGTGTAATGTCAGCTGCGAATTCCAGATGAATTTACCTCTAAGTTTGTCCGCTAACTGTTCAGCGAAATGGTTTTCATTCATCTTTCTCAGGATGTCCAGTGTGATCTTCACAGCTCCCTCCGGTCCAGAATGTGCCACCATTTGATCCACCGTGTCAGTGACGTTGGGCTTCTCCAGAGCAGTAGTTGAAGCAAGACCATCATTCTGTAAGTGCCATTTAAACTTCTTCCGTTTTTCACTGCCTAGATCCTCCAGTGTCTCCAGAAGCTGGTCTAGAACAGATGTCATCTTCTGTCACTGACTCACTTCTGGAAAACAAGAATAATATTTGATCTGTCATTTTACACCACTTGTACCACCAACACTGAAAACAGCAGTTCTACAAACATGAAGATGGCCTCAAGAAGGTGGATTGGTGTTAGCAGTGTTCATTCCCATGGTAATTTATGCTACACAGCTAACCTGGGGTGTGTTTCCCGTACAACGTCGTAACTCGCTGCTTCACTATAATAGTGCAATGCATCGTTGAAGAAATAAACTAGCTAATCACGACTGTTTCATGAAACCGTATTGTCGCTAATTGGTTGTTCAACCACATTGGTTAATGATGTCACACAGGTGATCTAGTAATAACTACTTTTAATAAATCTGTTTTGAGATCAAATTAATGCTAGATGTTTAGCTATAAATTACGGACATGGCATCTGAGGACTATTTATAATTTTTATCTGTTATTTTGCTTTATTTCCAGATTCAATCATAGGTTCGTTTTTAGTACTAGAGCACATTCGTACTTTCCAAGAATGACGTTTTGAATCTAAACAAACTAAAAGGCTGTAAACAACATTTGTATGTATTCTAAATACAAGATACAGGTTGTACTGCATGTCAGCTTGCTTATTTGGCTCAAGATCAGGATTTATTGAGTCCACACGTCATGAACGAGAAACTCCTTCTAACCACAGGTCGAGATCACACAAACACACAACTTTGCGATGCTTTTTGCGAATGTTCGTTGGAACGATGGTTTTGGGAAACACACCCCTGGTTTTATTTTGTATTTTGGGTTTGAGATCCCAGACCAAAACTGGACCAATCAGCTGCGAGTAAAGTGACATGTGATGCAATAAAGCCAAGCCCCCTATATCTCTCGCTCCAAATTGAAGTAGTTTTGAGTGAAATAATTTCAGACAATCCATCTTTTGCTGCTAATTATTTATTATTTTTTTAATTATAATATATTCAAATATTATACTAATAGACAATACAAAATTTTACCATAGCAAATTTTATCAATGCATATATAATGTTTTTGAACATAGCAAACCATATAAAATATGTTTTTGTGTTTCATAAAGGAAAAATCTAGCTTAATCTGTGATAAACATTTTGTCTGATCATGTTTTGCCCACAGTTGCTCAGAAAGCTTATGTGTTTGTTGTCTGTAGTTCCTTCAACAGTTTCTCAGAAAGCTTATGTGTTTGTTGTCTGTAGTCGTGTTATCTATAAACACTAGCTTATAGATAACAGTAAGGCTAACATATTCATACTTAAAGCCAAAAAAAACTTTAAATAGGGTGCTATTTGAGGGAACAGCCATTTGGGTGTCATTTTGGATGTTATTGAGTGCATTTACTCAATCTCACATTCAATCCTACTACTGGAACTGTGTTCTTGAAATAAATGTGATATTGATATGAGGGTAGGCAGGCATAGATTCAGAGGCTTAAGGTACTGTAAGTATTACATACAACAATGCAATAATATTTAAATGTTGATAAAAATAATATTATATATAATAATTTTAAATAAAATAAAAATAATTTTTTATTATTAAGTATGTTGATTCTCATGTTCGGTGAACATGTCAAACTAACAATCAAAGACTTCAAATTTTAGCCTAGGATCATAGGATTATTGTAGGATTTGCAAAAGTTGTCTCAGACAGCCAAATCGTGGACAAAATCGCACAGTGTAAATCCGGCTTTAGATCATGACATAGAGGTTAAAAATCAAATCAGCAAAAAAATTTCAGCACAGCATAAAAGGCTGCGTTTACACTTGACATTAACATGCGACCTGTATCTGGATGTTGTCCACATACACATTGAAAAAGATTATGATCGGATCTCAGTGTAATGTAAACGCAATCCAGCCATCGTGTCTGCATTCACAGGTGACGTAATTTAAATCTCCGCCCAGTCTCCTCGCGTGGCTGTCAGAAAATAATGGCCAGATGCAGTTTAGACACGAAATGAAACTTATTTGAACAAGAAACGTCAATCTTTAAAATAGTTTATTTAGACATGATAGCCTACTATGCGTGTCATTTTTCATTTTAATTGTGCAACATTATCTGAACGAGGCGATCGCCTGTATAATCACAGTCAGTCATGAGATCTTTAATGAATGAAGAGCTGCACGCTGCTTTCCAGAGGAATAATCGCAATCAGAATGTTTTAAATGTTGAATGTTTTTATTGTTTCAGCATGTTTATCAATCTCCCATTTCTGTCAAGTCATTGCACGCAGATGATCGATGATGTGACTTGTTTAACATGATCAACCCAGTTATTTTTGTAAAATCAATTCTGGAAGTATTCCTTCTTTCAAAAAATATAATTTGATCTAATTAATGGAGATTGCATATGAAAGTAAAGTGAGTGAGAGTGAAAGCAATTTGGATATTGTTTAATTTTATATCATCTTTACTGGTGTCGTGCCACAGACCTGATTTAAATATTATGCGGGAAACAGAAATCCGATAGGTTATCCAGATACAGAGGCTGCTTAATATGAACAAATATGAACGCATCATGTCCTGATTGGCTAGTGATCCGATCTGCTTGATCGGATCACGGTGATCGCATGTTAATGCCAAGTGTAAACGCAGCCAAAGCCTCAGAAGCTAAACGTGACCAATGACACATCATAAGACAACACTAATACAAGAAAGCGTAAAGAAAGATGAAACACTCACCTCGGATAATACTTCTGAGGAAAAAGTCCTTTTTCCTCCTCTGACCTGTTGTGTTGAACAGCAGGTCTGAAATATCTTTGACTTCAACAGAACAAGATTCTGTTTTCATGTAGAGACGTAAGAATTAGAAGAATGACAGTAAGAAATCACAACTCACTCTAATCTGGTTTGTTCATCAGAAAGGCTCTTTCTCAGGAAAAAGTGCTGAACATTATTTAGAAGCAGTTTTACAAGTTTGTGAAAATGTGTTTTAGACATTAAAACTAAAAAAAAAGAAAAACTGTGCCTTAATTTGTATTTTCAGAAAATACATGAAGTAAATTAGTAGTTAAATTAGGCTTGATATATACACTGGTAACACTTTAGAGTAATGGTCTGTCATTAATAGGTAACTATGCAGGAAGTAATTTAGGACAAATGAGTAGTTACAACTAGGGGTGTAACGGTACGTGTATTCGTATTGAACCGTTTCGGTTCGAGGCTTCCAGTTCGGTACGCATACAAACCGAACGATTCCTTAGAACAATTTTCCTGCAAAATCCGCGTTGGCGCGAGCGCGACCACCACAACGTTGTGCAACATCACATGGCAAACGTAATGAAAGCGGAACGAAACTGTGCTACTCATTATATTGTGCTTTACGGACCGCAGTTCGGACCAGCAACATAGATCTGTGCAGCGCGAGCTCTATGAGCGCAAGCCGATCTCGATCAAGCGACACTGTTACTACACAGCGCTAAGAGATCCAGTAAAGAAAGCATTTGAATTCGCCACTGAAGTAATAACATCACTGCGAGATCTAGAGAAGCATTCACATGTCTCTGTTATTAATCGTAGATCTCTATTAGATCAAACAGCGCTGACGTGGAAACCAGGAGAAACATTGTGCCGTGAATGAACTAGTAGGCTTTAAGTCCACAGATCAGCAACATTCACCATGGTTTTAATATAGTAACACTAACTGTAACCAGTTTGGCTGGAATAGTGAAATGCTTTCAAGTAGCCTACTTCACACATCTTTTTCCAGCACTTCAAAACTCAAATATTATATAAATATTAGGCTATATAAATAAATATATATTTAAATGTCATTTTTAATGTGATGACCAAAACATTATTTATTCATCCTTCAAAAATGATCCCCATTTAAACCTGCGTTTCAAGATGTAGGAAAACTCACACTTATATAAAAAATATTTTTTCTTTTAATAAATAGGAAATTTCTCTGGCATTTCTTTCTTTTTGCTGTATCGAAAACATACCGAACCGTGACTTTAAAACCGAGGTACGTACCGAACCGTGATTTTTGTGTACCGTTACACCCCTAGTTACAACATTAACACTTCAGCTACTACTATTAACTAATGTGGTGTAAAGTATCCACTGGAGGCAAGTTGCAGAAAAGAACCCAAGTGTAGTTTATTATAAACAAAAGTGAACATGAAACAAAAACGTGACGCTTACCAACAGTGGTAACAGGGAAACAAAACTTGACAAAGACACATAGCAAACATGAGGGCTTAACCCTAAGAGGTCTGGGCTGAGTTTCCCGAAACCTTCTTAACGCTACGTCGTTCTTAAGTTACACCTTATGCTGTACCTTATCGTTAATACGTGTTTCCCGAAACGCTCTTAGTTAAGTATACCTTCTGTAAGTCATACTTTCGGAAGGTTGGTCTGGACCACTCTTAGCTTTACCTTATCACTGTTAAAGGTCGATATTAATATAATTCTGAAGTTTTAATACACACAGTGTTCAATTAGGCTAATTCAAGTGTTTTCATGCAAAGAATAAAATTGTCATTACACTGATTGTTGTTAGAATTTTAATTATATTATTATAGGCCTAGACTATATAATAAACTTTTTATACATTTATTTTAATTAAAGAGCGCTTTTAAAGGCCAGTGAAAGCATAGGCTACTGTCAGTTAAGTCCTATTCGGACGCTAATATTGTTTATCATGGGCTCTTACGGTATTTTAAACATTTACAGGGGTAAGTCGGATATTTTAGTGCCGTCCGAATCCATAATATCAGTGTTTTTTCTCACCCAACTCGCGTAAAAATCTCTGTCCAAATTAGTACCTACTTATTTTTGACAAACAGGTCGTGTGGTAATTTAATTGCCGTCTGAATCCACATCTCTGAGTTTACAAGAAGAGATTCAAAATTCACTGTTTAAATCCTTTTTGATCACTGCCGAGCACCGTAGCTACGTGACGTACACTTTTATTACTGAAATGCTTGAAAGTATTTACAAGAACAATATTTCATCGCAGCTCACCTCAGCGAACAAAAATGGGAAAGAGAAGAAAGCACATAAAAAAATTTAAATTATTATGGCAGCAATATATGATACAATATTAAAAAATGTAGGCAAGACTATTATAGGCTGTTATAGTTCGGATTATTTTTTATAATATCCCATGAGTCCTAGTAAATGCAATTTTTAACTATTTCTGAAGTGCTTATTTTATAAAGAACAGCGCTTTCTCACATAAACAGCCCCTGCACGAGAGAATAATTGATTCTCGAGTCATCGATATCAACAGATTCAGCACCATCGCAACGGACAGCACCCGGTAACGTCGCACGTAAGAAGGTATACCTTGTAAAGACTTTAGGCGGGTCTAATCCTTGGGGAATTTGCATATCATAATTAATAATTGGTAATTAATAATTATTCATATATGTTTGGATTAGATCAGTCTTACATGTTAATAAATCTCCCTCTAAAGGAGAATGTCATTTTACCTGGATGTATACATGCAATCCTTTCATTTTTTTTTACAAGTTGATTGCAGTTAATTACACAGATCACGTCTTACAAAGCAGGCAAAATTAATTTAGCTCAATTGTCCGAATAATATTGAGGGGATCCCCAATATCATCTTACTTGATAGGATTTCAGGAAACGCAATTCTCTGGCCAGAAGAATTGGGTTTTCTGCCCTATAAGCAAATATGTAAAGCTATCTTTAAGTTATAAAGTTCGTAGCAAGATCTTTGGCACTTAAGAGACTCGAAATTGAGCAAAGAGGAAGTCCATCAGTCAAGTGAATATAATGATTTAATAAAGGCATGTCTACTTATATATATTTACTACGTTACAGGAATACATGTATTTACAAACATTAACACGAACGAAACACAATATGACATCAATGAATGAGAAATGCGTAAAGTTTGGGCAATGGATAACTTACACGCGAAAGCGTGTAAGAGAGGGAGAGAGAGAGAGAGGGTGAGAGTTTAGAGAGTTGCATGGTTGCAGTGAGATTAGGAAGAGAGATGATCTTTCTAAATAAGTTAGCAAATTCACATAGACAAACGGAACTTTGAGAGACAACAAGACTTCAACAAATCTTAAAAACGTGATCAAACACGGATACTTGCAGAGGTTTGGTCTTTGCATGGCTTGTGAAGAAGCGTGTGTGTGTGTCTCGCAGCCCGGTGCGTCACGTGCGCGCGCCTCTGCTTCAGAGAGAGCGCACGTTCGTTTGGATCTCTTCTCAGCTGGCTTTGCTGAAGAGATATGTCACGCGGTGTTCTTTTCACTTCGTGGAAGTAAACAGCGTCGAATATGAAAACAAACTAACTTTAAAGAAAAGAAATAAAGATCCCAAAGGGGAAATCACGCGGAGTTACGTCATGGCTGGTGAAGAAACGCTTGTGCGTCTCTGGGTCCGGCGCGTCTCGTGGTAACGGCGCTTGCTTCTCCTGTGCAGGGATTTCGACGATTGGAATTAAACACGGGGGCTTATCTAGACTGGAAACAAACACAAAACTAACTAGAAACAAAATAAAAGAACGGCGATGAGCTCGCCGGAGGCGCGACGTTACATGATGACGACTAGGATCAGGAAGACAAAGTTTAAACTGGTGTTCAGTCCTTTTGAAGCCCTGACTTTTCCGCCTTCTTTTGGAAGAGGGTCCAATCAGGAGCTTTCTCTTTGGAGGGAGGTTTTATGGCCCATTGTGTTCTAACCAGGCATTTGACTCCCTAATTTCATTGGGTGTTTAAGGGAAGAATCTTCACAATTTTTATAATACTAGTGTGTCACCAAGTTTAGCAAAATGTAATGTCAATTAACAAATGGGGAACGAAGATTGGAGTTTATCAAGACCAAACTTGCCAGAAATGGATTTGGTTAAACTTAGTTTGCAAAGTTTAAGACCTTATACCATTAGTTTCCCAACACATAGATCAAACCCCTAAAAGACAAATCGTAAGATGAGATTAGATACATTGTTCGTACAATTCTAAAGGGGAAGTATACTAGAATATATATGAATGCAGAATTCATTTCTCCTTCGTTAGAATTCTAGGGAATACGCAGTTACATGTAAAAATACATAATGGTAAACTCAGTTATTTCAATGTAACATGAACAAACAAACACATAAAACACATTGAATATTTCTGTTTAAAATGTCTTTTAAAAAGAGAAGTTTCTTTTCTCTGTAGCATTCACTTCCTGTCGCACATTCCTGGGGGATGTGTTTGGTGGAATGTGTGTGTGTGTGTGTGTGTGTTAATTTTGAGTCCTGGGGGGAGGACGCTGGTTGGGAAGCCAGTTCCCGGCCTTTGAAGGCTCTTAGGATTCTGGTTATCCAGAATATGATTCATCCACATACCCTACAACCTTAAGCAGCTTTCTAAGGTATAGTTCGGGGAACACGCCTAGAAATGGTATACCTTCAGTTAAGTTATACATTAAGAGTCTTCGTAGCGCGCTAAGAGACAACGTTATCGGGAAACTCAGCCCTGAGCTGTTTTGAGGCTCTTGAGGTGTTTTGACATGCCCTGACATTTGTGCTTATTTCAGCTACTTAAAACATACCATTTGCCAACATATAAATTTGCTGTATTCAGCACAAACTCTGCTACAATCATATGTGAGCAAAATTGATGTACATGTTTGCATTTTATAGAAAACAAATAATATGCGTGGTTAGTACGTTTTGGGAAAAAAATGTCACCGCAATAAGGCCATTTAACACATACTGAATAGTTGTCCACAATACTTTTGAGTTACTATTCTTGTAGGCTAGAATTTTTACTTCAAAATGAAGTGAAAATCATTCTGACCACACTTTCAGAAAGATCGGTAACACTTTATTTGAAGGGGTGTGCATAAGACTGACATGACACTGTCATAAACATGACATAACACCTGTCATAAACATGAAGGAGTCTTTATGAATGTTTATGACTGTTGTCATTAAGTGTCATTCGGTAAATTATGACACTTTCAATGCAAAGTTGACATTGTTTAAAATGTCTTTGTTCTGCAATTGACTTACCCAGACAAAATGCGTTGACCAACTTTGACATTAATCATAACATATATTCTCTGTTATACAACTTACATTAAAATTGCTGTCAAACTGCGTAATACAATTTAACTTTCATAATATTAGTTCTAGTAAAGTGAACACATTGTATATTAAAACGTCATTATAAGGATTAATCAAAATCTAAGTTTATAATTGAACCTGTTATGATTTTGTGACAGTTGACAGTATGATTCTGTAATATCAATGTCATAACAAACATTTATGTCTTTGTAATGTAAGTGTCATATCAAGTATTTTGTCTTTAATGTGTTGATGGACAATGTTTGCTTTGATGTCAAGGTCATAAAATAGACATTTAACAATTTTAACTTGGCATAAGAGTTCAATTTACTGAATACACTAATGAGTAAAACATTCAAAAGATTATGTCATGACAGTGTTAGTAGTTAGACATATGTCAGTTTATGCACACCCTTCAAATAAGTTGTTAGAACAATCAACGATTGAATTTCTAATCATGTCAGGTGCTGTTTGTGGGAGTGCCATGTTTATCATTTACTGGACTAAAGCATCCCCAATGACTAAGGCCATTTTGTACACCTTAACAATGAAATCACAATAAAAATAAAAAGACAGATGTATTAATAGTGAATGTTCTAAGAAATAAAGCTAGTCATTCATCACTAACAATCCTTTCAAAAAAAACAAATAATAATAAGACAATTGTTTTTTATATAAATGATAGTTTTAAAATTGCTTATGTGCTATATATAATGATATATAATATATATTAAATATATATATAATACTATAATATGATAATATTATAGTAATATGTCATATATTTAAAAAAGTGCATTCAAAGAATCAAAAAACTATGGTAAAAAAATTCAGCAGCTAAACTGTTTCCATTGTTTAAAAAAATTTGATTCAGAATATTTCTGAGGCCCGATGGTGACATTGTAAACTACACAAACAAAAGCAACTGCTTCCATCAAGTAAACTGATGCAATTATGTTATGATGCACATCTGTTTGCTTATTCGCATGTCAAGGATACATCTTCGGTGTAACGGTAACCGAGTTATCTTTTATGCATAGACCGCAGCATTAAATGATACCTCGAATACGGTATATACAATAAACACTCCAGTAATATAGAGAGCAGTCTTATCCCCTTAAAGAGATCTCAGCGTTAAATGTATGTGTTTTGACAAGTCTGCGATCAGTTGTTGCGTATCAGTGTCTGATACAGTTTTAGTGGGAGTTTGTGGTCGCAGTCTTCTCGTTCTTTGGACGTTTGTCTCATCTAATGATTGCGGACTTTCATCGTGAAATCACAATAAATGACAAAACAGTGTCAATTGTTTTTGAATGTAGACTGATAAACATGATAAACATTCTTTTGATGAAAAAAAGTTGCGAGGCGGATTCAACTGTAAGTGACGTGCAAAGATTAACCACGCCACGAAGATTTAAAAGAAAATTCAGATCGATAATTTCACAAATATTAATAAGCGTATTTAAACTAATTGTGTAGGGTGTAATATTTACTAGGAAATATAGTCTGAGAAATGCATTGTGATTATGATCAGACAAGGAAACCAAAACATAAACACTTTCTCCGACTTATCCTCGGGTCATGTCTTCAATGCACCGTCATCTGGTTTCAAATTCACGAGGAAAAGAGCTAATTTCCGCTGTACATAATCCTCTGAAGGAGTAACGTGCTTCCATCCCTAAAACGCGATGAACTATCAGTGAATCTCTGATGAAGAATCTTCATGTTGTTATGCAGTGATCGGGGGCGTGCCGCGTGTGCGATGCATATATCGCCTATTTACCATGTGAAAAGCTCTGGGGGTGTGGCGGGCTCACCTAATTATCTATAATGAGGGGAGAGAGAAAAAACTGTAACTCTCCTTGGTTTCAAACGGATTACATAAACTGGAAATATTATTTTTTTAGTAGCTTACTTCATTTAAAAGAAGAGAATCTCAGCTTCATAAAGATACATCTCTCGTATCTCTATGACAAGTATTGACAGAGTTATTTTTTCGGACGCGTTTCAGAATAGACTTCACTGACGGAGAGAAGGTAAAACGCGCATCATGTTTATTTTTCTTTATTTGACGAAAAGCACAACACTTTGTTTTTATTGTGAGTACCCACAAAAAAAATAGAAATAAACAGGATCTAATGATGTACAACACTTAAATGTAAGATAAAAATCAACAGAGTAATTTGAGTCTCTTTTGCACTGATAAGGAAAAAAGTGAGCTCATCATGCCCGCCGACCTCAGAGGGTTAAATACACAGACTAATGACAAGACAAGGGATACCTGTGAACAATGAACAGACGATTAACCAATGACAAGACACATGGTAGGATCACATGACAAACAGGGAATCACATGACAATGAGATGAAACGTGACCAAATCGTGACAGATGCCCCTCTAAGGGCGGCTCCTGGCAAAACCAAAACAAAACATAATTCCAGGAGGGTGGTGGAGCGGAGGAGGTCTTGGGGGAGGGATCTGTCATGATTTGGTCACGTTTCGTGTCATTGTCATGTGATTCCCTGTTTGTCATGTGATCCTATCATGTGTCTTGGTAAATAAATACATGAATAAATTCTTGGGGGAAGCTATGGGGTTATGGGCTGGAACATACACCGGCTCAGGAACAGACACAAACGCCGGCTCAGATAATGGCCAGCGTTGCAGTCACTGAGGGCTCAGGCGGCGTGGCGATGGCCCTCTTGGGACGAGACTCTGGCGTTGTGGCAGCCATCTTGTCCACCTACCTGTTACTACCCTGTCTCAGTGTCCCCCTCCTGTTACTCTACCCTGTCTCAGTGTCCCCCTCCTGTTACTCTACCCTGTCTCAGTGTCCACCTCCTGTTACTACCCTGTCTCAGTGTCCCACTCCTGTTACTACTGTCTCAGTGTCCCCTCCTTACTACTGTCTCAGTGTCCACCTCCTGTACACCTATCTCATGCCCACCTCCTGTTATACCCGTCTCAGTGCCCACCTCCTGTTACTACCCTGTCTCAGTGTCCACCTCCTGTTACTACCCTGTCTCAGTGTCCACCTCCTGTTACTACCCTGTCTCAGTGTCCCCCTCCTGTTACTACCCTGTCTCAGTGTCCCCTCCTGTTACTACCCTGTCTCAGTGTCCCCTCCTGTTACTACCCTGTCTCAGTGTCCCCCTCCTGTTACTACCCTGTCTCAGTGTCCCCCTCCTGTTACTACCCTGTCTCAGTGCCCACCTCCTGTTACTCTACCCTGTCTCAGTGCTTCCCCTCCTGTTACTACCCTGTCTCAGTTTCCCCTCCTGTTACTCTACCCTGTCTCAGTGTCCCCTCCTGTTACTACCCTGTCTCAGTGTCCACCTCCTGTTAATACTGTCTCAGTGTCCCCCTCCTGTTAACTACCTGTCTCAGTGTCCCCCTCCTGTTACTACCCTGTCTCAGTGTCCCCCTCCTGTTACTCTACCCTGTCTCAGTGTCCACCTCCTGTTACTACCCTGTCTCAGTGTCCACCTCCTGTTACTACCCTGTCTCAGTGCCACCTCCTGTTACCTACCCTGTCTCAGTGTCCACCTCCTGTTACTCTACCCTGTCTCAGTGCCCCCTCCTGTTACTACCTGTCTAAGTGTCCCCCTCCTGTTACTACTGTCTCAGTCTTCCCCTCCTGTTACTACCCTGTCTCAGGTCTCCCTCCTGTTACTACCCTGTCTCAGTGTCCCCCTCCTGTTACTACCCTGTCTCAGTGCCCACCTCCTGTTACTACCCTGTCTCAGTGTCCACCTCCTGTTACTTACCCTGTCTCAGTGCCCACCTCCTGTTACTACCCTGTCCTAAGTGTCCCCTCCTGTTACTACCCTGTCTCAGTGTCCCCCTCCTGTTACTCTACCCTGTCTCAGTCTTCCCCTCCTGTTACTACCCTGTCTCAGTGTCCCCCTCCTGTTACTACCCTGTCTCAGTGCCCACCTCCTGTTACTACCCTGTCTCAGTGTCCCCCTCCTGTTACTCTACCCTGTCTCAGTGTCCCCCTCCTGTTACTACCCTGTCTCAGTGCCCACCTCCTGTTACTACCCTGTCTCAGTGTCCCCCTCCTGTTACTACCCTGTCTCAGTGTCCCCCTCCTGTTACTACCCTGTCTCAGTGTCCACCTCCTGTTTCTCTACCCTGTCTCAGTGCCCACCTCCTGTTACTACCCTGTCTAAGTGTCCCCCTCCTGTTACTACCCTGTCTCAGTGTCCCCCTCCTGTTACTCTACCCTGTCTCAGTCTTCCCCTCCTGTTACTACCCTGTCTCAGTGTCCCCCTCCTGTTACTACCCTGTCTCAGTGTCCACCTCCTGTTACTACCCTGTCTCAGTGTCAACCTCCTGTTACTACCCTGTCTCAGTGTCCCACTCCAGTGATTACTCATCCAGCATCCCTTGTCGAGTGCACTGTTGAAACAAGGAAAATAAATCTCACACAACAATCCTCACAAACACACAATCTTCAATCCCCTTCCTTGCAGTCATAATGTCAAGAAACCCAACAAGGTATGCACTGTTTCAAAATATCCAATATGTATAAAGTTTGTCTCTCACAATTATAAACTGCTGTTTTCATAGAATTCACACACAGGACCACACTGCTGCTGCTTGACTTCACTATAGAAATAAAATTTGCATTCTACAAAAAGCTTGAGCAAGTTTTCGAAGAAAAAGGTTACAACATCAGCAATGAAAAATTGCGAGAAAAAAAACATGGCAACATGATAACTACCTACAAAAGGGCTAAAGACTGGTGTCGGTCAACAGGAGAGGGAAAAGTTACATGGGAGTATTACAAAGTTGGTGTGCTTTTTGTATCGAAATTACTTCAGACTCACTGGGTTTATATTTAAAATAATTTCTAAAGCATCTCTATTTACATTGTTTCACATGTTTTCTCAAAGCAAATGGAAGACTTATTTGGGAAATGTGGAGTTGGGAGTGCACCATCAGGCACAATGTGCTCAACTCCTCTGTTCAACACTACCTCATCCCAGACTACAGTGCCAAAGTCCTCGCCTGCACAGGCCACAAGCTCCCAAGAACAGCATCTCCCAGAAGAGCAACCAGGTCCCTCCACTGCTATGCCCTCCAAAGAAATACACAGAAGGAGACAAACAAGATCCACATTCTGTGAAGTTTTTGAAGCGCATTCAGAGAGGAGAACAGCTGCTCTAAAGTCACTAGTGCGGCCTGACTTGCGAAGAAGGCTTAAAGAGAGACGGAGAAGGGTGTTTGAAAAAAAATCTCTTACCTGCCTCGGAGAAAAAATTGAACAACTCAAAAAAAAATCAGTAAATCCCAAGAAATGATAATCGATCTATTAAAAATAAAGTTTAACTATATAGTCCATTCCCATGTGTATCACATAATTTTTATTACTCATCACATCATTATTATAGAGATAACACAAAACATTCCTTCCTAGACAGGGGACAGTGGTTGACTGGCAGAATACTGTCAATAATTTGATATTAAGTGCTTAATATCATACTGTACAATCCCATCCACGAGCTCACGAAACAGTAAAATAAAAAAGCTTTGTTCTTAAATTTCTTAAGTTTAACCCCCTGGGGTCTGACGCAGAGTCCTGTACGGGTCCATTTTTGGAGACCCGCGCCCGCCCGTACCCGCAAAGTTCAGCACCAGATCCGACCCGTCACCCGTGATAATATCAAAATTAAATCCGCACCCGCCCAGACCCGTTAATATTTGGCCCGTTACCCGACCCGTGATAAATCACACACGCTAAAATCATTCCAATTAAAGTCCTTTATTTTTTTTTATCTCGCACCTCTCTCAACATCACAATAGCCTCATGAAACAGGCTAAAGTGTGCTTTGTTTTGCGCCATTCAAGTAGCCTACATCGGCACCTAAATAGGCTATGAAACCTGATAACGCAAACATCTGGCTATTAATGAAAAGAAAAAAAGAACAAGAAAAAAATACAACCTATCTGAGCCTGTCGACAAACAGTAGGCTATCCTATGCATTTACTTTGCCTTAAGTTATACTGTGCAGGAAAAGGATATCGTCCACATGGTTTAAGTTGCGTTCTCCGTTCTTGAATTACAAATCCAGCTGGAAAAGTCTCTCTCTCACTCGCAGCGCTCGATGCTGGGATGGAGAAAACATTCCGTGCAATCAGGTTGGGAAATGTTTTTGTATGCTCGTTCTTAACACTTTTATATACCGTACTCCACTCGCCAACTTTACTTTTAAATCATCAATAGCTACTCCCTATGGCTACTCATGCAACGCAAGCATAAACGAAAGTCGCACTGACGCAGTGCCGGTGACGTGATGGGTCCAAAGGTCATAACGTTGTTGCGTATGTGTAATGGCAATTTAGACACAAATATTGCATATATTTTTCATCCGCTGCTACCCGCCCGCAAGGAGTTCATTATCCGCCCGCATCCCCGCCCGTGAATTTTAGGAATGATTACAATCCACCCGTTTTAGACACTTTTATGCGGGTACCCGCGGGTATCCGCGGGTACCCGACCCGTTGCAGGACTCTGGTCTGACGTGTTTTCTGGGTACTGGAGGTGTTCTGACATGCTCTGACATTTGTGCTTATTTCTGTTACTTGTGACATTTTCATGGCTAAAGTCTTATTATACTGTATTCAGCACAAACCCTGCTACAATAAAATGTCAGCAGCATGTAGGTTAAAGTTTGTAGTTTTGAGATAATGACATTTATGCATGGTTTGTGAAAAAAAACTAAAAAGAATTGTCACTGAAATACGGCCATGAAACCCATATTGATTATTTCTTCACAAGACTTTTGACAATTGTATCATATAGCCTAGAATTTCTGCTCCAAAACTATGTGAAAATCATCCTGACTACTCATTCAGATAAGACAATAAAGTCTTATAAAATTTGTATGACATGTTTTGTGTGGAGAAGCCCTGCATATATCCCAGTTATAATTCGAAACAGCTGGGTTTCCTAAAACTGTCTGTGCAGTTGATGGATGCCACATTCCAATGGTAAAACCACACTGAGAATCCTATGGCCTATTTCAATAGGAAACAGTTCTATTCTGCTATACTTACAAGATTCTGTTACAGTCAGCGGCGGTTATGTCATGTCAGTGGGGGTCACCCTGGTAGCTGGCATGATTCAAGGGTATTTCGTTTGTCAGAGGTAGGCCGACTTCTTGAGGAAGATCCACATTCCCTGGTTCCTGAGGGCATGCATATAATTGGAGATTCTGCATACCCTATTTTGCTTCAGCTAATGAAGCCATACAGAAACAATGGCCACTTGACTGTCAGGCAGATATGGCTCAATAGGAAACTGAATTCTGCTCGTGTAGTCATTGAGCATGCATTGGGACTTTTTAAATCAAAATTCAGGAGACTCAGTTGTCTGCACATGAAAAAAGTGAAGAACATTCCTTCCGCAATCACAGCCTGTTGCATTCTTCATAACATCTGCCTGAAATCCAATGACCACATTGAGGAGGATCTGCAGGCAGACCCAATCCCACCAGAAGCCCACATTCACAATAATGCATCACATCATGGAGATGCAATCTGTGGCCGCCTGTGAACATCACATTGACTTTTATCTTCAACACTTGCCTTAAATCTGTCTGCCACTCCTCTATAGGACTCTTGGTTGGAATGAGTCCATAGAGAGGCTAAAGTATACTGTTTGTCAGCGGCACCTTAGTCTGCTGTGTAATCATGTAGAAAGGACCAAGTGTATTTATAAGATCCTGCATTAGGAAGAGAAAAAAATAGTTATTATATAATAAAAACATGGACACGTGAATACATCTCACATATGACAGCACAAGAGCTGAAAGCCAACAATTTAATGACTGTACATTTTCACAAACTATGTCCCCTTAGTACATTTCTGTGTTTTTCTTTGTAAAGAACAATTGTATGTATTTTCATCGCATGATATGCTATCCCCCTATTTTATATAGTTCTATGTACATGCTGTTTTTTGTTTGCTTTTTGGGGGGGGGGGGGGGGGGGGGTACGGAACTAAATGGTCAAGCTAAAATTAATTTCAAATTTGATAATGAAAAAAAAAAGTTTTACACTGTACAGCATATTCCTAACAGGATGTATTGCTTGCTTTTCACACCATGTAGGCCTACATACCTCCACATGCCCTCTAGAAAGTCTGAAATGACTTTGAAACTCAGAAAGACTGTACAAATGGAGCACATTCTCAACAAAGTGAGGAATTTTAGGGACATTCCTAGGAGAGAGAAAACATTTTTTTATGACCGCTCTCTTCTCTTTTCTCTCTCTCTCTCTCTCTCTCTCTCTCTCTCTTCTCTTCAAAAGCAACTTGCTATTGGCTTCATTTACATTTTAATGAAATACTTTAAACCTTTCTTTTATTTGGTGCTGAATTATCTGCAGTCTGGGCTGTTAATTTTTTACATGACATAAGTTTCATTAGATGCAAGTTGCAACATACCACTCTAAACCAGATAGATTTATATCCCTACCATTTACCGAATAAGCCATTTTAAGTAATGAGCACTGCTCACTGATTCTCCTCACCATAACCATCTTCGTGTAAAAACAGTGGTATTTCAATTGCATCCACTTCGTCTGCGATAAAGAACGCGAACGTGATTTCTTACATTGGTGACGTTTGCAGTCCACAACACAGCGAGATTCAGGAAGTGTCCGGATTGCCTGCACTTTTTTCACTCCTCCCCTCACTGCAGCCGCCTACTCTCACCTACATTTCAGGCGAGGCAAGGCGTATCTAAAACAAGCCTATTGACATGAAACGTTATCAAGACGAGACCAAATCGTGACATACAAGATTAACTAACTAATCAGTAATATCGAATTTAGGTATGAGATACTTTCTTATTAGGTAATCAATAATCACAAATGAAACTAACCTAATTTATAACAAACTATTTATGACAAATGATAACTATTTATGACAAATGATAAAGAATGACAAATTTTACTCTAAAACGTATCACTATAATTACACAAGTGTTACCTAGGCATTCTTCAATAAATACTGATCTGGACTAGCCTGGGAAAACCCAGACAACTTCCGGCAAATTTAGATTTGCTCTTAAAGTTAGTGTGGCAAAGAGCTCATTGAAGTCCATTTCCAATCCGTCGAAATCGCGGCACCAATCAGAAACGTTGGGGCGGGCTTTACACAATGACGACAGCACAGCGACGGTGAAGCAGATTTTGTACATTTACAAAGATGGATGCCGCCGTGGAACTAGAGGTGTGACGGTTAGTTGAACACCGTCATTACAACACTATAACCGCCAAAACCATGTTATTAAAATTTTTTTTCACAAACATTTATCATTGAGAATGTTTCAATACTAATATCAGCTTACGAGGGAAACGGAGGCGGAGTTGGTGGTGCTTCTGCTGGAGATGATTTGGGAGAGTCTGTTCCCCTTTACCGATCAGAGCGCGTGCTGACACGGAGCAAAGCCTTGTTTACACTCGACGCGCGCGCGTCAAAAATGACGCATTCGGTGCGCAAGACCCCATTTCGCTTGCCTGTGTGCACGGGTTTTTTGTAACAGCGCTCGCGGCGCAGCATCCGAGGATGAACGACTTCAAGCTGAATCTGCCCGAGCCGTAGGCTACGTCTCTCACCGCACCGACGCAGTTTGCGCGTCTAAATTGTAAAGTTCATTAGGTTTTGTTTACTGTGTGCGATTTATTTAATGGAAAGCACATTCACTTCCAGTTGTCTTCCTGTTAATTTTAAATAAACGTAGAGCAAGTAGCTAATCATTGTCTGCTCATTTATTCAAACTAAGTTGTTCTATAACAGACGAACGTCGCTCTGCATACGTCATCTCCTTCACCGCTCTGATTGGTTAGCTCTATCCAATTGCGCCCAGAGGCATTTGAACGACGTCTGTTGGTGACGCCCCTTTGGAAATGATTTGTCTATGAAGCTTTGCCAGATCTTTAAGCTTTAACTCAGTTACAACTGAGAATGGTCTGGTTTTAACCAGGCTAGATCTGGACCATTATTTTAAACTGAAAAACAACTAGTAGTTCCTGCAGAGTGACTAGGTAAGTGATGCATTTTATGACCACGTTCTGAGTTTAAAAAAAAAGTGTAATTAGTAATTAATTGGTTTAATTATTTATAATTTGTCATAGTTAGTTGATAGTTATTAATGAGGTCAATCTCATTCAGTAATTATTGATTACCTAATAAGGAACTATCTGTTAGTTAGTAGCTGAAGTGTTAATGTAGTTCTACACATAATGGCCGTTTCACACCGCAAGCGTGAGCGGCGCGTCAGCGTATCTACATCGTCACTGCAGCTGCAAACGCGTAGAGTATTCATTCACACTGGAAGCGTTTGTACAGCGTCACAGCAGCGGCTCCAAAGCTACATATACAAGCGAGCGATTCTTTACAAAAACAACTATAAATTTGTTTTTAGAAGTTGGTCATTTATAAAATTGATAGTTTATAAAATAGAAAAGTTTTTTTTTATGGGGAGGTGTACAACATTTGCCTATTTAAATGGTAAACAACAAAACAACACAGAAAACAGCCCCAATCTTGTCGTTTCAGTCACACTTTCGATATGTTTACAAAGACTGCAAACTCCGCGGATAAAAACAAGCAAATAAAACACACACTCTTGTTTGATTTGGGTTGTGCCAGCCTATGTAGCTGTCTGTCTATTACATAAACTAAAAGAAAGTTTATGTATAATGTTTTCTGGCTATTTTACTTTAGTTTTTTACAATACGCCATACTTTCACACAAACTGAGTAATTCAAAACAAATTTAAATGGGCAGCCTAATCTTCTATAAATATTTTTGAGTCTTCATTTTCTTTTTTTGCCTACTCCAGTTCTTGTTTAAACTCACTAAACATTATTCTGTGCATTTCGGGCACTTTTTGTGTGAATTCATATTTATTTTGTGCATCAAAAGTGTGCTTTCACTTTAATTGAGTGTCAGCAGTGCAGAAAAAATAGACTCAGTGCTGAAACCCCCGCTTCGCTGCTGCTCACGCGCCGCTCCTGCTTGACGCTCACGCGCTGCTCCTGCTCCCAGTGTGAATGCACTCATTGATTAACATGCACGCCGAAAAAATATGCGCTGCTCACGCGCCGCTCACGCTTACGGTGTGAAACGGCTGTTAGTCCTGAATTACTTACTGCTAAGTTAAAGTATTATCTAAAGAATATAAAGGAATTTATATATTTAATGCTAGTGCCCTCAATCAGTGGGGCTTTTTTTTTAAAGGTGTTTAAAGTTAGCTAAGTCCTAGTCTCGCGTAGCCAGACCTTCAGACTGACGGCTGAAGGTATGGAATTCATTGCAGCTTTCTTTGGCCAAGGCCCGCCCATAAGGCTGTTTGACCGACATGTCAAACAACCAATTACAGTTCGTTTCGTTCAGCGTCACGTTTCGGGCGTGGAAATGTCCCCACAACAACAGACCAGCGTGCAACAAGTCAGTCAGCATAGAAAATCAAAGAAGGAGAAGAAAACAGCAGTAAGTCATTGCTGATTACGTTTACTGATTACTACGTTTACTACGTTTAGCTGATCTTGATAAATGCTCATTGTCACTCATGTAAACACAACAGTTTTTCTTCCGCAAATCACACGTCTGCGCTTTGTTTCCCGGCGGACCGAAAATAAACGTGACACTCGCGCCCCCCGGAAATCCGATAAAATTCATCCAATCAGATGACGACTTCGACATTCCTGAAGTGTTTCCAGTTAAGTGTACCATATGCATCAGACGTTTAGCCAACGTTCCGTGGGCGTGACGTCTGAGGCTGAGACTTGTTAAGTCCCAACAGCCTTCAGCAGATCCCCTAGGCATCAGTGGCATGTACATGAGCAAGAATCTTATACTTTATACATAGCGCATGTCTTGAGTCTGTCACGCAGTCCTTTCACAGCAGTGGAAAGAATGTAAGGTGTCTTTTCTGTCTAACTCATAAAGGGGGTTGCACATTTAAAGTTGATTTATTTTGTAAAACATGAATTACTAGTTTCAATAGTGGCACTCATGGTTATCACGCACCATCACTTTCAGGAAGTCTCGCGTTGTATAACTGCAGTAAAATTAAGAACAACTGTAGATTTTAAGTATTTTGAATTATAGACACAACAGCAGTAAAACTGCAGTATGAAAAATACCGGTGTCTTTTTAATGCATGTATAAAAAGTGTAAAAGTCTAAAAATACATGAACTCTCTTATTCATTATGCTCTTAAATTGTTTTTCAAATAACTTACTCAAAACAACCTCATTAAGCACCTGTATGTTATATTGGACACATGTCAATATGGTTTTGTGCTGCAATATCTGGTCTTGTTAAACTTCAAAATAAAACTAAAGATACAACATAACTGCTTATGTCTGACAGACTGAGGTTTTTGCATCTGAAGTCTTCATAGGCCTACCACTCATACTAAACTGTATTGTGCAACATATAGCCACTTTTGCCTTTGGGACATTTTACAAGCATAGATAAATAGCCCTCGCTTGACCAGGGGCTCGTTCTTCGTACGTCGCTAACTCAGTTAGCTGGATTTGATTGTTGGCGATTTGGCATGATCTTGGATCGTTTGGTTCTTCGAAGCTCATCCTAGACTTGCTGTCATAGCAACAGGTGCGCTAGCTTGAACCTGCTCGCGAGCAGGCTTATTTCATGTAAACAGGATTAGATCGCGGCTTTATAAGCAGAGCTGATACGGGAAGTCTTTTGACGCAGTGCGATAGTGTACTTTTTGAGATTTTTTTCTTCTCATGACTCGTGAGTATGTCGTTACATCATTAATTTGTTGGAAACGCACAAATGTTCGACTCGTCGGAGTCGGGCTTTAATAACAGCACAAATAAACAGCATATAGAGATTCTTTGCGAGTGGCTCTTTCCTTTACATTGGAGATGCGGAGAACTTGGTGAAGTAATGTCTGTCGTGCCATTCGCAAAGTTTACCTGCCTCTTAAGCAGGTTTTAGGGCATTTCCAAGCCACTTTAGACCCAATTGGTTGTATAGCAGTTTTTTTTCAACGCAGGTAGGCCTAACGTTACATTATAATTTTTAATGTCGATCATGTACAGGTGCTGGTCAACGAATTAGAATTATTTGAAATAGTGCAATCATGAAATTCTTTGAATGCATTTTTTGTGCAGAAAGCAAATCAGGTGTTCACCGCACCTGTCCTACTCTTTAGACTAATCACAGAACTCGTTATCTGGAAAAAAATTTGCTCAGCTGAGCTTTCCAAAAGGCCCATTTAGGCCTTTTAACTGTGACACTGTTGTTTTATTGAATTAGAATAATGGTGAAAGCGTTTCATTGAATTAGAATAAATGCTCAAATTTTTGTTTTCTGTGAAGAGTGTTCACTGTGCAGTATAAAGTCAGGGTTGAGTAGAATTTCTAAGTTGTAAAATCAATCATGTGTAAGCAGCGCGACCTCTCAACCGGAATAGTGGCTCAAATTCAAGCCCTTCGCCAACAAGGCTTGACCCAAACTAAAATTGCTGAGCAGCTCGGCATCAGCCAGTCTTCCGCCTGCAAAGCTCTCAAGAAAAACTGCAGCAAGTGCACCAACTGTTCCGGCGTCCGAAAAACTTCTGCTCGCGACAACAAGCAGCTGAGAAAGATCGCAGTCAGCAACCGGTTCAAGTCCACTTCCGAGCTCACCGACTTGTGGAACAAGCAGACCGGCGCTGACGTCTCCAGATCAACCACTTACCGTCGTCTGCGCGAACTCGGCTTCAAATCTCGCGTTCCAGCAGTAAAACCGATGCTGAACAAGAAACAAATGGTGAAACGGCTGAAGTGGGCCAAAGAACACGGCGAGTGGACTGCTGAAGACTGGCAGAAAGTGGTCTTCAGTGACGAATCTCGCTTCTGCATCTCCTTCGGTGACCAAGGTCCTCGTGTCTGGCGTCGTGGTGGCGAAACCTACAACCACGAGTGCGTGAAAAGATCCGTCAAGTTTCCCCAGAGCGTTATGGTCTGGGGATGCATGTCCGCTCGAGGTGTAGGGAAACTCTGCTTCCTCAAGAAGACTGTTAATGCTGCCGTATATCAAGATGTTCTGGAAACGTTCCTGATTCCGACTGTTGAGGAACAGTTCGGTGAAGAAGACTTCATATTTCAACAGGATCTTGCACCGGCTCATGCGGCAAAGTCGACCAAAGATTGGTTCACTAAAAAACAGCTTGAAGTTTTGGCATGGCCGGCCAACTCGCCTGACCTCAATGTCATTGAAAACCTTTGGGCCATCGTCAAGCGGAAAATTCGCGACAGAAAGCCTACTACGCTGGACCAACTGAAGCAGAACATCGCCACTGCCTGGGAAGCTGTGAGTGCGGAAACTTGCGACAAGCTGGCCAAATCGATGCCACGGAGACTTCAGGCAGTCATACAAGCCAAAGGGGCAGCCACAAAATACTGAGAAAGTGATGATTGTAATTATAATAAAAATTATTGCAATTCAATGAAACGCTTTCACCATTATTCTAATTCAATAAAACAACAGTGTCACAGTTAAATGGCCTAAATGGGCCTTTTGGAAAGCTCAGCTGAGCAAATTTTTTTCCAGATAACGAGTTCTGTGATTAGTCTAACGAGTAGGACAGGTGCGGTGAACACCTGATTTGCTTTCTGCACAAAAAATGCATTCAAAGAATTTCATGATTGCACTATTTCAAATAATTCTAATTCGTTGACCAGCACCTGTAATCGTTAGCATGATGATTATGACTTTCAGTACAATATAGGCCTATTCCTCAGGCTTCCCTAATGTGATTGGTGCCATAGACTGCACATGTGTTCCCATCAAGGCCACAATGAAGGGGATTTTGTGAACTGAAAGGGGGATCACAATGTAAATGTGCTGCCAAGTTACTATTACGATTCTTAATATTCCAGATTAGTAGCCTAATATTACATCAAATTGTAAAAAAGGCAGTTGACAGACTAAAATCTCTTAGATGGTGTGTGACTGTTCCATATCACAAATGTGGAAGCACAGCGATTCAAATTTATGCACATATTTGAACGTGGTTAGGAAAATATTAATATCAAGCTCACTGTATTACTGTACATACACTCCAGTTACAATGCAGCTCTAGGACAAGGGCACACAATGCAATGAACTTTGGCCAACTAAAGGGGAGATTTCAGTGTCTGAAAAGCCTGAGGGTTGCACCTGACAGGACCTGTGACATTGCATGTGTCATATTACACAACCACCATCAGAAAAAATATAAAACATTACATTAAATGTTTAATAAAAGACGAGACAAATTTGCTTAGTTCTTTGAGTTTTATTTCAATTGTTCTTTGTAAAGAAAAGCCAGTGATCAAGTCATATTTTGCCTGCAATAAGAGATACTATGCAAGGTCAGCAATAGTTCTCTGTGTGAAATAATATATTAGCACTTACTCTGAAGTTCATTTGAAGCAACTATATCTCTAGTGCCAGTCTTTTTCTTTAAGTTGTCACTTTTTCTTTAAGTTGCCCCCCCCCAAGAAAAAAATACTCTATATTGTATATATACTCTATATTGGGGGGACTTGGGTTAAACATGTCAACACAAGCCTTATGCAACAAAAATGACAAGGAAAAGTACAACACTGCCCACCTCTGCATCACTGCTTTGTGCAGACTCTTCTGTAGATGTGGACTCCTGCAACTCATATTGCATTCAGAAATAATAGGTAACTCAAGTGTAAATTAAGTAAAGTTATTTATGCACTTAAAGATACCTGAGAGGGTTTCTTCACTGTCCTGTGCATTGGGGGGAAAATGGGCATTATAAAGTGTTGTACTTTCTTCCCTTTTGATGTAAAGTTATGAAAAGTCTTACTGCACATGCTTCAGCCACTTGCTTGGGAACACATAAAAGTGTTGGTGTATTGTTTAAAACTTCACAAAAGAGGAAAACACAATTACATTACAATGAAGTACACTGGGGGGAAATGTGATCAATAACTCATTTCTACATTTTTTTTACATTAACTATGTTTCACAGTCACACATGTAGACTTTCACAAGTCAAAGCAATTCATTACAAGGTTTAACAGCTGATATGACTGGACAGCCATTGGGCTTACTTAATTTAATGCAGCAACAAATTATTTTACAGTGTGCTAGGATCATTTAAAGTTCATTTACCAGCAGTGAAGGTGTTGCTGCTCCTGGCTGTGGGTCTGAGGAAGAGCTGAACCCAGGGATGCCCTCCACAATGGGTCACATTTAACCCAAGGGCCAGCTCTTCTGCCTGGGTATAATGTGGGGGTGCAAGACCACCACCTGTTTGTTTTTCTTTTCTTTTTATTTCTCAGCCTTTTCATGGTTGCTTTTATAAACAGGCAAACATTTATTAACAGTGCCTTTTTAAAAGAGATTAGTATAAGTACAAATTACTATTATGTAGAATAATAGTACTTCACTTTTACTTGTTCCCATGTTCTAGCAGTGTGGTGACTCTGACATTACAATGAACAAAGTTATTAATTATTTAGAAATTATTCAGATATAAAAAAGATACTGTAATAAGTGATAAAAACATCTAATACAAACTTAATTTGTCTGCTACTTTTTGCCAGCCCTCTCTCCTGGCTTTTGCACACGTTAAGGTGTTCCCTGGCGTTTTAATTAAGTTTTCAAATTCAGCATATCCTTCAAGCAATAACTCTTGCTCTTCTGTGGAGAAAAAAAACTGAGCGCGCTCTTTGGGCTCGGTGAGCAGCCAATAGCAGCGTAGCTGATCAATGTTTCTACTATCGATACATATCCCCTTTTAACCCAGCGCATGAACGCGCAGTTATCTCAGAAAATTCAATCCAGCGATACTAATCATAAACAACAGGTGTGTTCGAAGAACCCAATTAGCCGGATCATGATTAGCCCGATGATATTATCTTGGATGTCTCATTTGATCTCGGATGTTTTAAGCAACGTACGAAGAACGAGCCCCAGATCTTCTTCCTTCACGCCTCGAGAGAACTGTCAGTGTCTTTTCCGCAGTGTCTACTGTAGGATGGATGTTGTGACGTCATCCAAGAAGAATGTCATTTAGTTTCATTTTAAAGTAGCTTGACTGAACTAAGCTCTGCATGTCAGTCACTCCTGATCTTCGTTCTCTTTTTTTTCCCCTTCCCGCATCTCTTGTACTGTTGATTTTTAAGATTATAACTTAAACAACTCTACAGGAACAGTCTCTGGCAACTTCTCTTCCATTGTAGACATGTCTTTCTGCTCTTATTTGTCTTATTTCCGGACTGTCTGGCCAAAATCTGGACATATGGCCACCCTAACCACAATTACATACACATAGGCCTACATAATTATTGCATTTTTGTTAAAAGGACGGTTATTCATTTGTGTCACTCATTCATTCATTTCTCTCTTCCATTCATTAACTTTGAGTGCACTTTATTTTGTGAAAAATTAATCCAAATATTTAATGAATGGTGTTAAAATGTTTTTTCCAATAAATTATCACTAGAATTTTCAAATAAAATAATTTTCTGTTGAAAACCAGATTTTTTCCACAAAAGTCTCTTTCCCCCAAAAATAAGTCTGGAAAATGGGGGGTCGTCTTATAATCAGGGTTGTGTTATATTCGGGTATATACGGTATAATTGCGTAGAGCTTCTGTGTTCTACTTCACACGCAGGCTCACTATTGGCTGGTGCGTGTGACGTTAGCACTACGCAATTATACTACGTGAATATCTCGAGGCCCACAGAGAAGGAAATGAATACTTGAATAAAGTCGTTATTTTTGTTTTGTTTTTTGCGCTCAAAAAGTATTCTCGTCGCTTGATAAACTTAAGATTGAGCCACTGTAGTCACTTGGACTATTTTAACGATGTCTTTAATAACTTTTCGGGGCTGGCAAGTTTCAAGCCCTTAGAAGCCTATGGGGTGATCCAGCTCTCAAATTTAATAAAAAATATCTTAATTTGTGTCCCGAAGATGAACGAAAGTCTTACGGGGTTGGAACAACATGAGGGTGAGTAATTACTGACAGAATTTTCATTTTGGGGTGAACTAACCTTTTAATAGCAATCGATTATGTTTAGACCCTTATGCCTGGCTTACACTACAGGAGTTTTATTGCCGATTCATCCCCAATTTTCCCCTCCCGAGAATCGGAGAATAAATCTTGTCGAGGACCTCAATCGTTTCCAATGTTCGGTGCAGATTATCTGGTAATGTGAGGAGTTCACAGATCGAATCTTGCACCTCCCGATCTGCTCTCACACAAATTGGGCTCGCCCCGATCATATCAAACATGTTTGATGTTTAGGATTTTAAATCGGAATGAGCAAGACTCTAATTACGTCAGTATTGTCACAATATCCAAAAAGAAACAAGTTGGGCTGTCGGTGAAGGAATTTCCCTTGAGGTCATTTTGAGTGACTCAACAGGGCGAAATACGGTATTATCGCCATTTATTTATTACTATATAGCCTGAATAAGTGTTACGCGGTGGTCAGCAGGCACGAAAAGGAGTACATGTTCGATAATGAAACCGAAACTAAACAGGGCGTTGAAATGAAGTAGAGTAAATGTCAAGAAGATAATGGAAGATAATGTCAAAGGGGTCCACATAATAACAGAAAATAATTCTGACAATAAGCTTGTTAGGCCATTGTTATATAACAGTTAGTTCCGATCCTCGAATCTCACTTGACAAGAGGCTTTCTGCTTATATTTCACCAGTATTGGCATTGCTCATCTCGCATTCTAGACAGGCTGTCACTCAGTCCAGTTACATTGTTACGCCACTAGGTGGCAGCAAGGGACTGTCTTTGAGTGAGTCATTAAACCGTTAATTTAAGGAAAATGTAAAAATGTGGCTTCATTCAAAGATAGATGTAATGTTATTCTTTCATTTTTTTTCTAAATATTTTATTTTAACTTTGAGCTCCACTTTACAAGGCTCAGCGGAGCAGCAATGCGGCACATCTTTACAAGGCTCATGGGCAACGCTGAAGTTGATGCATCACTGCATAGAGACCAATGGCATTGATTCAGGTTATTGACCAGTGCTGACGCCATTCC
This sequence comes from Chrosomus eos, assembly GCA_036326025.1. Classification (NCBI taxonomy): domain Eukaryota; kingdom Metazoa; phylum Chordata; class Actinopteri; order Cypriniformes; family Leuciscidae; genus Chrosomus; species Chrosomus eos. Next base: position 50,134,927 of record CM070822.1, read on the forward strand.
TTGTTTTTGATTCTGTTACGGTTCTTGAATTCACGGTCTCTTCCTTGTCTCGTGTGGTTGTTATTGTGCATGTGTGTGTGGGCGTGGTAACTGATCAGCGGTGCCTACTTATGTTCACAGTTTCGTCTTGTCTTTGTCAGATCGTTGTGGAGTCTACCGGTGTCGTGTCCTTTTCCCGTGTTGTCTGGCGATCTTCCCGTGGATTATACTTTCTCCGAGTTCGGTGTTTTCCGTCTGGATTATTTCCCTTGTTCTCTGCGGACAAGTTACCTGTCACTCATCTACCATCACCGGGTTGGCCGTTGAAGTCCCTGTGCCACTCTTCTGCCTTCGTGCTGCGTGTGTTCTGACCATCTGCATTTCTCTAATAAACCATTTTTACTTGCATCCGCCCTCGTTTTGAGACAGATTCATGTTACTGACCAGTGCTGACATCATTCATTGGAAATACCCTTAAATGTTAAAATTATGATACTACAAAGATTTCACTTTCCTTAGACACAACAAAACTTTTCACGAATATGACTTGATCTGAAGGCATGAATCACGTGAGTCGCTTCCTCTGGCACAATAATCTTAATAACATTTTGTAGTGTAGCCGCGATTTTCAAATCTTCTAGTGTGAGCATGTTTAAGATTTGAGGGCAGAAAATCTGCAAAGATTCTCCTTAAGTGTGTGCTGTCACCGTTATAGAGAGAAGCAGACAGGTGAGTAATAATAGAAACAGTGTTTATTGAACAGAGGCACAGATGTGAACTGCAGTGATGATCGGTTAGTAGTAGATATATGAAGAATCAGAACGGGATGAGGAACTTAGCTCGATGGTTAACTTGATATCTCTGTTATAGATGCGGGCTAGATACAGCATGCAGACACAGATGGCGGAGGAAGAAGCAGCAGGAGATGATGGTCGGAGAAGAAGAAAAGGAATAGGATTTTCACATTAAATATTCAGGTAAGGATTGCTGAGAGTCTGTGTGTAACGTAGGGACGAGACCAGACCTGTTGTGCTATGGATGTGGTGACTATATGGTGCTGGTGATTAGCTGTGCTGAGTGCAGGCAGGTGGTGGTGACAGGTGATGGTGATTAGTATACAGGAGATGGCTGATGGTGTGCAGGTGTAGGTAAAGGAGGGTGCTGGGAAATGTAGTGCAGAGCTGGATGGTTACCTGGTGACTGTGACAGCTGCAACCAGATTTCACAATCGGTTAGGATTTTAAAACTGCTGTAGTGTGAGCCAGGCATTAAATGATAAGTAGATCTAAATTGTGTCCACGATTGTGTGTGGGTCCATGTACATGTTTATTCAGATTAAATCTATTTAAAACAGTTTTGATTTATTTTGCCGTATTGGTTTCTGCATTATCTATGTGAATATTAAAATCCGCAGCAATAGCAGTCAAACTCTGAGGTAATTGTTGATAAAAGTTCTATAAAGTCCTTAGCAAAGGCTGGAGAGTATTTTGAAGGCTGTAAATAATAAGTCAAATGCATGGAACACCTTTTAAAACTATACACAGATATTCCAAAGAGGGTAGTTCCCAAATGACACTTGCTTGCATTGATAGTCAAAAGAGCAGATACACCCCCACCTCTCCTAGCCGCTTTGCAGACACTCATAAAAGTAAAGTTGGGGGGGGGGGGGGGTGATGTTTCATTGAGGACTGTTGCACTGCAGCTGTCTTATTGCAAAGTTTCATTTAGCAACATAGGTTTTTTGTGGGTATTAAGTTGTTGACTTGAAAGTGATTTATATTTAAGTGAGCAGATGTTTAAAAGTGCTAACTTAATTTTTTTCTCCACATCATTCTTAGTTTGACATGTAACAGGCAGCAGATTAGATGGGTTTGCTGTAGGGCTTGAGAAAGTAATACACTTATGTTCACCTGTCCTGCTGCTTCCCATTGGTCTTATTCACTCTCCCGCAGTGTTGTGGTACAATGATGTTATGTGGACAAGAGCACTTAATACTGACAAGTGACAAGTCATAAAAGATAGAGTTGAGTCGATTAAGACACCAAGGTTGCGATCAATGACGAAGGCTTAACATGAATTCCATCAATATCAAAGGACTGGTCCATCCTTTGACTGAGGCAGTAGAGCCAATCACTAATATCTCTAATCACTAATATATCTGTTTTTTTTTTTATCATTTAATTTGAGGAAATTAAGAGACATCCAGGACAAGCGGTCATTCTTTGGAAATGAGGAGAGCGCGTAAGTGTTTTTTTCTTAATATCCAGTTCTCCTGCTGTTCAGTTTACTATTTGTCATTAGGTAGGGCTATTTTTCGATTCTCTGCTTATTTATAATTTTTATCTTCACTAAAAATCTGTATCTTAATTAAATGCGTTCCTATTTTTAATAAAAGCTGCGTCTAAAAAGGGTTATAGTCTGTATTTTCTTGCACTTAAGTAACGCGCTGTCCAACAGCTAGTTTCGATTTCGCCCATTTTCGGGATATTTGCTTTTGCTTTGCTAATTGGTAGGGCTGCGACAGCTGTCCTCAATAAAGCACTTAAGAGCATTATATTGATGTGGTGTGTGCGATGTCATGGAAGCATCAGCGGAAGTATTCAGCCTTCTCGTGCGAAGACCGACTCGGGTAAAGACCTGCGACTCTACCTGCACGACTCCACCGAGCAAGGACACCAGCAAAGCACTAAATATCTCCTTCCCCCTTTCCTTTCCTTCTTGTATCGTATTTCCCTTAATCAACATGTGCTTTCAATAGATTCATTTTGTCTCTCGACAACGCTCTCTCATGACGTACAGAAGGCAGCGCAATACTGCTAATCTGCGTGCTATTCTCTTATCCTCACACTCACCTCTCACTCTTTCTATAGAATTGTAGTCAGTACAGTCAGAATCAGCAGTCAATAAAGCTGACTTCATTCCAGCCTTCGCATCTCATTCTACTTTTAATATCTTAGGCTTAACTGAGACCTGGATCCGTCCAGAAGACTCAGCAACCCCTGCTGCTCTCTCTAATAACTACTCTTTCTCTCACACCCCTCGCCAGTCAGGGAGGGGTGGGGGCACTGGTTTTCTCATTACTAACAATTGGAAATACTCAACTCTCTGTTCTCTATGAAATAACAACTTATTTGAATACCATGCTATTACACTTACAACTCCCATTAACATCCAGATTGTAGTCATTTATCGCCCCCCAGGTCAACTGGGAAGCTTTGTAGAGGAACTAGATGTGCTGCTGTCCTCTTTCCCTGAGGATGGCACTCCACTGGTAGTCTTTGGCGATTTCAACATTCATCTAGAGAAGCCGTATGCTACAGACTTCATCTCTCTCCTAGCCTCATTCGATCTCAAACGGTTCATCACCACAGGTACTCACAGGTCAGGCAACCAACTGGACCTGATTTGCACACGCAACTGCATCACAGACAACATTTTGGTGAAACTTCTCCATGTTTCAGATCATTTCCTCATTACTTTCAATCTACAACTCACTATCCACACTCCACCAACTCCCCTACCAGTTACTTTCAGACGAAACCTCCGCTCACTCTCTCCCTCCCATCTTTCCTCTGCTGTGTCATCTTCTCTTCCCTCACCCTCACAATTCTCATCTCTGGATGTGAATACCGCAACGGATACTTTATGCTCCACTTTAACTTCTTCTTTAGATATTATCTGCCCTCTCTCCTCCAGGCCAGCACACACCACTCCCTCTAACCCCTGGTTATCTGAGGTTGTTTGTGAACACCGGACCAAACTCAGAGCAGCGGAGAGAAAATGGCGCAAATCAAATGATACATCTGACCTGAGTATGTATCGATCTCTGCTCTCTGCTTTTTCTGTTGATGTTCATGCCGCAAAATCTTCTAACACACAAACAATTTTCAAGACATTCAACTCTCTCCTCTGTCCACCTCCACCACCACCCACCTCCTCGCTAACTACTGATGATTAGTGGTCGACCGATATGGGTTTTTTGATGGCCGATGCCGATATCTTAGAGAGCAGGGTGGCCGATGGCCGATATAAAGCCGATATAAATATATAATAGTAGGCTATAATGCTTTCAAGTAACATTACGCCGGTTTTATTTTGACATTATGAATACAATTGCTGCCCTCAAATGTTAATCTGAACTAAAATAAACCTTTGTTTATAACTACTACAATATAACATTTCATTTTGACCAAGGAGCTGTTTTGTTTTAAATGCTCCTAAGAAAAGTCAAGTATAGCTCCATCATTGCTCAAAGTAAAAAAAAAATATATCATACTTTATGATATTTTTAATAAAAATATAATAAATAAAAAAATCAAGGAATTTTCTCTGGCATTTCTTGTTTTTTTTTTGCTGCATTGAAAACGTACCGAACCGAACCGTGGCACAAGTGTATCGTATCGAACCGAACCGTGAATTTTGTGAACCGTTACACCCCTACTACACACTGGCATTTTCCCTACAGCATTCAAGCAGGCCCAGGTAACTCCACTGCTTAAAAAAACAACATTAAACACATCACTTTTAGAGAATTACAGACCTATCTCTCTCCTACTATTCATTGCGAAAACACTTGAACGAGTTGCTTTCAACCAAGTATCATCTATCTTGTCTCTGAACAACCAGCTAGATGTAAACCAATCTGGCTTCAAGGGCATTCAACGAGACTGCATTACTGTCGGTCACAGAAGCCCTGCGGATCGCAAAAGCTGCTTCCAAATCATCAGTTCTCATTCTGCTGGACCTGTCTGCTGCCTTCGACACTGTGAATCATCAGATCCTTCTGTCCAGCCTCTCATCACTGGGCATCACTGGAACCGCCCTCCACTGGTTTGAGTCCTATCTCACAGGTAGGTCCTTCAGGGTCACATGGAGAGGTGAGGTATCCAAAGCACATCAACTGACCACAGGGGTTCCTCAGGGTTCAGTTCTTGGACCGCTCCTCTTCTCCATTTACACCACGTCACTGGGACCCATCATACAGGCACATGGTTTCTCTTACCATTGCTATGCTGATGACACTCAGCTCTACCTCTCATTTCAACCAGATGAGCTGAATAGCTGCACGGATCTCAAGCTGTCTGGCTGACATCTCAGCATGGATGAAAGAACATCACCTGCAGCTCAACCTGGCAAAGACTGAGCTTCTCGTCCTCCCTGCCAATCCTTCTCTACAGCATGACTTCACTATCAAGCTAGATACTTCCTCAATCACCCCATCAAGGTTGGTCAGAAATCTTGGAGTAATCTTTGATGATCAGCTGACCTTCACCGACCACATTACAAAGACAGCTCGATCATGCAGGTTTGCAATGAGCAACATCAGGAAGATCAGGCTTTTCCTAACTGAGCATGCAACACAACTTCTTGTCCAAGCCCTGGTTATTTCTAGGCTTGATTACTGCAATGCTTTTCTGGCTGGACTTCCATCATGTGCAACTAAACCTTTACAAATGATCCAGAATGCTGCTGCTCGTTTTGTCTTCAACGACCCCAAAAGGGCCCACGTCACTCCTCTGTTCATCTCTCTGCACTGGCTACCACTCGCTGCTCGCATTAAGTTCAAGGCGTTGACACTTGGATCACTGGCTCAGCTCCCTCCTACTTTGACTCGCTCCTACGAGTCTAAATCCCTACCAGAAGCCTACGATCGGTCAATGAGTGACGGCTCGTGGTACCATCACAGAGAGCCACAAAATCACTCTCCAGAACATTCTCATTCACGTTTCCATGCTGGTGGAATGATCTCCCCACTGTCATCCGGAATGCAGAATCCCTGACAGCATTGAAAAGACAACTGAAATCTCATCTCTTCCGTCAGAACTTAACATAAAAAAAAGAAAAAAGAAAAAAAAATATTTAAATCCTCACTTGTCTGTATTTTGAACACTTCTTGCGTTGTTTTTGCCTCTTCACGATGACTCGCTTGGTTTAGTCCTCAGATGTAAATCGCTTTGGATAAAAGCGTCTTCTACAGGCCATTTCGCGGTGTATGATGTTGGCAAAAAGACTTATTTTACAAATGTGGAAAACAGATTCTGTCCCCACTTTTGAGATGTGGGCTAGGGAACGGGGAAATATGTTGTACTTGGAAAAACTGAGATTTATATTAAAAGACAAATTATCCATTTTCATATTAAAAGACAAATTATCCATTTTCATTAAGATTTGGGAACCAATAAGAAAATTCTTACAGATGGACTGAACAAGCTTTATGTGTTATCTTAATTTATGTTGTTGCCATTCACAAGGATAAAAGACTGTGTATGTTCATTCTTTGCCCATTTACAAAATGTTTTTGCAATATTGTGGGGGGAGGGATGTTCAAATTTAAAAGCTGTAAGTTCCTAGCTCAATGTAGCATGTACAATAGTACTTCTTAGAAAGTATATTTAGTTTACTGTATAGTTACTGTTTTGGTGGTGGTTTGGTGATGACTAAATGTAAATGCTTGATGTCCCTGATACATGCAGTGAGTGAGTCAGGCAGGGATGGCAGAGGTGGTGGTAAGATCAATTTGAATGTCATCAGCATAGCAATGGAATTGAAGTCCATGCCTCCATATGATGTTACCAAGTGGATATATATAGATGATGAACAATAGTGGGCCAAGAACCAAACCTTGAGGAACACCCTGTGTAAGTGAAGCAGAACTATGACCTTGTATGCTGATATAATACTTTCTGTCGCTGATATAGGAAATGAGCCAGGAAAGAGCTGAACCAGTGAAGCCGATATCAGAAAGCCGAGAGATCGGTATTTCATGGCAGACTGTGTCAAAAGCAGCGCTTAGACTGAGGAATATCAACATGTTTATCAACCCTGAATCCATGGACAAAAGAATGTCGTTAACCACCCGCAGAAGAGCAGTTTCAGTGCTATTAGATGGCGAAAATCCTGACTTAGAAGGTTCAAAAAGACCATTAACATCCAAATATGATCGCAATTGCGAAGCAACAACCTTTTCAAGGATTTTGCTTAAAAATGTTAAATTGAATATCGGTCTGTAATTGTCCATGTTTAGATGGTCAAGGCCTGTTTTTAAAAAATGGGGGTCACAGCAGCCGTTTTTAATTCTGCTGGGACAATGGCTAAAGTCAAACGGCAGTTTATCATATGTGTTATGAAGGGTATAACCTTATGGACACACATCTTAAGCAAAACATTGGGTGTAGGATCAAGCTGGCAGGATGTGGAATTAGACTTCACAGTTAGATCACTTATGGCAACAGGAGTAGTCAGAGTAAAAGCAGAGAGAAAGTTTGTTGATTGAGCTGGACCAGATTAACATTAAATTTGAGTCACTTGTATGAGGAGTGTTTGAAAAGAATTTAGAAAAGCTATTCACAAGCACCACATTATTGTAGATACAGCAGATTTCTGTCAGACAGTTAGATAGTAGACATGCTGACAAGGTAGAAGCCCTTATTGAAACGGAGAAAGAAGTTGGATTGACAGAATTGATTTTATTTGATTTTCATTGAATTGAATGATTTTTATAAGTCAGCATTTTCTTCAGTGGTGATATAGATATTGGAAAACTACAACTGAAGTTTATGAATTTGTGATATGAGAAAGCCAAATCAGAGCCACTAACAAGAATATTATTCAAGCCAGATGTACATATGAGATCCAGTATATGACCTCTGGAGTGAGTAGCAAAAGTTACATGTTGAGTCAAGTTGAAACAGTCCAGCACAGACATCAATTATTTGTGCAGTGTTTTCATGTATATTAAAATCACCAAGCAAAATAACAGATGGATGACTACCACAGACAAGAGTAACTAACTCACCATATTCAGAGAAAAAGTCAGAGGGACATTTTGGATGTCGGTATATTAAGATAACAGCCAGTGACGTTTGGCCAGTCATTATCAGTGCTAGGTATTCAAATGTTGTAACATCATGTAACTCGATCTTGGATATTTTATTAGTCTCATGGCAAACTACAGCCCGCCCTCCACCTCAACGAAGAAGAGAAATAGATGTACCCAGGTGGCGTTAAGAGGTTCAAGTTTAAAAGGTTAGACATTAGACACCTGCAAGGTTTCCGTCAAAAGTAGCATGTCCAGGTTAGTGTCAATGATTATGTAATTCCATACTGATGCTTTATCAGTTAGAGAGCGAGTGTTCAGCAGCGCACATCGCAAGTCTGGAGATGCACGTCTGCAGGTTCCAAGGTCAGGATCAAGACGCAGCAATCTTAGATTTCCAAAGTTGATAAGTCGGTTTTCCAGCTGTGTTGTACCCGAAATACGGGTGTTGGTACAGACAACCGGAATATTATTGGAAGATGAGTAGTGATAATTCCGAAGTTTCTTCCAAGACAGGTATATGTAGCAAGGTCGGAGTAAAACTCCAAGTTGTTCACACCATTTATAAGTGTCGGGAGCCAAGCGGGAAGATCCTTTTAATGTTCTGAGATGAGCAGCAGAAAATTGCAAAGCCATCTCGGGAAAAGTAATTTGATTAACTTCATCAAAAAACAGCATAAACCAAAAAAGACCAAAAAACAAACCCTGCAAGTGGATACGTGACGACATGACCAGTAATGACCAATGCGACCTACACAACAATTTATCGGTTTAACTGCGTTAGCCAGAACCATATCGTATCCACAATCCACAGAAGGGAAGGCTACCCAACCATACCAAGGATTGACACCACAAAAAGACAAAATGACAAAGAGAGTGGAGACTCAAAGTATCAGATGTCGAGAGGGGTATAAGGATAGGAATGGAGAGGGCTCGCAGCCGATCTGTGTGACAGGATCACGGAGACAGCCAGGTCCGTTATCCAAAAACTTTTGAGTGTGTATAAGTAGTCCAGTGAATAATCCAAGAAGAAAAACAGATCAATAAAGCAAACGTAACAACAGCAAACAAACAGGTACCAGCATGAAGCGGCAGCAGAGGCGCACCTAGCGTTCTCACACCAGAAGTGACAGTACACACACCGAGTTCAGTAAGAACAGCAGCTTCTTCAACAGTAAGAAGAGCTTTATCTTGGACTGTTTTACTGTTTTTCTACATTTTCTCTTCTTTTCTTGCTTGTTTGACTGGAGTGTCTGTGAGGATGGTGCTGATCTTCCCTTGGCAACACACTTCCTTTGTCCTGCTTTTGGGAAGGGCCTGACATCAACGGGGATGAATACAGGAATGGGCACTGAGGGGCCAGGAGAAAGCGCATCAGCAGTGGCGGGCACTGAGGGGCCAGGAGAAAGCACAGTAGTGCTGGCGGGCACTAAGGCAGTGGCTGGTTTTGGCCTGTCGGTTACAAAGGATGGAGCATTTTCTCTAAAAATGTCACAATTGTAGGGCCAGATGCCTGTGCGTCTAAATCCTGACATGATATTTTCAGGGGTTACTGCCTAGGGAAAGGCCTTGCTAACAATGCCAGGTAGGTCATAGATAGTAGCATTGATACCTGGGTGTACTTCATCCAGTGGTCAAAATGCATGTTAAATTTACTCTTGAAAGAGCGGAACACACCTCTGTCCAGGGGCTGGAGCTTGTGGGTGGAGTGAGGAGGGAACGTCAAAAGTACAATCCCATGCTCCTTGCAAAAATTCAGTGCAGACACTGACACATGAAGCATGGATATGTAACAAAAGGAAGTCCTTTGACGCCTGCAATGGCTTTGTGTGGTTGGCAAAATGGTGTAGGAAAAACTAAAAACTCATTCTCCTGCATCCATCCTGAACCATTTGCTGCACCAACACATCCAGTGGGTCCGTCACGGATAAAGTGTGCATGAAATTTCTTCTGAGGGAAGATAAAGAAAGGGGGAACATAATTCCACTTAGTATTGACCACAACAGCAACAGTAACTAGTTTACCTCTCTCACCAGATGTCATGGCCCCAGTCTGCCGCAACCCTTTGGACGCAATGATTTTTTCTGGTGCTTGCACGGTGGAAACTCCGGTTTCATCCATATTCCAGATATTTTGCGGCTGCAAACCATGCCTGTCATACACGCTTTTCAGGTTCTTAAAAAAATTATCCACATTGTGTTTGTTGAAGCTTGAGGTCCTTGCCAGACTTGCTTGTGGCTTCCTGATGGACAGTGTGGGGTTACGCTTAAGGAAATAGGTCATCCAGTCCTTTCCTGGCATCTCATTTGTCTTCCAAGACTCTGGGTATGTGCAATTAAATTGCACTGCACACTGGAATGCAAGTTTTCGGACCTGTAACACAACAACATGCAAATTGAATTAATTGTTTATATTATCTAAATGTATTGTTTATTTCCAACTGACCTTATTTCGAATAATTACTAGTACTCTTTTTATTAAACTTAAACTCATTTATGAACTTCAATGAAATGTAAGGTTAGCCAACTAAATAGACGCTCTCTGGAATTAACCTTTTTATTTATATATTCGTTTTTTAGTAACAATTTACAAATAGGTTCTATATTATAAATTAACTAACATGTCTTAACAATTCCAATGTCCAAGTAATCTATAGGCCTATTACTTACTATTTTTAGTAAAAAGAAAATTAATTTATTATGCTGGAAACGAATGCAACCACTGATTTTTAAAATTTTTTAACAATAAGCGTTTACCAAACAACCTTATTGTGAAGTGTTAGTGTTATATTTCGTTTTTTTACCCTACCTCTTTAGGGCTTAGCCCATAATACATGACAGAAGCTATTCTTAAATAGTCCCTGAGCTTCTTTTCCTGCTCTGCGCTAAAGACCTGCTTGTGGCGAGAATAACCGACACTGGGTCGCTTGCTGCTACCAGCCTCCCGAAGCCTTCTCTTCTGCATGACAAAACGAGGGAGAGTCACATGGCAAATACCATGTAACTTTGCCACTCCTCTGATAGACCTGTCCCTACACACTCCTCTATCTGTTTTCCGCTTTGTATGTCTCATTCTGTAAAAAAACCCTGCAAGAATTAGGCTCCCTGTTTTCATTTAATTATCGTGAACACTTGACGGCTTAGTTGTAACACTGTGCAATAACTAACCCCGCGGTGTAAAAAATATTTTAAGCCTAGCTAACAGTTCCTAGGAGTTGCTGACATGTTTCAAAATGGTTCCATGTTTTAGCCAACACGACAGTGATTAAGATAATATAAAGTTAGATTTGGTGACGTACACACACAACTCAGAAACCGAAAAATATGTATGATGAAAAAAACTATTACATGGTGTCAAAACACTCTTTTGTCCAGTATCCTCCCGAAATCTTACCAAAACTTTCCACAAATCCACGGGACAGCGTCTTCTGGCAGCGGAAACACAACATGCGTGACCCTGAGTAACTACGTAAAAGTACCGTGTTACATTTAACCCCGTGTTAGGTTGTGCCCCACGCTCCCCTACTATAGGCTTCAGATATGCACCTAAACGGTCAGATGGAGTGATCGCTGCAACCTGGCAATTTTATGAAGACGTGTGGCAGTGAAGAGAATCTGACATTTGTTTGTTTTACGTTCACTTTCCTTTTTGCGTGAATGGGTGGAGTAGCCTTTTTCAATTAACAACAGAAGGAAGTTGTATATAAGGAAATGTGTCGTACCTGGAAAAGACGCTTCATTGTTACACCCCTGGAAAAGGGGAATAATGAGTAAGACACGGGACACGGTGTTACTTCCCTCACGTCCAGTGTAATAATGGACGAGCAGGCGCAACACGCTTCCCTTGCGATACATCAGGCATAATCAACCGATTCCCGATCAACAGGTGAACTCTTAAACACAAACTTTGAATAGCAACCACATGAAAACAAGGTACAACAATGAATGAGCAGAGTAACTTTTAAATCCTACCGTTTTTGGCAAGTTATTGTGCTAATGCATCATCTTATGACTCTTTAACTTGAAGACCAAAGTAATCGCTAATAGAATCAGGAAATCACAGTGCTATTACTCTTACCACTAATCTATTATGTGGACATGAATTATGATGTGTTCTTCACCTTTTTTAAGTACTTCTCTGAATTAAAGCAAATTGCTTATTTTCCTCTTTTAACACACAGAATTACATATAATGAACTTTTCTGACTGTACACATTCTCATAACCCTTACATCATCCGTTTGTGTACATTGAGGAGTTTGCCAGTTGTGATCGTGATGGATTATTGGGGGAAAGACAGCCCCTTGTCAATCTGACACGCGATCCTCTCTAATACCTGCAAACATGGTCAGTATCTCTGCGCCGCCATTACACATATTACTACACACGCACGCACCCAATCGCATACCTTTCACTTTCACACATTCTGTGTGCTAAGTTTTTCATAATTGCTGCTGCCTGTTAAAATTATTGTTTGATGTTGTTGATTTACGACTAAATGAATGAGATGTTTATCAAATGTTTACTTTTTTCTCTTTTGCTTTTTTATGGACAATTTGTGAAGGAATGTGGACACGAATCTGCAAACGTGGATTAGCATGACGCGGTTTTCTGCACTGATTTCAAAGACCGACTTGAGATCTACTACCGCTAGTGTTGAACTTTTTTTTCATTGTTTTTTTTTTCATTTAATTTATTTCCACTTCTCTTGTTTGTGTTATTATTATGAACAGTTTATAATTAAAGAATAAATATCCCTTGCAAACTGAAATTTCTGGATTATTACTATATGATTTTGTTGTGTAACAAGTGGTTACTTTTTGCTATCCTGGGTTAATTTAAATTGACAGGTTTTATCCTGTCTGGCGCCCAAAGTTTTTCTTTAAAATAATGTATTGATGTTAGGGTGGCCACCACCGTTACACATGCATGAGGTGTTGGGTATCAGGATCTCACTTGACCCTTCTGTGGCGGTGGCATCCTTTTATGATCCCATGGCAATCCTCATGGTATGTGATGCAGTACATTTTGTGGTCTGGAATTTTAGAATAGCAGAATGTTAACATGTTCTTATTGTCATTCTCTCTCTTTCTCATATATATAGCACAATTTAAATACAATTTCCACATGACATGGCCACAAACATTTGTGGATTGTAAATCAAGATTTATCTTGTTCCTTTAGGAGATTGTTGAGCCCTCATCCCCAGCCAGCACCTCTACAGCCAGCAGTTCACAATTGTCTGAACCCTCTACCTCTGCCATGGCAAGCCCCCCAACTCCCTCACCAACAAAAAAGAAGGGGGAAAAAATCCCATCCTGCATTTCCTCACTGAGGAGTCCAATAAAGAGCAGAGGCGCCACGAGGAGAGCGAGGCCAAGACCGAGAGGTTCTTGGTCCTTTTTGAAAAGATGGTAGATAAGCTTTAGTTATTTTATTTCTTTGTGGTTGCCATTTGCAAAGTGTCTTTTTTGAGTTTTATACACATGAGTGCTTTTTTAAAAAAATATATGTGTGTGACATTTAAGTTCTGGTTCTAATAGTTGATAATGGTTCTGTAATATAATATATTTTTATATACTGTTTTTGCCTGTTATGTTTACTTTATTGGGTAATAAAGACAGATTTTTGTTAACAAATAAAGTGTTTCTGAACATCAATGACATTCAAAACAGTGATAATATATATATTTATTGCAAACAGACACAAGTATTACACAGATAAGAACATCTGCATTCATATCCACCACCACCACCAAAGTGAAAATAAAAGAACTATAAAATATATACATGCATATGTTACGAACTCTTATGATCTAAGCCAAGGTCAAAAGAGGTAACATTGAGGTCATGATAACATTTGGTGTGATTAGGATGAATTAACCCTTAGGGGTCGAAAACCGCGTCCACGCGTTTTGCTGGATTTTTTCCTTATCAGTGCAAAAGAGAATCAAATTACTCTGTTGATTTTGATCTTAAATATAAGTGTTGTACATCATTAGATCCTGTTAAGTTTCTATTTTTTTTGTGGATACTCACAATAAAAACAAAGTGTTGTGCTTTTCGTCAAATAAAGAAAAATAAACATGATGCGCGTTTTAACTTGTCTCTGTCAGTGAGGTCCGTTCTGAAACGCGTCCGAAATATTAACTGTAACTCTCTCAATACTTGTCACAGAGATACGAGATATGTCTCTTTATGAAGCTGAGATTCTCTTCTTTTAAATGAAGTAATTTATTTAAAATATATATATTTACAGTTTATGTAATCCGTTTGAAACAAAGGAGAGTTACAGTTTTTTCGCTCACCCTTCATTATAGTTAATCAGGTGAGCCCGCCACACCCCCAGCGCTTTTGACATGGTAAATCTATGCATCACACGCGGCACGCCCCCGATCAATGCCAAACACAGATTCTTCATCAGAGATTCACAGATAGTTCATCGCGTTTTAGGGATGTAAGCACGCTAACGTTACTCCTTCAGAGGATTATGGACAAATGGGAATAATTCACCTTTTTCTCAGTGGAATTTGAAACTCAGACGAAGAACGTTCCATTTTGAAGAACGAATTAACCCCGAGGATTCAAGTTCGGAGTAAGTTGTTTATAGTGTTTTATAATTCCTTTTCTGATCATAGAGCTCAAATGCATTTTCATATTTTGCATAGTAATTACCTCAACACAACATTCGTGTAGCAGCTAGGCCTATACGCTCGTGTAAACGTGAAATATATCGATCTGCAAGTGTTGTTTGAGTTCTTCTGTGGTCTAGTGGTTAGATCACTTGCCAACCGTGTCAGAGGGTACGGGTTCGAAACTGCCCCCGGCATATTTTTTTCTCTCATCAAAACGAATATGTTCATCAGTGGTTACAGTCTATATCAAGCACACACGTATATAGGACACCCGTTTGTGTGCGTTTTATTTTGTGATTTCACCGGAATGAATAGTGTCCGCAATGGCAATAGATTGAAGAGCACGTCTTAAGAGCGAGTGAAGACTGCGCGTGCGCCGCCACAAGAGACTGTATCCATGACACTGATAGCAGGACACGAGCGCTCAGCTTGAGTTCAAAAACAAAAATTTTAACGCTAGATCTCTTATTTAAGAGCGGACTAAATGAATGCTCTACTAGTTAACTGGGGATGTTTTATTTGTATTAGGTACAGCCATTCATTGAGTGTATCAGTAAATGCGTGCGGTCTATATGGGCCATAAACAGATACTCGCGGTTACGCGGTCTACCCATCAATAGATGTTTATCTGTCCATCAACAAATACATTGTGCATCTATTATCATAATTGTCCATCAGTTTACTTTGGATAATGTGCTAAGAGTTTTTTGCTTTTGTTTTGTTGTGTTTACATCGTCACCACCATCAGTCTTCAGAAATCATTCTGATATACTTTTTTTTTTAAATCAATGTTGTAAACAGCTGTGCTGCTTAATTTTTTTTAACCTGTGATAGTTTTTTAGGATTCTTTGAATGCACTTTTTTTTTAATTTATATAACCACTATATAAGCAATATTTTTTTATATATAATAAAATTATATATATATGTTTTTATATATAAAAAACAAGTTTGGTCTTTTTATGGTTTTTTTTTTTTTTTTTGAAAGGAAGTGTTAAGTGATATGAATGACTTTAAGTCTTTATGTTCTTAGGAAAGATTTCTATTTTGAATAAATGCTGTTCTTTTTAACTTTTTATTCATTAGTGAATCATTCTTAGTTCAGGCTGCCTCACAGCACCTTGATGGGGCATTAGCACATTGGGGGAGTGTCTTTAGTCTTCCCAGGTGTAAATCGCATTAATATTCATGGGCATTAACACTCCCACGCATACAGCACTGCTGACCCAAAAACTGATGTAAGAAATTCAAATCGTTATATTGATCTTTCTGAAAGAGTGGTCAGAATGATTTTCACTTCATTTTGAAGTAAAAATTCTAGCCTACAAGAATAGTAACTCAACAGTATTGTTTACAACTATTCAGTATGTGTTAAATGGCCTTATTGCGGTGACATTTTTTTTCCCAAAACGTACTAACCACGCATATTATTTTTTTTCTATAAAATGCAAACATGTACATCCATTTTGCTCACATATTATTGTAGCAGAGTTTGTGCTGAATACAGCAAATTTATATGTTGGCAAATGGTATGTTTTAAGTAGCTGAAATAAGCACAAATGTCAGGGCATGTCAAAACACCGAAAGAGCCCCAAAACAGCTCAGACCCCTAAGGGTTAAACTCACTGAGACTGTCCACAGTAGTCAAATCATATAAAACAGTGAAATCGTCCTCAAACTCTTCTGTCTCGCCTGCACTCGAGACAGTGACGTGAGCTCCACTGAAAGTCTTCTATCCTATTGGTTGTCACTCGCGAAAATCGCTTCTCATTTGCATAAAGTGCTCTTGTCTCTTGACGCGTTATTTTTACATGAATACATCCAAACTATATTGCTATAGCCTACTGAGATGAGTACAAATAGACTGAAATATGTTGAAATAAAATGTATTTGTATAAGCAACATACTGCAAATTAACATTTATAAGCTATATCATAAACACGATATGTTACAGACTAAACGTGAATATTTAGACAAGATTTCGTTGATTAGTTTTGGATGAATTATAAAGTTTCTACTATAATAAAAAGACTACTGCCACATAAAATAAGCTTTTGTTCGCCAATGTCTGCTCATATGTTAAATATATAGTAGGCTATGGGATGTTTTGTCAAAAATAAAGTAGGTATAATGAATTATCATCTAAGATGTTATTATAGTGTTTGTTCCAATATTCAATCTAATTAATCCTTACCTTTGAAATGCGTATGATAAAATGTATACTTTTTACAAAGAAAGATTATACTTGAAATATTGTTAATATTGTAATTGTAACCTATTTGTAATTGGTTACAATTTCTAATTGTAAAATATATATATATAATTTATTTTGTCCTCGCGTTCTTTGGTACCCAGTTACACACCTGTGTGAAAGGCTCATTATGCGGTCATTGTCTTCTCATGTTTGAATCAGAACATTATTCATGATTCACACATATTTAGTATGTGACCAAGAGTAATGTTTTCTGCCCTTTTGATGGCGTGTTATGAGGTGACCAAAATTAAGGTGGACAGGTAAAATGTCATGTGCCTTACGTAAAACAACACCTAGGTAACTCGATGTATATATCCCCCAGGTTAGCAAGTGAATGCCACCCTTTGTATGTTTTGTATTTGTTAGTCAGAGTAATTCAGTTAGGGCTTTTGATGCTGAAGATGTGATGTCTTTTCTTTTCTTTCGTTTATTAGTTAGATTAGATTAGGTTTAATTACAAGTTAGAATGAGTTTTGTGTTGTTCTTTTCATTTCTTTGGCTTCACTAATTGCGTCCCTTTTTCTCTTGGATTTTTTATTTATCTGATAACTCTTTGATCTGTAAATGTTTTGCTTATTTTTCCTTATATTCACCATGATTATTATTACTATTATTCATCTTTTTGTATAATTATTTCACTTCTGTATAATAAATTATCTTTCTTTCGCATTACTTAATTACGTGTTGTCTCTTGCCACCCATTCATAGTTCGAGTGTAGTAATATTATGATGCAAGTATATCACTGCTGCAGTTCATTTGACAGTTTCCCCTGCATTATGTTGACTATTAGGGACAAGAAAATTGATTATTCGAACGTCAAATTCGAATGACGTTTTAGTAATTTCTGACAGTATGAGAGAGTTTAATTTGTTGATTGATCGATCGTTAATCTAGTAAATTATTTAATCCACTGAACACTGCTGTGGTAATATAAAAACACTCTCCCAACAGCATACTGTTTCTTTTGAGCCTAATTCCTAGTCAAATTAAAATGATATAGTTCACGGGCGTCAGTTTGGTTTGAAATGTGGTGGGGACAGAGACGCATTCGGAAGTGCATTTTTAAAAGTGCTGTGTGCTTTAAAAAGTGCTTTAAAAGTGTTCTGTCTCGAACGCGCGTTATAGATTCCGGGAGATTTGAACTAATTTGCGGGCATCAGGGAGACGCTATCAATATGCGGGAGACTCCCGGAACTTCCGGGAGACTTGGGATGTCTGTGGTATTAACATGTGAGCTAAAATGTATCATTTGGCCTTTTGTTTGGGTTCCTTGTTTTAATTTGTATTAACTGAAATTTGATTGTAGGGCTCAGTGGGGTGGTCTTAAAATTTGAATTTGAGTTTGACTCTCTCTTTTTTCTTTAAAGATGGATATAACAATTCAAAGGGGGAATTCACTTCCAGAAATCCAGAAATGTCATAAATGCTGCAGTGATTTTCACTGCCCATTCTGTGCCCCCATATATTTCAAACCAACAAAGTTGTCCAAAGTTCAAAAACATCTCAAAGGGGTCATATAATGCCATTTTCATACAAGTTAATTTGATTCTTTAAGGTCTAAATGAAAAGTTTGTAATATACTTTAATTAAAAATTCTCATTAGTATTTTAAGAAAACTCTTATTTTACCTGGTCAAAAACAGCACTGTTGTCAGCACGCCGTTTAAGTGCATATGCCTTTAAATGATAATGAGCTTTGCTGACTCCGCCCCTCTGTTCTGCGGGCGCTTTGACACAACGCACATGGAGTGTTGACTTGACAACAGTTAAGGGTATATTTTAGAGAAAGAATGGCAGCGGGATTCTCTCTGAGGACACATCTGTGCAACCGTATCAGTTTGAACCGGAGTCGGAGTCGGAACCGGAACAAGATGACGGCCGCAAAGAAGTTCGACAATTAAGGCTCGAACAGGATGTTTCTGAATGGTTGGTTAACGTAATGTCATATGTCACTTTGATCTATTTTTGTATGTACTGTAACTTAGTGAGATGTATGAACGCTATGTGTTTACTGATGTATACGTACTCAGTTTGTAATAACACAATAACCATAACACATTGTTCATTATAAACGCGGGAATTATATTTATAGTATATTATATTATTATATCGATTCCTTTTTCAGGAGCAGCTTCTTAGCAAAACC
This sequence comes from Chrosomus eos, assembly GCA_036326025.1. NCBI lineage: Eukaryota > Metazoa > Chordata > Actinopteri > Cypriniformes > Leuciscidae > Chrosomus > Chrosomus eos. Next base: position 50,153,753 of record CM070822.1, read on the forward strand.
AGCTACCGATCCTCGTTTATAAAGCAGTCTGGTGAGAAAAGATTCGCGCAAACATGAACATTGACTTTGATCGTGGGGAATATTCCCATCGAAAACAAAACTCAGCCACTGCGTCTTCAGCGGTTCGGATTTAGGAACATTAAAATGACTGCTGTGTTCCTTATTACACCCAAGAACAGAACACCACAATCGCTTAGGCGCCATTCTGCTCCAGTGTATCAACAATGACGAACTATGATTGACAGCTGGCTCACGAGCGAGGGCGGGTCTGTGTTGAAACACTCCTGTCAATCAACAATCGTGGGAGGGGCGTCCGACCGTGTGACGTCACATGGTCGAACGGCTCAATTTGAGGCAGGGGAAAACATATAAGGAGATTAAAACAAAAACAATGGATGGATTTTTATCATTATATGATGGCTGTGTACAGGCACTGCCAACACACATTTCAGTACAATCAACTTGTAAAACTGCATGTACCATTATATGTCCCCTTTAAGGGACACTTCAACAGAGCAGTGCAACATGGAGGTAACATTTGCAAACATCTTTCTTTTTGCTTTTTGAAAGATCATAAGACTGTGTGTGACAGTGCAATCGCATGCTGTTGTATTCCAGGGTACACCATACATCGATGTGGTCGACCCTTCCGAACCCAGCAACATTATCATAGCTTGTACTGTCAGTCAACAATTTTAAGAAAGCCAGATTTCATTACACATTTAGGATCCTGCAAATGTAAGAGTGTTTAGAGAGCAAGTGCCACTGATGCCTGTAACATCACACCCTGTTACACAAGCTGTTGCACAAGCTACTGCCATTGCTTTTTCAGCTACCACAGCCATCGCTGCCACCTCTGTGCCATCTATCATTGTGCCACCTACTATTATGCCGCTCTTTGCTGCCATCTCTGTGCCGCCAAGCACTGTGGCGCCCATCTCTGTGCAGCCCACAGCTGTGCCATCTACCACAGTCATTGCTGCCACCTCTGTGCCAACCAGCACTATGCCACCCACTGCTGCCACCTCTGAACCAACCACCTCTGCCATTGTCAGGCCAGTCACAAAAACTGGTATGCGTGTGGGTCCAAAAGTATTGCAGAAAATCCCCAAATGTCATTTGACATTTTACAGAAAAAATTTAAAAAGGCACATTGAACGAAGACACAGCGAAAATGATGGTCATTTTATCCTCATCCCATCTCAAAAGTGAATGCATAAATCCCCAGAATGGACTGTATGCAGTCCACAAAAGTATTCATGGGGCTTCTACTCCACTCCATGTTCATATTAAAATATGGGGGGAACAACATCATGTTTCTTGTGAATTAGGTGAGTGCCAAGCTAATATGGAGTTGGCATGGAGAAGTGGACTCTAGTCATACCAGTGTGTACACCTCCGGTCAGTTTCATACTGCAAAACCTGTTTAACATCGCCCCTCACTCAGAGAAGATAGTCATAAAGAAATGGAGAAAAGCAAGTGGTTTGGGAAGGACACAATTAAACTGTGTGTTGATCGTCAAACCCTAGCTAAAGAAAATAATGCACCACTTTCAGTTCTGTCAAAGATTGGAGCCCCTCCATCTAAAAAATGTATATCGGTTCATGAGCCAACTATTTCATATTACAGCAGACTAGGTCATGGTGTCTTATGATAAAAAAAAAAATTCATGGCACTGTCCTTGTGCAAAAACACAGAGATCACGCACACATAAATACATTGCAAAATGGCACTTATTCCAAACAAATGCAGAACTGTTTCGGAAGGTCCGGAGCACTGAAAGGAGCGCTGAGGAGTTTCAGGTGACAGCAATGGAGGAAAGTGATGGAACTCATGTGGGTGAAAACACCTACCCACCAAAGGATGCTCCAACAATACAAGGCATGGTACAATACATCTTAATATACAAAAAGATACCTTCTACTATTCCCAACCATTTGAGACTTTCTTCAGTGGATAAGGAATTTCCACAACACCTAATTCCTGAGGAGACGTTGTGCTACCACTGCCCAAACCGCATGGTCCTCAGCGGCCCGATCTGCATTACTCAAAAGGCTAAAATTCGGTAACACTTTATTTGAAGGGGTGTGCATAAGCCTTACATGACACTGTCATAAACATGACATAACACCTGTCATGAACATGAAGGAGTCTTTATGAATGTTTATGACTGTTGTCATTAAGTGTCATTCGGTAAATTATGACACTTTTAATGCAAAGTTGACATTGTTTAAAATGTCTTTGTTATGACAACTTGACATTAACAAAGACAAAAAATGTCTTTGTTATGACAACTTGACATTACCCAAGACAAAAATGTCTTGATTATGACAACTTGACATTAACAAAGACAGAAATGTCTTTGTTATGACAACTTGACATTAACAAAGAAATCATAACCTGTCAACCTGTCACAAATATGTCATAACAGGTCTAATTATCAAACTTAAAGCATATTGCTGTGTAATAACACTTAATGACATCTTTATAACTAGTACAATGTGTTCCACTTTACTTGAGGACAGGTAATATTCATGACACAGTTATAATGGTGTCATGATGGCCAAAGTTGTGACAGGTTGACAGGTTATGATTTCTTGGTTAATGTCAAGTTGTCATAACAAAGACATTTCTGTCTTTGTTAATGTCAAGTTGTCATAATCAAGACATTTTTGTCTTGGGTAATGTCAAGTTGTCATAACAAAGACATTTTAAACAATGTCAACTTTGCATTAAAAGTGTCATAATTTACCGAATGACACTTAATGACAACAGTCATAAAAATTCATAAAGACTCCTTCATGTTCATGACAGGTGTTATGTCATGTTTATGACAGTGTCATGTCAGTCTTATGCACACCCCTTCAAATAAAGTGTTACCTAAAATTCTTACAACCTCAGGAATTGTCCAAGGTGGAGTATTTATTTATTTGTATAGTTGTGATTTTGTACTTCTGATAATGTTGTGTTTTGAACTGAACCAATCATGTTTGTACACCTTTTGTGTCTGCAGATAATTCTACATACTACAAATACTGTCCTCAGTCTGGAGTACTGTACCGGTACCAAGACTGGAGTGAAGGTCAACATAATTTCAATGACCATGTCCTTCTTGATCTACCTCTCTGCCTCACTATTAGAAACATGTTGCAGGTGATTCTTATATCTTTTTCTTTATTCTTTAATTTGTCTGTTTTTATTTATATTTCAATGAATAGTAGTAATTAAGAGTGCAGTTTCTATATCATAGGTCCACACTGCAGTCAGCAGAATAGTTGAGTATTTGGAGTTAATTACAGGTATCCAGTTCCCTCAGCCGATACAGTTTTTCATGGTTATCTTCATTTTGAAGCTCTAACTGTACGTTCACACCGCCGGCGACTTGAGCTTCCAAAGCTACCGTAAGTCATTCATTTTCAATGGAAGCTGGCTTCTCTCAGCTGCAAGGAGCGCCAAATCCATCGGCGTCGCGTTTTGGGCGTCTTGAGCGTTTTGAGCGTCAATCAGAAAGTTGAAAGAAGCTCAACTTTATTGAGCTATGACGCGGTTCAGCGGCAAGCAGCGACAAAACGGCAGCAACCAATTGGAATATAGGACATCCTTCGCGCTGTCTGATTCCGGAGAAACATACGATCTAAACTTTCGTTCCTACCAAAACATTAGTTCCGAGAAAATGGAGGAGAAGCTCATCATCACCGTTGCCGGTTCTCCTATCATTTATAACATGACATTTTCAACATTCATGGTTGTGTGTTTCATATTATTTTTGCGTGCATGTATAAGCCACACACCAGAGCATGTGAGTTAAGTGGAGCGGGGTGACGCTTTAAAATAAGTTAAAAAACTTAAACAGGTTTCATATGTTTAAATAATATAATGTCATTTTTTTATTTCATCTATGTTGATTATATGAAAAGGGAACCGCATCGAAAAACATTTGGAATGGGTCAGACATAATTTTGACCACTTAAGTTTTGTTTTTTAGAAAGCCTTTCTTTAAAGTGAATTTCGTTTTGTATCTTCATTTTAATCAATGTTTCATCAACAAATTGCCTGGATTAATAAATAAGAAGCAAATATAATAGACAATATAATTAGGACACGGAGGCTGGAGCGCGTCTCATAAATGAACCGAAAACTGACAGAAAAGAATTCAAATGTTTAATGCATAATCCTTACTTTGGCCAGTTCTTTGTGGCAAGCTTTATGCTTGTGTTGAGATGCGGAATAGGCAATATAAAAATGCTGTCATTATAAAACTATGGAAGTAAAATAATGACAAATGTTTTTGAAACAAAAAGCCTGTTGAATTGTACTACTTGAAAAAAATATGCATTGCATTAACCCTGCTTGTATTTTAATGCATTGTATTTTTAGGGCTTGCATTTTTATGGGCTGAAATTTAGCATGGTTGAATATTTAAGCTGTGAATATTTCAATTCAAAACATTTCAAACACATTTTCATTAGTACATTTTCAATAATCTATATTCACCTTTCATATTCCACTTCCAAAATATTCAAACTGATTAAAAATACAACCTATAATATTCAACAGGTGGTTTTCGGTCCATTTTATTTCGCTTTCAAATTCGCTTCCACAAATTCAGTGGTTCAAATTCGACAGTAAATTCAACGTTGACATCCAGGAACTGCAGGAAAAGCAGTAGATTACCGAGCATAATCTCCATCTGCTGTTAGTCGACCTCACCAGCTGGGGGTGCAAGCGCGTGTTGTTGACGAAGATAGAGCAGTTAGATCAAGCCATTCATTCATAAAACTAATTTACAACAATGTAAGTGTTTCTGTGATTATTATGACGTCTGTTTTATGTGAAATTCAGTGTCTTCACGATTACTTTTCCTGTGTAGCCTATGCATCTTTCTCTACCGTGAACGAGATTATAATGTTATTCCCCCGACGCGGATGTACAGGTCCAATGTTACATTTGAGTTTGACATATATTTCTATTGGTTGTTTAGTTGCAGCGATTGTGATTTTTGATTTATGCATTAGGCTACTAGGGTTTCCCTCAATACGTCGGGATTCCCCTGCTGCACATATAAACGCTTAACGTAGTTTAATGGACTAATACAGTGATATAAAAGACCAAACTTGCACATTATTGAGGAAGTATGCCAACATACATGTAGGCTACTGCATTAAATTAAACTGGGAAGGGTCATAGCACTTTCATATTGTTGTTCTATATTGTTAGTTTAAGTGTAAATCGCTTTGGATAAAAAGGTATGCTAAATAAATGACTAAACGTAAAATTGTCTTGACATTCGCACATTTAGGGACCGTCTCTAAAGTAACATTGGTAGTCCTATTAGGCCTAAACGTTTCTAACTTCAATAGCAAACTTCAATTTATTTGAATACATTGCGCATTATGCCTGACACCTACATGCACACTTTACAGTTGGTTTTATGACTGTAAGTCGTTCTCTTCAAATGCTATTGAAGTTAGAAACGTGTATACCAATGCCGTATGTATCTTTAGAGACGGGCCCTAAATGTGCGAATGTCAAGCCAACTATGCCAGTATCACTGGGAAACGCTGAGCATTAAACTTTGCGCGTTAAGTTCATATTCTGAGTCCTTCTGCTTGCCTGCGAGTTTGGTCTTTTATATCACTGTATAGTCCATTAAGCTAGGTTAAGCGTTTTATATGTCCAGCAGGGGAATCCTGACGTATTGAGGGAAAACCTATCATGCATGCAGCACAATCGCCGCAACTAAACAACCAATAGAAATATATGTCAAACTCAAATGTAATAACTTGGACCTGTACATCCGCGTCGGGGGAATAACATTATAATCTCGTTCACGGTAGAGAAAGATGCATATAGGCTACACAGGAAAAGTAATCGTGAAGACACTGAATTTCACATAAAACAGACGTCATAATAATCACAGAAACACTTACATTGTTGTAAATTAGTTTTATGAATGAATGGCTTGATCTAACTGCTCTATCTTCGTCAACAACACGCGCTTGCACCCCCAGCTGGTGAGGTCGACTAACAGCAGATGGAGATTATGCTCGGTAATCTACTGCTTTTCCTGCAGTTCCTGGATGTCAACGTTGAATTTACTGTCGAATTTGAACCACTGAATTTGTGGAAGCGAATTTGAAAGCGAAATAAAATGGACCGAAAACCACCTGTTGAATATTATAGGTTGTATTTTTAATCAGTTTGACTATTTTGGAAGTGAAATATGAAATGTGAAAATGGATTATTGAAATTTTACTAATGAAAATGTGTTTGAAATGTTTTGAATTGAAATATTCACAGCCTAAATATTCAACCATGCTAAATTTCAGCCCATAAAAATGCAAGCCCTAAAAATACAATGCATTAAAATACAAGCAGGGTTAATGCAATGCATATTTTTTTCAAGTAGTACAATTCAACAGGCTTTTTGTTTCAAAAACATTTGTCATTATTTTACTTCCATATAAAACGTTTCTAGTGTCAATGTATTGCTTATTTTTTTGTTGACATTTCATGTTGTGACACTTCTCTTCTCTCGAACATAATGCTAAGTCAGAGCGGCCAAAGCGTCAACAAGCTTCCCCAAACTTTTTAAAAAGCGTCCTCGACAGGGCGGCCAGAGCTTCTTTGCCGCTCAAGTCGGCGGTGGTGTGTACGTACAGTGACAGACCTTGAATATCAGTATTCTTGTGTGACCTGTGGTGAACATCCGCCTGTGGTCATAATGGACCTTCACAAGAAGCCATATTTTCATCTTTCAGGTAAAAAACCGTTTTAGTTTAAGGATTGCAAAAGGTAGACCATGATTTAATCAAAGTTTTCTTCATTTCCTTTAGTGAGTGACCTTGCACAACCTCCAGAAGGTTTTAATGGACATGTGGATTCAGAACAGTTTTGGAAGGCACTGACAGAGGAAACAATTGCCCGTGAATTTGTTTCAAATAAGATAGCAAATCTACCAGCAATTATTAAATGTTACACCCATGTCAGGGTTCTCAAGTCTCACGCATTGGCCGTGAGACACACGCAATTCAACCAGTTCACACGCTCACACGCCACACCATGTATTTCTCACGCTGAAAAGGCAATGCCAACCAAGTTGTCCTGCAAGCTTTATATATAACGTTGCATACCAGGCGCAAAGTGAAGTTTCCTGCCACCAGCGCGTCCGTATCTCGGCCAGATTGCGTTCGTTACAAGGAAACATAGATGCGCGAACACACGGAAGTTGACGGAACATTCTCGGCCACCGCGAAATTGCGCAAACACACGCACACACATTCTTGGCCACCGTACATTTGTTACTAGGTTACCAACAATATCACGCGAACACACGTCGTGATCAGAGGTCGTGATGGAGAAGGTAAGTTGGAAGAAAGCTCGTCTAACATTTTTAGGCTAGAATATTTAATATATAGCCCATTGTATACATTATTATTGATGCAGTCAAAAACTCTACAACTACTTTGCAACCAGGCCAGAAGCTTTGGCTAAGGAAAATGTTAGTGGCTATGGGAAGGAATAAAGATGTATTTCTAAATTTTATTTTAAATTATATATTATACTGTATTAATATTCTTTCTAGTTACATTAAGGCTACATGTATTAAAGCAGAGTGCTCTGGGTAATATTTTTATCCTGTCAAAACATACATTAATCATTGCCATTGCATTTGTATTTTTCAAAGAAAAATAAATTGGGGGTGGGGATGGGCGGGGCTCCACTGGGGCTCCTCCCCTTGGGCTCCTCCCCTAACCACATGTGATCTCACTCCAAGCTTTTGATAAAAATTGAGAACCCTGCCTATGTAGATTTGTATTTAATAAGATAAAACAAAAGGTAAAATTTTGTTTCCCAAAGGTCAAAAAAACAATCCATTCAGTGTTCCTCTAAGTTTTCACTTTTGGGCACCTGGATAGGGAGAAATACACGCCGCTCAGACTGTGTTCTTAAAGCTGCTGTAGGTAACTCTCTCAATGTGGGTATTTGATTTCGAATGAGCAAAAATCTGTAAGAAATGTAGCGACCCGTAGATAAAATAACTGATGAAAACGTAGTTATTTTCTTCTTTCCAAACAAAATGTGCTCTGCAAAAAGCAGCAATGATATGTAACTTATAATGCTGATTACCAAGTAATAAGCTTAGCATGTCATAGGAAAAGTTTGCACACTATCCAATAAACCACATTGAAACTATTCTCCTAATGTTGTTTTTTATTTATTTTTATTTAATATGCCTATATATTATGATGAGGAGAAATTTTGTGAGATTTCAAAGCATACTTAAATAATTTATTCGCAATTTCCTCGGGTAACGAAGACAGAGCGGTGTTTCTGATATCAGTGAGCGAGGAGTGGAGCGGTAAATGGTGAACCCGGAGCGGAGCTGGAGCGGAGTGATTATTAAATGCTTGGAGCGCAGAGGGAAAATTGTTGCCGCTCCACTCCGCTCACATACTCTGTTTCCTAGGCAGCGAAAAATCAGAAGATGGATTTAAGTAATAATTTTGCCTCAGAAGTTCCAGAAGTTTCTATTGAGGTTATTTTAAAATAGTGTGTTTCTTATGTCATCTTTACAGTTTAGTAAGGCTGTTAGTGAAGCGATTCAACCTTAAAATAATCCCGATAAATAATAATATTTTGGTTATTTTTCGTCATGATTTAACAAAGGCGTATTGCCCTTTTTAAAGAGTAACTAAACACTAAACCAACTTTTTTTAGTTAATGATCTGTAAGATTGGGGCTTTATTAGTGCTGATCATTGATTCAAGTAACTTTTTTGACATTTGGGTATAAAGTGTTTTATTTCTACAATATATGGTGTAAAAACGTCTGAGTGCTGCCTCTTCAGGTTGAACAGTGGCTACTGCAGTTGAATTTTCCTATTGGATCTTTGCGGTGGTTCGTGATGTAAGCGGTGAGAGCTGATGCAAGCAGATTCCAGCTTACCACACTCTTGGTACGAGCTACCACGCCCTTGGCAGTGTAAAAACCATCTTGTTTCATCAAAACCACTGTAGTTAGTCAGGAGTTGGAATTGCGAGTATTGAAAACGATCAGGATAGAGTATTTAACTGCCCTCAGTTCATCCCCTCTATCTCCGCTAGGCTCCGCCCACTTTCCCAGCATTTTTAAATATTGCCAGTGGGTGGAGTCAGGCTCTGACCAGGGGTTTAGTTACCCTTTAAAATATAATGCATTCAGGTTAAGTTACCTTTAAGAGAAGGAGACGGAAAAAAGTTATAGAGATTGAACTGTTATACTTATGCTTCTGAAGCAATACGTTTTCAAATGAATATTTTCATGTGATATTTCAGACTTGTTGAGCTTTTGAACATGTTTGCCAATACACAACAAAACTTGGTCCACACCTGAACGGGAAGGCGTCATTTTCTTCTCAGCTAGGCTGTTTATGGTAAGTAATTTTAAAATTCAATGTCTCTATCCATCTTCTTTACTAAAACATGGGTTACTTTTGTAATATTGCCTTGCATTATAAACGTCCTTTTTTAAAACCACCTATTCTAAAACACTTATTTCACACAATAGTAAAATTGACTATTTGAACACAGAACATAGCTTTGTTAAAACTTTTTAAAAAATTGTTTTCTTTAATCGTTAGAACCCATTTCTCAATACTTGGGTTACTTTGTCAAAACTCTTCACACAGTAAGCACAACAGTGGTCTATGTGGGCTAAACTGTGGATCATTTATCACTGCTTTCACACACATTCGATGAATATATCTTTCACATCTTTCTTTGCATGAATTCTTGTCTCTTACAGACAAAGCATTACCAAAACTACAGGCCAATCTACACTTTACATACTCTTTTCAAAACTGAAAAAGTGACCTAAGTGTTGAGAAAAGTGTGCCAGCAATTGTAAAAAAAAAAAAAAAAAAAACTTTAATACTCTAATTGTGGGTCTGGCATTTGACTAGATTGCAGCAGAATTTCGAAACACAGACCTTAAGACGACCCTTTTCCATAGGCTTGATGAGTACCTGAAAGGATTTTTGACGTTGTACCAAGCCAAAGACATTGGAGAACTCAAGAGCCTGATTCAGTCTCTTGAAGATGATGTGAGTATATGTGAATTTATTTTTAGAAAAATGGTTCCAGTGTCACATGCCTGATTAATTAAAATTTCCACGCAACAGCATTGGTGTGTTTCAACTCTCGGGCCAAAAGTGAGCATGCTAGTGCGTGCCAAGGCCAGTTTCAGGGCTTCCACCATCACTTGCCGGGCTTGATCAGGCCTCATCTGGGCTTGCCAGTGCCTTTTCTTCTTATCACGAGAGGGGGTCTACCCCAGGTAGACTGTAAAGTTCTTTGGAGTACCTGAAATAATTTTAAGCTATTTTAAACTGACGTGCCCAAATTTATTAAAGCATTATTGGTTTAAAAGAATTAAAACGTTAAAGAACATTTACCATTAATTGTACTATAGATTATTCACATACCCTTATTCTGATGCAGGCACGCCTCTGTTTAAAACTCATTCATTGTTAACGTACAAATGCTTTGTAAATTTGTAATTTTGTGACGCAATTTCCTTTTTCGCTCGTTTAGCCAACTGATGAGGAAGAGGTGGTGAAGGGGATGAATGTTGGACTCTTGGTGGCCACAGAGGAGGACACTGCAAACCTCCTCCCAAAGGAAATAATTGATGTGGCTGTGGTGTTAGAGGAGGAGATTGTTAGGAGAATGGCTTAAAGGACGTGTCAAATGCCTTTGCTGTAATAATGGGGCTTCTTTATGCTCTGAATATCACTTACCCTAAGGAGGTCACATCCATTTGAAGTACTCCAAAAAGTGCTCTTGAAAATTGGTGGCGAGGCATATTCGGCCAGAGTTCACGGAGTAAGGAACCTTTTCAGTGTTTAGAGGAAGAGGATTCTACTCTCGCCTACTCACACTCACTGACATTCTGACATGTTTTTATTCATCAGTTTTGAAGACAAAATCTCAGAAACAAATATAACTATTTGCTAGCTCTAATGAAAAGGAGAAAATCATTGTGTTCAATGATATGCAACTTCAATGCAAGGGTTTATTTTTTCTTCTTTCATTGCACTCGCTCATCCATTCACATTTCCCTTCAGTGAGTGAGTGTATACTCACTCACTGAATTAGATATAAAGACAGTGTTTGCATTCAACCACGTTTTTTGGAGAGTTTGAGTTCAAATAGAATATTCTTGTAAAAGAACCGTTGAAAGCTTAATTTTCATTATAAAATGTTACAAATTGGTGTAAGCCTTTAAAATGTGTAATAAATGAAGAAAACTGTTTCGCAGGGTTAGTTTTAAAGGGTTTGTTCGCCTAAAAATGAAAATTGTCATTACTCACGCTCATGTCGTTCCAAACCTGTAAGATATTCATTCGTCTTTGGAACACAAATCAAGATATTTTTAATGAAATCTGAGAGCTTTTTTTCCATCCATTGACAGCCTATGCAACTACCACTTTCAAGCCCCAGAAAGGTAATAAAGACATCATTAAAGTAATCCATGTGACTCCAGTGGATTAACCTCAAGTTTATGAAGCGATGTGAGTGCTTTGTTTGCACAAAAATTAACCTATGGTTAGTTGCATAGGCTGTCAATGGATGGACAAAAAGCTCTTAGATTTCATTAAAAATGTTAATTTGTAAAAAAAAAGAAGTCTTGATCAGATGATAAAACCGCCGTCTGTTCAGGGCATCACCTCTTGACCCTCGACTGTGAGTGACGTCACTTCCCAACACAAACACGCCCCATAGCATAATCCCACCCTTGACACTGATTGACAGGTTTCTATTTGAGTTTTGGCTGGCTACATGCGCGACGCTAGAGAAAGTGAAAAAGCAGACATGGTAAATTTAAATAGCAATTTCAAATGACAGGGCCAAAACTCGTAAGATATGGGAAACACAGTTGCAAACAGACTTTGCTTTTCCATTTGACATTTGGCAGTCAGTGTGCATTCGCTTAAACGTAAATGCAAACGTTAATGCGCGATTTGCAATTGAGTATGGATTTTCACATTTTATGCGTTCTCATAATGCCCTGAATATCATTCCATTAATTTTTTTTTTTTTTTTTAAGTATGAACTGAATAAAACTAATAAAAACTAAAATGACAGCTTGACAAAGACTAAAACTAAAGTTAAAACAGGCCACCAATAACAGCACTACTGTCCACCTGTCCGGTTACTGATCTCCCTCCTGACCTTGCTCTCTGCATTTGCCCTCGGTCTGCTTTCTGTTATTGATCCCTGCCTGATTACTGGTTAACGAATATCAGGATCCCCTTTATCCTCAGCCCTGTTGCTGGCTCGACTCGGCTGCCCGACTGTTTAAAGGGGTGGTTTACTGCTTTTTTTCTTTGCATGATTGTGTTTATGGGGTGCAATATAACATGTATTCGTGTTTTTTCTTTTTTAAAAAGTCTTATTTTTCATAAATTTTACCTTTATTGTAAGCCGCTTTCTCCTCTGTCATTTGAACGACCGGTTTACATCCTGATTCTATGAAACCACTCCCTCAGAAACAGGCAATGGGCTCAGATTGGTTAGTTTGGGCCGGTGTGTTGTGATTGGCTACTGTGTAGTGCACGTTGTCCGGAAAATTCTCGCCCATTACCTTTACAGGCGAATGTTGCATGTGTGTTCCTGTCAAATGTAAATAATGGTGTCGATACTCAGTATCAGTTTGAGCCAGAATCAGACCCAGAAAGCGGCGATGAAGAGAGTCAAGCAGAATCTCCCCACACACGGCTCTTACAAAACGTTTCTGAATGGTAATTTGCCTATATTTTTTTAACTTTATACACGTTTGTCTTACACAAAATAGCATCGAACTAACTGGCTATATACACAAACAGCGTTGGCATTGGTTTACGTTCTTGATCAAATCGAAAAATAACGTCATAAATTATATATACATTTACAACATTAGTACCGGTACATATACAAATTCAGGTCAAAAATGTTTGTACGCGTTTGTCGTAGACACGAAATAGCATAACTAAGTGTGTGCATGCATTTGGTAAAACTAAAACATTACGTCTGAAATTATACATGCAAATACATTTAAATTGATTAAGTCTTACTTACAGGTTGTGGCCCAACAACTGCTGCCTCTGGTTTTAAAGTTGGAACTGCTTCATGTTTTAGTAACAGTTTCTTGTTGAATCCGGCATTGAATTCGTGGAGATTCTGGAAGCTGTCTTCCGTAAAATGCGCAGCACAGAGAGCTAAATTACGATTGTAATTTTCAGGAACATAATCAAACATAAATTGTATCCATTGTTGACGAACTACAACGTCCGTGGGAAGCCCGAACACAGAAGACCTGGCAGCTGGGTGAAAATAACACACTCAACGAGCCACAGAAATATGGCCATGCCCTTTTTGGCAGATTCCGGAGGGAGGGTTGATGTAAATGTATAGGTTAGTGACGTCTAAAACCCATTGTAGTCCCAATCGAGTCGTTTTTGTAGGCATTAAACTTCCTGATTTTTAAAAGACGATATCTCTGTTTACGTTGAACTTTCAGCGCTGCAACTTTGCAGATACTATTCATGCACCAACAGCAACATAACACGCTTTTTAAAATGAAAAAAATGAAATCGCAATCAACCACCCCTTTAAAAGAGAATTTTTAATAAATGCATTGATATCATTAAGATATAAATTATTAAATTAGTTGTAAATTAAATATCTTTAAATACTAATACAAAAAGAAAAGAATAATACATTGACTTGGGTATATAGGCCTATTATTTGCTTTAATGTTCACACAAAAACTGAACCTGAGCACAACAGAGATAAATACACCACTAACCACTCGGTTAGTTGCACAGTTTTGAAAACGAACGTTAAGGGTTGTTATAAGCACATGTTTGTGCATGCCCATAGACAGCCACTCTGAGGCGATTCTAAAATAGTCAAAAAGTCGAGACAGGACCCATCGTCAAAATTTCTGTGTCCACCACTCTAGATCATCCAAAAACAAACTAGAAAATAGACTCAAAGTGCTAAATACCGGAATTCCGGAGTTCTGTGTGCACGTGTGATGTTGATGTGGCGCGATGTTAATCACGCGGCGCCAGAGTGCATTTGACCGGCATAAAATCGGCATATGTCAGACTGACCGGCCGGTCGCCAAATAGCTGGCTGTTACCAGATTTTTTCCAGATATGTGATTATTGTTATATATATATATATAAATTTGGTTGGTGCTGTTGGTTAATGTTGTAACTTGTTTTGGACTTACTTGAATTGATATTATCACGTAATATTGTTCGATTAAGTCCTCGTCGTCAGTTAGGAACCTGGGTGTGCTCTTTGATACCAATCTTTCATTTGAAAGTCACGTGAAGAAGTATCTGTAAAACAGCATTTTTCCATCTTAAAAATATATCTAAATAATCTTAATGTGAACACTCTGTTTAAAAAAGATGCAATTCAACTATTTGTTGTCCTGGTATATTTAGCTAAAAAAATGCATTTTGTTACTTTGGTCTGCATCACAGGCTTCATCCTTCAAAATGTGGACATCACAAATTGCTACTTGAAAAGCTCACCTACGAATAAACATAAAAAATCTGACAGATTCTGGTTCATATGGTCTCCCCTTTGGGAATATGTAAAGGAACTCCCTTAACAGGCATACCAAATTTCTGCAAATTCTCTTTGACTTCCTATCTAAAGGATGCTCTAAGTGAATGTGACCTTGTTTATCTGTGGTTGTTATTTTAATTTCTTTCACTTTTTACTGTCTTTTATGTTTTGTACACCCTGTAATACGAATAGAACTTTATGTTGTGATACTGTAAATGTAAATTTTCGACTGTGGGCAAACAATAATGATACAAAATATATATAAATAATAATATAAAATATATAAATACGGAACAATTAGTTCATGCGTTCATGACCTCAAAGCTAGATTACTGTAATGCTCTACTGGGTGGTTGCCCTGCACACTTAATAAACAAACTACAGCTGGTTCAAAACGCAGCCGCTAGAGTTCTTACCAGAACCAGGAAGTATGACCATATTAGCCCGGTTCTGTCAACACTGCATTGGCTGCCTATTAAACATCGTATACATTTTAAAATATTGCTGATTACTTACAAAGCACTAAATGGTTTAGCTCCCCAGTACTTGAGCGAGCTCTTAACGCATTATAGTCCTTCACGTTCAGGCCCGGACTGGCCATCGGGAGCACTGGGACAATTCCCGGTGGCCTGGCGACTAATTTGGCCTGCTGCCAGCCACCTTTTTTTAATTTTTTTTTTTTATATATCACTACCTTTACCACCAATGACCATTTTCGAATTCGCCATTCAATAAAATGATTATTAATAATAATAATTTTAAAAAAAATCATGAATCTGTTAGTCTTGACTTTACGCCGCCTTAGCCAACGGTTAAACAGAAAATGCATGCAACAAAATCCGATGATGGAGAGAAAACGGCCAGGTGGAGCAGAGAGGGAACGGACAAAAAAAAGGAAAGCACTCCAAGAAGAAGCAGCAAAATGTTGCAAAATTACGGACCTGTTCAGGGCTTCAAGTGCAGGTCAGTTTCATCTGTAAATACTGTACTTTTTTTCTTTGTTAACTTAGTACTGAACTGCTAGCCTGGCTAGCAAATGTAAGCGGTAGCACCCGTCTAACGTTACATTCGTGGAGAAATCAAAACAAATGAGTGAAACAGCACACAGAAAACTCACAGAAGAAAAAAAGTAGCCTACTGAGGTAAAAATTATAATTGTTGTTTTTTTATTTATAACATATTATTTCGTTTAACATAACACAACTAAGGGAGCTGTTTTGCTGAATATTATCACGATTGCAAATGTTACATTGATTTTATTGTTCAAAAAACAAGTAGCGTAGTTAATATTTATTATTAAGTTACTTACATTTTAGACACAAACCATATTAACTGTTTTTGTTCTATTTCACCGACTAAAATAGTTCCAAAGGAAAGCTACAGCAGCGCGGTGTTTTGTTACTGAATGATTCAGCGTTTTGAACGAATCTTTTGTATGAATGACTCCCTAATTAAGACGGTCACTTGCCGCCACCTATTGGCGGTTTAGTTTAATGTTTAAGTATTGTATTTGCATATTTTCTATTTGTATATTCAAACATTTATTTAAAACATCAATCTCATAACATTATTTATTGCAGTTGTAATTGCAGTGCACATTGCAGAAAAGTTAGTTCATGCATTCATGACCTCGAGACTAGATTACTGTAATGCTTTATTAGCTGGTTGTCCTGCATCCTCAATAAACAAACTACAGTTAGTGCAAAATGCAGCCGCTAGAGTTCTTACTAGATCAAGAAAATATGATCATATAACACCAATTTTATCATCTCTACACTGGTTACCTATTAAGTTCCGTATCAATTACAAAGTATTACTATTGACTTATAAAGCTCTAAATGGTTTAGCTCCTGTGTATTTAACAGACCTTCTATCGCCCTACAATCCATCGCGCTCTTTAAGATCACAAAATTCGAGGCTTCTGGTCGTTCCTAGGATATCTAAGTCTACTAAAGGAGGGAGGGCGTTCTCACATTTATCTCCTAAACTCTGGAATAGCCTTCCTGATATTGTTCGAGACTCAGACTCGCTGTCCCAGTTTAAAACTAGATTAAAGACGCATCTCTTTAACCAAGCATTCACTTAATGCTTACCTTTTATACTACTTCTGAATCAGTTCGAATGCATTAATATTATGAACATCAGCTATGCTAATTATTTCCCATCTGTCTTTCTGCTGTTATCTCGGGACGCTAGTCCCGAGGTAAATAGCGTTCGTCAGCTCCAGTTTGTATCCAGCCTCTCACGAAGACTTCAGATGCCCCAACACCTGTGGAGAGACGACTAAACGCCGGTGGAGAGACGACTAAACGCCTGTGGAGAGACGACTCGACGCCTGTGAAGAGACGACTAAACACCGGCGATATGTTATGCCTAAATTTATACATGATTAACTAACTGTATTTTTCTTTGTACATTTCTGAATTGCACTTTCTGTAAAGCTGCTTTGAGACAATGTGTATTGTGAAAAGCGCTATACAAATAAACTTGAATTGAATTGAATTGAATTATTTAATTTGATGGGTAGCCTCTTGGTGTCTTATTATAACTGAATTTATTGATCAAATGTAGGAATTTGACATGAAAGATGATGCATACATTTGATAAGGTAATGCAAATTTCCTTTTTTTCATCAAATGAAGGTGGAGACAGCCAACCTAGCACTAGCTGTGGTGCAATGATCACACATCAGATTCAGCCAGTGAGATGACAGGTAGAAGCAAAATAAGAAAAAAATAAAATAACATATTTGTATGAAATATAGTGTTGCTAAAAGTTGGATATTTAAGTAATTTTAAGATAAAAACAACATTTCTATAATTTCTATAACAGTCATAAATATAATACTTTAATTTTTACTAAAATATATGTAGATTCTGGGCAAACAAATTACAATAAGCTGGTTGTTTTGCACCAAGGTGGAGAGTGGGACAGTTCTGTTTGTAACATGAGGCCAGAAGAAGTGACAGGTGGAGAAGAGACAGGTACAAGAAAAATACACACTTTATAACTACATACATGTGTGTGTATATATATATATATATATATATATATATATATATATATATATATATATATTATATATATATATATATATATATATATATATATACATATATATACATATATATGTATATATATATATATGGTAATGTTTTAGTTTTCATTTCCAATAACACTAGTACTCCTCTTTACTTAGTGTATGAGGCTGATGATCCTGGTGGAAGGGAGAGAAAGAGCGATATTAGGGAAAATGAAGAGAAGGAAAATGGAAGTGAGGGTACCGTTCAAGAGAAAGCCTTTAATTATTTTGCACGGCCACAGTCTAAGGATTTAGACCATTTTTTCCGCTACCATCCACAGCAAAGCCCAAAACAGGCCATTCCTAACATCTTCTACAGCAAAGACAAAATAAACAGGAAGTGGTTGACATACTGTGAAGAGTCACACTCTTTGTACTGTTCCATTTGTCTGGCATTTGCCAGACCCTCAGCTAGTGATAGTTCATTCAGCAAAGGTGGAATGAGTGCATGGAAGCATGTTCATCAAAGAATTGCTGAGCATGAAGGAAGCAAAATCCACAGAGAGAGTGCAGAGGCCTATTTTCTCAGGGCAAATCAGGGAGATATAGGTAGTTTACTGACAGAAAAACAGATATCAGCATATCGAGATCAAGTAAGGAATAAGCGACAGGTCATGGAACGTGTGAAGTTAAGGAAGCTGGAATGTATTCAGTACAATTGGACACAACACAAGATTTGACATCGAAGAATCAATGTGCCATTGTACTCAGATATTTGACCGATGTCATCAATGAGAAACTAATTGCAGTGATCGACTGTCAGTCCTCTACTGGAGAAAATCTTGTTGTTTTGCTGAAAAACGTTTTGGAAAAAAATGGCATTGATATCAAGAAATGCATTGGCAACTCAATAGATGGGGCTGCAAACATGCAAGGGCAGTACAAGGGATTTTCTGCACTTCTCAAACAAGAGGCACCAGCACAAGTCCATGTTTGGTGTTATGCACACGTTCTTAACCTTGTGTTGGCAGACACAGACGTATTTCTCAAATAGGAGAAACACGGTGGTGGTCCAAAGACCTAGCACTACGCAAAATTTTTGGACATTTTGGAAATCCTGAGGGTGCACTTTTCATTGACCTTGTTACCACCATGGCAAAGATGGAGAAAGACAATACAATGCAGCCGACTGTGAGAGTGAAAGCCAGAGGTTACATGGAGGCATTACTCAGATATGAAACCATACTCACAGCGCAGATTTTCCTCCGAATATTTGCTCAAACTACACCACTGTCAAAGTACCTTCAGACGAGTGGCATGGACTTGCTAACTGCGCAACGCATGGTAATGGGAACTGAAGACAACTTGAAAAGGTTCGGCCGGGATTTTGAAGGTGTTAAAAATGCAGCAGATACATTTGTACAGTGGGCAAACAGCAATCTACAGGAGCAGGATGAATGTGACTTTGAAGTTCAAACTGCCCTCCCAGAAAAAAGGCAAAGAAAAAAGAAAGCCATGCCAGGTGAGATGGCAGAGGATGAGCCACTTTCAGATTCTTTGAAAGAATACAGAGTCAAAGTCCACAACGTCATCATGGACACTGTCCAAGATAGCATCTACCACCGATACACAGCAAGTGCAGGTCTGTGTTCAGATTTTGCCTGCATGGATCCTAAAAATTTTGCTGAAATACAACAAAATGGGCTCCTAAAATCCGCTCTAGTGGAACTTAGCAAATTTTTGATAAACTTTGATGATCGTGCCACAGTGGAGACATTGCAGGCAGAGCTGACAAATTTGGCAACACATTGGAAAAGACTGAAGATGTCTACTTTGAATAGCTACAGTGTAAAGACAGTGAAGGAGCTCTCAGGAGAAGATGACAACCTTTCAGGTGCTGGTGAGGGCTTGGAGTTGGTGAGCACAGTTTGTTCAGCTTGCAAAAACTGTGCAATATGTTGCCATATCCTTCTGTCTAAATACAACCTTCTCACTGATGCCTATCACGTCATTGGACTGGGCTACAAATTTTTGTTGACATTGTCTGTGACACAAGTAGCCTGTGAAAGAAGCTTCTCCACACTGAAGCTTGTGAAGAACAGACTTGGGACCTCTATTAATCAGGAACACCTTGAGGCTTTCATGTTAATGTCAACAGAGAGGGAAATACTTGTTGGAATTGACATTGACAACATTATTGATAAAGTTGCTGAGAGCAGCGAAGTCTTGCGCAACCTGCTGACATTCTAAGCTAACATTTTTGTTTAACCTCTCTTCTGCAGTTTTTATACACTTATGAGTGAGGAGTAGAGAGGCAGAAACAGCTTTGGACTTCTAGAGTAAATGCTTGTATGTACGTTATGTGCAGACCCATTGGATATTAGGACTCTCTGCTTTAATTCTAGGTTGGTTGTTTATGTTTTTATGGTATGGTCATACTGTGAAATAAATGTAATTTAGAGGGAAAAAAACAGGGTTGTCCGTGTTTAAAATTTTTATTTGGGTGAATAGGATGGCCTGGATGGGTGTAGGATTTCCCGGCCTGAAATTGTGTCCCAGTCCGGCCCTGTTCACGTTTATTAAGATCTCAAAATTCTGGCCAGTTGATAATACCTAGAATATCTAAATCGACTGCTGGCGGTAGATCCTTTTCCTATTTAGCACCAAAACTCTTGGAACAATCTTCTTAACATTGTCCGGGAAACAGACACACTCTGTCAGTTTAAATCTAGACAAAAAACACATCACTTTGGCTTAGCATTCACATAATACATTATAGACTTCTATAATTCAATGTTAGGCTGCATAGATTAGATCAGCCGGAACCGGGAACACTTCCCATAAATCCTGATGTACTCGTTACATCATAAGAAGAATGGCATCTACGCTAATATTAGTCTCTCTGTTTATCCCGAGGTTTACCGCAGTCCGCCGGATCCAGGCCATATTCAGATCTGATAAAGGACAATCACATGGACACGACAACAATGGAGTCCTGAAGTGTCAACTAGACCCTCCCGTGTGAAGGCCTCCCTCCCTTTACCCCTGTACAGATAAAAACATTGTCGGGATAATTCCGGTTCGCATGGCTACGCAGACGCGACACATTTCTTTATTATACATTTTTAAGATCAGACAAGTAGTTTGTTGAGAGTTGATTTGTGAAGAAGGACTACACGCCTGCGCACATATATATTCAAACTGAACAAGTGATGCGCATCAAGGAGTCTTTAATAAGAAAAACAAACTGGGTCTCACATTTACATGACTTTTCATATGCATTTGTAAGTGTAATGTTTTATTACACTGATCACAATTTAATTGACTTTCTCCAGAGTGAATGTGCAGATTAATTAAATTTCTCCTGTTTCTAAACCTCGTCACGCTGAGGAAAACGGCATTTTCTTTTCAGAATGAGTTTGCAAATGCCGTTTCAGCTCTGTGTGATACGTGAAACTCTTCTCACACTGAAGACACTTGTAATGCTTCTCTCCAGTGTGAGCTCTCAAGTGAATCTTAAGGTTTCCTTTAATTGTGAAACTCTTTCCACACTGAGGACAGGTGAAAGGCTTTTCTCCAGTGTGAATTCTCATGTGATCCTCAAGGTTTGATTTGTTTGTGAAACTCTTTCCACACTGATGGCATATGTAAGGTTTCTCTACTTTGTGAATTTTTACATGATTCTCAAGGTGACTCCTGTTTGAGAAACTCCTATTGCACTGATGACATGTAAAACACTTCTCTCCTGAGTGAATCCTCATGTGATGAATAAGGCTTTCTTTATATCTGAAACTCTTTCCACACTGACCACAAACAAACAGCTCTCTCCCTTGTGAATTGTCATGTGAGTCTTAAAACTTTCTTTTCGCGTGAAGCTCTTCCCACACTCTTGGCAGGTGTAAGGTTTTTGTCCAGTGTGATTTTTCATGTGGATATTAAGGTCTCTTTTCTGTTTAAAACTGTTTCCACACTGAGGGCATATGAATGGCTTCTCTCCGGTGTGAACACTCATGTGATGATTAAGGCTTTCTTTATATCTGAAACTTTTTCCACACTGATCACAAACAAACGGCTTCTCTCCTGTGTGAATTTTCATGTGAGTCTTAAGATTTCCTTTTACTGTGAAGCTTTTCCCACACAGTATGCAGGTGTTAGGCTTCTCTCCAGTGTGATATGTCATGTGGGTATTAAGTTCTCTTTTCTGTTTAAAACTATTTCCACACTGAGAACATGTGAATGGCTTCTCTCCAGTGTGAACTCTCATGTGAATCTTAAGGTTTCCTTTAATCTTAAAACTCTTTCCACACTGAGGACAGGTGAAAGGCTTCTCTCCAGTGTGAACGCCCATCTGGACTTTAAGGTTTCTAGTTCCTGTTTTATGAGTCTGGGAGTACGTAAAAGATTTTTCTCCATTCATGAAATCATGACATTTCTCATACTGATTTTTGTCTTGTACTTCATTTAGTTCTTGACTCTCCTCTTTCGCCATCAAGTCTAGGGTGAAAAGAAACAAAAACAAGTTTAACACCAGTTTATTGGCACAAAGCAACATACATTAAAACATTTAGACATGTAAAACATCAAATCCAACAACAAGAATGCTAAATACTACACCCACTAAACAAAAGAAAAATGTGTAACCTGTAATCTCAGAACGTCTTGACAATTATGTTATTTCTCTGAAAGAAAATTATTGCAGTCAAGCAAAAGGAGGTGACATTAACTGTAAGTGTTTTTGTATCTTTTTCTAATTTTATTTAAGTGCAGTTACTAGGAAACAGTGTTTGTTTACTGTGCTCACAAGCTGATATTGCGTTGGTCTCGTATGTTTGCGTTTTTTCACGTGTGTAATAGGAACCCAGTAATGGGCACCCCAAAAAAATGTGTCCCAAGAGTAAGAGTGAATGCAAAATGTTTGAAGTATAAATTAATTAGGGGTGTAACGATACGCGTATTCGTATCGAACCGTTCGGTACGAGGCTTTCGGTTCGGTTTTCGGTACTAACATTTTCAAACCGAACACGTTGGACCATTTTTCCTGCCGACCAACATTTCGTTATTTCAAATGTAGGCGCATTACGCGTGGCAAGCGCTCGAGATGCTGACGCGACCACAACATTGCCCAACATCAAATGGCAAATGTAATGTAAGCGAAACGAAACTGAGCTACTCGTTATTATGTGGTTGACGGACTTTTTTTTTAATCAGTTTGGACCAATGCAGCGCGAGCCGATCTTGATTAAGCAGCACTGTTACTACACAGTGCTGAGACATCCTGTAAAGAAAGCATTTGAATTCGCTATTGAAGTAATAACATCGCTGCGAGATCTAGTGAGAAACATTCACATTTCTCTGTTATTAACGGATCAAACACCGCTGACGTGAAACCAGTATGAAACATTTTGGCATGAATGAACTATTCAGTGTCCACAGATCAGCAACATTCACCATGGATTTACTGTAGTAACACTCACTGTAACCATGGAAGTTTGGCAGGAATAGTAGGCTATAATGCTTTCAAGTAACATTACGTCAGTTTTATTTTGACATTGTGAATACAATTGCTGCCCTCAAATGTTAATCTGAAGTGAAATAAACCTTTGTTTATAACTACTACATTTCATTTGGTCCAAGGAGCGGTTTTATTTATATGCTCCTAAGAAAAGTCAAGTATAGCTCCATCATTGGTCAAAGTAAAAAAAAAAAGCATACTTTATGATGATAGTTTTGATAAAAAAATATAATAAAAAAAAATTAAATCAAGGAAATTTCTCTGGCATTTCTTTCTTTTTCCTGTACCGAATCGTACCGAACCGAACCGCGACACAAGTCTATCATATCGAACGTGAATTTTGTGAACCGTTACACCCCTAAAATTAATATTTATTAAAAAGTTTATCAAAATCATGAAAATCCTAACCCAAAATATATTAGAGATGCTCCGATCAGCATTTTTGGGGCCGATCACCAATTACCAAAATCATGATCTGCCGATTGCCGATCACTGCCGATCACAGAATGGCAGGGGAATGGGAATCTTTCATCTATGATCTAGCAGAGTTTGCACCATTTGTAGAAATGAAACTAAATATGAATTAACATATTTAGGGGGGAGGGGGCAGTAGAAATAGGCTACAGTCAAGATCTTGAAGAACCACCAAGTGAAATGAAATGAGATACATACATACATGGCGTATGTATGACACGCCAATTCGTATTTCCATTTTTGGCGTGCTATCAACACGCATTATCGCTTTTCAGCGTGTTTATGAACGCTGTTGACTTAACGTTACATTACTGTCTATATAAATATATGACCTACCCCAACCCCATCCCTAAACCTACCCATCACTGGGGTTAATACCATTTATGAGTCTTCCCCTACCATCCTAGGAAAAAAAATATCGCTCGCCAGATGTAGATCTACATTTTTCTTTTTGTTTCGTGCTCGTTCCAGTGGCGCGGAAACTGTTTTATCTTGTCTTCACTCAGACGCGCGCTTCAATCCGTTGTGAAGATTCTCTATTCATTCCGGTGAAGGAGGAGAACTCATGTTGCCACTGGCAAGCTCTGCTGTTGTGTGCCCGTGCGCCACGCATGCAGGTGGAAAACAGTCGCGCGAGTAATTTACTTCACGTGATCAGCTTTTTTGCTCGGCGGTTTTAGGGGTTCGCAGATCAAGCTATTTTTATCCAATATCAGCCGATCATGATTGGTGGCCGATCAATTGGAGCATCACTAATAACATTAATGGAAAAATCTTCCAAAAAAAAAAAACATCCAAATTAGATTCAAAAGCAATAAAGCCAAATGCAAATTACAAAAATAAATAAAAATCAACAAAAGTACAAAATACCTGCAGCACTCAGGACACACTCTCCACTGCAGCAACCAACACAGACTCACCCCATTAAAGACAGCCGAGCACATTTAAACTGGTGGCCAGCACCATTACCCCATGGGGAGGGACATACTCACATACAGCACTTTACACATTTTCCCATAAATATAGAGTCTAGAAGTAACATTTTGTCATACTGTTCAAAATAGATTAACTACTCTCTTATGCAACAGTTGATATCATTTACAATCAGGTTGGGAATTCACAGTCACAGTGGCTGGTGGATGCCCAATTTTACCAGCCACTTATATTTTTTACCAGCCACTTTTCCCAGAATTCAAATTTATAAGGTATTATTATACACAGTAAGTACAGTGCATGGACTGTTCGACGGGAAAATAGGCTAACCATTCACTCGTTTTCCCTTCGTCATTAATGCACCACTTGTTCGAAAAGTACCTTCTCTTTTTATTTACTTCGCCCTCAACAGGTGTACATTCATAGCTACTGCTGACTCCACGGCGGGCCTCTTAACACCAGGTATATGTCGCCACATTTTTTAAATTTTCCTTTCGTCTGTACCTCAGCTATATGTGTCACGGTCCACTGAAAACCAATCAAATTAGTTACTCGACAAAAGTGCATTATTGTTAATTAGCAACAGCAGTCTTTGACAAAAGCTGTCCAATCCGTTACAAGGAGTGTTTTAAGTAGTAACCAATAAAAATGTTTTACAATCTACCCGCCACTGTGGCTGGTATACAAGGCAAAGTCACCCGCCACTTTGAAAAAGTACCAGCCATTGGCTGGTGGCCGGTGCTAATTTCCCACCCTGTTTACAATATATTGATCAGGAAATAACAGAAGCAACTTGGCGGGGTTGTCCCTGAAACACCCATACTCAGTGGTAGATTCCAATCCTTAGCGGAACCAAATATTCCCGCCACTGTTTCCCCGTAGGACCACTAAAATGATGGGACAAACAATACTGCATAAAGACAACAGGTTTTCATTCACTCATATCGATCGATACTCATAATAATAAACTATGTCAGTAAACAATCTCTCAGTAAACAATCTTTGTGTGTGTGTGTGGGTGTGTGTACACAAAGTGCATTTATTAACTTAAGTCCATGTTAAATGTGCAGTCAATCCTTGACGTCACACTCCCTCCTATCCATTTTCAAGCCAGCAAGCGAGAAAGAAAGTCCACTGTAGCATTACTCTTTCCTGGTATGTGCTGGACAATGAAACGATAAGTTTCAATGGATAAGTATCATCAAGTGACCGGCGAGGATCCTTTCAAGGAGGAACTTTCAGCCAAGAAGGTAGCAAGTACCTGAATGTGTACATTTAACGGCCAAGCACTCCCTTCTCAACTGTAGAGTATTTCACCTCTCTAGGATACAGCTTCCGACTTGGATGCCTTGGAATAGGCCACTGGATGCCTATTCCCAACCTCCCCTTGTAACAGCACTGCCCCTACGCCCGTATTAGAAGCATCAGTCTTTGAAGAACACAAAAAGTTCTTCAAAATTAGGACATGATAGCACTGGATCATTACTGAAGCATCAGACACAGACAAATTATTCTTTATTCTTAAAGAATAGTACAGCGCAAACACTCTCCCAACAAAGGTCTATGTAACTTCTCCCAAAACTAACATCACAAATGAAGCTAACACACTGGCAGAACTCGGTGTCCTGTTACAGGACACATTAACACTGATAGAAATTTTTACAACCCCAAAAAAGGAATTTGCAGAGGGCTGTGACTTCAACTTAGTTCTTGCTAAGAAGGGGAAATAAACCCTTATATTCTATATATAACCACTTGATAAATGTATCTAATTTCACCATCTCATGATTTTCCTTTAATCTGGTTTGGCCTGTGTTTTCTTGTAAACTGTGTGTTAATGTTTCAGACTTTGCATACTATGGTTAACCAAAATCATATGTGTGGAATGTTTGGTCTCTATAAACTCCAATCTTCGTTCCCCATTTGTTAATTTAATTACATTTTGCTAACTTTGTGATGCATGGGTATTATAAGAATCTTGAATATTCTTTTTCTTAAACACCCAATGAAATTGACAGATTCAAATGCCCTGCTAGAACACAAATGTGTCATGATTCTGCCATCATGTCTTCTAATTTCTTTGGTCTTGCTGCAGAATCATGACAGACCCATGTTTTGTGTGCAAGCACATGGCCTTGTGTTTGGGCCATGTGCTTGCGTTGTCTCGTCACCTAACCCCACCCCCTTGTTAACCTTGTTTAGTCATCATTAATTAATCTGTGTCACCTGTTATGTGAGCTTGAGGCTATGTTTACACGGAAACGAGCTGAAGAGAAAACGCAAAAGTGGCGTTGCGTTGTCACTTTTTATTCTGCGTTTAGACGAGCGTTATGGTTGGGAAATCTGCGTGCATATGGTGACGCAAAAGTGTGTGAAATACGATGTAGTATGCACTCCAGGCGGCTAGGTGGCGATGTGAAGCACTGCAACACAACAAACCAATGTCTGAGAATATTTTGTACAACTGCTGAAAAGACTCTATTTCGTTTATCAGAGCTGCTAGGGCAACTTGAAGGTCCGACGTATGGAAATAATTCGACATGTTGGTTGTTATTTTCCTGTACTAGTGCATGCCTGTGACGTAAACGCGTACGTGACAAGAGCCAACGTGAGCAGATTTGCGTTTTTACCGTTTAGACGGGAACGCGACGGCGGAGCGTTTTTGAGATTTCCACTCTGAAGGGTGGTTTCACTTTTTTGCGTTTTTAAGCCCCCAAAACGCCGTCGCCGTGTAAACGAAAGGCACATCCGTAAAAATATTTTTACGTTTTCACTCGTAATCGTTCTCGTGTAAACAGGGCCTGAGTCTCCCTATTTAATCCCCTTGTGTGTGCTGTCCTGTGCCGGTTCATTGTTTCTCATTGCGTGTTTCTCATAGTGTGATTTCTACCTTTGTGAGTACCTTGTGAGAGTTTAGTCTGGAGAAT
Organism: Chrosomus eos; assembly: GCA_036326025.1. NCBI lineage: Eukaryota > Metazoa > Chordata > Actinopteri > Cypriniformes > Leuciscidae > Chrosomus > Chrosomus eos. The sequence goes on from CM070822.1 coordinate 50,181,231, forward strand.
TACTGATCCTGTTTCTGTAGTTTGTTTATGGTCTAGTTTGTCAGTCCTAGTCTAGTCAAGTCTGGTCTAGTCTTGTTATTTCTTTTGCTGTTCATGTTTTGCCCCCTCGTGGGTTTTGTTTTCTCTGTTTTCTGTCAATAAATTAACGTTGATATGTTACATACTGTCTGCGCTTGGGTTTCATCCTCACCATCATAACAAAATGGTTGTAAAATCTCCCTCCAAAGGGACAACTTCTTATCGGCTCACACACCTGCAGAGGGTGTGACATCTTCACACTTTAAAAATCACTGATCACAAGATCACGTCTCTTTCTGAATTCCTGATGTGTAGATAATGCTGAACTAGAAGTCCCCCAAGGACCCTCAAGCTTGTGCTAGACTGCGGCCTTGTCTTTCCATTCACCAAAGATCCTCGGACTCCTACTGGTTCTCTCTCATCAAGACCACATCAGCAAAGATCAACAGGAACCACAACAAATTACATCAGAACAGTTTAATTCAAATGGGCGAGACATGCAAGTATCAAACTTAGTCTCATTATTTGATACATTAAGTATCCTTACCCCTTTCTAAGAAGGGCATGTTAGAACTACACTGATGGTTTGCTCAGGCTGTTGATCTGCTGAAGTTCAAACAATGCTATAACTTCTTGCTGTCCTGTATTCTGCTTCAGCTCTCTTTCCCTTGGTAAACTGTATGTATGTGCTCTTTCCCTTGGTAAACTGTATGTATGTGTATGTTAGAGTAGTTTAAATGTTTAGTCTATTTAATAAAGTCTTGTTCATGTCAAGGTCACAAAAAGGTCATACTTCCTGGTTCTGGTAAGAACTCTAGCGGCTGCGTTTTGGACCAACTGGACTTTGTTTATTAAGCGTGCAGGGCAACCACCCATAAGAGCATTATAATAATCTAGCCTTGAGGTCATGAATGCTCTAACTGTTCTGCATTTTTCATTGAAAGCATATGTCGTAATTTAGATATATTTTTAAGATGTAAGAATGCGGTTTTACAGATGTTAGAAACGTGACTTTCAAATTAAAGATTGGTATCAAAGAGCATACCCAGGTTCCTAACCGACGACAATGACTTAACAGAGCAGCCATCAAGTGTTAAACAGTATTCTGGGTTAATATGTACAGACGTTTTTTCCCCAATAATTAGAAACTCTGTTTTTTAAGAATTAAGTAGTAGGAAATTACTAGTCATCCAAATTTTTATATAAAAGAAACTACACAATTTTCCAAAGCGTTTCACCTCTTTGTGACAAATGTGGTTTAGTATTAGGGTTGGGTATCAGGGATGGAAATTAGCACCCGCCACCAGCCAAATGCGGGTGATTTTGTGTTGTGGCGGGTAAACTCGCTTCACCTACCGGCCACTGTGGCGCGTAAATAAAAATTGCATACTGTTTCACCCGGACGGCGGACACTTTTAGAGGAGGCACACCTTCAACACCCGCGCGCTTCTTCCGTCGAGGCTCGGCGTGGGAGCGCGAGAGGCGGTTGTTTGCCGTCCAAAGGGAGAGCTAGCCGCGAGCGCATGGTCTATTTTTAGGGCGGGGTAGCTCTCTTGTGTAGTAAAGAGCTAGCCGCGTGAACATCTACCCGCGCGCTTCTTCCGTCGAGGCTTGAGCGCGAGAGACGGTTTGCCGTGTGTGTGTGTGTGTGTGTGTGCGCGTGTGTGTGCGTGTGACAGAGACAGAGAGAGTCGCGGGCGTGATCAGTGGAAACATAAAAACATACAAACTGGACATCATTTAAACTGCAAAGTGTTTACCTATATTTCTATACACTCGCAATAAAACACAATATTGTTTTAATAAAACACACTCTAAACTCTTGTCAAACTGTAACCTACAACTGTCACCCAACCACACAGACACACGCACGCAGTTTTTAAAAGCAAAACATTTATCCAACCCCATTTCAAAACAGGTTACATCTTTTGGACATTCATCATATCGCATTGGTTTTCATTTCTTGTCCTCGGAGTCAGAGCACTAATCTGTTTTTTTTTAAAGGTACATTCTACATTGATTAAAAAAAGAAAATCAAATGTGTTTTTAATGGTAGTATTATATTATACGGAAATCAATTATTTATAATTCAGATGAGAATAAAGTTAAGGTTAATTAAAATTAAGGAAAACAAATAAATTTATCTGAAATATAGCAAATTAATTTTAAATTCTGGTACAATTACTAAACATATCTCAAGGTCTTTTTGTCTTTTTATTAATTTAATTAATACACTAATTGTATAAAACTATTGTCAGTGCACTACAAATAAACTGGTTCTATGCCTTTATTAATAAAACGTATACAACTTAAAAATACAAGGCTTAAGACATTTATAAAAATGCCTTCTGCATTTTTGTTTTGCTTTTCACTCCATTGTACCGAAATCGTACCGAACCATGACGTCTGAACCGAGGTATGAACCGAACCGTGACTTCTGTGTACCGTTCCACCCCTAATGCAATACAGTTTCATTATTATACATACCTTACTATAAATAATTTGTGCGACTAAATCATGTTTTGCGCCAGTAACTGAAAAAGTTAGTAACGCAAGTGCCAGCAGTGGAAAAGGTTAGTGTAGTTCCCTGTCCAGCAGAGTGCGGTTCAGCATCGGTTCAGTTTTTTGTTTAATCTGCCCTACTCATTTAATTAAATGTATATGAGTTCATGGTTTGTGTGTGTATAAGAGAGAAAGAGAAAATTGCAGAAAAATCAGTATTGCATTGAGACTTGAGATTAAATAAACTGCTTGTATTGTAGATCTTGTAGTATTAATTTTCACATGCAGTTACACATTGTCGGTTAAAAAACAAGAAAGTGGCTGGTAAAAACATTGAGTGGCTGGTAGATTTTGAAATCCACCAGCCACAGTGGCCGGTGGACAAAAAAGTTACTTTCCATCCCTGTTGGGTATCGGTTGGGTTTTATCCGATACCAGTACCTACTCAGTATTTTTTAAACTGTTCTGGTGCTTGGTTCCGGTTCTTGAATCGGTACTTAAAAAAACGAAACCGCACACACTTTATCAAAAAAATAATACCCTTATATTTACAGGGCCAAACTGGACACAATATTAACTTAAATCTTTAAACAATATAAATACAAGTAACATATGGAAATAATAAAACCAATATAAAATTAAAATTCACATTTACATAATATCAAATAAAACAATATTGTATCAAACAATGTAATAATACTGGAGATTAGAGATTACTAGCAGGCAGAGCTGCCAACTCTCTCGCATTGAGCGTGAAACTCACGCAATTGACCCTTCTCACACGCTCTCACGCCACACATCCATTTTCTCACACAGAGAAAAATCGTGGACAAAGAGGACACTGACACAGACAAGACAGAGATGGTTACTTTTGACATGGAACAAATCCACAGCTGTCAGATTCTGTCAATATTTTTACGAGATTCACACAATAAATAAGGTTTTGGCTCTTTGAAATGTGACAGATCGCTGTAGCGCGTCAGCTCAAATGGCACGTGATACAGCAGCCGAGATCAGGCACCAAAATTTTCGTTCTTATTCGGTCTGATTACTACCATTTACGTCGGAACCGGTTCCCTATTGGCACCGAGTTTCGGTACCCAACCCTATTTACTATATGCTGATTTGTCCCATAGTTTTGTTTTTTGCTCCAAGATACAAAGTTATTGGAAAGGAATTTTTGATGTGCTTTCAGAAATTTTTAGGTTGCAAATGCAGCCGGACCCGGCACTCATCATTCTGGGACTTTCTGAACATGCGCATCCATTGTCAAAAGCACAGCACAAACTGCTTGCATCTCGTTTAATTTTGGCCAAGAAGTTACTCCTGTTGTTCTGGAAGAAAAAGGAGGCTCCTACTGTCAGAGAAATGTCTTCTACTTTACATTGGAACAAATTAGATACTGTTTTAAGGGAAAATTTTAGTAATTTGACAAAAGCTGGCACCCTTTTAGCTGTTATCTTGATGGAAACGTGGATTAATGCAATTTTGTTTAATGTAACGTTTTAACATTCCTTCATAATACCTTTTCAAGTCAATGTATACAGGTCGGGTTTGGGAAATATCATAAATAAAATAAAATAAATAAAAAATAACCACAGAATAAATATATATATATATATATTCAGTACAATATAACAAGCACCAGCACCAGCTAACAAGTCTATATGCAATACACAAAAGCGCATATCAGCGCCGTATGATACAAACAATGACACTCACCAGTTCCTGTATCATTAGCCTAAGTCACTCAAACAGCACAGTCTCAAACAAATGGTGGAGGCATCTAAAAGGTTGGTAGGCATAACGGCAGTTCAACTCCCACACACACACACACATACACACACACACACACACACACACACACACACACACCAAACAACAGCGCCATATTTAACCATATTTAAAGGAAAATGACGCAACCTTGTATGGGTGCCACGGAACGCCATACCAAGGGCACAAGTTAATCGGGGTGACATTAGGTCAAATGTCAAAAACTGGCCTGGGGAGGGCGCTAACTAAAGTAAATGATTCACATACATGTGCCCTGTGGTAATTTTGGGTCCAAAAAACCCCAACAAAAAACAAAAACAGACCAGTCCCAAAACAGACAAACAGAGGTCTGGCGGACACCTAGGGGGCACTCAGATGCGTCGTCCCAATCAAGCCACAGGGAAGTGCTTTTTGTAAATTGAACAAATAGTAGGCAAGGGGGACCTTCCCTCCCACTGCGGACCTCTTGTGGCTCCGATGGGGGAAAGGACAAATAAAATAACTTTAGACAAATTTAACAGGCAAGCGGACAAATAGTAGTTAAGCGGGACACTGAGCCACAACCCTGAGTGACCCCCACATGACGGTCCAATTAATGTTAATCAAACAACAAAAGAAAAGAGAAAATCACCAATTCCACTGCATGGTACAGTTTGGTTCGGTACGGCACGCTTTGGCGCTTTTCCACTGCATGGTACGGTACAGTTCGGTTTGGTACGGCTCACTTGTGGTGCTTTTCCACTGCATGTGTACGGTACGGTACGGCTCGCTTCGGCTCGCTTTAAATTGTACCTGATCTGTTGAGGTTCCAAGCGTACCGTACCGATACTAAAATGTGACGTATAAACACTGCAGATCACTGATTGGTCAGACAGAATCGTCACTACCAGCGTCATTGGATTTTCGACATGAGACACTAAACCCGCTAGATTTAAATAACCAGTAGACAACAGCCAACGCGGTAGCACCCGTTTCCCCACTTTCTTGGGGAAAAAAAAGATAAATTTTTTTTTTTTAAAAATGGCTGAATCGTGGTCAGTGGACGAGGTGCAGACGTTCCTCTCGTTGGTTGCCGAGGAGCGGATCCAGCGAGAGCTGGATGGGGCAAAACGGAATAAAAAAGTGTTCCAAGAAGTAGCTCAGCTCTTAGACGCACACGGCTATCACCGGACCTACAAACAGTGTATAATACGTTTGTGCACGACGTTTAACAAAACGGAACCTGTTTGAGATGTGGTGCGTTTACGATGATGTCATGGCAGTAGAGGCGGCGCAAATAACGATCAGTCCAACCCACTTTGAACGGGTACTAACTGCAGTGGAAAAGCAACCGAGCTAAAGCGAACCGAACCGTGCCGTACCGAGTCGAGTCGTACCACGCAGTGGAAAAGCGAAGCGAGCCGAACCGTTCCGCGCCGAGTCGAACCGAACCGTACCATGCAGTGGAAAAGCGCCATAATACAACAATGAGCTACACTAACCACAGCCTCTGAAGCACCGCTGTAGGTCGACTCTCTGATGCTGGACTGGAGAGCCGTCAAATGTCGGTGACAGGCCATCGATGCGAGAGCAGTCTGCGGGCTTACTGGGCTCCGTCAGTCCGTGAGAGAAGAAGCTGGAGCAACGTACTGTCTGCAAGTACCCAGCTTATGTGGATCCTCCTTCAAAGGCCCCTATGTTTGACTGGCCGACTTTTTCAAATTGCAAAATAAATGGAGACGTTGAAATTAATTGTAAATAAAAAAGCTAGCATGTAGGCAAATGACCCCTACGACCTAAATGTATTGCCCTCTATAAGCGCAAATCGCTGGAGCGCAAAACAAATTATTATTTTTTTTTTTATTGTTGTTTGATTAATTGTTTTATGTGTAATAAAAAAATAACTATGCCTACCTTTGTGTTTCATGGGGAAAAAATGCATTTTTGAACCTGAAGGGAGCTGAGCGGACTATAAATATCTCCGGTTGCTAAATAAACCGTCAGGCAAGTTATTATTTGTAAAAACTAGATTTAGCCTAATTAAAATATAAACTAATGTTTTAAAAATGTTTTATTTGGCAAGTGACGATGGTATAAGCGGGTCAATGTCCTCCGAGGTGTCCATTGTCAGGTTTTAATGGACTTCGGCGGAGGCAAAGTCCGCTGCGCGTCGGCCGGTTCACATCTCGCCGTCGTCCATTAAAACCTGACAATGGACACCTCGTCGGGCATTAACCCTTACCTACTGTAGCCTAACTGAAACATTTAAAGCACTAATTATTTCATTTAAAACTTTCTTATTGTATTTGTCATATTGATTGTAATTTACATCTTTGCTTATTTTAAAGATAAAAGATCAAATTATTTTAAGATAATTTACAATTAAACTATATGATCCAAACCCTAATCAAACACACCTGAACACGCTTCAGGACTACTAGAAAGCTACAGGCAACATATACAATGAAGTTGGACCAAGAATCGATCCTTGTGAAAGTGCTTAAGAAATACATTCACCTAAAGGATTATTAGGAACACCTGTTCAATGTATCATTAATGCAATTATCTAATCAACCAATCACATGGCAGTTGCTTCAATGCATTTAGGGGTGTGGTCCTGGTCAAGACAATCTCCTGAACTCCAAACTGAATGTCAGAAGTGGAAAGAAAGGTGATTTAAGCAATTTTGAGCGTGGCATGGTTGTTGGTGCCAGACGGGCGGGTCTGAGTATTTCACAATCTGCTCAGTTACTGGGATTTTCACACACAACCATTTCTAGGCTTTACAAAGAATGGTGTGAAAAGGGAAAAACATCCAGTATGCGGCAGTCCTGTGGGTGAAAATGCCTTGTTGATGCTAGAGGTCAGAGGAGAATGGGCCGACTGATTCAAGCTGATAGAAGAGCAACTTTGACTGAAATAACCACTCGTTACAACCCAGGTATGCAGCAAAGCATTTGTGAAGCCACAACACGCACAACCTTGAGCGGATGGGCTACAATAGCAGAAGACCCCATCGGGTACCACTCATCTTCACTACAAATTGGAAAAATAGGCTACAATTTGCAAGAGCTCACCAAAATTGGACAGTTGAAGACTGTGTTGCCTGGTCTGATGAGTCTCGATTTCTGTTGAGACATTCAGATGGTAGAGTCTGAATTTGGCGTAAACAGAATGAGAACATGGATCCATTGTTACCACTGTGCAGGCTGGTGGTTGTGGTGTAATGGTGTGGGGGATGTTTTCTTGGCACACTTTAGGCCCCTTAGTGCCAATTGGGCATCGTTTAAATGCCATGGTCTACCTGAGCATTGTTTCTGACCATGTCCATCCCTTTATGGCCACCATGTACCCATCCTCTGATGGCTACTTCCAGCAGGATAATGCACCATGTCACAAAGCTCGAATCATTTCAAATTGGGTTCTTGAACATGATAATGAGTTCACTGTAATAAAATGGCCCCCACAGTCACCAGATCTCAACCCAATAGAGCATCTTCGGGATGTGGTGGAACGGGAGCTTCGTGCCCTGGATGTGCATCCCACAAATCTCCATCAACTGCAAGATGCTATCCTATCAATATGGGCCAACATTTCTAAAGAATGCTTTCAGCACCTTGTTGAATCAATGCCACGTAGAATTAAGGCAGTTCTGAAGGCGAAAGGGGGTCAAACACAGTATTAGTATGGTGTTCCTAACAATCCTTTAGGTGAGTGTATAACTATAACCCACAGTCTGACCCAGGAGAACTGGTTAATTACAAACAGATCTCAAGTCTACTATTCATCTTTAACATATTAGACAAATAGTGTCCTCTCAAATGTGTTCAGTATTTTAAATATTGTCAGCTTTCATGTACATCACACGAAAATGTGACAAACATTATTGGGTAGTTGACAAATGGCCAAGAAAAAGTACTTTTTTTGGAAAACATAACTTTTTAAGAAAAAATACATATATTTATGGAGTATGAAAACTGCAGTTTCAGAAAATAGTAGTGGTCACTCATTTTGTCAATGACTTCACATATTTTTTTCACGTTTTCACTCAACAGTACTGTAAATGTGTCCTATGGTGTGACATTTAAAAAGTATTAAGAAATTATATTAAAAAACATAAAAAAAAAATACTTGAGAGAATTGTTCACATTATTAAAACTTTTTTTAATCAAAGTGATATTTATTTTACATGAAAGTACTAATTAAAATAATTTTCATCATGAATAGATGAACTTGATAGACTTTTCCCTACGAATATCAATAAAACTTTTTCGCCAACCTTACAAAACTGTTTGAAATTGTACCCATCTAAGAGGAGATATTATTGAAACTTCCCTAATGCCAAACTTGACTCTTTTTTAAAAAGATATTTTAAAATAAGTATATTTTTCTGTTGTTTTATGTTTGTCACACCATAGGACAAAACGTCACACCAAAGGACAAAGATAGTCATTGCATAAAAAGAGCCAGAATATAAAGTGTTTATTGTAACAATTATAGAGGACATTTGTTTTTATTTTTCAGCAATATAAACTGCAAAACATCACACCAAAAGTAACTTTGATACTTATAGATCCATCAATAAGGAAACACTAGCTATGTTTCCATCCACATGTTTTTATCCGCATTAAGTGATATCGAATTAAAATGCTTTATGGAAACAGTAAAATTCAATTGAATTTCATGAATATCGACACAAATGAAATGCGTTCGGTCTCATCGGATTTTATCTTATTCGATATACGGCTTATTTGATAAACGCGGATGGAAACGTTATTATGGCGCAATCCATTTTGTCTAGCAAAACTTTGTTCGCAAATGTTGGCTTGAATGTTGTGCAATTCAGTGCGAAAATGAATGGAAACACCTTAACATGTCTCAAATCAATTCGATATACCAGTTTGATCGCAAAACAGCGTGTGACGTCATTACACACAGGTTTATATACGCTTTAAAGCCGTTTGATGGAAAAACACTTTCACCAGCTTTATTCGCGTGAGGTTTTTTACTGAAATTCAGATAATTCGATTGACAAGTGGATGGAAACTTGGCTTCTGACATGAAAATAAAATCCCTAAAAACATAGCATAAGTTTAGTTTGTCTCTTTAATGTCGAATGTATCCAATTCCCAGAGAGCCTTCTTTTTATGATATCTGTTTGAAATAATGATAGAATATATGAATTGATCAACAGAGAAATTAATGTTATGTACACTCAATTATGAACTCATGACCTACTGTGTTTTCCCTACAAATGTTGTCAATTTCTTTTAAACACAATATAGATTATTATTCTGTAAAACTAGCTTATTATGTAACTATTGTTGAACCTGAACCTCACACAGGTCTATTCTGATACTGAACAATAAGCAGTTGTTCAGTCACTCATCAAGATCCCTGAATTATTTTAAGATGTATATGATGTATATGGCAACATTTCAGTTTGATTTACTTTCTCCGTCGTTCTCTTAGGATCGCCTCCTTTCTCTGTGGATCCTTTTTAATTCGATCCCTATACTGTCTGGTCCTCTCTTTTGCACACATTTCTCCCTCAGTTCTTTCTGTTCTAAAACAAGTTAAGTAGCATTATAAAGTAGTAGCACTGTATTTATGTAGTTTGTGTTTGTTTATAGTTGTTACATACATTATACATTATAGTTGTTTTAGTAACACTTCAGAACATTTTATAATCTCCAAAAATGGCAATAAACATTAAAATGTAAGTCATTATTGAATTTAAAATCATTAAAACTGGTCAAAAAAGAATGAAAAGTATGTTAACAAACTTTATCTATTTGTTTTAATAGCTTCTTAAGGAGGTCTTGTCCTATTGTGTGACATCTGTGTCCTATGGTGTGACAGGCCAAAGCGTCACACCAAAGGACATTTCCTGTCACACCAAAAGACATTTGAGCTTTTGTGGCATGTTAATAACCATGCTAATGCTAGCTTAACTGTCATTAGCAATTGGCATGATACATTTGCATAATATTACATAGTCCTGCTGTTAAAAATACAAATTTGAATTAAAAAATTTAATTTAGGGGTGTCACACCGAAGGACAAAAAAACGTAACAACTTCAGTGGTCTGAAAACATAGTTAAATATTTGAACAATTCTGAGAGAAATACTTACTATGTGCATTGCTCATGGGCTTCATAGGGGTCTTCAGTCACATGACCTTGAAAAGGGTCTTTCAACTAAATTTAGTTGGCCATGATATTGCCCAACATAATATCAGGTTATTGCGTAACACCAAAGGACATTTTTTTCTGTGACAAACTTTATGAAATTCCCATACTTTTAGAAATGTATGTATAGGAAAAGTGATGGCCACTTAGTGAAATAGACCCTTGCACAAACATGCCAGGAGTGTCCATTAAGATGTTTAAACATTATTTTCTTTATTTATAAAAGTTAATATCTATGAAATAATCTTGTCCCCCGTCACACCATAGGACAATTTTGAGATTTGTCTCAAAGTTGTAAACAAATAAAAAATAACTCTGGTATTAAAATAACAAATTCATGTAAAACAGGAAAGTGTTTAACCATTTACAGTATTCTAAATAATGAAAATGTGAAATAAATTATTTTTTTATCTTCTGTGACGGTGAAAAAGCCACGTCACGTCAACTACCCTACATTTCCTTCTCAATCAAAGAACGTTTTTCTGTCTTATTTTCCTTTTTAAAGATATTATTTCAAAGAGTAAAAGATGTTTTAAACTATGGCTTGAAAGAAACTAATGTGTACAAACCATGATATGTGATAAAGTGATTTTGAGGATGACAAAAATATATATATTATAGGGAACAAATGTAAAGTTGATTACTCACATTTCACGATTTGCTAAATAAATGTATTTGTAAGATACTGTTGGATATTTAAGTGCTAGAAATTAATGATTTCATTCTTTTTAATTCATAAGTAGATATTGGGTTTGATGTTACACAAAATAATTGTCTTGGCAATTTATTATTTTTACTAATTTAATGTGTGACATGTCATTAACTTTGTCATGAGTTAATTTATAAAATAATGAGCATACGTATTTATAGATAGAGATGCACGACACAGAATTACTGAAGAAATACTTTGAGAATGAAACTGACCTGTTTGTTCCTCAGTATCTTCATGTTTGACTCTGAATGTTTCATCAATCATCACGTCTTCACTCTCCTCTTTAATAAACGCCATCTTTATAATAGTGTGTCACGTGGATCTCAGTCGCTTCACCAGGAGTTTTTCTGTGTGTTTGGACACTGTCCTGTTTAAGAGGAGAATAATTAACAAAGAAAAACATTCTAAACTAAATCTCTGAGAGCGTCTCAATCAGATCTAGTTCAGTAGTTCAGTTCACTGGTAAGAGAGTCAGTCAGAGAGAGAGAGTTAATGGACTTAAATGATCTGATTAGACTAAACATCGACTATACAGCACTGGCGTAGCCACGGGTGTGCCAGGGTGTGCCGGTGCCACCCACAGTGGCAGCTGGCACACCTAAAATAGATGCAGAATTATTTTTTAAAGTTTTAATAAAAACGTTTCCTAAACTTGGACTATTGTTGTTTACTTGAAATATTTGTACATTTAAAATGTATTTTAATTTTTAAATTATTATCGTTAAAAAAAATATCTGCCGACATTCGGACTGCCAACCAATCCGCAAACAGCCGCTGACGGTTGTGCTGTTGTTGAGGCTCGCGCAGCCTCATGAGGAGAAATGGAAACAAATGAGCGCAGATCACACAAAGAAACTTAATGAACTTAGAGCGGTTAAAAAATTAATGTGGAGTTTTTATATTTATAACATATGATATGATACAGTAAGCAACATCACCGTGACCAAGATTGCTGAATACCATCACGATTGAAAATATGACACTGATTTCATATGACAGTTCTATAAACAAGTAATTAATAACAAGTCACTTACATTTTAGACACAATATTGAATGTTTTTGTTCTATTTGAGCAGCGAAAATAGTTCCAAACAAACATCCCAAGAACCACAGCGCAGCTCACCGGAACACATAACTGCATTAATGAATGATTCAGCGCTTTGAATGAAACGATTGAGTCAAGCGATTCAGCCGTTTGAAAGAATCATTTGAATAAACGTCTCAATAACTCACTCATTAAGACGGTCACCTGCTGCCCCTACTGGTGGTTTAGTTTCGTGTTTAAACGTAGGCTATAATTCTTTCCAATATGTCATATTTGTATCTTCAAAAAATGTTTAAATCAATCTCATAACATTAATTAATGCCGTTGTAATTTTTCAGTGTAAATTAATTAATTTGATCGGTAACAGCATAGTGTCTTATTATTTCAATTGAATTTATTGATCAAATCTAAGAATTTAAAATGAAAGATGAAGCATACATTTAAACTGATTTCTGGATTTTTACTTGGACAAGAGAATGGCCGATTTACTTGTTCAAAGGACAAGCACATGTAAAGCCTTAATGTTGAGCCCTGAGTTATATGTTATATACTGTAGGCCTAGTATTATGTTTATGTGGCAAGCCAGTTTTACACATCAGCCCAGTCTATTCTTTAAAGTTAGTGATAAGCCGGGTCTGAGTTTTTTTGCACATTAATTTGACAATAAATGTGGCACACCCAAATTTTCTTATGCACACCCAGAGACACTTTTCTGGCTACGCTAGTGCTATACAGACAATTAATATTTAGGCAAATTATATGTAATGGATTAGACTGTGATGGAAACATTGTCAGTTGATTTGTAGGAGTTGTGATTCCACATGTGTGTGTTGTTCTTGTCGCATTTACACTGGTGAACTGAAGGAGTCGTCAGCGTGATTCGGTGATTCGAGCGCTTACAAACTCTGAATCATTTGATTCAATTGAATCTGAACCGATTTCGAAAAGCTCCGTTTCTCTTTCATTACTTGCCAGAGCAAACAGCGTGTTTATGATGAACTGATTCACAATATATGGAGCGAAATGACACGCAACTTTTCTGTAATACATGTTTACTCACAAAAAAATATTTTAAAAGTTGTTTATAGGCTACTCATAAAAAACCGATGTTCATTACTGCTATTAGATAGATTAAAACATTATTTATGTTTTGATTTAAACACGTTAGATAATTAAAAAACAAACCGTTCTTCAGCAGAATCACAGTTGCAGGAGCGTGGCGCAGCCTTATGACGTCATTTCACCACACCAAAATAAAAGTCCTGTTCACACGAAATTCACATACAGAAAACACATTCAAATAATAAGATAAATGACTGATTCAAATGATAAATCGCAGATTCCCAAAGCTACCAATACCACTGAGATTTTTTCAAAAGTTTCTGGCTTATGTTTAAATTATGACAATTACATAATCAAGTATCTTGATCTTCATATTACAAATGATTGGAAAGAACTTTTAGGCAAGGCAAGGCAAGGCAAGGCAAGTTTATTTATATAGCACATTTCATACACAATGGTAATTCAAAGTGCTTTACATAGGAGAAAATAAAATAATCAAAACAAATAAGAATAATTAAAACATTTTAGAATAAAAAATAAAATAAAGTACAGTAAAAACAGTCGGACGAACAGTGGCACAGTGCTCATTCAGTAAATGCATGGCTAAACAGAAGTGTTTTGAGTCTGGATTTGAATGCAACTACTGTAGGAGCACATCTGATCTCTTCTGGAAGCTGGTTCCAGCTGCGGCTGGCATAGTAGCTAAAAGCAGACTCTCCTTGCTTAGAGTGAACCCTTGGTATTTCTAACTGATGTGATCCTAATGATCTGAGTGATCTGTTGGGTTTATATTCAGTGAGCATGTCTGCAATATATTGAGGTCCTAGCCCATTGAATGATTTATATACCAGTAATAATACTTTAAAATCAATCCTAAATGTAACTGGGAGCCAGTGTAAAGACCTGAGGACTGGTGTGATATGTTTTAAGTATTTTTAAACTCATTATGAATGATATATAAAAATTATTAATGTATCCATCTTATTCTGTCTCCACAGAATATAAAGGCAATAAATAAACATCAAATTTCAACTTTGTTAAAGTGATTTATATTAAAATGGCTGTGACTGTAAAGGATTACACTGATGATGGGTTTAAAAATTTCATTTTGAATGTCTGAGTGGAAAACTTAAAGGGATACTCCACTTTTTTTGGAAATAGGCTCATTTTACAACTCCCCCAGAGTTAAACAGTTGAGTTTTGCCGTTTTCGAATCCATTCAGCCGATTTTCTGATATTTAGAAGAATATCAGTAACCAGACAGTTTCTGGTCCCATTGACTGCCATAGTATATATTTTTTCCTACTATGGAAGTCAATGGGACCAGAAACTGTCTGCTTACTGATATTCTACTGATATATATACACACATTTTTTGATTACATAACTCCAGATACAAAGTAAGACATAACTGTCACAATAAGTTTCTCAGAATACAATAGTGGTCAAATACTAAACAAGAGTCTTATATCTTTTTAATGATGCATATTTTGTCAAGGTAATAACATTAAATCTGATAGTAACTTTGAACTATTTGAACTGTATTTTAATTTACCATTCGCTTTATGTCATGTCATAATAGTAGACACTCAAATACAATAATAAATATATTATCTGAGCTCCCACAAAAAAAAATGTTTTAAATTATGGGCATATAAACTACTTGTGGACATATAAATTACTGTTAAATATGTTTTCATTGCATTATTAAGATACAAATGATACTTTCTGAGATGTATGATGTCCCTTTCCTAAACAGGGTTATTTGTTTGCTTTAAAATTATAAATACATAAAAGATTTTATGTAAACCATGTGTTTTTAAAGAAACTCATATAATTCGCACATGTATTTTTTCTTATTTGGAGAAATATTTGATTATTTGGATGCAGTTTTTTGTTTGCATGTTATTGCCCCCACACCTAGCACAATGGATTATATAGGTATGATTAAATTATTATTTTAAATATTATTTAAAAATACCAAGAGGACAGGGTGGACAAGCACACGACGGGGTGGACACATAAAGCAGAACACAAAAAGCATGACAAAATATGACAATGAAACAATTATTTAACTTTAAAATATATATATATATATAATTACATTCTCAATCACATTGATATGGTTGAGATGAAACAGGAGTTCAAAAACCTGCCCGTCTTTTCAGCAAAATGTAAACATAAAGAAAATTATAATAACAAAACATGGAAAAGCAAGTACATTAAATGTAACAATTAGTTTTTTATTTGTGGCCAAGAAATATTGTAGTAAATAAATTCTGTCAATTCGTAACATTTACAACACGTGGAACAACTTGCCCCAAACTGATATTTATTGAAAATTATACATTTGTGTTCAGAACACGATTCGATCTTTCAGTCGGCCCTCACCTGAATGTATTCCAGTGTGTTTCTATTGGGTTTTACATTAACTAAAAACCTCACGTAAACACCACATAACAGAGAAACACACTTCTGAAAAGAAATCTGGATATACACTAACAAACAATAAAACAAGCAATAAGTCATTTTAAAGAACACAACTTCTTGTACACAATAGCATATGTTTTTCCTACTATGGTAAATTGCATAGGGATTTCGTATTGAACATAGCTCTGGATCACAGTGTCATAGAGACAAGGGGCGGGCTCATTTTACTCAGGATAAAGTCATTTGTACTCCAGTTTTTCCACTTCTTCTTGTAGTACCTTCTGTAACTGTAAACACATAAAATACCACATAGTATTCCCCTTCCAACAATAAATTAAAAAGTGTATACAGTAAAAATTGTAATCAATTGCAGCAAGAAAACCCTGGTTCTGTACACTTTGTACTTATAGGCAAAGCGCTTCCCTGCATACATCAGAATATGGTTCTGAAAACTCTCCAAATCTGAGGTAGTCCTGTAAAAATTATATTGAAATTGTAAGTCTGGTCTATGGCATTTTAAGTATCCAAAGCAACAAAAAGATTAAGAAATAAATAGATAGATAAACTGCACAAACATACCTGAATGTGATGTACTTTTTCCACATCTTTCAGCCAGCGTTTATTCAAAACAATGGCAGTTAGGGTCTGATGAGCAGCAGAACCTGCAACCCAAGAAAGTTATGATACAGCTACAGGTGAAAGTCGAAAAATTAGAATATCATGCAAAAGTTATAATTTTGATGATTGTGGCTTACAGTTTATGAAAACCCCAAATTCAAAATCTCAAAAAATTTGAATATTAAAAAAAGGGATTTTAAATACAGAAATGTCGGCCCTCTGAAAAGTATAGTCATGCATATGTATATAGTTATATATACTAAATATATTAGTTTCACCTTTTAATCTGAATGACTGAAATACATGAAGTTTAGCATGATATTCAAATGTTTCGAGTTTCACCTGTGTATCAACATGCAGTTGTACTAAATTAAATTATCTAAATGTGTGAAACAAAACGCTCCATGTTACCTTGCTGTATCCACGGCTTATCTTGACTGCTGTCATCCAATGGCTCATGCTCATGTAATCCTGTGGCCCATGGGTGTTCATTGTGTACATGATGTAGTACACCATGCCACAGCATCTGTAAAGTAAAAGCATTGATAGATTACAATTGACAATAGCACACACTTTGAGTATCTGTTGTTATTCAAATACCTTAAACTGCTCTACAGTTGTTGCACGCTGACAGCAATACCAGAAGTGGTTCACTATATCCTTGATGCAATACCAGAAGTGGTTCACTATATCCTTGATTAATAAGTAATTCATTTTTTAATTTTTTCAAGGATATCTCCGATAGAAGGGAAAACAACGAGGGTGGTCTCGTTTGACTCGGGGCAGCAACTCCATAGCCACCAAACAGAGCACCCTAGAACAAGAACTTATGAGTGAGTAGACACTGAGGGTTCTTGTCTCTTCATCCTCTGGACCTCTTTTTGTATTTTCTCATTTTCTCTTCTCCTTTGCCAGTTTTGCTTTCAACTCTTTCATCATTTTCTTCTTTCTCGAATCCCTTTTCCTTGAATGTGTTGCCTAGAATACATAAATTACTGTTAGGTTTTTAGGCCAATCACTGTTGATTAGGCCTATTTCATCCCTACCTAAATTATTCAACTATAACCAGGGAAGCTATATAATAGGTATTAGGTGACTATAATTAATACATTATTTGGCTAAGAGTTATGTTTCTTTTATATTATTCCCATACTACATTTATACTAACCTTGAGGGACCTAGCTGTGGTGGACAGTGGTTCTGAAGTTTAAGTCTCCAACTCCACTATTGTAAACGTTTTCCTCTCTCTATGAGGTTATTAATAACTTTCTTCTTCCCTGTATCTCTATCTTTCCTCCATCTATCCCTTTCTTTCTTAAGGTACGCATCTCTTTGTTCAGGGTTTGCATCCTGGCGTTTTCTGTATTGCCGTGCACTTTCTGCCGCACTCAGAGGCATGTCCTGAGAACAGCAATGATTGTATGTTTTTTTATATAACAAATGAACTGTGAGTTAACAGTGCAAATTAACAGTGCAGACTGTGAGAGTCTGCAGTTCAGATTTGACATTGATGGGGTGGTGGTTCAGCTGAAGGAGTTGTGTGGGGTGGTTGTAGTGATGTATGTCTCTTGTCACGGCCTTGACGGTCTTTGGTCTTGGTCTCGGACCTCTTGGTCTTGTCTAGGTCTCGCTGTCTCAGACCGACATAGTGGTCGGGGGATTTAGCAATACAATACTACAATATCCACGACGATATCCACAACGGATTGAAGTGCACGTCCGAGTGAAGACAGAGCGGTGTGCGCGAGCCACACGAGAAAACATCGTATCCGCGCCACTGATCGCAGCGGCAACAAGCACTTTGATCACTTGATTTAAAAAACACATATCATGTACAGTTTTTGATGTATTAATATTTAGTAAAACATATTAGTGACATGATGGGTTTTAACTTCATTCAGGAGATTTTGGGTAACTGCACAACTGACAGATGACTTGAGCGCACCGCCAACGGTGTGTGTGTGTGTGTAACCATAGCGACAAAACGACCAACTTTCGGATCCTGCACTTAAGCCTATAATTTCGTTTTTAAAAATATAATTATGTATTTAAAAGTTGCAGAAT
This sequence comes from Chrosomus eos, assembly GCA_036326025.1. NCBI lineage: Eukaryota > Metazoa > Chordata > Actinopteri > Cypriniformes > Leuciscidae > Chrosomus > Chrosomus eos. The sequence continues at coordinate 50,199,624 of CM070822.1, forward strand.
GGATTGATTTGGAGACTTCGAAATCGGCAGAGATAGGCAGGCAATGCAAAACAAAATCTTACAAGTTATTGCTTAGCTTCAACACTAGTCTGTTTTTTTCACTCTGGTCTCAACTAGTGTTGTTTTTGGCGGCCTGTTTTAATTTTAGTCTAGTCTTTGTGTCAAGCTGTCATTTTAGTTTGTATTAGTTTTAGTCACGTTCATACTCTTTTTAGTCTAGTCTAGTTTTAGTCGACGAAAACTGATGACATTTTAGTCTAGTTTTAGTCGACGAAAGACATATAGTTTTAGTCAATGAAAATTGTATTTTAGTCTCTTTTTAGTAATGCAATTCTATTTAACCCAGTCAATATGTATACCTAGTAGTATAGACGAAACCAACATTTTCTTTTACCCAAACCCATTTCAAAAAATCTTATCTTATTATAGTTAGCCTATCTTATTATATTATTATTGTTACCTTATGGACTCAAGAATACATCTATTCCAGACACAGAAGACGCCCTGATATGAATTTACAACATATTTATTTTACCAACCAAACATGTTAGAAGAAGGCTAGCCTACACACGATGAAATTAAAGTTTTTCCAAATGTCATTTCTTCTTTTTCTCCCAAGGACGAATCCCTTTCTCTTTGTCAGACTTAACTGTGTTTGTTGTCGTTTATGCTAACGCCTGTTTCACACATACTCCGTTTGCTGTGTGTATTTTTCCCGCACCCATGTTTATAGGTTAGAGCGCTCACACAGCACGCGGAGGCAATGCGCTCCAGGAGCGGTGCGTGCATAACAGCAGAGCAGAGATCGAGTACCTCAACAACGCGACATAATGGATGTAGTCTAGAAATATTGATTTGAAATAAAAAGGAGAATAAATGTTGTGATTGTGGTACAGCCGTAGATCAGCTGCGCACTGCAAACGCAGCACATGTGAAAACACAATAGCGCGTGTTGTTCCTGCATACACACCGCACCGCATACGCACTACACACGGAGTATGTGTGAAACAGCCGTAACTCACGCAGCTGCATCTTCTAAATAATGCCGCGAGTGGGGCTTGAGGATGTGATGTTGCCTGCGTCTGCGCAGTGCGATCTGATGAAGCCCCTGAAGTGACACACAGGAAACAGAAATGCTGCATAATAATAATAACGCAAGTAAACGAGACGAAATAACGTTAAATAACATTTAGTCTCGTCTCGTTTTGGTCAACGAAAATGAAAAGACATTTTAGCATAGTTTTTATTTTGTAAACCACATTTAGTCTCGTTTTTATTCGTCAACAATATTGCATTATACATTTAATTATAGTCATCGTCACATGACCAGCATTTACGTTGCGTCTCGTCTCGTTTTCGTCACGTGATAAAGGTTCGTTGACGACGATATTTTGTCATAATTTTCGTTGACGAAAGCAACACTAGTCTCAACTTGGTCTGTCTTATTCTTGGTCTTGGTCTTGTCTTGGTCTCGATACCCTCTGGTCTTGGTAGTATAGTAAGAAAACAACTTATTTTACCTGATCAAAAAAAAAACAGCTCTGTTGTCAGCACGCCGTTTAAGTGTATGTGCCTTTAAATGATAATGAGCTTTGCTCACCCCGCCCATCTGTTCTGTGCGTACACCGTTTGTAACAATAACACCACAACCATAACGCGTTGTTCATTATAAACGTGGGATTATGAATTATATTGAGAACGTCGTACATAGAAAACATGCCGTAATGTTCCCTGAGTGTAAACCTTAGCCGCATTCATCGTGAAGCTAGCGATTTGCAAAGATTAATATAAATATGAATATAAAGGTTAATAAAACGCTACACTCACTTTAGTTCTTCTGGACGTGCAGGAACACGTATAGTTGTACCGATTCCTTTTTTCAGGAGCAGCTTCTAAGCAAAACCAGCTTTATACCTCCTCGTTTATAAAGCAGTCTGGTGTGTGAAATGATTCACGCAAACATGAAAGCATTTACGTTGATCGTGGGGAATATTCCCTTCGTAAACAAACTCAGCCACTCTGCGTCTTCAGCGGTTCGGATTTAGGAACATTAAAATGACTGCTGTGTTCCTTATTACACCCAAGAACAGAACACCACTTCGCTTAGACTCCATTCTGCTCCAGTGACAGTGCTGCTCCAGAGTACTTTTCGGCACAACACCGGTCCGCGCGCGCATGATTGACAGCTCGCTCACGGGCGAGGGCGGGTCTGTGTTGAAACGCTGCGGTCAATCAACAATCGTGGGAGGGGCGTCCGAGCGTGTGACGTCACAAATACGAACGGCTCAATTTGTGGCAGGGGAAAACATATAAGGAGATTAAAACAAAATCACTGGATGGATTTTTATCATTATATGATGGTTGTGTACAGGCACTGCAACAACACACATTTCAGTTCAATCAACTTGTAAAAGTACATGTACCATTGTATGACCCCTTTAAGTCTATGGCACCCCAAAATATGGATCGCCCATCAGTCATGAAGGCAAATATTCATGACCTATCCCATTTATTATACTTGATGGTGACCAATGTTTCTTGTTTGTGCTTTTACAAAAGTCCATAAGTAAGGTCACTGAAGGGCTGAACGTTGACATCATGTTATCTCTGACCATGTTTGGCCAGAGAAGTGACAACATTCTGGATTTGAGTGCATTTGTAAATAGAGAGTCTGTTGTGTCTGTGTCTCTGCACACAGCGTGCACTGTTCACGCTGCAGACCCTAGGGTCCACTTAATGTGGTCTAGGTATGGTGTGCAGGAGGTGGTGGGGAACAGAGGGAGTCTATTCTCAGCTCTGGCAATGAACGAGACTGCCAACTTCTCCAGCAACATTGACCACAGGGGTATTGATATCTCCAGGGCACTTCGGGGGGTGTTTAGGGAGAGTGCGCTTGGATACAAAGTCACGTTTGTACAATTATATGCTTCTACACCCCACAACAGGATTAAAAAGGTCAGTGTGCATCCAGTCAGTGGGTGCTTGGTGACCTGTGGACCGTGTCACCCAAAGCACCTGAAGAATATGTGGAGTAGGGCAGACACATATCTGACGTACATGTCGTCAGATATGTGTCTGAAGTTCGGGCCTACTGTTAGGGTTTGAATTGAGCAGGTTGCTCTCTTTGAGGGAGAGATAAACCATGTAATGGACAGTGAGTCCACATTCGATGAGGAGGTGTTGGGAAATTTGCTAAGGAACAAGGCTTTACTGGTTCCCTTCACTGATGTTGCCCCTGATGCTGGGGTCATGTGCATTGTTTAGGATGTGGCCAAGCACATGGTGGCTAAACTGAGGTCACTCTTTGAAAACCACACTGGCAAAGGAGGCTATGAGCAGACATGGGCGGCATTCCAATGTGAGCTGGGTCTGGAGGAGCTGTTCTTTTGCCACCCATTCTCCCCATGGGATTATGCTTACAGTGCCAGTCTGGGCACCAGCTCTAACCAGAGCAAAAGCGCCACATGTCAGCGGGGATTTACTGGTTTGGCCCCAACCAGCAGTGCAACTGCTGGAGTTGCTCCACCTCCGCTGCGTCACTGGACATCTAACCAGATACAGCAGAGTAGAATTGAACGGCTGAAGCGGTCAGAGCTGGCACTAGTGTTGTTGGGGCAGAGCTGGTCATGCTTCTGCTCTGATCTGTTTGAGCCCTGCAGAAAAGAAGCTGCCCGGGGACACTAAAAGGCTTCATGACCATGGGTCAAGGAGGTCCTGCTCAGGCTGCCGTAAGCTCTGAAGGACCAGGAGCTCATTAGGGTCATGAGTTTCATCAGCTCTATTGGGCTCATTCAGAACGGGAACTTCATCAGTTTTGATAAACTGAGAGTCCTGCTTGAGGAGCTTCCTGTGACCCAGGCACGGCTAAGGAAGGACGTTGCAGGTCTTGTCCCGATTTTTGTTGCCACGCGTATATGGTATGAAGCTGTGGGCCTTACACGAGACTATACCATACAAGCTGCGCATCACAGCTGCTTTTGAGCAACAAAAGGTTTGTGCGGCAGAGAAAATCATGTCAGAGCCTGTGGAAGAGGAGTGTGCTGAGGTGGAGAATGTCAGAAAGCTGGTTCCACGCTATCTCCCTGCTAGCTGCTCCCTCTACTGGACCAGCATGGAACTGGCATTAGTCAATGTCGATGCTGAAGTGCCTTATAAAGAGGCATATGCACTAGGGCTGTGAATCTTTGGGTAGGCAGCGAATCGTTTCGATTCACGATTCATAGGTTTTCGATTCGATTCAAGAACGATTTTTGCAAATTCAGAAAGATTCGATTCGATTCACATTAAAATTCGATGCGATTCGATTAATTCGATTCGATTCTTCATTTTTTTATATGCATTCATAGGATTATTTAAATGCTTCCCCCAATGGGTCTTAGTCAGGGTGTGAATTACACAGCTGCCTTCGGGGGTCAGAGAGTGAAAAAAAAAAAACGAAAAAAAAAAAAACGTCATTTTGTCTATTGTTCACGTTAGTTCATGTTAGTTTTTAATTAATCTATTATTATAAAAAATATTTCCAAAGCCTATAAATTAGCATTTGTAGAAATGTAAACCAAAATTTAAAAAGGCTTTAAAAGTATTTTTAGTTCATCATGCTAACTATTTTGTAGGATAGTGTTAATGGATACACAACCTTAAAGTGTTCCTGGTACATTAAACATCCTTCCATTGTGAGACTAAAAATACCATGAATTTTCCCAACTAAACCTTAACTAACTTTTCCTCATGGAATCTTTGTTCTCTTTATACTGGACATTTTCCTTGCGATTCTGAAAGAAAACGCGGTTTGCACATAGTAACAAGTAATATGATATAGCACAAGTAACGCCGGGTGTCTACTTGTGCTATAGTAACGATTATGAATGCAACTTTAATGCGCATATGATTGATGGATAAACCACGCGCTCTTAATTCAGTGTAATTAATGTTGTAGTTATTTCATCAGTTTTCTTCGTACATTCAGTTTAACGACATTAAGCTACATTTCATTCATTCATGATTAATCGGAAGCGTGTGCATTTTAGAGACTATTATATGTTTTCTGTTTTTCTGAAAGCACTGAATCGCTATAGAATCGCAAATTATTCGATCCTTAGCACTTTAAATCGAATTTTGACCGAAAAAAACGATTCACGATTCAAAATACACGTTTCAAGATCGATGCATATGCATCGTCAGGATTTGTAATCGATGCATCGAGAAAACAAATGAATTGTTACACCCCTACTACAATGCACAATGCCAGTCAAGCGGCGTTTGATTCAAAATACAGAATATTGCTGTAAATTTCAAATCTACACAGAGCCATTTGTGATCTTCAACGGTCGTGTCGTCGACTTTCGCGTAGCGGCAAGAGGAGTGATTCTCAACTCTGTGGTAAGTGACTTATTATTTCAGTTTCTTATTTTTCATGTTGGGTTACTCGTAGACTATGAAGGTAACGGTATATTCGCGGATCATATTGGTAATCCCGATCACGCATCCTCCGTACGGGGCGCGAGGGAGACTTGGGCGGGGCTTCAGCAGCATGGACGCGGTAGTATTTCACACATCGGGATCTATGGGCTCCTATATTAAGAATTACATGCTTTAATGACAACAGTCGGTATTCACACGAGCTTCGTGTTGATCAGCACACTAAGTCGTGATTATTTTATGGTGTAAATCAAATTAAAATGGGCGCCGAAATGAAAACGCCATTGCTAAAACCTTGCGTCAGACTCACGGAGGATGTGTGTGTCATATAGCCTAACTTACATTCTGAATGGTGCTGTAATACCAGTTTTGTCGCATGTTTAATATGCCGGCGTAAAAATCCCTTACATTTCAGTACGAATATATATATATATATATATATATATATATATATATATATATATATATATATATATATATATATATGTATGTATTTTAGCTATAGCCTACAATGTGTGTAATTTGCTTATTGTTTGTGTAACATTATAATGCCTTTGTTAATTTTATTTAAAAGAAAGAGTTCCTGCACTCTGAATATTAAAATATAGTTTAAATGTAAAAAGCTGAAAAATAAAAATGGTATAGTAAAAAATAAACTATTGTCACATGTGGTGTATTGTTTTAGGAGACACTTTGACAAATGGACACTGGAAGTTGTGTGTGAGTGTAACGCTTCTCGTCCGAAAGCACTCAAATTACAGGCGGACACGGAGAACTGCGTTTCATGCGTTGTTTTACTCACCATTTTCAGCATCGATAAACTTCTCTGCTGGAGGTGGGGGTGTGGTCTCACAGTTGAAAGGGCAAATGTCCACTAATTACTCGTCGCCTCAAGGGGTCACAAAACAATTATTAAATAAAACAAAACAGTAATTTTGGTGAAAGATATAACATTTATAGTAACATTTTTCAACCCTGTTACATCCACCCCTGCTGAATTTCTCCAAAATAGTATAACTATCAGTAACAAAATACACACAAAGATTCATCAAGACAGGTTTCAAAGAAAAACAACCACCAACTATCAAAGTATCCCATAAGGATGAAATGAGAAGAGACTGGCGCCATAGTCTCAACCCACAACTGGCTGTAGGATGCCCATTTTACAACCCACTACCCTGCCACAGATAATAGAATACAAGTGTGCACATTTCCTTGCAACTTCTGGAAAGGAAAAGAAAGAAGATGAAAAAAAAAAAACACTTGTTCACACAGAATTAGAACATTCACAACCAAAAATCTTGTCAGCTACTAACACTACTCTCGAAGAGCTTGAACAACAGACTTACAAATGGTTTTAACATAACCTTTAGGGTCATAACTTAGACCTTGTCTTGACATGGTATATATCAGTCGGTTCACCGGCCTAACAACACGTCCAAATCGGGATGTTACTCGAGCAAAACCACTTGGTACGTCATCATTGACTTGCTCTTGAACTGACTGACTACCACTTGAATCACACTGCAGGTTTGGTGGTGATGTAATAACAGAAGACTGCTCTGAACAAGTAGTAAGTCCAACTGACGGCATTCCTTCCATCACATCAGAATCATTGGTTACTTTGACGGGATAAGACACTTCGCTGGGTAAACCAGGATCAGCCCGATTAGAGCTATCATCAGGTAACTGAGAAACCCATTCCATAGTCCTATCGACACAGTCCGTGACACATGAACCTGAACAAGCTGCTTCTGTGCATTCACAGACATCAGATTTGTCTAATATAGGCACAGATTCAGCTGGAATGGGGACAACACTCACACATTCATCAACAGACGTCCTATCACCATCAACATCAAGACTTGCATTGACAGTCCCATCTGAACAACTGCCATTAGAGACTCCACCAACAGAAGTTCCATCTTGAATGCACAAATTGGTGTCATTCAAAGGGGGATTCTCAATTGATGAAGGAACATCAACTTCGGCATAACTTGAAGAGGTCAGAGATCCTGAATCATCATAGCGGACATCAGTCACTGGAAGAAAGTTGGCCAATAACAACAAGTTACGGTGAACTACTTTTTCCTGGCCAGTGACAGTATTACGAATTCTGAATGTGTTTGTGCTAGGAAATTTTTCAACCACAGTATAAACAGTTGATTCCCAACGATCAGCAATTTTTCTCTTCCCCCTTTCAGCACGATTGGCCAATAGCACGCTATCAGCGACGTCAATATCAGACCCTTTTGCCTTTCTATTGTACAACACAGCATGGCGCTGTTGCTCCTTAGAAGCGAGTCTTTGAGCTATGTTCATAGCTGCAGAAAGGTCCTTTGACAAGGCGGACACATACTTAGAGAAATCTGTTAATGTTGAATCACTCAAAACAATTAGAAACATCATATCCACAGGCAGACTGGGGACCCTCCCAAACATGAGATAAAAAGGGGCGAACCCTGTAGTCTCATGCACTGTACAATTATACATAAAGGTGAGAGACTGTAACCGTCTTGGTCAATCATGTTTTTCGACAGGAGGTAATGCGCGAATCATATTACCAAGCGTCCTGTTGAAATGTTCAACAGCACCATTCCCCATTGGGTGATACGGGGTTGTATGAGATTTCTTTACACCTGAAACTTTGAGCAGTTCACTGTAAGGTTACTTTCGAAACTAGCTCCTTGATCCGAGTGAATTCTCTCCGGAAACCCGTAGACACAGAAGTATTTATCCCATAAAACCCTAGCTACCTCCTTGGCTGATTGATTTTTACACGGGAAGGCCTGTGCCAGTCTAGTGAAATGATCAGTCACAACAAGGACATCAACAGATTTGTTTTGTGAATTTTCTGCGGACCAGAAGTCAATGCAGACAATCTGTAAAGGCCTGCCGGACTGTATATTTACCAGAGGAGCTCTGCCATCAGGTTCAACAGTCTTACTAACGACACATCGCTGGCAATGACGCACATATTCGCGCACATCCCTGTCTAAATGCAACCAGAAAAAACGTTCTCTCACCAGGCTGAGGGTTCTGAATTGACCCTGATGACCTGCGTGGTCATGAGTGCCTTTCATCACCTCAGCTCTGAGAGAGTCGGGTACCACAAACTGAAACCGCTTCGTCCTCATCAAACTGTCCCTAGACAACCTGTAAAGCACGCCATCGACAATCTTAAGTTTCTCCCAATGCTTCAAATATCTTACAACTGCAGCAGGCTCATTCGCTCTCTCTCTCCTCGAGGGCCTACGGCATCTCTCCACATACTCCAAAACACGAGAGAGAATTCTGTCACTGTGTTGTTTGTCACAAAGTTCACTCACCGAATAAGCAGGGGAAAAGTCAAAATCAATGTCGACCATCTGGGGAAAACTCTGCAAATTCGTCAGAGCGCGGACTCGAAAACCAGCTTCCCACTCATTGTGAGACTGCAGAACTGCTGAAACAATATCACTTGACACATGTAGAATTCTGGGCAATAGAATTAATGCTAGTGAATTGATCAGCCCCATTCGCTGCCTGCCTAAAAGCATTCTGCACATGTAACCCCTCCACCCGGGTCCCACTCAACCCGCTCCGAGCGGGCCTCGAACCCGGGTCTCCGGCATGAGAGTCAGGCGCTCTAACAAGGAGGCTAAAGACTGCAGCCTATAGCATCTGTCGCCAGAGCGCCTATTGAGATCAGAGGAGTGAGGTTTACTCGCACAGCAACTACTAGCTGGCCTCCGTTACACACAGAGCCATCAGACATCTCCTTCATATTGCACCTAAGATGATGAAACGATTCATTCAGCAACCTGTATCCCACATTCACAAAAGGCACACGGCTCAAAGCATCAGCAACTGAATTCTGAGAGCCTGGGACATATTTGATGTCGAAATCATAGCTGGCTAACTTCGCCACCCATCGCTGCTCACAACAATCCAATTTTGGCTTTGACAATAATCGCTGACCCATATTATGACTGTGCAGACAGTGAATTTGTTGCCTCTTAGCCAATGGCTAAACTTGTCACACACTGCCCATTTTAAGGCCAGAAATTCTAATCTATGAGCAGGATAGTTTCTCTGAGACCGAGACAGCGATTTACTAGCGAACGCGATTGGCCTGGCAATAGTGTCACCCTCTTGCACTTGAGAAATCACAGCCCCAACGCCATCCAATGAAGCGTCAGTGGAAAGTACAAAAGGCTGATCAAAGTTTGGATGTGCTAGAACCACACTATTAAGCAGGGACGACTTCAACATCTCAAAGGCTCTGACATGGTCATCAGTCCAGTGCTCACGACTCAGCTTATGGCCCTGTGAAGATCTCTTCAACCTCCAACCTCCCTTAGACTTTCTCGTCTGCCCTGTAAGCAATTCAAAGAGAGGTCTAGCAATGGATGAGTAGTTGAGTATGAAGTACTGGTAATAATTTACCATGCCAAGAAATGACCTTATATGTTTTTGACTAGGAGTCACACCATCCTGTTCCATCAGATCAGTGCTAGTCATTCTTGCAATACTCTCAACTTTACAAGGGTCAGTAGAGACACCTATCTCATCAACTATGTGCCCAATAAACTTCACTGACTTTCTGAGAAGATAACATTTCTTTGGTGCCAGTTTCAAGTTGTGCCCACGCAATCTGCTAAAGATCATTTCTAGTCGCTCCAAAGCAATCTTCTCATTAGGGGCGAAAACAAGTAGATCGTCAAGATAACAGAGAAGACTTAAGAAGTTCTGATCACCAAAAATTATCATTCATATCATCATATCATTCTCATAAAACTACCCGGACTATTACATAAACCCTGTGGAAGGCGGTTATATTCGTATAGCCCCATCGGGGTTGTGAAAGCCGAGTATTTCCTATCATCAACATGCAAGGGCATGTTGTAAAACCCCGACGTGAGATCCATGGTGCTGAACAAACAATTACCACCTAGTGCAGCCAAGCAATCAGCCTGGTGGGGAAGTGGGTATGCATCTTTGGACGTTCTTTTATTCAGCCACCGAAAATCAGTGCAGATACGTAGGTCCCCATTCTTTTTCCAAACCAACACCAGTGGAGAGGCAAATTCGCTGGTAGACTTACGAATTATATCTCTCTCCTCCATCTCATTAAGAACTTTGCGCAGAACCTGATACTGACTCGGGGGCACTCTCCGGTAAGGCAAACGAAAAGGTCTGGCATCAGTAAGGTGAATTCTGTGCATGAATCCCTCAGCCTTACCACAATCAAGGTGATTGCGGGAGACAATATTCTCATACCGCAAAACGAGGTCCAGAAGTTGTTTCCGACAACCTTCAGAAACCTCACATGAGCCGATGTCCAGCCCACCCAGACCAACACGCAGCAGCTGCTCATTTAACTCATTCTCCCCTCTACCCTGGCTTGGTGAGTCGTCAGCCACCTGAGAACAGCTCAACAGAGAAACATCTTTACCAGTAGGTACAACATCTTCCATATCTTCAAGTGCCACACATGCAAACACGTCAGCGATCTTTGCATTACGTCTCAACAATATTTGCTGATGAGACATGTTAATGAGCTTCAGTGGAACCCACCCGTCACCCCACAAAGGCGTGACAAGTCTGGCCACTAACACATGTCTGGGAGCTGATCTGGAAGTGGTAGGTTCAGTTATCACAGTACTACCTGGGGAAATGGCACAAGACTTATCCAACATTCCCCACAACTGGTATTCACGACCGGGTTCTAGACACACTGCTGAAGCACACCTGACTGTACCAATCTTGTCAGGGATTTCCCCACCCTTCCAACGTTCCACCCCTGCCAACATGGAAAGAAACTGTTCAGATTCTAAATCGGCATTCCGACATGGAGAAGACAATGCTTTCCAGTATGCAGCACAACGTTCAGATTGATGGATCATATGTTTGATTACGTTTGTTCCGATTATAAGTTCATCCGATTGGCCTTGAACAACCAGAGTAGGCAGCACAATGATCTTACAGCCGTACACTTCCATTTCAACATCATAAGCAGATTTAGGCTTCACTCGACTACCACCACAGCCTATTAGAACTACATCAAAATTGGATTCATTCTCTTTTTGCAACACACCAGCATCGAGGAGTTTGGCCTCAGCCCTTTCACTCATTGTACAGGCCATTGACCCGCTATCGAGCATGCCACCAAGAGTAAACTTGTTCCCCACGATGACCGGTGTGTAAAACAAACTATCGCTTCTGCATATTGTGCTGGTGTTCTGCACAATCACATTTTCAATCGAATCACAAAAGTCTTTAACCAACGCAAATGCATCCTCAACATCAGCTATATGGGAGTTGTCGCTTAGACCCGTACATCCCCCCACCATATACGAGTCCATTAGTTTCCCCCAGTCGGACTGCGCTGACCAGACACTCTGTGTGGACATGCATTGTGTGAGTGCCCTGAGGAAAAACAAGAGAAACACAGTCTTTCTCTAAGACAATGAGTTTTGGTGGAATGTGTTCGCGATTTACAGACATCACATATTCTCATTCTATCACCATGTCTAAAATCAGCACTGTGCGAAGGATGAACATTGTTATTTTGTGCCACCTTCTCTAGCACTTGTTCCAGCATACTCATCATACGGCTGAAAATCTCCCCATCAGTCTTTCGCACACTTTGTGCCATGGAAGAGACCGGATCAGTACAATGGGCACCACATGGCTTACTGTCTGCAGATAGGGAAACATTAGAACAGCTTGTCTGTGCATTCAACAGACAATGTTCAGATGGCTGTGATTGGTCATCGTACTGAACGACAGCAGCAAGGTTACGGAGATGAGGACTACTCTGTCTCAGTGGTGCTCTTTTTTCTCTCTGGTAATCATCCAGCCGTCGCTGAATGTCCCTAGCATTCCACTCATCAATCAGCTTGCATTTAAAGAGGCATGATAACTCAGGGTCAGGGCAGTGTTTCACAATCATACGCGCCACCTCCATGCTAATATTATCCATAACTCTACCCTGTCTGCGCAACCCTTCCTCAGCCAAATCAGCTGCTTTGATAAGCCTGATCCAGTAATCGACTGGATTTTCTTTAGGCTCTGGACATGTTGAATAAAAATCAGCCAGAGGCAAACAAGAAGAAGCATCGCTGAAGTACTTGAGCAGTATGGAATAGATTATGTCAGGGTTATGCACCACATCCAAAGAAACATCACTCCTCAACCCAATTTTAACAATGCCCCTTGCCTTGCCCATTAATCTCGACAGTATCTCATCAGCTTGGTCGGATATTGGACACTTCTGTTTGTTTAGTTGAGATTTTGTCAACTCAATCCAATCATAGATAGAGTATTTATCAGAGCCGTCACCTTTAAATGCCACTGGTTCTCTGTCTGTTTTAACATGAACTGTGACTTGAGGCGTATTTTGACTGATCTTCTCGGAGCCCGCATCTCTAGTAACTTGTGGGTTAGAATTTGCATTCACAACTCCTGTTTCAGCGAGTCTAGCCATGATTGAATCACCTATCTGGGTCCCGAGTCTACCCATCATATCTGTCAATTGTTTCAATACATGGTCAGTATTGTCAGCTCTTGGAGTGGAAACAAAAGGCCCATCCCCCACAAATTGTCTCCTCAGATTTGTTGTAGTATGTCCACGCCCTGTACCCCTTTCACTATCACACATAAACTGGAGATTGCCAACCCCTCCACAAAATGACTCACTGCGTGTCATGCCACCATTATTCATCCCAGAAAGTAAAACACCCCTCCCTCTATGGACAAATGGGCTAGCAGCATCATAATCTGAAGGAAATTTCTCAGCCATTAATTCAAAGTGGATGGGAGAGGGTAAAGAAAAATAAATAAATAAATAAAAGAATTAAAATCTTAAGTAAAAAAAAAGTAAAATCTTAAGCGTTGTTTACTCACCATTTTCAGCATCGATAAACTTCTCTGCTGGAGGTGGGGGTGTGGTCTCACAGTTGAAAGGGCAAATGTCTACTAATTACTCGTCGCCACAAGGGGTCACCAAACAATTATTAAATAAAACAAAACAGTAATTTTGTTGAAAGATATAACATTTATAATAACATTTTTCAACCCTGTTACATGAGGAGAGCATTCAGCCCATCTGAAGGTCCTGCCATACTGTTCACTTCATATTACATATTCAATCAGGAGGAGGCAGCCTGCACCTTGGAGTTCATTTATAGGTAATGATTGAATTCTTAACAACCTCAGTACATTTTACACATGTATTAAATATCAGAACTTGCCTTTAGATATTATCTGTTGAGTTAATGAGTTAAATCAGGTGTTTTAATAAAACTAACTGGGAGGTCCTCATGACTGGAGTTGAGAAACACTGCTCTAACAGATATGGTCCAATTTCAAAAACATGATTACAAGCATCAAAAACTTAAAACCAATCTCAATTACATATGGGCTCCTTGCACGTAACTACTCCCTTACCGGAAATGCGGCCTCGTCTTTTCCGGCGCTATTCTACACTGTGAGATGAGATGTTTACAAGAGTTGCCGAAACTTACAATAACGGACGTAAATCGCCTGTGTAAGTCCTCCTCCAAATCACCTACCAGCAAATTAGAGAGAAGGGCTTTAAAATGTATGCCTCTTCATATATCCACGGATATGAAGGTAAGTCTATATATCTCAAACTTTATGGCTTACGTTAGTTTGCTAGCTCCCCTTAGGCTAATAAACAACCCCGGGCTGACAGAATATGCGTGTTATAATGCTGTACTGTTTTCTAGTATTAGGCGGAAAATGTCTGTTATGTACGCCTTCAAACAGGAAGAGAGCGTGCCGTATTTACCCGTTGCGGATATGACGTCAGGTTGCTATGTGCAAGGAGCCCATTGTCTGTTTCCTGACCCTTTAGGTGCTTTGTATGTATCAATCCAGAGAGAGTCCTGAACAAAGAAGAAAATTGCCATCTAAAACGACAGGGCAAATGGTACAGAAGAAACGGGTTGCAGTAAACCCACACGTTGCCACTCTTCCCAGCAAAGTGGTGGGTTATCAGTGGAATTTCTGAAATGTAAGTAGTACACACACACACACACACACACACACACACACACACACACACACACACACACACACACACACACACACAAATATCTATTTTTCCTTTAATTGTAACCTTTTAATATTCTCTATGTCGCTAAATGTATCTGTCATCCCTCTATCTGTCTCTGACTGTATCTGTCATCCAAGGCCCCAAGTGAGTTAAGTGAGAGACTTAAACATTATGTTTGTAAATTATCCAATATATTGTCCTCTTTGTTCTTTTCAATATTTCTAGCCAGTCTTTGCGTCCTGTGATGAAACTTTTTTGGACCAAAAGTTTGACTCACTTGGGGCCTTGTTGTTTTGCCATGGTTTGTTCAAGAAGTGGTGAAAACTCATCAGCATCCTTGTGGTTTTTAGAACCGTTTTAGTATGACCATGTTGGTTAACTTGTGGCTATACAGTAATGCATTTAGCCTTTTTCTTCTTTGTGTGAAATTATGTGTAATATATGTTTTAATGAATTAAAAAACATTTAATGGGTTAGTTCACCTACAAGTGAAAATTTTGTCATTAATTATTCACTCTCATTTCATCCCAAACCCGGGATATTCAGGGATAGAAAGCTCTCTGATTTCATCAAAAGATCTTCATTTGTTTTCTGAAGATGAACGAAGGTCTTACGGGTTTGGGATGAAATGAGAGTTTAATTTCATGTACATTCATTATTATTATTTTTGTAATAATACAAAGTAATATGACAATAATTTGGGTTAAAGTTTTTGACAATATTTTCTTTCAGATTTGTAAGTTATATATTAAATAAAATTTGAACTGTTTTTCAAGATTAACAAGTGTCAAAGTTTTTTTTTGTTAGGTGAATTAAGTTATGCATTCTACAGAACTTTATGCAGTTAAAAATAGTTTAGAATGTATGCAGTTAATAGTTTAAATGTAGAATTCAGCTGCCATTCATTAATAGGCAGCAATCAGAAAAATATATTGAATATACTACATTTTATGTACTTCCTCTCGATATACAAATACACAGTAGTTTACTGAAAAAAAAATACAGCCATTTAACAAATACTGTAATCCGAGAATACAGGGAAATACTGTAAATTAAATTACAGAACCACTACTGTAAAAATTACAGTAACTGGCTGGCAACCCTGCTGCCAGTATTTTAATGTAAAATTTACAGGTATTTTTTAACAGTGTAATTATTTAGAAAAATGGCTGTTATACATCAAAATCAATCAAATTTTCGGCAAATTCTGCTTGAGTCACATGACTACTGTTACATCACTCCTAGATCAGTAGTTAAAGTATAGTATGGTTAAAGTATGGTATAGTCCAAAGCCGTGGTACAATGAGCACACCCGGGCCCTTAAGAGAGCAGCCAGAAAAATGGAGCGCAACTGGAAGAAAACAAAACTAAAGGTATTTCGGATTGCGTGGAAGGAGAGCTCAATTACTTACAGAGAGGCTTTAAAAGATGCTAGATCTGATTATTTTTCAAACCTATTAGAAGAAAATAAACACAATCCTAGGTATTTATTTGAAAAAGTGACTAAACTAACGAAAAAGAAAGCTTCAAGCCCAGAAGTTTCCAAGAAACACAGCAGTAATGAGTTTATGAACTTCTTCACTTATAAGATCGATAATATCAGGGACAAAATTATAGCTATGCAACCGTCTACTACAGTATCACATCAGACAGTGCAGTGTAGTCTTCATGATGAAAAACTTGATTCATTTGTTCTTGCAAAATCCCACCGCTGCCACCCTCCGATAATAACCGGCCATTCCTAAGAATCTACGAAGTTCTTTTCGCGTAGCAGGAACAGGAAAATCAGCAATTGCAGTTACTTTTGCCTCCATGGGTCGAACTTGACCTTGACCCACTTCTTTGCCCAAGTACGTAACCGTAGCTTGGCCAAACACACACTTCGCCAAGTTCAATGTCAGTGAAGCTTTCTCAAGGCGCTCAAATACCTCTCTTATCGTTGACGTATGTGCAGACCAAGTAGACGAGTAAATCACGAGATCATCTAAATATGCGTCACAGTTACGGACACCTGCAAGCACGATGTTAATGAGCCGCTGAAAAGTGGCTGGGGCGTTGCGCATCCCAAACGCCATTACGCAATATTGTAGAAAATCATCTTGGGTCACAAAAGCAGAAATATCGGAGGCGCGCCCTGTTAGCGGCACCTGCCAGTAACCCTTCAGCAAATCTAATTTACTGACAAATTTAGCGGTCCCCAGGTTGTCTACACAATACGAGGTAACGGAAAACAGTCAGGAACAGTTACAGAGTTTACCTTTCGGTAATCTGTGCAGAATCTAGCGGAGCCATCACTCTTAGACACGAGTAGACAAGGTGAGCTCCAAGGACTAAAACTCTGTTTGGCCAAACCATGTTCACACAAATAGTCAACTTCACTCTTGATCACTGAACGTTTAAAAACATTCGTTCGATAAGCATGTTGCTTAATAGGAACAGCATTACCCACGTTGATGTCATGTTCTAAAATCGTAGTGCGAGAAGGAACATCATTAAATAACGAAGGAAAGTCAGAAATGATTTCTTTCACATCATTACTCTGAGACTCGGACAGATGAAACAGGTGAGAATTTAAATCAGCCAGTAATTCAGAATTCTTCAACCTGGCACACTGCTGAAATGTGTGTCGTATTAAAACTCCATCATCTTCCTTGTCAGGTGTAGAAATAAAATCAAACGACTCACACATAAGCGCAGCAGCACAAGATGTATTCGACTCATTTACTTTCGGAACATCTTGCAATGACTCTCGAACAAGATACGCCTTCAGCATATTTACATGACATACGCGAGATTTCTTCCGGCGATCTGGAGTACGAATCACATAATCAGTGTCACTCATTTTCCGAAGCACTTCATATGGACCTGAAAAGCGTGCAGATAAAGCAGAACCAAGGACAGGCAATAAGACGAGCACCTGATCTCCTTCCTTAAAATGACGTTGAACAGTTTTACGATCGTATTTACTCTTCATCGTCACCTGGGCATGCAACAATGAATCTCGTGCCATAGCGCAAGCTTTGTGCAATCGCTCACGAAATCTGCTCACATAGTCCAACACTGTGGTTTTGACACTCGATTTGTGATCTAAAATATTCTCTTTAAGCATCTTTAACGGACCCCTGACAGTATGCCCGAAAACAAGATCAGCAGGACTAAATCCTAAACTGTCTTGTACCGCTTCCCTAGCAGCAAACAAAACTAACGGGATGCCCTCGTCCCAGTCTTTACCTGTATCCATACAGTATCGACGCAACATCGCTTTCAGGGTCTGATGGAACCGTTCCAAAGAACCTTGAGATTCAGGGTGATAGGCACTTGAAATTCTGTGAGAAATATTCAAAGTCGTTAACACTTGTGTGAAAATCTTTGACAAAAAATTCGTACCTTGATCAGACTGTACAATCTTCGGTAGACCAAACATTGAAAAGAATTTTACGAGCGCGCTGCTGATCACCGGTGCCGTGATCTTTCTCAACGGAATCGCCTCCGGAAAACGCGTCGCTGTACACATTACTGTAAGCAAGTATTGATTACCAGATTTTGACTTGGGTAATGGTCCAACACAGTCTACAATAACGTGCTCAAAAGGCTCTCCCATGACTGGAATAGGAACCAGCGGTGCGCGCGGAATCACCTGGTTCGGCTTACCCGAGAATTGACAAGTCGTGCAGGTTCTACAAAATTTGGCTACATCAGCCTTCATTCTAGGCCAAAAGAAATGTCTCAATATTCGATGGTATGTTTTCTTAATGCCTAAGTGACCAGACAAATCATGATCATGAGCGAGTGAAAGTACTAGGTGTCTGTAACACGTCGGAATGACAATTTGGGTCACAGAAGACCATTCTGAATCACTCACATCAGCACACCACCAACGCATCAGTAACCCGTTCTGCAAATAGTAAGCGTTTCTCTTCTTTTGCGCCTCTTCCACGGAAATGACAGAAGAGAAACACTTACGCAGAGAAAAATCCTCTTTTTGTGCCACAACAATTTTCTCACTAGTGACTTCTAATTTCAAATCATCTGATTTCAAAGAAATGACTGCGCCATCGGGCTTACCTGCATCAGGCATCGGAGCATCGTTTACAAACATAGGTGCTATGAAAGTGGAGGATAAATCATCACCATCAGCAAACTTACGAGCCTGCACTCGCGTCACAGCGCAAACAGGAAAAACCTCAGGGAATTTCTCTAACATTTCATCAGTGCCATCGGTCAAAATAGGTTTATCACAAACCTCTAATAGCGGTACAATTTTACCACCTGCAATATCATTACCAAGAATGAAGTTCACTCCATGCACTGGTAAACTATCACGAACTCCAACCTTCACAAATCCTGCAAACAAATCGGACTTCAGGTGAATCTGATGCAAAGGAACTTTCATAGTGCTCATCTCAAGACCACGTACTAACACATGACTTCCACAAAAAGTACGTTCAGAAAACGGCAACGCGTCAGCTACTATAAACGATTGCATCGCTCCGGTATCACGCAACATAGTAACTCTGACTGGATCAGGAGAATGTTCGCTAATAGACACAAATCCTTCCATCAAGAAAGGTTGATAACTAACATCTAAAACGTCACAGTTCTCATAATCTGTGCGATCAACAGTCTTCACAAACGCGACACTTTTAGTACTGACACCTTGCTCTTTGCGCTTTAAAGCTAGACAATCAGCAATGAGGTGTCCCGGTTTGCGACAGTAAAAACATTCTCTGCCTTCTTTAGCTTTTGGAACATTTTTCGAACGCCACTGATCTCTCAAAACAACAGGAACATGCGAAATGTTGTCAGTCCGAGCAGGAGCAAAAACATTCTTGTGCGTAAGCGCAAACTCATCCGCACAAACAGACGCCTGTGACACTGAAGTCACCTTCTGCTCGTTAAGATAGACAACAATACGATCGGGAATACAATTTTTGAACTCCTCTAACAAAACCAACTCACGAAGAGCACTAAAATCTGCTACTTTATTTGAGGTGCACCACCGGTCAAACAACAAACTCTTCTCCCTCAACATGACATCATGACTTTTTGCGTAAACATACACGCCACTTTCAAGTCAAGTGGCGTGTTATTTATACGCATTTTGAGCTATCCGCGTGTATGCGTGTATATCTACGCCGTTATGTCCGAGTGATTCCGCGTGTATGTACACGCTGTTAAAAATCCGAGCGAAATAAAGCCAAATTTTGATATACATCTGGGGGAGCGATATTTTTCTTACTAGGATGGTAGGGAAAGACTCAAAAATGGTATTAACCAGTGACGGGTAGGTTTAGGAACGGGGTTGGGGTAGGTCATATATTTTTTTATACAGTAATGTAACGTTAAGTCAACGGCGTTCATAAACACGCTGAAAAGCCATTATGCGTGTTGATAGCACGCCAAAAATGGAAATACGAATTGGCGTGTCATACATACGCAGTTTCATGAGATCAGTCTGTCTCCCTAGCGAACTCAACAAACGTCTGATTTGAAACCTTTTTGTGATTTCTAAATCGCTGTCTGTACGCCTCCGGTACGAGCTCATAAGCCCTCAAAATTGCCGTTTTAATAACGTCATAGTCTAAGCTATCCTGTAAAGAGAGTGCAGCACATACTTCCTGAGCTTTTCCCGTCAACTTACATTGAAGCAATAACGGCCACACATCTCTAGACCAGTTAAGCATAGAAGCAACTCGTTCGAATACATTAAAGTATGAGTCAACCTCAGCCTCTCTGAACTGTGGTACAAGAGAAATGTGTTTACTCACATCAAACGTCGGACTCACACCTGCCGCGACAGCAACCGGCTGCGCAGGTTGAGCAGCTGATACAGGAAGTGTAGGCGGAACCGGTGTCTCTCTGGCTATTCTCAGGTCCAACTCACGCAGCTTGATTTGCGTGTCCGCCTCTATTTCCAGACGGCGGATTTCAAGCTGCTGATCTAACTGAGCTCTACGATCCTCTGCCCTCTCGCGCTCTTCTCGTTGGATCTTTGCCAAACGTACTCGGAGACGCGCATCACCTCCAGACCCAGTCAGAGTCGGAGAAAAAGGTTCGAAGGGCGGCAAGACGGCTTTGGCTTCGGCACCCTCCGCCGCATCAGTCTCGCTCACTTCCTCCTCACCTAAAGAACCAGCTTCAGAACTCAGAATCTCCTCAGATTTATCAACCGGTTTCAACACCCCCAACTTTATCAGCTGCTGCACTAAGATATTTTTAATATCTCGCTTAAGCTGCTGTTTAGAAACTCTAATTTGGTAATGTTCGGCAACTCTCAACAAGTCATCTTTCCTACACGTACCTAATTGTTCGACCGTTGGTGCACTCACAAAACTATCCAGATCAAAATCAGCCATTCTCACTAAACTTACCACAACAAACGCTAGAATCCACAGAAGCCTCTTAAGATCTTTCATTCAGACAATACCTTCAAGGTTGCTGCTCCAACCCACACACAAGCAACAGCGCCCACAAATTCATCCCAAGAAAATAAGATATCCCTTCAAAAGGAATATCCCACCGCTGCCACCACCAAATGTTACGTGTTTAAAGATGTAAAAGGGGATGATTACATAACATTCATGTGGAACACTGTTGCTGTGTGTGGATGCAGGAAGAACAACCAAGAAACATCAACTAAACGTTAAGATAACGTTTATTCTTTTGAATGAAAGATTGACATGTTCATTTAAATTAAATAACAGAATCGTTTAGAAAGAAAAAATAATATACGAGGAAAACAAGGACAAACAAGAGTGTCGCCAAATTATTGAAATAAGCAAAACATAACTGATATCTAATTTTAAGTTTGCCACTAAACTAACTGCCACCAAAGAAAAATAGAAACAAAACCGAATTCTTCAGCGGAATACGCCGCCTTAATTAAACTACACTAAATATTAACAGAAATACAATAGTGGCGAACACTCCACGCATACCTAACACAACAATGATTCCTACCTCCCGTACTATGATTTCACAACAGAGAACTCAATGCTCCCGCAGTAATCGGATCGGCAATCTCTCAATGTCTTGTCAAAACTCAGGTCAGGCAAAAGCATTTACTCTCAACATCAACAATAAAGACATAATTAAGCGTGAATCGTGATAGTGGTGACTACGTGCTCAGAACGCGCGAGTTGGGTGAGATCTGGCGAGGATCTGTCTTCCTAGTTGTGAATGGGCCTTTTAAACTCATGGCACAGCAGTGGATTGGTCGAGTAGCTGATGACGCCCACACAATGACATCACGTGTCCGCAAACCGCCAATGCTCGGTCACCACCTGAAAGTAATGAATGGAGACAGAACAGAAACACACACACACAAATACAAATACACGTGGAACGTAACAGAGAGGAAGAATTTTGCCGCAACTTGATCCTACAGAATTAGTCAATTACAGGCCGATCTCGAATCTGCCTTTTCTGTCAAAGATACTAGAAAAAGCAGTATCCTCACAACTGTGTTCCTTTTTAGAAAGAAATTATATCTGTGAGGATTTTCAGTCCGGATTTAGACCGTACCATAGTACTGAGACTGCTCTCATTAAAGTCACAAATGATTTGCTCCTATCATCCGATCGTGGTTGTATCTCTCTATTAGTGTTACTCGATCTTAGTGCTGCATTTGATACTATCGACCACAACATTCTTTTAAATAGACTAGAAAACTATGTTGGCATTAGTGGAATTGCACTAGCATGGTTTAAATCATACTTATCTGACCGTTTTCAGTTTGTAGCAGTAAATGAAGAGATGTCTTATCGATCACAAGTTCAGTATGGCGTACCACAAGGCTCAGTACTAGGACCGCTGCTGTTCACTCTGTACATGCTACCATTAGGAGATATCATTAGGAAACATGGAATTAGCTTTCACTGTTATGCTGATGATACTCAGCTGTTTATTTCTTTAAAACCTAACGAAACTTACCAATTCACAAAATTAACTGAATGCATGGCTAATATAAAAAATTGGATGACTAGTAATTTCCTACTACTAAATTCTGAAAAAACAGATTCTAATAATTGGACAAAAAACTTCCTCACGTAATAACCTAGAATACTGTCTAACACTTGATGGCTGCTCTGTTAAGTCCTCAACGGAGAATATTTATTTTAGTTTTGAATCGGATCATTTAAAAGTACAAACTCAAGTGATATAAAATATATATTGCTTATGGCTGGGTGAATAGTATTCGCTGAGTTTTGTTTAAGTTTAGAGACGTGCTCCAGAAAAAAAGTTCACGGAGACGGAGAGGCAGAACGCACACCCTGTTTATTTCCTTTATTTTACAAAAGCACATTATTTTATTTCGATTGGATGTGGGCAAATAAAAAAGTAGACATTTAACAGTTTATTTTCTCATTTTTCTTTACTCTATAGCAGTGGTTCCCAACCTTAGTTTAATCAGGTGTGTTTGATTGGGGATACAAAGAAAACACACAGTGTTTGGGGGGGGGGGGGGGGGGGGGGGTATGGGGCAGGGCACAAGGACAGGGTTGGGAACCACTGCTCTACAGGACCAGAAATTATGGTAGTACTTTAAGTCTATTTTTCTGCTATGTGGAAGAAAAAACGAGCAAAACGCATGGGTGCGTTTTTGGTGCCCAGAGGGTTAAAGTGACTTTGATTTGCAAACAGTATAGAATCAAATAAATGTATTGTGTATTCATTTAATTAACTAAATCACAAACACATACCTAGTCTAAACAAAGACATATGCACAAATCACTCATACACACTTGGGTAAAAGGGAAAGTGAAAGAAGCCGAAAAAGAAACTGGGGAATGAATCTATGGAAAGAGTCAATTTAACCATCAGTTTTCTACTTCACCTTGTTAAAAGGGG
Source organism: Chrosomus eos (assembly GCA_036326025.1). Classification (NCBI taxonomy): domain Eukaryota; kingdom Metazoa; phylum Chordata; class Actinopteri; order Cypriniformes; family Leuciscidae; genus Chrosomus; species Chrosomus eos. The sequence goes on from CM070822.1 coordinate 50,222,956, forward strand.
TGCAGTGTGAAAGTAGCCTTGATTTGAAACAGATATACATTTTGTCCACAAACATGGCCTCACATTTACATTACTTTTCATATCTATTTGTGAGTATGATGTTTTTATTGCATTGATCACAATTGAATTGTCTTTCTCCAGAGTGAATGTGCAGATTATTAATGAAATTGCTTCTTTTTCTAAACCTCGTCACACTGAGGAAAGGGCATTTTCTTTCCAGAATGAGTTTGTAAATGCTGTTTCAGGCTTATGTGATATGGGAAATTCATGTCACACTGAAGACACTTGTAAGGCTTCTCTCCAGTGTGAACTCTCATGTGAATATTAAGGTTTCCTTTAATTGTGAAACTCTTCTCACACTGAAGACACTTGTAAGGTTTCTCTCCAGTGTGAACTCTCATGTGAAGCTTAAGGTTTCCTTTAACCGTGAAGCTCCTTCCACATTGAGGACAGGTGAAAGGCTTTTCTCCTGTGTGAGTTCTTAAGTGATACTCAAGGTGTGCTCTGTATGTGAAACTCTTTCCACAGTCATGGCACATGAAAGGCTTCACTCCGATATGATTTTTTACATGATTCTTAAGGTGACTCCTGTCTGTGAAACTCTTTTCACACTGAAAACACTTGTAAGGCTTGTCTCCAGTGTGAACTCTCATGTGAATATTAAGGTCTCCTTTAATTGTGAAGCTCTTTCCACACTGAGGACAGGTGAAAGGCTTTTCTCCAGTGTGAATTCTCATGTGATCCTCCAGGTTTGCTCTGTTTGTGAAACTCTGTCCACATTGATGACACATATAAGGCTTCTCTCCAATGTGAACTTTAACATGATTCTCAAGGTGATTCCTATCTGAGAAACTCCTTTCGCACTGATGACATATAAAACACTTCTCTCCTGAGTGAATCTTCATGTGATGATTAAGGTGTGGTTTACGTCTGAAACTCTTTCCACACTGATCACAAACAAACGGCTTCTCTCCAGTGTGAATTGTCATGTGAGTCTTAAAACTTTCTTTTAGTGTAAAGTTCTTCCCACACAATTTGCAGGTGAAAGGCTTCTCTCCAGTGTGTACTTTCATGTGGGTATTAAGGTCTCTTTTCTGTTTAAAACTATGTCCACACTGAGAGCATATGAAAGGCTTCTCTCCAGTGTGAATTCGCATGTGAGTTTTAAGAGTTCCTTGTAATGAGAAAGTCTTCCCACACAGAGTGCAGGTGTAAGGCTTCTTCCCACTGTGATTTCTCATGTGGGCATTAAGGTCTCTTTTATGTTTAAAACTATTTCCACACTGAGAGCATATGAATGGCTTCTCTCCAGTGTGAATACGCATGTGAGTTTTAAGATTTCCTTGTAGTGAGAAACTTTTCCCACACAGTTTGCAGGTGAAAGGCTTCTCTCTAGTGTGAATTCTCATGTGGACGGTAAGGGATTTTTTCTGTGTAAAACTCTTTCCACACTGAGAGCATGTGAATGGCTTCTCTCTAGTGTGAACTGTCATGTGAGTCTTAAGATTTCCTTTTAGTGAGAAACTCTTCCCACACAGTTTGCAGGTGAACGGCTTCTCTCCAGTGTGGATTTTTAAGTGGATTTTAAGGCTGTCTTTTCGATTGAACTTCTTTCCACACTGTTGGCAGGTCAAAGGCTTCTCTTCAGTGTGAACTCTTATCTGGAGATTACTAGTTTCTGTTTTATGAGTCTGTGAGTTACTAAAAGATTCATCACTAGTCATGAAATCATGACATTTCTCTTCCATTTCATTCAGTTCTCGACTCTCTTCTTTCAGAGCCATCTGGTCTAGGATAAAAAGAAACAAAAACAAGTTAACACTAGTTTAACGGCACAAAGTAACAGACATAAAAACATTTAGACATCTAAAACATTCTAGCATCTAACAGATTCTAGATACTATATGACATTACAGATTACAAATCTACTCAGTTGTTTAGTGGGCAGAGCCTCTTTTTGACATGCTTGTAGAGAAAGGCTTACAAAATAAAGTTACTGGGTTGTCACTTTTCACGTTTTTAGGTTGGTAGATGCACAGGGGACCCGATTATATGGATAGTTTTTGAACACCCTGAGGGAGGAAAGAATGCCTTCTATCAGCTCCTCTCTCTCTCATACAGGGGGAAAACACTGTTAGTACAGAGTATGCACTAACATTTCGTACTCTTACTGCTCAGATGGTGTGGGTGGATGACTCATTTCAACAGTACAAGATACTACTAATCCCCTGTAAATCATTATCATTAGGAAGCATGGCATTAGTTTTCACTGTTATGCTGATGATACTCAGCTCTATTTCTTCACGCCCTGACGAAACTTACCAATTCCCCAAATTAACGGAATGCATAGCTGATATAAAAAATGGATGACTAGTAATTTCCTACTACTTCTTAAAAAAACAGAGATTCTAATTATTGGACAAAAAAAGGTCTTCACGTAATAACCTAGAATACTGTCTAACACTTGATGGCTGCTCTGTTAAGTCTTCGTCGTCAGTTAGGAACCTTGGTGTGCTTTTTAAAAGCAATCTTTAATTTGAAAGTCACATGTCTAGTATCTGTAAAACCGAAATTTTCCATCTTAAAAAATATATCTAAATTACGTCATATGCTCTCATTGACGAATGTGGAACAAGTAGTTCATGCGTTCATGACCTCAAGGCTAGATTATTGTAATGCTCTACTGTGTGTCTGCCCTGCACGCTTAATAAACAAACTACAGCTAGTTCAAAACACAGCCGCTAGAGTTCTTACCAGAACCAGGAAGTATGACCATATTAGCCCGGTTCTGTCAACACTGCATTGGCTGCCTATTAAACATCGTATACATTTTAAAATATTGCTGATTACTTACAAAGCACTAAATGGTTTAGCTCCCCAGTACTTGAGCGAGCTCTTAACGCATTATAGTTCTTCACGTCTATTGCGATTTCAAAGTTCCGGCCAGTTGATAATACCTAGAATATCAAAATCAACTGCTGGCGGTAGATCCTTTTCCTATTTAGCACCAAAACTTTGGAACAATCTTCCTAACATTGTCCGGGAAGCAGATACAGTCTGTCAGTTTAAAGCTAGACTAAAAACACATCTCTTTGACATTGCATACACATAACACATTATAGACTTCTATGATTCAATGTTAGGCTGCATAGATTAGGTCAGCCGGAACCGGGAACACTTCCCATAAATCCTGATGTACTCGTTACATCATAAGAAGAATGCCATCTACGCTAATATTAGTCTCTCTGTTTATCCAGAAGTTTACCGCAGTCCGCCGGATCCAGGCCGTATCTGATGAAGTACCTGCGTCTGGACGCGAGTAGTTTGTTGAGGGTTGGCTTTGTAGGGAAGAACTACATACCTGCGCACATATAATTCAAATGCGCATCCCTATAGAATGAACTCTTAATACGCATGTGCACGCCATCAGCGTTCTCACGGGTTCGCGTTTTTAAAGTTTGCATAGAGAGAACTTAAAGAGTTTTCTGTTAAAACTGTGTCGTGTTAGCGGCCCCTAAGTTAATAACTAATGATCGTTGCGATGGAAGTGAATCAATTAAAACTAACTTTAGCTGGAAAATAACTTTATTCTAGAGCTGTCATAAAGCCAAAACAATCTCTGTTACTTTGATTTCCTATTATCACTGTAAAGCAGCTTTGGAACAATCTACACTGTTATTAGCGCTATATAAATGAAGGTGACTTGACTTGACTAAATCTCCCTTGACAGTGGCAGCGTTAGATGGACGGCCCCTGTGGACCAGTCATGTTCGAAAGCACCACCTCAGACACTATACTGGAAGTTGTTATTCTTCCTATTGAAACCATATGCCTCTTTACCATCCATTCCCCTCACAATCTGGTTGTCCTCTGTCTATCCTGGCTACAGAAACACAACCCTCTGATTTCATGGTAGGAGAAACAAATCATGTGCTGGAGCTCCACCTGTCAGTACAATTGCCTAAATCCAGTCACTCCCATATCAGTGAGAACCACAGCAACCATTACCCATTCCCCGATGACCTTGGTCACATATTGCTGTGGATTTTGTCCCTGATCACCTGGCCTCCCAAGGTAACACTACTATACTCACAATCATTGATCGTTTATCCAAGACATGACGCTTAATACCTTTACCTAAGCACCCAACAGCATTTGAGACAGCTGAACATCTTTTTCACTATGTCGCTTTTATGGATAAGCATAATCAGGGTCCCTACATACAAACCGAAGCATTGAGAACGTTGTAAGTGTACAGACAGTTAAATAAGAAGATATTTTTGAAAGACAATGCAGTTCGCGAAAACAGGCAGGAGCCATCTTTGGAAAACAGTCTTGAGTAGTCGAACCACGAACGCCGAGACAAGTTCTGGCTCGTTCACAACTAACCAGTGCACTTGGCTCGGCGTTCGTGGTTCGACTGCCCGAGACTGTGGCTATTTTGAGCCTTGTTAGTGGTAATAACTAGCGATTTCTATCTTCATTACTCTATGCCCCATATACTAGCGTTATAAAGCTAAACAGTTTTTAGAGATAATACTCTTTACATTCGATAATAATGAAAACAAATCTCAGGGAATGGTTGACTATGTACTAATGTGTAATTAGACCAAAGGTTCATTTTGCACCGGAGTTCTCCTTTAATAAATCCAACAAAGAGACGCATGACGCTGAATGACTGAAGAAAGACTGAGAATGAAACCAACCTGTTTGTTCCTCAGTATCTTCATGTTTAACGCTGAATATTTCTTTAATCTTCACATTTTCACTCTCTTCTTTAATAAATGCCATCTTTGTTTGTTCCTCAGTATCTTCATGTTTGACTCTGAATGTTTGTTCAATCTTCATGTCTTCACTCTCCTCTTTAATAAACGCCATCTTTGTTTGTGTCTCAGTATCTTCATGTTTAACGCTGAATGTTTCTTCAATCTTCACGTCTTCACTCTCCTCTTTAATAAACGCCATCTTTGTTTGTGTCTCAGTATCTTCATGTTTAACACTGAATGTTTCTTCAATCTTCACGTCTTCACTCTCCTCTTTAATAAACGCCATCTTTGTTTGTGTCTCAGTATCTTCATGTGTAACGCCGAATGTTTCTTCAATCTTCACGTCTTCACTCTCCTCTTTAATAAACGCCATCTTTGTTTGTGTCTCAGTATCTTCATGTTGACTCTGAATGTTTCTTCAATCTTCACGTCTTCACTCTCCTCTTTAATAAACGCCATCTTTGTTTGAGTCTCAGTATCTTCATGTTTGACTCTGAATGTTTCTTCAATCTTCACGTCTTCACTCTCCTCTTTAATAAACGCCATCTTTGTTTGAGTCTCAGTATCTTCATGTTTGTCTCTGAATGTTTCTTCAATCTTCACGTCTTCACTCTCCTCTTTAATAAACGCCATCTTTATAATAGTGTCACGTGGATCTCAAGTCGCTTCACCGGGCGTTTTCCTGTGTGTTTGGACACTGTCCTGTTTAAGAGGAGAATAATTAACAGAAAGAAAAACACGTCCAGACTAAGACATTTCTACACTGACCAGTGAAATGTGACCATGACATTAACTTGTGGGTACGTGATATGCAAGATGTAAACAAGTTTAAATGTTGAGGGAACGAAATATTTCTCTCATAGCCACGGGTTAAATGTGTAAACAACCTGTGTGACCATAGCAACCTGGAATTATCATGAAGGGATAGGCCTATATTAATATTTACTTTTAATTAAGGGTGACAAAATAAGGCTGGATTATAGCCTTTTGTATTGCGCGCGATGTTGACCATGACAGCATACAAATGAAGTTTATTATCAATAAATGATAAAAGAATATGTAAGAACATGAAATATTATAGGCCTACATGAAAACACTTGTCCATCCCATCTCACAGCAATTTAAATTCATTCCCGATCGTGTCATTTATTATTAGCTACTATTATTATGCATATTAAATCTAAATAAAATTAAATATATAGCCTAATACAGTAAATTCCCATAAAGTGGACTTCCAGAGAAATTCCTGTGCAACTACAGAAAAAGTCATATATTGAAAGCTTTATTGCCATGTAGGGCTGCAATGACTCCTCGATTAAAGTAGAGTACTCGATTTAAAAAAAATCCTCGATTGCAATTTATCCTTGTCGAGTAACCTGCAAAATACCGGAAGTGGCGCGTGCCACAGACGAGAATCCATGAACCGCATTACACCGTTTTTTCTAAGGCTTAGGACTGACTTCTAATAGTGGAGGATTCGATTCGGAGAGGTCTGATTCGACTATGAACCTCATAGTCGAAGTGTTAGGGTCTGTTCACATATCGCGTCTTTTGCGCGCTCAAGTTCGTTATTTCAAAATAGGCGCGCGGTATCCACCTTTTTCTGCTCTAAACAATGCGCGCCGCCATGACGACGACTCCGGTTGCCTACTTCCGGTTCGTACTGTTTTAGCAGTGAGAGAATGAGTTCGGGCTCTACATGTGCTGTTGTTGGTTGTTTTAACAATCCAAAGAAGATAAAAAATTTTTTTTTAGAAACAGTGCTTTTAGCATAAGATAAAAAGGAGAGAATGCCCATGTCCGGTTCCGTATCAGCTAATATTCAAATGCCAGAGAGTAGACGTTTTTGGTTAGCTGCGCTAAAACTGAAGCATCCACCGAAAAATGTGTATGAATGTTCACACCATTTTGTTGGCAAACGCCTAATACGCTATCAGTAGAGATGGGCATTTCAAGCAAAAATAATTTTCGAAGATCGCTGGGTATTATTCAATTATTATTCGAGAATCGCACCCCTCCATCTGCACCATGATCTGCACGCAGACATGCATAGGCTACACACCAGAGCATATGAGCAAAGCGGTATGACGTTTAAATATAAGTTTAAAAAAAAACTAAAACATAGGTTTTATATTTGTTTCACAATATAATGTTTTTATTTTATTTCATCTATGTTGATTATATGAAAAGGGAGCCGCATGAGATGAGTCAGATAGGAGCATATGCCCATACATCAGAAAACATTTGGAATGGCTCAGACATGATTTTGACCACTTAAGTTTTGTTTTGTAGAAAGCCTTTATTTAAAGTGAATTTCGTTTAGTATAAATTGTATCCTCATTTTAGTCAATGTTTCGTCAACAAATTGCCTGGAATAAAAAATAAGCAGCAAATAGTAGACCATATTCAGGACACGGAGGCGCGTGAACTGGAGCGCATCTCATTAATCAACCGAAACCGAAAGATTTGCCTCAAAGACCTTAAGTAGCCCTATATATAGGGTTAAAAATGTAATTATAAAATAGGCCTATAGAAATGTCTACTTTTAAACAAAATAATTAAAAACGAACAGAAATGGGCTACTCTCTGCTTAGGTTAATAATATGAAGTGTGCATTTCTCTGGGCGCGTTCACTACTGTGAAGATGGCGAGTCTGCATCGTCAACTTTATCTTTGCCGTCGACACTGACAGAAAACACTAGTTTATTAATAAACAATTCATGTTTCATGAATCATGCATAATCATTACTTTTGCCGGTGCTTGTGGCAAGCTTGCGTGCGTTGAGATGCGGAATATAGGCAATAGGCCTATATTACGACAATGGTTTAGCATTCTCTCCCATATTGTATAACATCCAACCCAACTTCAGTCATGCACAGGCAGTCCTACTTATTTCACATATTTTCTAACCAGCACATCACTGCGAGCGTTCTGAGCGAGCGGCGCTTACTCTTCATAAAGCTTAACCGGAAAAGGACAACCGGCTTCCGGTTCAAACCCGCTATGAGTCATGGGTAAATTCGCTAACCAGGAAAAAGGTGGATACAACCAATGAGCAGCAGCACACTACATGCCTGTAACGTCTGGACCACATTTGTTAGCATTTACGGATTTATTGGCTCACAATGGCTTCTAAAAAAAATCATCAAAAGTGTGGGAGTATTTCGAGAAGGTTAAAGATGACCCAAAGAAAGTTGAGGGCAAGTTGTGCCAGCAGCTTCTTTCATATCACACGACGACAACCACCATGCCATGCCGTATCATTTGAAACGGGTAAGGCTTGTTAACTTTACAAACAAAAAACAAACAAACTACCACTCTTTTGTCAATACAGACATAAACCCTATATTATTATTATAATTTTTGGGGAGACGCGTGCGTATTAATGAGTAGCCTACTCTAGCACACACACACACAAGGTCTCTCCTTGTGCGCGCGTGTAATTAATGCGTACTCTAGCACACACACGTAAGGTCTCTCTCTCTCTCTCTCTGTCTCTCTCTCTCTCTCTGTCGTGCGCGTATTGAACGAAACCTATAATGTATAATATAATAATATAATATATATATATATATATATGTGACCCTGGATCACAAAACCAGTCTTAAGTAGCACGGGTGTATTTGTGGGAATAGCCAACAAAACGTGGCTTTGCGCATGCGGTCTGTGTTTGTGTTTGGAGCTCCGTCGAATTGATTCATTAATCCTTGATTTTCTTCTTTACCACTCAATTATAAACAGGCACTTTCTATTTTTATATCGTGTGAACTTATCCTCGATACTATTCCTTGTAAAAAAACAATCGGATTGCTTTGATATCGCTACTTAGATCCAACTTTCCGAATCTCGGCTACTAGCCTTTAGCCCGCTAGCATTTCACGTGTGGCCTCGCGCCTATCGAGCGTCGTCTCATCTTACACCCGTTTCTCTGAAAGCTTCTCTGAAAGTACAGACACACGTTGATTGTGCTTAGAGCCCGCATCAACGGGGCATAAGCACATGCGCGTGCGGTCTGTGTTTGTGTTTGGAGCTCCGTCGAATTGATTCATTAATCCTTGATTTTCTTCTTTACCACTCAATTGTAAACAGGCACTTTCTATTTTTATATCATGTGAACTTATCCTCGATACTATTCCTTATAAAAAAAACAATCGGATTGCTTTACTGTTTACTGTTACTACTAATTTACTGTTCATCTGTTATAATGGCGAACATATCGGATGTGTGTCTAACGTTACCTCTGAGTGCAGGTGAGGACACATTCGAGCTGATTTCGGTACGATTGGAGCTGGAGTCGGTGGAGAAGCAGATTCGTGTTCTGCTGGAGAAGCAAGCCGAGATCGGCGATCAGCGCTTGAAACATCACGCGCCGATGCTCACAAGTCAGTGGTTAGTAACTTTGTGACTTTGACTCCGACTTCGTCTACTCTGTGCATTTCTCTGCCCAGGAGGACGCGATCATCTCTGCCTTCAATCACTCCTGCACCCTGGGTCACGACACGAGCCAGGACCAGAGCAAGAACCTCTCCGCCCCTCCCGGTCTTCGAGATCTCCACCCGGAACCGCTTCTCCCCTCTTCGCGAGTCGGAACGAGTGGCTGTTCTGTCGGACAACATCTCCAAGACGCTACACACCATCTGACTAGTAAGTCAAAGTCCAAATCATAGTCTTTGCTGTCCCAACTTAATTGATATAAGTACCAATGTAGAACATTATATAGAAACTGTGTCTATTCCTCGCTTAGTGAAGCCAAACAACAAATCTACTGTAAGATCTAGCAAGAATATTATTGTAATTAAACCAGAAAATCTAAATATCAGTGAACAAAAACAATTTCTAAAGCTAGGTCTTCTAAACATTAGATCGCTCACACCTAAGGCGGTTATTGTAAATGAAATGGTCACAGATAATAATTTCGATGTTCTGTGCCTTACTGAAACCTGGCTTAAACCAAATGATTATTTCGGTCTAAATGAGTCTACTCCACCAGGATACTGTTATAAGCATGAGCCCCGTCTGATCGGTCGTGGCGGCGGTGTTGCAACAATCTATAGAGATATTCTTAATGTTACTCAGAAAACTTGTCATAGGTTTAATTCGTTTGAAGTACTTGTGCTAAATGTTACGCTCTTAGATGTAAGAAAGAAATCCTTATTATCTCTAGCCTTGGCTACCGTATATAGACCTCCAGGGCCATATACTGATTTCCTAAAAGATTTTGCAGACTTTCTCTCAGACCTATTGGTCAATGTCGATAAAGCAATAATTATTGGCGACTTTAACATACACGTAGATAATACAAATGATGCGTTAGGGGCTGCGTTTACAGATCTATTAAACTCTTTTGGGGTAAAGCAAAACGTCAGTGGTCCCACTCATCGTCTAAATCATACACTAGATTTAATTATATCATATGGAACCGATCCAACCGATATAGATATTATACCGCAAAGTGACGATCTCACTGATCATTACATGGTAACTTGCATAATACGCACTGCTGAAATTTGTCATGTTGCACCACGTTATAGACCAGGCAGAACAATCCTCCCAACCACTATAGATAGATTCTCAAATAGCTTACCTGATCTATCTCAGCTGCTCAGTAGGCTTGCCGCGATAGACGGTGTTGACGGTGTTACCGGTTTTAAGCCCCATCACCGGTGACATCACTTTCCCACCGTGACACCGCGATGTCTTGACTTTTTTAAAGTAGGCTATTCGTTTTTGCTAAAATATTTATTTGAATTAATTATAAATATAAATAATAATGATCAATTATTTAGTTCAGAAGAGAGCATACATTATAATTAAAAACTGTACTGCGCAGTGCGTGCCAAGAGCCATCACGTCACAGATCAGCAAGCATCACGAGTCAAATTCCATTTAGCACGTGTGGAGATGAGAACGAGTCAAACTACAGTAACTGGGCACTGCAGTAAAACATCGACCGCAGAAGCCAGACACACAGGTACAACAATCAATTAGTAGGCTACTGCCAAAGAACGTATATTGCTATGCGGAGTGTGGAGCGCGCACTGCATGGCAGGGAGGCGCTGGCGTGAACACTTGCATTTTCCTATCAACATGGAAACAACTTAAAATACTCTATCATTTCTGGCCATACAGAAAATAATAATATATTAGTCGCAACTACTTCTATTGGTCTAAACTCAAAATAACAAGACAACGTTTTGCTTTTGTAAAATAAAATAAAACAATCAGGCGCGGTTTCATGGTCTCCGTGAACTGGAGCGCGAGAACTGAAACAAAATATCCAGCCTAGGCTAAAGCTTGAAATGTCCGCTTTAAAACGAACAAATTCGAATCGAAAGCTAATACCTTATGATGTAGGCTAATCCGAATGAAAGATGCATTTCTCTCTAAAGATGCATCCGTTACAGCGGAGATGGAGATATGTTTAACCGACACTGGTTTAGAAAACACTAGTTTATTAATAAACAATTAAAATGCCTCGTTATTTTTTCAGACACATTTATTATTAGCCTATAAATCACCTTTCTGTAGCATATGCTGTGGTTCCAGAGACATAGGCCTATATTTTTTCCCGCAGTGCTGAATGAGAAGAGCCATGGCTCTTCTCATTCAGCACTGCGGGAAAAATATCATTTCCAGGTTCTAATTTGGCCTTAGAAAACCAGTCAAATCAAAAAAAAAATCATATTAATTTGTGAATATTTTAAATGTTTAATAAAGGGGTAAAAGTCATAAACAAAAATCCGAAAATCCGTTAATATAGGCTATATTGCGCAGCATTTGGTGTGTACAGTTCTAATTTAAATTTTGGTGTTCAACTTTGCAAATACAACAACCGTTCATTTTTTGTTTTGCAAAATTACGGGTTAAAAAAGGAAAAACGAATGGACACAAAAGTAGGCCTACAATGACCGTTTGGACAGAATGCGAGACATAGTTATTTATTAAATTCATAAAAAAGAAACAATAATTACAGGAATAGCCTACCTAAACCTCAAAGAAATGCCACAATCAAGACATCGGAGCAGAAATGAGGGAGAAACACCCAGAAACTCCTGGCTATATGCCATTCGCAAGAGGAAAAAAAGGACGTTTTAGTCGCATAACATCGGTTAATGGAAACGCCGTCATTTCGCAATAGTTTTTACTCAGTCTACATGTTCTTGACTGCAAGACTGTCTTTGTCATGAAGTCTGTCTTTGTCTCAACTGTCATGTTCTTTGACTCTAGACTACAAGCAATGTTAATAAATGCCAATTTATAGTGTGTTTTAGAGTGCTGTCATTTATGTAGGCTAAGGTCCTTTTTGAAGTTTTTATTTTATACTCGTCTCTTATTTATTTGGTTTTATCTTATTTAAACTTTGTGTAATTTATTTAGGCCTATTTTATTTTCTTATTCGTTAAAAAACGTTTTATGGTTCTTATTTGTTTGGGCCCACAGTTTGCCGATTTTCACTTTTTTCAGCCTATGCATGGGGTTATTTTTATTCATTCGTTATGCTAATAAAAGTTCTGTCTATAAATACAGTTTTATTGTCAGCGAGTTTTTTTTTTTTTGTCCATTCAAGCAATTGACGCTGAATTGCCAATTGACGCTTATTTAGAAAGTGAAAGTAGCCTAAACGCGCACGCATTTAAAAGCTATTTAACTCCCCCGCCCCGCCCCCCACGGTGACACCGGGATTACCGGTGTTGTCACACGTCGATTAACCGGTGGAAAATTTTCCTCACCGCGGCAACCCTACTGCTCAGTAAACCCAAACAAACAGATGAACTAGAGGAAATGACTAGCAGTATGAGCAACATTTTCTCTAGTACACTAGATATTGTTGCACCAATTAGATTAAAAAAGGTTAGAGAGAAAACTAAAACACCATGGTACAACAGTGCTACGCATGCTATCAAGAGAGAAACTCGTAACTTAGAGCGTAAATGGAAACGAACTAATTTAGAGGTCTTCAGAATCGCGTGGAAAGACAGTATGTCACGTTATAAAAGGGCTCTAAAATCAGCCAGGGCTGAGCATATCCGCAAACTAATAGAAAATAACCAAAATAATCCAAGGTTTTTATTTAACACCGTGGCTAGACTAACAAATAATCAGACATCTCCAGAGCAAAATATTCCGTTACAATATAGTAGTAATGATTTTATGAATTACTTCAATGAGAAAATAGAAAGCATCCGAAACACAATTGTAAATGTACAATCCTCTATGGTGTCTTATGACTCGGCCTCAATTATGGCCCCTCTAGAACAACTAAACCGCTTTACAACTATAGGACAGGAGGAGCTAAATAAACTTATCATTGCATCTAAACCAACAACATGTTTATTAGATCCAATACCCACTAAACTACTTAAAGAAGTGTTACCTGTAGTGGAAGAGCCTCTTCTCAATATTATTAACTCGTCTTTATTTTTAGGTCACGTTCCAAAAATATTCAAGCTGGCAGTAATAAAACCTCTCATTAAGAAACCGCAATTAGATCCAAATAACCTAGCAAATTACAGACCCATCTCAAATCTTCCATTTATGTCTAAAATACTAGAAAAAATTGTGTCCGCTCAATTGTGCTCTTTCTTGCAAGAAAATGATATCTATGAAAAATTTCAGTCGGGATTCAGACCGCATCATAGCACAGAAACTGCGCTAGTTAAAATTACAAATGATTTACTCTTAGCCTCTGACCAAGGCTGTATCTCAATACTAGTTCTACTTGATCTTAGTGCTGCGTTCGACACTATAGATCATAAAATACTCTTAGATCGACTACAAAACTACACTGGTGTTCAGGGACAGGCATTAAGCTGGTTTAGATCGTACTTATCAGACCGTTACCATTTCGTCTGTTTAAATGGGGAAAAATCAAAGATAACATCAGTAGACTATGGAGTGCCGCAAGGATCTGTCCTAGGCCCTCTGCTATTCTCAATATATATGCTGCCACTTGGTAATATTATAAGAAAACATGGAATTAATTTTCACTGTTATGCTGATGACACTCAATTATATATCTCATCACGACCAGATGAAAACACTAACTTATCTAACTTGACAGAGTGTCAAAAAGATATAAAATGCTGGATGCCGTGTAATTTCCTGCTATTAAATTCAGATAAAACGGAGGTATTACTTATTGGTCCAAAAAACTACCCACAAAATCCCTTACAATACAACTTTAATTTAGAAGGATGTCCTGTTACTCTATCCACTACAGTAAAAGACCTGGGTGTTATACTAGACCGCAACTTGACTTTCGAAAATCATATTTCATATGTTACAAGAACAGCCTTTTTCCACCTTAGAAACATTGCTAAGCTACGTAACATGCTATCTGTTTCAGATGCAGAAAAGTTAGTTCATGCATTCATGACCTCGAGACTAGATTACTGTAATGCTTTATTAGCTGGTTGTCCTGCATCCTCAATAAACAAGCTACAGTTAGTCCAAAATGCATCCGCTAGAGTTCTTACTAGATCAAGAAAATATGATCATATAACACCAATTTTATCATCTCTACACTGGTTACCTATTAAGTTCCGTATCAATTACAAAGTATTACTATTGACTTATAAAGCTCTAAATGGTTTAGCTCCTGTGTATTTAACAGACCTTCTATCGCCCTACAATCCATCGCGCTCTTTAAGATCACAAAATTCGAGGCTTCTGGTCGTTCCTAGGATATCTAAGTCTACTAAAGGAGGGAGGGCGTTCTCACATTTATCTCCTAAACTCTGGAATAGCCTTCCTGATATTGTTCGAGACTCAGACTCGCTGTCCCAGTTTAAAACTAGATTAAAGACGCATCTCTTTAACCAAGCATTCACTTAATGCTTACCTTTTATACTACTTCTGAATCAGTTCGAATGCATTAACATTATGAACATCAGCTATGCTAATTATTTCCCATCTGTCTCTCTGCTGTTATCTCGTAGGTAAATAGCGTTCGTCAGCTCCAGTTTGTATCCAGCCTCTCACGAAGACTTCAGATGCCCCAACACCTGTGGAGAGACGACTAAACGCCGGTGGAGAGACGACTAAACGCCTGTGGAGAGACGACTCGACGCCTGTGAAGAGACGACTAAACACCGGCGATATGTTATGCCTAAATTTATACATGATTAACTAACTGTATTTTTCTTTGTACATTTCTGAAATGCACTTTCTGTAAAGCTGCTTTGAGACAATGTGTATTGTGAAAAGTGCTATACAAATAAACTTGAATTGAATTGAATTAAAAACACTGTATGGGTCAAAATTATCGATTTTTTCTTTTATGCCAAAAATCATTATGATATTAAGTAAAGATCATGATCCATGAAGATATTTAGTAAATTTCCTACCTTAAATATATCTAAATTGTATTTTTTTAAGTGGATGCAGCACAATCACCAACAGAAATGGAAACCTTTAAAGGTGATTTTCTCAATATTTAGATTTTTTTGCACCCTCAGATTCCAGATTTCATATAGTTGTATCTCGGCCAAATGTTGTCCTATCCTTGCAAACCATACACCAATGGAAAGCTTATTTATACAGCTTTCAGGCGATGTATAAATCTCAATTTTACAAAATGGACACATAAGACTGCTTTTGTGGTCCAGGGTCACAATTATATATATATATATATATATATATATATATATATATATATATATATATATATATATATATATATATATAAAAACGATGAAATACGGGACAAAACATGATTTTTTCATAATAAGTCGGGACACTAAAATTAGAGTTGAAATACGGGACTGTCCCGGGAAAAACGGGACGTCTGGTGACCCTACCTATGTGTGATATGTTTTGTTCATCTGGCTTTAAATGAATAAAAGGTATTTGTTACACACCATGTTTTTCTTTTAATTTTTTTAGCTCTTTTGTTTGAAATGGAAAAAATCTAGCTGCTATGTAAAAAAAAACAAAATGGTTCGATTATCAGCCGACTACGGCAAAATCTAACGAATCAGATTCGACTATGAAAATCCTTAGTCGAAAACAGCCCTACTAAGGCTATGTGATATTAGGGATGCACCGATATGAACATTTTGGCTGATACCGATAACCGATAATTCTTTACATTTGAAAGCCGATAACCGAAATATTGGCCGATAAATCTAAATAAAAAAATGTATACTTTGATAGCCTGAATACATAAACAAAAGGCTCACTATTAAAAGCCTTGTCTAAAAACTCTTTTAACATAAATCAAACATATACGATAGATTGATCAAACATATAATCGTTAGATTGGGCACCAGGAAGACTAGCAACCACATTGTGGAAGCTAATGGGGACCCAAATGAATAAATAAATAAATAAATAAATAAATAAAATACGATACAGTATAGCCTAGTTTGAATTCCTTAACTTTTAAAATTAATCTTACACTGGGCAACTTTATTAAAAAAAGGTAACACTATAATGAGGTTTAATTTGGTTAGCATTAGTTAGCATGAACCAACAATTTTATACGACATTAAGAAAGTTGTATCTGTTAACATTAGTCAATGCAGTGTGAACTAACAACACACATTTTATTATAACAATAACAAAGGATATTGCTCTGTTAATTAATGCATTAACAAATGAGAACTTATTGTAAAATTTTATCAAATCTATTGCCTAACAAAAAATAAAATACCTAAATAATGCAAACAAGTCATTGGATAACATTGGGCTGCATATAAAGAAACAAAATGCATGTGCCATGGATCAATAAAATGGAATCGCCTCCGCACAGGCAATAAGGAAATTATTTTAATCAAACCATATCGTTGATGAAAATAATACGAGAACAAAATAATGTTAGTTATTATTTATAACGCAATGTTTTTAAAAATTTTTCACTTCCGATCCGATCCCGATACCTGAATTTGGATATCGGCCGATACCGATAATTTTCCGATACCAGAGCTGTGTTTGCTTTAATATTATCATCATTATTTTTGATTTTATATGATGCTGAAATAAACTCATCTCTACAGGCAAGTATGATATACGTACGTATGTATGCATGTATGTCACAAAATATATATTAAACAATAGATAAACAAAAGATAGACAATTAAACAAAGATACACATTATAAAGGCCTACACAGTGCTTTAATTTTAGGAAGGTCTACTAACATTATTCAGGTATGGTCTAAAAATAATTATAAAGTAATAAAAAGTAAAATAGCACTGCAAAGTTTATCATAGATAGATTTATGCTTATTAAAGCTAAAGTTATTCATTCAAGAGCTGTGAATGATTTTCTCTTTGCCTTTTGTTGTTTGATTCTCAGTAATGGTGTGATCGTCATCATGTTTATTAGACTTCTTCCCCTTTAAGAACGAGTGCAGATCGAATAGTCTATTTTCTCCCAACCATTTCCATAACTACGTCCATTTTAGACATAAACTGTTTAAGTGAATCTCCAAACCGGTCATTTTGACATTTTTGTGTAGGCTACATTTGATCGTTTAAACGCGCACGTGAAGCCCAAAGTATTTTCCTTAATTTCCTTGTCTCGTTAGCGGTCTGTTTCGGAGTGCGCGCCGCATTGGGAACAGCACCTCTTGCGCAGATTGTTGTGCTTTTAATAGCTCTTTTTATTATTTAACCTGTTAACCTTCGCCAGAGCGAGGGCGCTCTGAGCGTTTTTTTTTTTTAAATCGTTCAAAAATACTATCAGATTCAATGTTAATACCTTGACAAACTATACATCATTAAAAAGATATAAGACTGAAGGTTTAGTATTTGACCACTATTGTATTCTGAGAATCTTATAGTGACAGTTATGTCTTAATTTGTGTCTGGAGTTATGTAATCAAAAAATGAGTCGATACCTTTGATATGAATTATGAGCGTCAGCCGCTTCCATTCAGAAAAAAAACTCCAGTGAGATCGTCACGACAGAGCTTGACAAAACAACGTCCATCAGGGCTTTTAGCTCAAAAGTGTACAGATTTGGAGAAATATTGATAGATTCTCATAGGTTTACATCAGATTTATATAGACAGGAATCATATTTATTGAATATCTACCCAAATGCGTCGATTTAATCATTATGAGCGCTGGAGACTCTGATGTACTGTGTTTTCAATACATACTGGCAGCCTGAGGGCGCCCTGTGCACATATGCAGTCCATATTTGTAACACGAAGAAGAATTATATCATGTGACATTTCAGGAAGTCCATCACGACGTAAACACTAACAGAGATCGCTGTAACATGCAGATAAAGATGTTTTGAAGACAATAAACATGATTGCAATGATATTTGGTTTACCTGTGTTCTTCGAGCCATGTCAGGTATTTTCATAATAATAGATTATATTTATAATGTAATGCTAATCGATATAGACTTTATCATTGTGAATAATACTATAAAATACTATATATTCTGTCCATTTTTTTTATCTGAAGCCAAATCAGAGCACAGAAGGTTATTTAAAACACTCGACTTGTGCTATAAAGTAAGTTTTAGAGCACAAACATGGTTTTAATCTCATAAATTGTCGTGTATTGATGGTGTGCTAAGCTAACATGCTAGCTAGCCCTTGGTGCACCTGCTACCTAGCTGTTATATTTATGAATATTTCTAAATAGGACTGCTTGCTGAAATGTTTCTTTTTTCAAGAAGGTCATTTTATATAGTTTCAAATGTAAGGTGAGAACTTTGAGAACTTTCCCTAAAAGAGATTAGGGGTTGAAACAGTGTGAATAGCCAGTCGTTAGTAATTATAATGCAGACAAAAGAAAGCATATTTAGAGCAATAACCAGAGGCTGGAGAGGTGTGAATGTGTGCAGGGGAGACTGACACTGAATGGAGATCGTTTAAACCACATAAACAATAGAGAAAATAGACTGAATAGATGCTTAGAAAATGACAATAAACATCAGTTTGCTTTTTAGAGTCTAATCAAAATAAAGTCGTTTGACATGATCTTGAAAAACATTTAACTAAATAAAGAGTTTTAGACATATCATCTTCAGATTTTAAATATAACATGGTCAGACATGTGGCTTTAGCTGCAGTGCATTTCTAGATTGCTACAGGGCCAACTTCAATTTTATTTTCATGAAAATATTTCATAAAAATAAATTTCTAATAACTTGACAAAACTTTGAAGCTATTTATAACATTTATTTTTCATTATGACAATAATTAATTCTACATTTGCAATAAACTGCCAGGTGTCAGCTTTCAAATGAGATCATACTTGTGCTTTTAGAACAAATGGTTCATGAACTGTATCTGTTTCAGTTTGGGTATGCCATTTCTGGGGATTTTTCAAAATTGGGGGTGAAGCTTAACAGGTTAAAGCATCCCGCAATTTAGCAACAGAAGAGACTGCATTTTACAACAATCACCGATCGTGCTGATTCTGTCTTAAAGTTTGAGTTAAGGAGAAATGACAGCGTACTGCTGCGAAGGGAAGGAAGTTGCGCTAGACATAATTTTAATGGTTATACCTCAATATATTCTATAATCTTTGGAAATCAGACTAATATCACAGATCTTAAGTGTAAGGCTACGTTTGAATGTTTAGTTCTGTCCTCCGTCGTCACTCTGCAAAGCAGGGCTGTCGTGTTGTGCGCGCTGTGGCACCGCGTGAGAGATTGCTCTCTTTCTCTTCTAGACTGCGAATAGCGAATGCATCACAGACAAATGGTTTAATTAATACGGCTTTGCAAACATTGCATTTTGCTGTCTTGCTCTGCTGCAGTGTTTCCAGTGTGAAGTGTTTCCACCATAGGATTTCCACACAGCGAACATGGTGTTGGCAGCTCAATGCTATCCTGCTAGCTGGCTGCAAACTGCGGAATGGATTTCCTGAGGGGGGTCTCTGTGTCTCATTGAGTTGCGCCTCCGTTCAAGAAATCCATTCCACAGTTTGCAGCCAGCTAGCAGACTAGCAGACTCGCCGGCGGGGAATCACTTTTGGAGTCATTTCAGCAGACAACGTTAAAGCGCAGACATGGCTCATGGATATCGGATATCTAGGCAGGTTGGATCGGGAAAATTCGATACCTGAATTACACTGGTATCGGTCCCGATACCGATACTGGATCGGATCGGTCCCATCCCTAATTATAATGCAATGTTTTTGAATTTTTTTTTAACATTACAGTGATAGTAAACATCTTTAATAGCTTAAGTAGGCTAGTACTGTTTCAAATGACATTGCTGTGTGAGTGCGCTGAAGCTGAAGAGAACAAAACTGAATCGCTTTGCTAGAAGGTTAATCAACTCAACGGTTGCTGAATTTACAAATTTATTACAATAGTGAATACAATTATAATTATATGACAGTCCCAATCATAGCTTTTAATGTTTTGCATTGTTTAATCTGCGCGCACTGAAGCTGAAGAGAACGAGCATGAGCACCGGGAAACTGAATACGTTTCTAGCAGGTTGTTTAAACTAAACGCATCATATGTGAGATTAATCAGATATTTATATTACATCAACTTTATATTACGACTTATCTGCACAAAATGACGTGAATGCACAATCGAACTTGTGCTGGCCATAACGTGTAGGCTAATCCCAGTTCTGGACGCGCTATTCCCACAACAACGCGCTGAAACGGCAACTAAACCCAGAGAATTCACAACGTTTTATTACAAAAGTGTTCTCATTATAATGGCATCTATATGACAGTCCCAATTATAGTTATAAATGTGCATTGCCGTTTGAGCTGCGCACGCTAAAGATAAAGATGATCACCGGTACAATGAAGCGCTACTACATCGTTCATTAACTCAACCAAACGCATGCAATAGAGCATGGGTCACCAACTCCGGTCCTCGAGGGCCGGTGTCCTGCAGAGTTTAGCTCCAACCCCAATTAAACACACCTGAACCAGCTAATCAAGGTCTCACTAGGCATAATAGAAACTGTCAGGCAGGTGTGTTGGACCTGGTTGGAGCTAAACTCTGCTGGACACCGGCCCTCGAGGACCGGAGTTGGTGACCCATGCAATAGAGTGTTATGCTGATTGGGTCAAGCCAGATAACCTGCCTAACCTGTTTTCGCTTGATAGAATCAACTCCTCCTACATGTGTATGCTTTGTTTGAATCCAAAGAAGACCTGAATCCAGATTTGAAACAAAGACTGAGTTCCAGAAACTTCAAGCTCAACAAAGAATATCAACAAAGAATGAACTTCTGACTGAATTCCAGACTGAATCTTGATACTTTAAGCCACAAAGATCTCAAGAAAGCGAACTGAGTTCCAGAACTGAATCTCAACAAGAATTCACCTTTCTGACTGAAGTTCCAGAAGGAATCTTTTTCATACAAACAAAGATTCGGTGAGTTTCACTCTATTCAAAGAACCGCTTAAAGGCCAGTAGAAATTTTGTGCCTCTGCGCCGTTCAGAGAAGAAGTTAACAGACTGCTGTAGAGTTTGGTTAACTAGAGTTATCCTCTAAAGTTTTTCTGTTAGAGATGAAATTTTACCCTCTGTTTCAGGCAGACAGGGAAGAAAGAATACCCTCTGTTTCAGACAGGGAGATTTAGCATCTTATGCTACTGATTTAAAAACCCTCTGTGCAAACAGGGAAGACTTAGCCGAAGTTAAGTGTGAAATGTTGGTAATTTGGAAGGTTAACAAGAATTGATCTGTGTTAACAAGTGTACCCTCTTTTGATCAGAGAAGTTTTAGTGTTTGATTGTGTGGTAACAAAAGAAATCCACAAAATGGTTAGAAGAAATGCTAGGCTAGTTCCATCAACTGAGAAAAATGGACTAGCTACTCCTTTATGGACAGACAGTGAGTTCAAGTCATTGCTAGGAGAGCACATGAGTTCCATAGTGACTGAGTCAGTTAGATTGGAACTAACACAGAAATTTGATATTGACCAAGACAAAGTGTGGTCTATTGAAGAATGCAAGAAGGTGTTAGGTGCCTGTATCAGAAAGAAAAACATGAAAGGCATAATTTGTTGCCATAGAGAATATAGCTTAGCCATTGCACAAGAACAAGGTGTATTGATAAGTTAAATGAACAGAACAAACAATTGCATACTCAAGTGTCCTGTTTCAAGACAAAGGTGAGCCATAATCAGGCATCAACCAAATGTGACTCTGAAGACCAACAGTCAAATGAAAGCTATCCTGATTTACAGTCTGTCTGTAGACTAGAACAGTGGTTCCCAAACTTTTCCATTCCAGGATCCACCTAGACAAGAATAATCTATCTCAAGACCCACCAAAATTTAAAATCATTTTAAAGCATGAATGTGGGGTGGGAGGCATTAGTTCTCTTTGGAACAGTTTTTTTCCTGGTTATGGTATGAATGAAAAGTTCAATTGCAATACAAACTGTTGGCACATTATCAGAAATTGAGAGCAGAAATTGAGAGCCTAACAGCCTAAAGGCTGTTGAAATAATGTGAAGAATACGGAGTAGTTTTTGTCTGCTGCCTCAACTGATTTACCAGACATGACAGAACAAATTTAAAGATATGAAAAAAAGATTAAGTAAGTTTAATCATAACCGATGGTTTGATATGACAAAAGTCAGAATTGGAATAATATAATATAATATAATATAAAAAATATAATAGACTAATAATTTTATTTGACAGCAGGCCCAGGACCTTGAATTTCAATACTAATATTTATGCTGCGAGTGTCGCAGAAAACGCTTTCGTGCTCGTGTGTGTACATGTGAAATACTTTTTATAGGTTATATTTTTGCGTTGTAGCTAAATGCATGCAACCGAACGCAAACAACGCACTCTTACGACGACCATATCTCTGAAATACAACAGTGCTGTGTTGAACAGACGACAGAGAAATCAGTGCGATTTGTTTCATGAAGTGCGCGCTAGCGATGTTGTGTTAATTTCAGGGTATCGGAGCGGCGCGGTTCATTAAGCGGTTCTGTGCGCATTATTAACAAGTAGAAACTCATTTAATCAATCACTGCTCTGCAATCTGCATGAGATCGCATTACAACGGATAATTCAAATGTCAAGAAAGGCTGATTCAGGTCTCTGCTGCGTTTCCCAAAAGCATCGGGAGCTAAGCTGATCGTAGAGACCATAAGTGGCAACGGTTTTACGATCTACTTAGGCAAACGATGCTTTTGGGAAACGCAGCGCCTTTCGTGACATTTGAATTCTCCTGTGTAATGCGATCTCATAGCGATTTCTATTTAACGTTGGTACATCGTGCAAAAGGTTTGTGTGTGTGTGTGTCATTCATGAAACGTAAATTTAGCTGCAGCCAATAGTGACTGCGCGACCCACCTCTTCCCAATCTGCGACCCACAAATGGGTCGCGAACCACAGTTTGAAAACCCCTGGACTAGAAAACACTAGACATTCTGGTTTTATAGATAAAGGTCCTAAAGAAATCGAGAGAATCGCTGAAACTTTGCCATCAGTGCAAAGAAATTTTTCTGAGTTTAGGAGAGGATTGTCCAGAAAGATGAGGCTGTACGATATGTCTCTAGCTGAAGTCACCCAGCTAATATCACAGATCTTGACTGAGTCAGAATTCAATGATTTTGAAAAAGCCGTAAACAATTCTGAGTTTCAAAATGCCAGAAAAGATGACTTGAGAGAGGGAGTTTTGAGAGTGTTAACAAGCATTGTTGGACCAAAAGTGGACTGGTCAAAGATCACTAATTGTGTACAGAACAAGGATGAATTGCAGACACTTCAGAGAATGAATGAATGAATGAATGAGGCATTTATATAGCACTTTCATATGTACTACTGTACACCCAAAGCGCTTTACAATCATATCAGGGGTTCTCTCCTCAACCAGCACCAGTGTGCAGCATCCACTTGGATGATGCGACGGCAGCCACAGTACAACGGCGCCAGTGCGCTCACTAGTGTTGTCACGATACCAAAATTATTGTTTCGATACCGATACCAAGTCAAGTATTGCGATTTCGATACTTTTTCGATACTTTTCCTGAAAAGGGAGAAACACTCTCAAATATCATTGCTGTGCTTTATTTTAAAACCGGGACAACATTCTAATCATACACACCACACTAATAAATGAACATATGAACAGCAGATATGTTAAACATTTGAACAAAATATAAAAAATAAATTAGAGCAATGACATTCAAGGTAAAAAAAATAATAATAAATTTAGCACCATTATCTCAGTTATCATAAGCAACATAAGAGTTAACAGGAACTGATAAGATTTTATCAATATCCATGCCACTGAAGATTCTGCTAATCGATCCGATTCTTTAACGATTCTCTTATCGATTCCTGATAGCAGTGTGTGGAAAAAAGTAGTCTCATGCTAACAAGTGGTTTTATTTGTTTTAAAGCTTACACTTGAGTAAGCAAACTGTATTTTTATGTAATTTATGTAATAAATGAAACCTTATTGTAAAGTGTTACCAATTAGTTATAAACCGATTCAGATGTCTCGTGAGTTCAGTGTTGGGCAGATCAGTTGTTTAAACCATTCATTAAAACGAATCGGTTCAAATGAGTCATTAGTTTGCGAATTGGACGTGTCATTATCGGACGTGTGTGCGTTGTGTGATTATCCCCGCAGTTTAGGACATCCCACAAGATTTGTGTCATCACAGAAAACATCATCACTGGATAGGTTTGTTTTCGTTTATTTAACGTGTGGTTTATATCAGCTGAATGTGCGGAACGCTTTTCAGAGAAGATAATTAAGGCAACATATTTTAGCACAATTCACACCCAGCGGTAATTCAGGAAAACAAATCTCCGAATGCTCCACATGAAAATTTAGTTTTCAGACCATACCATCGTGTCGATTTATTTTGATTAATATGTGGGAGAGAGCAAGACAGCGCTTAGTTTTGAGACGGAAGCCTTGTTTACTTTCGCCTGGCTCCGCAGATAGAGTGCGTGCGCGCGCGACCATGCAGGTCTCTCTCTCTCTCTCTCTCTCTCTCTCTCTCTCAGTTAGACATGCGCCCTGTCACACGCGCAAGTAAGTTACATTACTCACCGATCAAATAAGACTTTGGCGGGACAAAAATTCGCTGTAGTGTTTGTCACATGAGAGCTGCAGCTTCTTCTGCTGCGTGCGTGAGGAGAAAAAAGTATCGATACTAATAAATTTAGGTATCGTGACGTTTTTAATTTCCGAGTATCGCGATACTTTTGAAGTATCGGTACACTGTGCAACACTAGCGCTCACCACACACCAGCTATAGTTGGAGAGAGAGAGAGAGAGTGATAGAGCCAATTCAGTGGATGGGGATTATTAGGAGGCCATGATTGGCAGGGGCCAATGGGTTGAATGTGGCCAGGACACCGGGGTTACACCCCTACTCTTTACGAGAAGTGCCATGGGATTTTTAATGACCACAGAGAGTCAGGGCCTCGGTTTAACGTCTCATCCGAAGGACGGGACAGAGAAAGTGTTAGCTGATAATGGCTTTTTAGCGCGCACCTGGTCTCATTGTCTTTTGCCAGAACACAGAAAGGCGTTGCCTTTCTTAAACATCACATGGGCTACTAGAACTTTGCAAAACAATTTGGACAGTTTAGCTACTTGGGAAAGAGACTCTGATGTCAAGGAGAGAGTAAAAATTGCAGCAGCTTCCTTTAAGGTCAACCCAGAGAAGCAACAGAAACGCAAATGTCCTAAGAGAGGGGGCATCAGTTGTTATTATTGTGGTAAACATGGACATTTTGGAAAATAAAGTAGAAAAAACAAAAAGAATGTTAGAGAAGTGAACAATATTACTCAGCTTCTGCTCAATCTGCTTGCTACTCTGAAGCCGCCCCTCCCCTCGTCATTAACCCAGTTGGGCAGCTGTTTTAGGTGTTAGCCATTCAGGCTGTGAGTGCTTATTTTCCCCTCTAACTTACAACAGAGATAAAATACTTATTTTTGTTTAATAGAACAAAAGGAAAGTGACTGTCTCAGTTTTTTCCTTTGGGGGACACTAATTAAAATAAACTCAAAGCCTTAAATGTTATTTTACAGCACAGGCCTTTCATCATTAATAGTGTTAGGTCAGACTGTAAACGTAAAATGCCCTCATGCAGTGTCCACAATAATGCCAAACATTGTTTCATCCTCATGTATGATGTCTGCTATGACTGAAGTTGTTAGAGGATGGAGAAATAACTCAGATGAAGATTACACACGTCACAGGACAGGTAGTCAAAGAAATCTCTAGAATGTTGCAAGCCATTAGAGCCTAAGTGGCACATCAAGTGATATTAATTACAGCAGTTGCAGTATTGTGTCAGGATAAACCTGGACAGATTGTGTCACACTGTAAAAGTTGCTCCCCCTCCCACAGGGAAATGACAGGACACAGGAACAGTGAGGGGCCGAAGGAAGAACCGATTGCAACAGGCATCGGGGGCCAACCCTTCGGTGAAGACTCCCTCATAATCCTCCCCCTTCCATTAGTCCATTCCTCACCTCACTGGTTCTATTTAGGTGTCAAAATAATTAAGAGAATAGGGAAAGATGGAACAACAATAGCAGAACAACAACAGCAGACTCTGAAAAGTTTACAACAGTAGTGTTTGAACAAATTACTGCTCCTGTCTTTTGTTTTCTCTCTTCCTCTGTACAGATACCACTTGCTGACCTGAGACCCATATGCACCGACCTCCTCGTCTGCGTATGAAGACATAACCTCAAGAAATCAACTAGACCGACTTCCGAGCCAACTATCACAAAAGGATAAAGAAAAGAAAAAAAACACAACGCAGAGACGACGAAACCTTCAGTCATCCATCGACATGATCAAGATTGTACTACTACTACACATCATGAAGATCGCACAAAGTCCAGACTCCAGAAACGACATATTCTTAGAGCTGATGAATATGTAAAAAATGCCTTGTTTGCTGGAAAGAACGTTTGCAGGTCACATCCGAAGATGACTGCCTTCCAGGACTCACTTGTGCACAAACATGATGATCCAACAAGACATTCTTGATTTTTCAGCCTAATTACACCAAGATGAATGAAGATAATTCTTCATGGTTCGGAAACTTCACAGAAGTCACAGTTCCAACCAGAAAAGACTCACGGACTCTAATTGCATGTTTTGTTTCTGTGTCAACATGCAGAAACATCAACAAAGAACAAGCTATGTGCCTGTAATGATCACACGTTACAAGAATGAATTTTGAAGTGTCTAAATTTGTATTTTGTGAGAGTTTTTAAGAACTCACAAACAAGGGACTGAAGGATTACAAATTTATTAAATGTTTCAGATTTGCTTCCTTAAATAACATCACGGTGAAGAATATTGTATTTAGCTTTTAAGGTTAAGATGATATCACATGTATGATTCTGCTCAGCAAAGTTGCAATTCCTGTTTTCTCCATTGTGAGTTAAATGAGTCAGATGACTGAAACTCTCACCTTTTGTTCTGCAACTGGCCTTCGGAGCCCTTGGCCCAGATGTTGAATAGTTATGCTAATTGGATTAGCAATGCAATAGAGTGTTATGCTGATTGGGTCAAGCCAGATAACCTGCCTAACCTGTTTTCGCTTGATAGAATCAACTCCTCCTACATTTGTATGCTTTGTTTGGATTTGTCTCCCCCTGCAGAAGTCCCTCCTCTTAAAATGCCTATAAGATACCATGTAAAGTTACTTTAGATTAGACTTGGGTACGATGCTTGGACGAAGCAGACTACAGCAAATAAAGAATCCTGCTTTAAAAGATACACCCGAGTCTCCTGGTCTTCGCTCTTCTGAGTTTCTACACTTTAGAAGAAATTAATTCCCAACAGCATCCTATATTAGATTAATCAGATATACACAAAATAAACATATTACAACTTACAATGGCACAGAATGCTGTGAATGCTCAAGAGAACTTGACTGTGCTCGTCATGAAGGCTTAACTCCATAGACGCGCTCTTTCCTCCACAACACGCTCAACGCGCTGAAACACTGACGAACAAGAATAAACAACATTCTTTTACAGTCGTGCTCTTATTATAATGTTATGAAGCTTATGTGACAGGTTTGTGCTGCACATGTTGCACTGAACTATCTTCCTTTTCGAAGTGAATCCAATCATTCAGAACCATCATGGCGAACCGCACGCATCTCTCAACTGAAGTAAATAATCTATTATCTATCGGCTTTGATAGATCGGTAGGGATGCACCGATGCATCGGCTGAACATCGACAACGGCCGATATTTGCCTCGTTAACTGCCATCTGCCATCGGGAAATAAAAATGACATTCGCCGATGATTATTGTGTGTCATGAACGCTGTTGCTCAGGAGAAACTTTTTTCCCCTCTTTTAATTTGGGCGGGGGGATATACCGAGACGGAAGAGGGCGCCCGCGCACTCTCCGTCCTCAGTAACTTAGATTAAACAAAGAAGATGGCGATCGTGTGGCAATATTTTACCGTTTCAGAGAAAGATCAGCGTTTTGCAGTTTGCAATACGTGTTCCATTAAAAATTTCACGAGGGGGGGGGGGGGGGCTGTTAGAAAGTCATGTAACACAACAAATCTCATTGGACATTAGGGCTGTCACTTTACGTTCGAAAATCGATTGCACAATCGATCGGACCAACCAACAACAAGTATCGAAACGAAAATAGGGAATCGATTTTAACGGCCTTTTTTGATGTATTTTTTTTTTTTTTACCAAAAATGTGTTTTAGGTGGACAGATCTATAGAACATGTAGGATTTTGGAAAATAATAATGTCTTTTCTGTTAACCAAATGCTTTTTAATATTCGCTATTACTTCAAGGCAAGTGAACAAGCGCGCCGTTATTTGTTGCCAGAGCCGTTGCTTAGTGACGTGTGTGTTCAAGTAAGCCAGAAATGTGCAGATTCTGCGCAATACGCTGTATTTAATATATCACGAGGATTCATAGATGTGTAGGCCTATATCTCTATGACGAGGACTCACGAGTTGCGTATTTGCGCTGAATCCACACAGATTTGGCTTACACGAACTTCCACAGCAAAGAAAGTGAGTAAACATAGACGCACGCCTCTTGATTTGACAGCGTTAGCCGCCAAAGTTAATTTTTACCCGCATTTGGCGAGTTGAGGGTGTTAATTTCAATCCCTGAATGCTGCACTCCTGTCTGTCATTGTGCACGAAACTTCACGGCAATAAATCATCAGGAATATTGCTGACTTGTGGGCGCTGCGCGTCTCAAGTGCCCTCTTCACGTTCGTAATGCCTGTTAGTTGTCAGTGGATTTGCCTATATTTGGTGTTGAAAATGGAAACGTCTTTAGACACGGAAAATCGATTTTACAATCGATTCAATGAACACTTATGTCTCAAAAATCGAACAGGATTTTTTCACAAAAGTGACAGCCCTATTGGACATTTGAGAAGCAGGCACGAGGCAGGGTACGGCGATTACCTGCAAGCTGACCAAAAACGGAAAAATGAAGCCGCCAAGAAAGCGCAAACCCCCGGTAAGACTCTAGTGTTGTCACGATACCAAAATTATTGTTTCGATACCGATACCAAGTCAAGTATTGCGATTTCGATACTTTTTCGATACTTTTCCTGAAAAGGGAGAAACACTCTCAAATATCATTGCTGAGCTTTATTTTAAAACCGGGACAACATTCTAATCATACACACCACACTAATAAATGAACATTTGAACAGCAGATATGTTAAACATTTGAACAAAATATAAAAAATAAATTAGAGCAATGACATTCAAGGTAAAAAAATAATAATAAATTTAGCACCATTATCTCAGTTATCATAAGCAACATAAGAGTTAACAGGAACTGATAAGATTTTATCAATATCCATGCCACTGAAGATTCTGCTAATCGATCCGATTCTTTAACGATTCTCTTATCGATTCCTGATAGCAGTGTGTGGAAAAAAGCAGTCTCATGCTAACAAGTGGTTTTATTTGTTTTAAAGCTTACACTTGAGTAAGCAAACTGTATTTTTATGTAATTTATGTAATAAATGAAACCTTATTGTAAAGTGTTACCAATTAGTTATAAACCGATTCAGATGTCTCGTGAGTTCAGTGTTGGGCAGATCAGTTGTTTAAACCATTCATTAAAACGAATCGGTTCAAATGAGTCATTAGTTTGCGAATTGGACGTGTCATTATCGGACGTGTGTGCGTTGTGTGATTATCCCCGCAGTTTAGGACATCCCACAAGATTTGTGTCATCACAGAAAACATCATCACTGGATAGGTTTGTTTTCGTTTATTTAACGTGTGGTTTATATCAGCTGAATGTGCGGAACGCTTTTCAGAGAAGATAATTAAGGCAACATATTTTAGCACAATTCACACCCAGCGGTAATTCAGGAAAACAAATCTCCGAATGCTCCACATGAAAATTTAGTTTTCAGACCATACCATCGTGTCGATTTATTTTGATTAATATGTGGGAGAGAGCAAGACAGCGCTTAGTTTTGAGACGGAAGCCTTGTTTACTTTCGCCTGGCTCCGCAGATAGAGTGCGTGCGCGCGCGACATGCAGGTCTCTCTCTCTCTCCTCTCTCTCTCTCTCTTCTCTCTCTCTCTCTCTCTCTCTCTCTCTCTCTCTCTCTCTCTCTCTCTCTCTCTCTCAGTTAGACATGCGCCCTGTCACACGCGCATCTAAGTTACATTACTCACCGATCAAATAAGACTTTGGCGGGACAAAAATTCGCTGTAGTGTTTGTCACATGAGAGCTGCAGCTTCTTCTGCTGCGTGCGTGAGGAGAAAAAAGTATCGATACTAATAAATTTAGGTATCGTGACGTTTTTAATTTCCGAGTATCGCGATACTTTTGAAGTATCGGTACACCGTGCAACACTATAAGACTCAAGACTTGAATTGACACGGCGTTTGAGAAAGCCAAACAGCTGCCTCCAGACAGCGCCAAAGCGAGACAAATAACAAACAAAGTGATGGAGTTCAGCTCTGTGTCTCATGTCTCGGATGAAAAGAGAAATAGGCTTTGCTGTGACAAGGCAGAGATGCTTATCTTTGTAAAGAAAAACATGCATCTTATTAAGAAGTAGGCCAGAGATAAAGCAGGTGCCTTATGTCATTAATGATCAGAAGTGGAGGTACTGTTTTTGTTTTATAAGATGCCCCATGTTCCAGCCTGTGAGTTCTGAAACACTGTAATATTTTATTCTGTATGAGAAATACACAAGGTGAAAGATAGCCCTATTTATGTTTGTATTTATGAATAACAATTTATCTATTTTAATAACATTATTTATTTCACTTGTTTTTGCATTTACACTTGATATATATTTTTTTTTTATTTATCAGAAAAATATTTTTATTGGGCCATGAAAATATCCTAATCTCATTGAGTAAGTTTTTGTTTATCAGGCTAAAACCACATTTAAATAATTTTGTCGGGCAATGTACTGAAACAATCTTTTCATTGATTAGTTAGCAGTCAAAGGTTTTTGAATGTTATTTTTCAGAAAAGAACTTGTCATAAATAAGGTTATAATGTCAACCAGAAAGTGACATTAAAGGTTGTTTTTGTTTCATAAATTGGTCTGATTGAATTTGTGATCAAGAGCCGAAAGACTTGTATGTTTCCGTGGCACAAAAGGAGGAATAAATAACAAAAAGAAAAAACATCGGCAACGGCATCGGCCAAGTTGTTATGTTAAACATCGGTATCGGCCCAGAATTTCCCAATAGGTGCATCCCTATAAATCGGCCCAATTTTCTTATCGGATCGATAACGATATCATCAAAAAAGACCATTTATCGGCCGATATCGATATGTGGTCGATATATCGTGCATCCCTATGTGATATATTTAAAAAATCATTATATAGCATAGTGCTATAGTTTTTTTCCCCACAGAGAACTTTACTTAGATGCGTGCAGATTAAAATGTTAAAATGACCTCAGTACATAGGCAGTGCTGTTTGTTTAGGATTCCAATAACGTGCATTTGGGAACGCAAGTTGGACGCAGTTTGTGTGTCATAGTCGCACTGTTATCATTTATGCGTGGAGCGCGTCTCGTGTTTCTCAAACTCCATCTCTGCAGTTTGTGTG
Source organism: Chrosomus eos (assembly GCA_036326025.1). Lineage (NCBI taxonomy): Eukaryota > Metazoa > Chordata > Actinopteri > Cypriniformes > Leuciscidae > Chrosomus > Chrosomus eos. Next base: position 50,254,717 of record CM070822.1, read on the forward strand.
GCTTGTAATGTTCATCTGGAAACGCAGTGTGTGCCATCTCACAAGATTTGTAACATAACTAAATTGTAAATCTAAATATTTGCATGTTTTGATATGCACATGTTCTTGTTCAAGAAATTACAGTGGCTGTAGCATTTATATCATACAGAAGTGACCAAATATTAAAGTTTAAGTTGACATTTGAACAAAATGTTGTTTGGCCAATCTTAAACAAGGATTTGATCATGCTTTCGTGTAACAGCAACAACAACTACTAACACAAGGCCACTGGCGCCATCTGCAGGCATTTGTTATTTACATAAGTTATGTTAAAATCATTTATTTTACATGGGTGTATTTATTGCTGTTCAATAAAACCCATATAATTACTTACTTTGATGCTTTATTGTTATTATTATTAATAATAATTATTGCTTGTTATTATATATTTGTATTTTAAGTCATTTTAAAGGCTGATGTTAACTTGGATCTATTTTTCACCACACATTTTTATCTGATTAATCATCTGTAAATAAATAATCTGTAGAATATTCAATTACTAAAATAATCGATAGCTACAGTTCTATTGCCATGACAGTATTGACCAAACATAGGTTATATGGTTGTGTAAGTAGGCTTTTAGATAATACATGACATTAACTGGTTAAAGAGGAGAGATCAAGTTTAAATATATATATATATATATATATATATATATATATATATATATATATATATATATATATATATATATATATATATATATATATACACACACACACACACATATATAAACAAAATAAGCTTACATATTAGAGAATGGATTTTCAGATTGTATGATGTTTTTTTTGTAGTTTAGATATTCTTTTAACATTTAGGCCTAGCCCATTAATAATAACGTTTTTGGAACTTCATACAGTGCTGTCACGGTCACGAGGGGCTACAAATGAAAACAGACGCTTATTTATAGTATTGGCAAAATATATACTGTAAGTAACAAAATATACAGAAAGTTAATTAGGTAAAGAGATGCAGGGAATATAAAAATATGAAATGATAAAAATAATAAAAACGAAGTGAAGCGAACATGTCTGACATGCATCTCGAGGTGATCGGTCCTGTAAAGATTTTGCTAATCTCAAACAAGCCTATACTTGCCAGAGAAGTATACAGAAACAGCGTGTTTATGAAAGAACAGCGTGTTTATGATGAACTGATTCACAATACAGGGAGCGAAATGAGACGCACTTTTTTGTTATTCGCGTGTGGATGCGCTTTACTCACAAAACACTATGTTCATTACTGTTATTATGTGCATTACGATGTTAACTTATTAATGTTATTTAACGATGTTAAATCATTCATTTCACAGCTCTCTGTATTATTGTCTGAACGTGTTGTATTGATTCAAACACTTTAAATGATTAAAAAACACAAACCTCTCTTCAGCAGAATCACAGATGCAAGAGCGGCGCAGCCTTATGACGTCATATTCCCACACCAAAATAAAGGTCCCGTTCACTCAAAATAGAAATTCGCATACAGAAAACACACAAAAAATAAGATAAAGGATTGATTCAAAATCTATCAATACCAATAAGATTTTTTTTTTCAAAAGCCGCTGGAAATATCTAAATATAATTATACCACCCAACGATTTAATTTATTAAATAAAACTGAATCCTTGTGATGAATAATGTATCCATCTTATTTCATCTCAGTTTCTCCACAGAATATAAGGGTAATAGCCTATATAAAATATTTTTTTCTTTGTTTCGTTAAAGTGCATTATATTAAAATGATGTGACTGTAAAGTAAACTCATGATGGGTGGAAAACAAATTAAAATAGTTCAAATAATTTCTTCTAAATTACTATAAAATGATATTTATATTTCATTCTCTAATAAAATTGGCGGTATGGAATTTGTGCTGAAATGTGACTAAACATCTCTTAAGCTTTCAGATTCACGGTTTCTCGATTTGCAAACATAACTTTACTCCTCATAATAGGCCTTTATCACAGTCTGCGTGTCGTCACATCCTGCTCCGATTAGTAGCGTAAAGGAATTTCCGCCTGCATTATTGTCAATGGAGGGACGGCAGTTTTGAGAAGAAAATTAAACTAATTTAGTTTCACTTTACAATAAACGTCAGTATTTAAAACAGTTTATGTAGACTTACATGATACCCTACTATGTATGTCATCTTTCATTCTAATGAGTAACATTATCAGATAGACGCGATTGTCAGCACTGCCGATGATTAAGGTTAACAAGCAGCGCGCAGCTCAAGTTACTGCCAGAGGAATAATCAAACGGATTTATGTTTATATTTAATGTTATTTTCTTTATTTTTGCATTATATAATCACCTATGATTCTCCACAGTATCACTGCACTCAAACACGGATCATACGTTACGATGATCAACCAGTTATTTTTGAATAATTGTCTATGGGCTGGAATTATTCCTTAATCACCATAAAATAGAGTTTAGTCGTAATTAATATTTTACGATTTGTCTAATGCTCTTTAATGTGTGAGATGTTGTTTGTATTCTATTCTTGCAGTTCTTCAGTAAAATAAGGTGATCAGATTCTGTAATATTGCGCACACACATACAGTAGCCTTGCGTTCTCCCCTTTAAATCCTAACTATTCGTCGGAATATTACACATTTTTTTCTGTTTCACAATACTCAATTAATGATCGAGGCTGTGAGGGACATGCATCTCTTCAATGGGCTGTACTGTTATTTAATAATACAGAATCTGATCACCTTATTTTACTGCAGAACTGCAGGAATAGAATACAAACAACATATCACATTAGAATTAGACATATCGTAAAATATTAATTACAACTAAAGTCTATTTTATGGTGATTAAATTAAAGGTTAGGGAAAACTTATTGTATTAAACAATAATGTTCACATTTTTTCATGCAGTTACTTTACGATGCTGTCATCAAATTTAAATAAAGGAATAATTCCAGCCCATAGACAATTATTCAAAAATAACTGGTTTGATCATCGTATACGTATCATCCGTGTTTGAGTGCAGTGATACTGTGGAGAATCATATTCATAGGTGATAATATAATGCAAAAATAAAGAAAATAACATTACATATAAACATAAATCCGTTTGATTATTCCTCTGGCAGTAACTTGAGCTGCGCGCTGCTTGTTAACCTTAATCATCGGCAGCGCTGACAATCGCGTCTATCTGATAATGTTACTCATTAGAATGAAAGATGACATTCATAGTAGGGTATCATGTAAGTCTAAATAAACTGTTTTAAATACTGACGTTTATTGTAAAGTGAAACTAAATTAGTTTAATTTTCTTCTCAAAACTGCCGTGCGTCCATTGACAATAATGCAGGCGGAAACTCCTTTACGCTACTAATCGGAGCAGGATGTGACGACACGCAGACTGTGATAAAGGCCTATAGCACAATAATATGGAATAACGGACCATATGTTTCTTACAGAAGACAGATTTATCTGTCTTTGATCTTATTGATTTCAGCAGTAATCCTATTTTATGAGAGCAATTTTGTTTAATCAGTGAATTATATTCCTTTTTATTATAAAGTCATAACTATTCAGTTTCTATTGGGAAAAATATGATAGCATATTCAGTTGTTACTTAGTTTAGTTGTAATAAGGCCTAATGATATTGAAAAAACAGATAATCTTTTCTTTTCATGTCCAATCGTAAATAGATTTGTCGAGGTTTTTGAGTGGATTCAATTTATTAATGTGCCTTTGTTAGAAAATAATCATGTACTACTTACAAATATAGGAGAATATAAATAGTGATCATAAACTACATATTAATTCTTGCAGAATTCTTTATTCATTAAGCCAAATTGATCAAGACACAACCTCTTTTCAAAACTATGTGAACTGGATGTCAATGCTATTTTCTTTAGATTTATGAAAAATTTAAAATTTCAATAATCAAAAACACATCTAATCAATCAATTGTAATAATTGATTATGGCTTAGATCTACTTTTTTAAAATAAATTTTATCATTAATCATTTATTAAAATGTATAAGAATAATAGAGTCCTATGGAACAATTTTTTTATATACAAATATATTATCAAAAACGGTGGTAATCAAATGAAAGCATAAAACTAACATTGTAATTAATGTTTTAAAAATGTAATAAAATGAAAATTTAACAATTTTTATTCTTTGGCAAAGTGCTGCACATCAGATGTATTAGACTAAAACATGGACAAAAAATTATATTTCTTAATGTTAACATAAATTGTAGCATTATTGTTATAAGTATTATTTTGAGAAGTAGACCGCCTACTGTAACAATGCATGCAGGGACGCTGAAGACAGAAGACTCAGGTTCTCACAATACACCAATAAGTTTAATTCCTACTCAAAAAGCAAGCAAACAGGCAGTGCAAATACATCTCAATAACAGAGTCTGAACAAGAGTGAAGGCAAGTGTGAGGCTTAAACAAACTGAAACGAGATAATAAATGACGCACAGCTGAAACCTATGAACTAATAATGACGGTAACCATGGAAACTGAAGAAAAGTCGGGAAACTAAACAAAGGAACATGTGAAACTCAGACATGAGCAAAACAGGGAAACAGATAAAAACCAAACATAACCCTGACACCTACATTCTATTGTACAATAGTAATATATTTCTTTCTTTCATAATTTCTTATTATGTAGGTGGCAACCCTAAATAGACTGGACTACAGCAGAGATGGAGATGACAGAAGAAATAACATTTCACTTTAAATTAGGAATGTCATATATAGTGCGGTCTTTGGCATTAAGACATGGGTACGTTATTATAAGTGAAAGACATCAGAGTTCGATATTCACATTTTAGGGACCGTCTCAAAATTACATGCGACATTGGCATAAACGTTTCCAACTTCAATAGCATTTGAAGACTTAGTCATAAAACCAACTGTACATTGTTCACCCAGGTCTCATGTATGATGCACACCTTTTAGATGTTTGATATTTATGACAATAAACTGCTAAATCATATGCAAATATTGCTATGTATTGCACTACTGTATGGAATCATATATAGACCAATTTTCAGTTGGTAAACATGGTGACGTTTTTCTGTGGGTGGAGCTTAGGTGGTGGCAGAACGATCCCTCTGACCGCTTCCCTAACATTAGTATGCAAGTTTTGTTAGCTTGTTTTTTAACAATGACTGGAGAAAATCCGATTTTATCTTAATGTGCAAGGTCACTCAGTGTCCAGGACCGCGATTGTTATTTGCAAAAGATAATTTTAAACGGACGGAACCAGATTGGCTGACCCGTAGCCGTTACACGCTCACTCAATGGACGATCTGACAGGATTAACGTTACCTCGGTCGAGTGGCCTGACTTCTACACCTACCTTATAGAGAAACCGAGTGTAAAGAGAAACTGAGGGCATATAAATCTTTAGATGTCTATAACTATGTGCTGAATGGTCATGTACAAGACTTGTGTGTACGATCCGCAGTTCTGCCTAGCCAGCGCCGAGAAGACGACAATGTAAAGAGTGACATTACGGTGCAATGTTAATGATGTGCATATTGGTAACACTTTATTTGAAGGGGTGTGCATAAGACTGACATGACACTGTCATAAACATGACATAACACCTGTCATGAACATGAAGGAGTCTTTATGAATGTTTATGACTGTTGTCATTAAGTGTCATTCGGTAAATTATGACACTTTTAATGCAAACTTGACATTGTTTAAAATGTCTTTGTTATGACAACTTGACATTAACAAAGATAGAAATGTCTTTGTTATGACAACTTGACATTAACCAAGAAATTATAACCTGTCAACCTGTCACAAATATGCAACGCATTCTCATCCCAAGGCGTCATATAGGTGAATATATTTTGACATTTCGTCTAAATCCGACGCACATGGCACCCTTTAGCGTCAATACGAGACGGGTAGGTTTAGGTCTGGGGTTAGGGTTATGACGCCTTGGGTTCTGCATCTCATATTGACGCTAAAGGGTGCCATGTGCGTCAGTTTTTGACAAATGTCAAAAAAGCGTCACCTATATGACGCCTTGGGACGAGAACGGGTTGCAATATGTCATAACAGGTCTAATTATCAAACTTAAAGAAGTTATTTAGCTTTGCGTTAACATTACATTACCCTGTCATATGTGGTTGGTTTTGACTTTGGCCGTCATGACACCATTATAACTGTGTCATGAATATTTTACTTGTCCTCAAGTAAAGTGGAACACATTGTACTAGTTATAAAGATGTCATTAAGGGTTATTACACTGTCAAATGCTTTACCAACAGTGTCATTAATATTTCCCCTTACCTCAAGTAAAGTGGAACACTTCTTTAAGTTTGATAATTAGACCTGTTATGACATATTTGTGACAGGTTGACAGGTCATGATTTCTTGGTTAATGTCAAGTTGTCATAACAAAGACATTTTAAACAATGTCAACTTTGCATTAAAAGTGTCATAATTTACCGAATGACACTTAATGACAACAGTCATAAACATTCATAAAGACTCCTTCATGTTCACGACAGGTGTTATGTCATGTTTATGTCTTATGCACACCCCTTCAAATAAAGTGTTACCTGAATATTTTCTAGAAATAAAAATTCCAGATACAGCATATTCATTTTTCATTGATTCTAGCACCCAACAACACAACAAGATGATATTTAATAATAATAATAACAATTTAAGCTCCTTATTATGTAGCCGAATCTGTGCTGCTTTGTATTGGCCGCCTGCAGTTTTCCCTTCGTTTTGCCTCCAGCTAGTGCCGTGACGTAACTGTGACGTCGGCTCGAAATTGGTCTATTGAATATGACAATATTTAAAGCTCAATAGCATTTGAAGACAATGACTTACAGTCATAAAACCAACTGTACATTGGTCATCTAGGTGTCAGGTATGTGACAGTAGTGAAATACATAGCAATATTTGCATATGATTTAGCAGTTTATTGTCATAAATATCAAAAATCTAAAAGGTGTGCATCATACATGAGACCTGGGTGAACAATGTACAGTTGCTTTTATGACTGTAAGTCTTCAAATGCTATTGAAGTTGGAAACGTTTATGCCAATGTCGCATGTAATTTTGAGACGGTCCCTAAAATGCGAATATCGAACTCTGGTGTCTTTCACTTATAATAACGTACCCATGTCTTAATGCCAAAGACCGCACTATATATGACATTCCTAATTTAAAGTAAAATGTTATTTCTTCTGTCATCTCCATCTCTGCTGTAGCCCAGTCTATGCTATGGTACGGTTACAGTATTGGCCACTGTGGCTTCCTCAACATAACTCGTGGCCACGACAAATAGATGTCGTTCTCTCAAAATATGAAGTCGTGGCCACGAGAAAAATGTATTGTTACCTCAACAAAATGATCTCGTGGCCACGACTTAATATGGCGTTCCCACGAGATATTATCACGTTCCCACAAATTTATATGTTGTGGCCACGACAAAAATAAGTGAACCGAACATGTCACCACCCGATCACCATACTTATTTTATTTGGACTTTTCATTTTACTTTTATTTTGACAGGTTTTAATGAAGACCTTTGAGTTTCAGAGCATATTTGACAAAAATATGATGAAATGATTAAATGCTCTTTAAGCGTTGGATATGTTTATGTGTTCACATCCTCATATTGTGAGATAGCAGACGAAGAAAGGAACTATTCCAAGAATTGTAATGACGCAAGTAAATTAAGTCATGTTTTGTTATCTCATTCATCTGTGAAACACTTGTTGATAGTTTTGAAATAGTAATAAAATTGTTTTTGGTTCTTATCTCTAAACTGCTTACAGTACGGTTTAGAATGTTTTCAATTCTGTCCATTAGTTTTGTGCATATTTACAAAGTATTGCTAGGCTATTTATCATTTTCAGTGGGGAAAAAAATGCATTTTGACATTTTGATTGTGTGTGTGTGTGTGTGTTCATATATAGGGAGAAAGACGTAATATAAGATCTTGAAAGGATTTGTGTAAAACAGTATATTTAATGGTCTGTGCATTGAGGAAGCCTCACTAAATAATTCCAAACAACTACACAATGTATTGTAGCCAAAATTACTACACCAATCTAAATTTCTTGTAAAAAGCCTTTTCACTGGCTTATCTACATTATAAATACAATACTTAAACTAAAAGTAAAAAATATTTACATAATATGCATAAGCTCAAGTTTAACAAACAGAATGTAGCAGTTTTTATTCTGTATCCTCATGGATGATGTCAGCTTGCATGTTCACAGGCGCTGCGCACACTTGAGGATTTTTATCCATTTTGTGCGCCATGTTAATAGAGACAGACACATTTGAGCCCTCCTACGTACTTCCGCTCAATTGTCATTTTCCTTCAGTACTACGTCTGGGATTCTGCTGTACACTTTGGTTTTCTCCAATCAATTTTTTACCCGGCCAATCAGCGAACAGAGGGAGTGGCTGAGAACGATGACGTTGATGTCGTGAGTTATTTTGAGTTGTAGTTCAGTAATGGCAGCGGAGAAAGATGCGAGCGAAGCCATTCGGTCCATTGTGGCAACACTGCCGAATATCAAGAAGTTAAAGCTGGAGCAAGAACAATCTGTGCTTAGTTTTGTTATGGCCATGAGGTTGTGGCCCTCCTCCCCACAGGGTGGGGGAAAGTTTGACATATGATATACGTCACAACCAAACGGTTATGGTAGATCCAGGGTGACTCTGGGCAGATCCAATAGTTTTAGACTTCAATAGAGTACTTCAATAGAGTAAATACAAGGAAGTTAACGCTTGTCAATGGAGCGGTGCCAGACTCTATGTACAAATGAAATGTACGAAAGTTTGGTGGGACCAGGCTACCGTCTGATCACTCTTTCCACATGTATGCGAACATTAGCGATCCTCCTTGTGTCTGTAACATCCTAGGTCAGAAACGGTCCACCGTTATGGGTAAATGCTGGCATGATAAGATTTTCCTCTCTCAAACAGCAAATTCACGAACTGTGATGCCTCTGTCTGCCATCACTTCATCAACGGGCTGAAGATAGTCCAGGAAGCCAGAATCTTGGGTAATGAACTTGTCACTACATCTGCCCCCAGAAGCTGCGGAGATGAACATAAGTTTATTAAAAGAGTATAGAGGGAATGCGCGTGACGTCACCGCCAGCTGGAGTGATTGCGGTCACGCTTACTGAGCGGCAGCATTTGTTTTCAGCGTGAATGCCGTGAAAACCACAAAAAACGCATCTAAAATGGGAAAGAGCTTTGCGATTGACTGTACAACTTTGACAAGAAAAAAGCTACAGAACAGAGAAGCAAATGGATCGATGCAATTCATAGAAACAACAGACTCCAGGCAGAGTAAGGTTATCATTGAGCACGTTTACATGCACACCAGTAACCATAACAACACAAGTAAACTGCGGCATGTTTACATGATTTTATTAATAAATCAGGCCATGACTCTGTGTAACGACTGTAACGAACCTACATAATAATAATATACATAAAATGTATTTAAGGGGGCCGGAAGGCCAATTTAGCTCAAAGGGAATGATTCATCGGTTTGCAATGAATCATTGACCGAATATCTATAGAACCGAGCAAATGACTCGTTTAGAGTTCATTTGAACGGGCCGTAAGTTTAACCTTGGCAACAGATATAAGTATCCAATCTATAGTGAAACACTATGTATTAGCAAGGTAACTTTAGATCGACAGTACAAGACATTAAATGTGTAAGCACAACACAAGGCAAATATCTTTTCAAATATAAACAAGCTTTATTGATTATTCTAAACACATAAAACTAAGGTCTAAACACAATCACACACACACATTCATACGAGGCGCAGAGGAAGAGAGAGGAAGAGAGAGAAAGAGTGAGTTTTCAGAGTGAGATGCACTTTGCAAGACATAAACCTGAACGAACCACCAAGCATTAAATTAAACCTTCGTTTCTTAGACAGGTTATTCAATTTAAATTAAAACACCAGTTCAGCTAAGTCTGGAGGCTACTTGCTTGTCCTTTGCGTTGCTTTTGGGGTTCCCCTTCCTCGGGTCTGAGGGGTTTCCCGGCCGGGTCGTGTGGTTGTCTTTGAAAGTGCCTGGCTGGAAGTTTCTGAACCGCCGGTCACGTGATGTGTTGGCGGATGGATGAACAAGAGTCTTTACAGTTCGAAGTGCGTTGCAGGAGAGACGTGTAAACGAACTTTACAGCAAACTTAACTTTGAACCGAGACTTTTACGAAAAAGAAAATAAAGGAAGAAATGAAAGTAAGATGAGATGGCTTGAATGAAGCTGTTTTAAACTCCGATCTTGATGGGTTTGTCTGCTGGTCTAATTTGGGTCTGGTCGATGTAGAAGCTTACGAACATGAACACTCTCTTGCTGTTTTTTCATAGAGAGAGGCACCAACTTAATTTAACACAGAACCGACTCAAAACCGAACTGAACCGAACCGAAAACTGAACTGCTCTCTGAACTGAACTGAACTGCTTTGTTCGGGTCTTTAACTTAAAATTAGTCCAACCTCTTTTGGAGAATTCTGACCAATGAGACAATGGCATCATTTTAGGAGGTGGATCTGGTTCCTACTTATCGTAAATCTGGGATCTGCTAGGGTTCCAGCACTTAGCAGAGAACAAAAGATCACAGTTTAAACATTATAGATTATTATAATCATACAAAGCATTTTACACAGATTTCACTAAAGCCATCTTTTGAATTAAGAATATACAATTCTTTTGATTGGAAGCAAGATACTCTTTCATTCATACACACAGTTATATCACAATATGTAACAAATTATATGCGATCTAAGCATAATACAAACATGAATTGTAGGAACAACAAGAATTATGATGTTTGATTATAAGTCCACTGAGCATTGTTCTGTGTGAGTTTTACTGGATTTGAAATTTAAAGTCTGTGTAAGTCTTTCTGGTCCGTGAAAGGTGGTCTGTTTTACATTTCTGCCCTACTCAGCAGTGGTGATGCTCAGGGAGGTCAAAGGTGGTCAGGCCCCTTGGTCCCTGCGGGGCCATAAAAGTCCTTTCTGAGGGGGGGTTCTAGACAATTCGGAGCCTTCTTGTGCCTTGGAATGTGGTGATCAGTTGCAGAATGCTGAATCACATTTGAATGAATCCCATGAGAGATTAGAAAGATTCATTTGTGTTTGGTTCACCCTCAAATTCTCTACACGACAAAACAATCATTTGCGTATCTGACTTTGAGTATTTCATTTGTTATGTTGGTTGTTGTTGTTAAATAAAGCTTGCAACATGTCGGCGGGAAACTTACAGCTTGTATATTATCCTATCATGCAGTTACAGATGCAACGTTTTGACTGAACCACTACTTTGCTGCACGAGATGAGAGGACATTTTTATAATGTTCTTTGTCATGAAAGAGTCTGTGTTTGTGATATATTTTCTTCTTCCTTTCCTGAAAAACGCTCTGTCTGGATGTGTTTAAATCTGCACTAAGGATGTGTTTCTGTCACATTTCACACATGCACACTAGAGGATGACACGGGAGTGGATTTTCACTCCTGTCCCGTCCCACTCCCATAGAAAGAAATCTTGTCCCGTCCCACTCCCAGACCAAAGTTTAAAAAATAATCCCATCCCATCCCGCTCCTGGTAAATTGACTCCCACTCCCATCCCGCTCCTGTTTAAACTGACTCCCGCTCCTGTACCGCTCCCATATATTTTTTTCTTCAATTAGTGTTTAGTTAATACATATAATTTGATTTAATCTGCTCTCCATCCTGTTTTAGACCAGCTGCTGAGCCCCTGTTTCTAGATTTTCTCCAGAAAATGGAAGACAGCTAATAAAAGAAAAACAGTACATAGTTCACACCATGTCTACTATAGTTTAATAAACCCAAACAGCACATAAAGCTGCATTTTACTCATTTATTGTTGAGTAAACAATACATTTATAGTTTACATTTATAGTTTTTTTTAATTACATGTTAACAATTTTCATCAATTATGCTCTATCATAATGAGTCCATCTTAGTTATATGTTGCTGTGTAGGAACAAAAGTGCATCTACATTTTCTGGATTGAGGGTAGAATGCCTCTCTTTCCCGCAACACTGAAGCTATGCTCAGAAGGAGTACTTGTTGCGAGGATAGCTAGCAGCAGCCTCTTGGCAACTGGTACGGCTGGACGGGTGGGTCGTATAGTTATTTTTTAATTGCGTTACATTGTAGGCGTATTAAAAGGAAACTACAAAATGGTGCATTTTAGGGCTGCATATTGGTAAAAAAAAAATCACATTGCGATATTTTATTTTTCTGCGATATATATTGCGATATAAAAACAATTTCACCAGATGACTTTAATAGCTCTATTTGGAAAGAATGAATCATTCTAGAATGACTGGGGTGGTTTTGTCATCATGGAGTAAATCCGCATAGAAACTAATATTAATATAATGTTAACTAATGTAGTTAACTAGACTTTAATAAATGGAACCTTATTGTAAAGTGTTTCCGATTTATGCCTCTTGAGTTCAGAGTTGGACATCTCGACAGATCAGTTGTTTTAACCATTCATTAAAGTGAATCGGTTCAAATGAGTCATTAGTTCGTGAATCGGACGTGTCATTAACGGACCACATCGCACAAGATTTGTCAACACAGAAAACATTTCATCACTGGATGGAATCCATCACTGAGTCAACTCAATTCATTAATATGCGCGAGGGAGGGAGAGCGAGAAAGATAGTTTGAAGACGGTTTCACTCTCTCTGCTTGTTCTCAGCAAGCGCAGCAGTCACTCATCTACATCACTCATCGGTCAAACTTTGGCGGGACAAAAATAAGCTTTAGTAAGGCTGACAGAAAACAGCGCGCAAGTTCCAGTCTTCTTGCGCTTTATGTTTAAACTGACAGGACTTGCAAATTGATAAACTCACACACTATGATGGTTAAACTTTGCAATTAATCCGCGAATCACACGCGTTACGGGCCGGGGAGCTGCTGGCACGCATCAACTATCCATAGTATAGCCTTGACATCACACATATCTGCGATGTGACTATCATGGATGCGCACATCGCAATATCGATGTTAAAATGATAGCTACATCGTGCAGCCCGAGTGCATTTACTTTTTTCTTTTATTTGTCGTCTTTGCTATTGGTTGATTCCCGCTCCCGTCTGCTCCCGTTAATCATTTATCCTGTACTGTCCAAATCCCGTGATTAATAGCAAAGATGACTCTCATCCTGCAGGAATCCCACGGGAATCCCGTGACCCGTGGGATTCCCGAAAAAATGTCAGCCTCTAATGCACACTTCAATAAGCCGACAGAAAGCAGGTTAATGCGTTTAGACCTACCTATATTGTATTTATATGAAGCATTCACACAGGCAAATTTACTTCACGTATTTCCCCGGCGTCGAAATCAGGCGCATATAAATGTCAGGAAACACGATGGCTGCGTGTCAATATCCATGGATCACTGGATCTTTGGTAGGCCTAAATTGTAAGGAACAACACTTATATCGAGTCCAACCATCGTTTGTTTTACTCTCGTTTTCGCAGTTTTCCCTATTAAATCCAGCCATGCAGCAGCTCTTTTGCCACTCAGTCTGGCTGAGGGGGCGTGTTCCGGCGGTACACGTGACGTTAATGCATTCCCTCTATTGTTTGAATAATGGTGACTATACAACTCCCCTCTGGAGTCAAAATTGTGTGCTTTTTGCAGAGTTGTCTCAAGGCAGGTGGTGTATAGGAAGTTTTCCTTAAAGCACTGAGCCAGTGTACTACGGATTGTTTCCCATGGCTGGCATGGAATGTAGACTCTCATGTGCTACTCCACTGTATCAATCCAGTGGGAGAAAATTAGGCACACCACACCCTGGGACGCATCAAAGCATTCAGAGAACTGTTGTCTTGTGTAACATTATCTTGTCCAGCAGCCATATCACCCTGTAGCCCAAGACTGGTTGCCCACTGAAGCTAAGCAGGGCTGAGCCTGGTTAGTACCTGGATGGGAGACCTTCTGAGAAAACCAGATTGCTGCTGGAAGAGGTGTTAGTGAGTCCAGCAGGGGGTGCTATCCCTGTGGTCTGTGTGGGTCCTAACACCCCAGTATGGTAATGGGGACACTATAGTGTCAAAGAGCACCGTCCTTCGGATGAGACGTTAAACTGAGGTCCTGACTCTCTGTGGTCATAAAAAATCCCTTCGATAAAAAGTAGGCCAAATTTGCCCCTTGGCCTCTGTCCATCATGGCCTCCTAATAATCCCTATATACTGATTGGCTTCATCACTGTCTCCTCTCCACCAGTAAGCTGGTGTCTGGTGGGCGTTCTGGCGCAATATGGCTGCCGTCGCATCAAGGTGGATGCTGCACATTGGTGGTGGTGGTTGAGGAAATTCCCCTTCCATGTAAAGCGCTTTGTGGTCCCAGAAAAAGGGCTATATAAATGTAACAAATTATTATTATTATTGTCCCCTGAGGCATAGGTGTGGTCTGTCTCCCTCTGAGTGCAGGCATCACTGTACTGAAGGGACAGATGCAATCCGGGCCAGATCTGGGCGACACTAAGTTTGTCTTAAAATGGAGTTATCTGTGCAGTCTCATGTCGGATGCTCAGTAAAAACGGATAAATCCTCTACCCCTTATTTACAAAAAGTATTACAAAAAAGTACTACTGTTTGTGGATACATCCTGACGAGATGTGACTTCACTGGAGCATCGTAGCCCAACCATTTCTCAGGGAAGGGATGATCTTCTGTGGGTCTGCCATTAATGAAGTGGAAATGGGAAATGTATTGAAATTTTGACAGTTTCTTTAGGTTTATGGCTTTTAACCAAAGCCGATGAGCTATATCACCATTCAGATGTGTGTGCAGATCATAGATTGAAGACACATCTTGATTCTCCATTGTAGAAAAGTGAAGCTGCCAATGTCCCAATATGGCACTGATATATTACGCTGAGTCTCCTCAGTAGTGAACGCTGGATCCGAGCCTGCTCAGTAGTGAATGCTGGATCCGAGCCTGCGCAGTAGTGAACGCTGGACCCGAGTCTGCGCAGTAGTGAGCGCTGGACCCGAGTCTGCTCAGTCTGCGCAGTAGTGCAGAGTCTGTGCAGAGTCTGCGCAGTAATGAACGGTGGACCAGAGTCTGCGCAGTAGTGAACGCTGGACCCGAGTCTGCACAGTAGTGAACGCTGGATCCGAGTCTGGGCAGTAGTGAACGCTGGACCCGAGTCTGGGCAGTAGTGAACGCTGGACCCGAGTCTGCGCAGTAGTGAACGCTGGACCCGAGTCTGCGCAGTAGTGAACGCTGGACCCGAGTCTGCGCAGTAGTGAACGCTGGACCCGAGTCTGCTCAGTAGTGAACGCTGGACCCGAGTCTGCGCAGTAGTGAACGCTGGATCCGAGCCTGCTCAGTAGTGAACGCTGGACCCGAGTCTGCGCAGTAGTGAGCGCTGGACCCGAGTCTGCGCAGTAGTGCAGAGTCTGCGCAGTAATGAACGGTGGACCAGAGCCTGCGCAGTAGTGAACGCTGGACCCGAGTCTGCACAGTAGTGAACGCTGGACCCGAGTCTGGGCAGTAGTGAACGCTGGACCCGAGTCTGCAGTAGTGAACGCTGGACCCGAGTCTGCGCAGTAGTGAACGCTGGACCCGAGTCTGCGCAGTAGTGAACGCTGGACCCGAGTCTGCTCAGTAGTGAACGCTGGACCCGAGTCTGCGCGAACGCTGGACCGGAGTCTGCGCAAACGCTGGATCCGAGTCTGCGCAGTAGTGAACGCTGGACCCGAGTCTGCGCAGTAGTGAACGCTGGACCCGAGTCTGCGTGAACGCTGGACCCGAGTCTGCGCAGTAGTGAACGCTGGACCCGAGTCTGCGCAGTAGTGAATCACTGCCATCACTTATGTGTGAAAGGCTGACTAACAGTTGCGCTCAGTTTGCAAGCACAAGAATACTTTGCAGGTCATACAACGCACTCGGGTTCTTCCAGTGCAGCCTAGTTGTCTGCAGCGCATTGCATTTTTCAGGCCGATCATCTCTGGGAGGTGGGCATTAGCCTTCCTGCTGACCGAGACATGGGGCAACTCTGTCACATGACGTTTCACTCCCTGGTTTGAATCTTCTTCTTCCTCTGACTGTGTCGAAAGGTCTGCATCTGCACCGTGATGCTGGGCAAAGAGGATCGTACCCACTTCCATGCGGAACTGAAGGAACTGGATGGGTCTTGTCTTTGGTCCAGCACATATTGCATGGTCTTTTCGGTAGAGTAGCCAGCTGTTGGCTAAAGCCAGATCCGTGAAGTGCATTACCATCCGCATTGTCCACTTCTTAGTATGGGTGCTCAAGCGATAGTAACTTATTCTGTCCATCAAATCAACTCCACCCATCTTGATGTTGTACTCACGGATAATGCTTGGTCGCGAGAGAGTTACGTATTCTTTCATTTTCTTGTCCCAGCACTGGCAGGTGTCTTCTGGCTGTATACCATGAACAAAAGACATCAGCAATACTGGTTTGTTGTCGTACCACTTCACTACACACAACTTTCCATCTTCAGCAGAAACTTCTGATGAGGTTACCTCTTCCTGCATTTTTCATGGCTTTGTCACTGGGTAACTTATGCTTCGCTTCAGCGAGTCGGTTCTTCATTATTGTACCAGTCATGTACAGCTCTTTCTCCACCATTCGTTGCACACCTTTGATGGTGGTGAAGAACCGGTCACAATACACCTTTGTGCCACGATGCAGAGTTTGGCACAGACGCTCGATGACTAAGCTTCCCAAACTCAGGCCTTCTGGTTCATCGACCTTCTCAATCAGTGAACCTGTGCCTTGATACAGCTCAAAAGTCAAGCACAATGCCATCTGCTGTAGCACAAACAAAGTTCTTTATGCCAACTGGGTTTGGCTTCATTGGCAGATATTGTCTGCACGGACAGGCTCCTGTGAAAGGAATCATCTGCTCATCAATAGATCCGCAATCAGGTCGATTCAAAGACAAGCAGCCTTGCAGAATCCGATCCAGAAAAGACCTCACCTTCCAGAATTTGTGCGACATTCTCAGGTCTTCAGGCACATCATGATCAATAACCACTTTTATTTCTCCCCTCAGTTTGAAGAATCTGGCACGTGTGAATTTGTCAGGGATGGCAGTGATTTTCAAGGCTTTGGACCAGTACATCCTAATGGTTGGGTATCGGATGCAGGACATCAAAATACAGGGACCAAAAAAGTGGTAAACCTCATCTACTGTCATGTTAAGTGGCTCCCCACTCTTAGACAGTGACATAATATTAGAGCATTCTAAAATCATCATCATCAAATCTCTATCTATGTACTGTTCAAAATAGTCTAGTGGGGTCCAGCCATGTCTGGCTAGATCAGTTTCGTCCTGATGCTGATACTCTGCCAGGTTTGGCGTCAATGGAGTAGCCTTCCAGCGTAGTCCACGTCCTGCACAACCAGAATCAGAATAAAAATAGAATTTATTGTAGGAAGTTACATTTTTACCAATGTAAGCAATTGAGGTGTATTGGTGCATAAAATACTTGAATCTGTGTGGAAGTTTATATGAAATTTGAATATTTACCCTCATGGTGTGAAGGCCAAAAATAATAACAAGTACCTTGTTCAGAATCTCCCTTTTTCTTTTTTTTTGTTTGGCTTGGTCTTGGTGTTGGCTCTTCCAAGTCATCTTCTGAGCTATCAACCTCAATCTCTTGACTTTGATGGCTACGTCTGAGAGTGCGGGATGAACCTGTACCTGTGCCTGTAACCGTCTCTGTCCCTGTCCATGAACCTGTCAACAAGTTTTTTAAATAAGCATTTTGCTTCCAATCCTTATAGCTTCCTCCACATAGCCCTAAGGCCCTAACTGCATAAAATAAACAAATATCTACTGGGTCTTGGCTAACCATTATCTGCATGTTTGCGTCTTATGCTGTGGTCAGTGGGGTCAGAAATGGGGTGCTCATCATCACTACTGTCCTCACTGCTGCTTTCCTCCTGTGGTGATGGTTGGTAATTGCCATCCAGGATCATCGTTGTCAGACACGTCCAAATCGAGTTGTCTCCGATTAACCCAAGCAGATCCAATGCTCTTTGCACAGAAAAACGCTCTGGAAATAAAAACATGATAAAATCAAATACAAATTAATTTAATTTATGTATGTAGGTTTGCATTATTTATTTGTTATTTATTCCAATGGGATAATATGCAAGCTAATTTACATGTGCACATTTTTAACCCAACTAATTTAAGTATGCATGTATGTATTTAGTGATTTAATTGCTATTTAATTCATTGGGACCATGTACAGCTTTTTAGCTGCATCAGAGCTAGCTTTTTTTCCCATTTTACATGTGTGCATGTTTACTAGCATATTAGCTATTTCGAGGAGCTTCAGTCCATAAGTACACATACGTGTACTTCATGTTGAGCGACATACAAAGTTGCTAGTTTTACACTTTATTTTTCAAATTTGCATGTCATGACAAATATACAAGGCTTTTATAAATATCTAAATCAGAATAAGCCATGAAATATGTCAGAAGTTCTTACCTGGTCGACGTTTGTGTACCACTTGAATCTTTCCGGGTGTTTGCCGCCATTTTGAATTTTGACCATAGTGTGTTATAAACTTGTGACACCACCAGATGGCAGTGTAAGTACCCCCATACATATCCATAACACCACCAATTCAGCAGTGAACACAATTGTGGACATAAGAACTAAGGCCCTGTCCCAATATCCGCACTTGTGCCTTTGTGCCCCTCAATGCGCGTTCTCGCTAAGGGGTGCAAGGCCGTAGGGTGTCCCGATCCTCTAATGTGTTCTCCAGGGGTGATCGTAAGGGCACTTAATGCGCCCTTTTCGCAAGTGTGCATCAGACCGCACTTTGCTGTGGGCTATTACCCAGAATCCTTGTAGTGTCGTGACGTTTCGAACAGCTAACCAATGGGGGAAAACGGTTGCTATGGTGCTGTTCGGGAGCGGAAACTCCGAAGATAAAGGAAGCCGGTGTGGTGAAGTGTTTTTCAAGGCCGCGAAATTTAAAAATATTAGTGTTATTGTGTCACGAAATGTAGTTTTAAGAGTTGTTCAGTCGAGAATATAGCTGTTTAAAGCTCAAATCTGTGGTTTATTTATAAAAATAGCGCCTATTTAAAAATTTGATCTGACGTTTTCGGAGTTCCAGGGATCAGCGGGCGCTCAGTGGTCATGTACACCGCCTGGAACACCCTTACCTCGGCTAGTCATTCAGACGATTCCCGCGGGCTCTGTGTCCAGTGGTTAAACATGAGCTATAAATCAGCTTGTGTATATCTAACGGGCGATCTTTGGTTTCATTACTCTATGATTTGTTCCCTGGCAAATCGTTTTGGCTGAGGGCAAAGTGAAGTTTCATAACTTTATATATTTAGGCTACTTAACGGTAACGTTGTAACATTAGCCTATTGACTTATGTTTGACTGAATCTTTTAACTTGCTTTATTTCTTGACTTATATAGCTTCTTATACTTTTTAAGCTACTTATACTTTAATAATGGCTATTATTGATCAATAAAACTAAAAGTTTAAACTGTTAAACTAAAAAATTTAACAAAAAGAGACAGGGTTGTGTCATTTTTATTTCATATAACCTGTGTAAGACTATTTTAATATATAGCCTATATATCACCAACACGTCATCTATTTTTTCATTTATGGGATGGGAAGAATTTCATATCAATTTCCATAATAACAATTAAAATTGTTTTGAATCGCTGTGAATACGGTAAGGCAGTAAAGGCTCAGGTAAACCTCAATCACAATTTATCTTAGCCAAAACGGGTTTAATATTAATAACATTAACAGAAAGGTTGGTAGCTAAGAGTAAAAAAAGATATACATTTTTTCATTCAAAGGATTGTGTCATGTTACAGCTATTATAAGCAGCACACACATTAGCCAAATGAACGGTGTTTACTCCCCTGATCACAGCAGAAGTGACGTAGATAGTGATGTGTGCAAAACTGTCCCAATTCTGCTCTTCGCAGCTTCGGGCCCTTGCACACTTACTCCGCTAAGTGCACTTTCAACAAGTGTCCACTTCCAGGAAGGCCTTAGGGCTCAAGTGAGTATTGGGACTGGGCCTAAGATGTGCTGTCCACGTATGTGGCCACTAAGCCCTAAGAGGTTAATGAGAAATTGAACAGGTGTTCCTAATAATCCTTTAGGTGAGTGTATACCATAGAGCAATGCCTCTAGCTAGTCAAAATTAAAGGCTGTCTACCTCAGCCACTTAATATTTTAAACTATAGCAAAGAAGTTGGTCAGGTGTGGCCACTGGAGTAAATATGCAGGTAGATAGTAAAAAGCCTCAAGGAAAAGTATAGAGAAGGATATGAATAAAAGATAATAAAAAGTGGTCATGAAGGCAGATAGTCAGATGAAGCACACATTCAGCTGTGGTGTGAAAGTAGCCTTGATTTCAAACAGATACACTTTTTCTATTGTCATACTCTTTAACAAAGAACACAAACAGGGTCTCACATTTACATGACTTTTTATATGTATTTGAAGGTGTGATGTTTTTATTACTCTGACCACAATTTAATTGACAAGTAATTGAGAGTGAGTGCGCAGATGATAGTTGAAATTGCTCCTTTTTCTATACCTGTTGTCTGTTACACCTTGAGTAGGGAAAAGAATGCAACATGAAAGAATTTGGAACAATGATTATTTATTGTCTTAATTTGGGACTCTTGATTCAGAGGACTGGGCCAGAATTTACAATAAACAAAAGTGGCGTCAGACTTACTTTCCCAAATACTCAGTATTTACAATACATTTACAACCATGCAAACAAAATTGAAAGGGCAATCCAAAATCAGGCTCAGAAAACAGGCAAAGGGGTCAAATATACCAATAAAGTTCCTCAGATATTCAATACTGAATTCAAACAAACAAGCAATACTCACAGTCTCTAATACTCTTAAAAACATTCACAAACTCTGCACTATACAATCAAAAGCTCTTTCTGCTGAAAACACAAGATCTCTCTGTAGAGGAAGTGATGACGTCCTTTTTAAAATTCTGTGCACAAATCAGGACATGGCATCGATCGGCCTACAGGACCCAATCAAATGACGTTCCTAGAAAGAGACACATAACAAAAGAAATATAACAAAACACAAACCATAGGGTCGTAATTTGTCACGCTGAGGAAAACGGCAGTTTCTTTTCAGAATGAGTTTGCAAATGCCGTTTCAGGTCTGTGTGATACGTGAAACTCTTCTCACACTGAAGACACTTGTAAGGCTTCTCTCCAGTGTGAACTCTTATGTGGATCTTGAGGTTTCCTTTAATCCTGAAGTTCTTTCCACACTGAGGACAGGTGAAAGGCTTTTCTCCAGTGTGAATTCTCATGTGATCCTCAAGGTTTGCTTTGTTTGTTAAACTCTTTCCACACTGATGACACATGTAAGGCTTCTCTACGATGTGAATTTTTATATGTTTCTTAAGGCGATTCCTGTCTGAGAAACTCCTTTCGCACTGATGACATGTAAAACAGGTCCCTCCAGAGTGAATCTTCATGTGATGATTAAGGCTTTCTTTATATCTGAAACTCTTTCCACACTGACCACAAACAAACAGCTTCTCTCCCTTGTGAATTGTCATATGAGTCTTAAAACTTTCTTTTCGCGTAAAGCTCTTCCCACACTGTTGGCAGGTGAAAGGCTTTTCTCCAGTGTGATTTATCATGTGGACTTTAAGGTCTCTTTTCTGTTTAAAACCGTTTCCACACTGAGGGCATATGAATGGCTTCTCTCCGGTGTGAACACTCATGTGAGCCTCAAAACTTTCTTTTCGTGTGAAGTTCTTCCCACACTGTAGGCAGGTGTAAGGCTTCTCTCCTGTGTGATTTCTCATGTGGGCATTAAGGTCTCTTTTCCGTTTAAAACTCTTTTCACACTGAGGGCATATGAACGGCTTCTCTCCTGTGTGAACTCTCAGGTGAATTTTAAGATTTCCTTGTAGTGAGAAGCTCTTTCCACACTGTTGGCAGGTGTGAGGCTTCTCTCCAGTGTGAACTCTTAAGTGGCCATTAAGGGTTTTTTTCTGTGTAAATCTCTTTCCACACTGAGGGCATATGAACGGCTTCTCTCCTGTGTGGATTGTCAAGTGGATTTTAAGGCTTTCTTTTCGACTGAAATTCTTTCCACACTGTTGGCAGGTAAAAGGGGTCTCTCCAGTGTGAACTCTCATCTGGAGGTTACTAGTTCCTGTTTTATGAGTCTGTGAGTAACTAACAGATTTCTCCCCAGTCATGAAATCATGACATTTCTCATATAGATTTCTCTCTTCCATTTCATCCACTTCTTGACTCTCCTGTTTCAGCTCCATCAGGTCTAGGGTCAAAAACAGGTTAACACCATTTAGACATGTAAACATCACATCCAACAACATGTATGCTTTATTTTATACCCACCTAACAACTGAAAAAGGTGTAACACAGAGGTGACGACCACAGAGGTGTGTAAAGCATACATGACAAATCTAAAAGGTTAAAGGGTACCTATTATGGAATTTAGAAAATTACGTTTCATGTAGTGTGTAACATAGATCTAAGTGAACGAAAACATCCTGCAAAGTTTTAAATATGAAAGTTCACCGTATACAAAGTTATTGTCTCTCAAAAGTAAGAATCGACGCTGATATGAAAAGATAGACGAACTATGCTTTTCCTCTATATAGATGACGTCAACTTGACAAGTTATTTGAATAAGATACGCCCACTCATTGCGCGCGCCGCGGGCCACAGACACCAGTGAAACTTCATAACATTATGTCGACGAGACGCTGTTCTGAAGCGCGAATCAAAAGCTAACTTTTTTTTCACTGCCCAGAGACAAGCATGTGAAGAATCAGTGGCTAGAGTTTATATTTACAACTGTACCCGCACCTTGTGCTGTGTTCGCGTCATTTTAATGACGATTCCTTTACAAACATAAATGCTTTCAAGTGTGGATTCGCTGGCTGATACTGAAGGAAGGTTCAGTACAAAGTTTATTTGGATCAGCTTCCTCCTCTGAATCACAACCTGTAAGTACTATTAATAAATGTTGCTTTTATGGGTTTTGTAGCATGCTCAATAAGTATGTGTGTGTGTTGTGTAGCCTAAGTTACGCTCAGCGCAGCTTCTAGGTCTCCAATGTCTTTTTTTTAAATATGTCAAATGTTTGTCGTTGTTATTGGAGTTGTCATAAAGACTAGAGCGTCTTGTAGTACTGCAGTGCTTTATCAATATGTTTAAGCTTTGGGCTAACGCGAAAAATTGGGCTAACGCTGACTGGGTCATCTGACCAATCACCGCAGATTAGCGTCACGCAAAGGAGGGGTTTGAAAAAATGAGTCGTCAAACGAATCATTAGGGAGTCGGTGAGCAAATCAGGTAAAAATAAATGCATATTAAAAGATAACATAAGTGTTTTTTGTCATTGTATGCATGTAAAACTGTTGTTGGGGACTCCCAGAACAATATTAGGAACATTTTAAATGCCATAATAGGTGCCCTTTAAAAACTCAGGTTAAAGTATGGGATCTGGAAATGGCAAGCACAAGTTCTCTAGTGCAGAGGACTTGGATAGTCCCATTTAACAGTAAATTAAAAGAAAACATGCAAATAGAGCAATAGCTGGAGTACTAGATTGGCACGAAAATTATGGTTTTGCAGCAAAGGGGACACTGAGTGCGACCATGTTAAATAAGGTTAAAGGAAGTATGGAAAAACAAGAAGAGGAATTGAAAGGTAAAAAGAAGAAAGACAAAAAAAATGAAACGTGGTTAGTAGAAGCAGAACAACGCGAAAGAAAACGTACAGGGAAAGAGCTCCCACATGGAGAAACAGAGAAAAAGACAACAGATACTGCTAAGTGTTCTCTATGTCCCCATGCAACATTGCAGTGTGTGAAGGTGTACAACGATCTCGACTCCTGCCCCAGTGCACCGTCACTTCCTAGAGCTTCAGGATCACTGCCAAATTACATCTAGTCCCCTCAGGAGAAGCCGACCAAGTTCTTAAGAAAAACCGAAGGAAAAATCTACAAGACCCACGTCTCACTCACGCCTCGTTCACCAAGATTGCCAAAGGAGGACGATGATGAACATTAGGATAAAGAGCCAGATGAGCAGAAACCCATATTCCAGATGCCAATGGTGGAGGTCTCAGGATCAGCAGAAGCTATGCTGGTGTTTTGACCATAGTCCGAAAAGGACCTGAAAGAAGCAATGATTTATCTCTCTGACCTCAAAAAGTCAGGTGACAAGTTTGCTGCAGAGCTTCTATTTCCCAACAAAAGACTTGAGAAGAAGCAATGTTGACTGGACGCATGCCGAAAATGCAGTGTACAGACAACTGTCCATGACCCGTGTACTTGCAGACACTGCAAAGATAAGCACCTGCAAACAGAATGAAGACAAAATGGTGCAAGAGTATGCCCGATTAAATGAGGGGTTCAATCGACACAGTGGAGTGCCAGAACCAGATCAACGAGGTAAGGCAGTAGGTCTGTGGGGATCTCACATGTGCAACAGCTTTCTCAATGCTTGAGACTAGAACTGTCAGCAGCTTTGAAACTAAGCTGTGTCAAATGGGATGAATCCCGTCTAGACCTAATCAGAACACATGCTGTTCTCGCTGAAAAACAACAGAAGGAACAACTAAAGGAAAAGGTAGAAAAGACTGAAAAAAAAAAGCTGCACATGGCCGCACTAACCATGTATTATAGTGTGACAGACACAAAAGGACAACCACGAGGTGGGAAGAGGTGGTGGACAAGGACAATCTCATGGACCAACACGTGGTCGTGGCCGAGGAAGAGGCAGAGGGTGGGTGAAAGGCTAGGCAGAGGGTATGTGAAAATTAACCATGGCACTTGTTTTGCCTGTGGAAGGAAAGGATATTGGAGATATTCCATGTACATATAAGGATATGCCCTGAAAACCCTATGGTGCCTGAAACCGTGACTAACACTAAAGCAGACTGAGAGAGTGGCGGAGCAGGGGATGATGGAGTGGTCAACCGCAGCAAGAAGGGAAACTCCCCTGCTAATAGCAATGAAGAAGATCTTGCCTGCTTAAACACTTGCATAAGACAACTAGAAAACCAGCAGAAGGTAGGCACATATTTTCATCTAACTAATAATGCCTACAAATAATTACCATGGATAATATTATGGGTCAGAAATGTTGAATTAGTATTTATGATCGAATCAGGAGCTGCAAACAGTGTAATAAGGACAAAAGAGCTAACACCAATGGCACGGTTAAGTGGAAATTATGTCTGGTAAGTAACCTGAAATATACATTTTCTTTTCCATTGAGGTGTTAAGATAGCCTCGTTAAAACCAGAGCATTCTCAGTTGTAACTATAACTGAGTTATGGTCTGGCAAAGTTTTATAGACAAATCATTTCCAAAGGGGCGTCACCAACAGACGTAGCTCAAATGCCTCTGGGCGCAATTGGATAGACCTAGGGCTGTCCCGGTGAAGGAATTTCCCTTGCGGTAATTTTGAGTGGCTCAATAGCCCGATATGTGGTATTACCGCCATTTATTTATTTATATTTATTTGTTGCTATATAAATACGTGTTATGATGTGGTCAGCATACACAAAAACAATGTAATCAATGTAAC
Organism: Chrosomus eos; assembly: GCA_036326025.1. Classification (NCBI taxonomy): domain Eukaryota; kingdom Metazoa; phylum Chordata; class Actinopteri; order Cypriniformes; family Leuciscidae; genus Chrosomus; species Chrosomus eos. Next base: position 50,280,407 of record CM070822.1, read on the forward strand.
CGAAACTAAACAGCATCTCTGCGCATTGAAAGACTGTCACTCAGCGCGCAGTTACATTGTTACGTCAACGGACTGTCTTTGATCGATTGAGTCATTAAACTGTTCATTCAACGAAAACATTCAAAAAAGCTGATTCCTTAACTGATAGATGTAATGGTGTTCATTATTTTTTAACTTTGAGCTCCACTTTTTAAGGCACTTAATAGAGTTCTAATGACGGTGTTCAACTATAACCGTCACACCCCTAGTTCTACGGCGGCATCCATCTTTGTAAATGTACAAAATCTGCTTCACCGTCGCTGTGCTGTCGTCATCGTGTAAAGCCTGTCCCAACATTTCTGATTGTTACCGTGATTTCGACGGATTAGAAATGGGCTTGAATGAGCTCTTTGCCAGACTAACTTGCAGAGCAAATCTAAATTTGCAGGAAGTTGTCTGGGTTTTCCCAGGCTAGTGTTAAGATGAAACTGGCAAAACATTCAAACATTGTTTCCTGCTTTCAGATGTATGTCCAGTGAATTTATACACACCGTGTATTTCTCACGCTGAAAAGGCAATGCCAACCAATTTGTCCTTCTAGTTTTATATATAGCATTGTATACGAGGCGCAGGCACACAAAGTGAAGTTTCCTGCCACCAGCGCGTCCGTATCTCGGCCAGATTGTGTTCGTTACTAGACAACATAGATGCGCGAACACACAGAAGTTGACGGAACATTCTCGGCCGCCGCGACATCGCGTGAACACACGTCGTGATGGAGAAGGTAAGTTGGAAGAAAGCTTGTCTAACATTTTTAGGCTAGAGAACATTTAATATATAGCCCATCGTATACATTATTATTGATGCAGTCAAAAACTCTACAACTACTTTGCAACCAGGACAGAAGCTTTGGCTAAGGGAAATGTAAGTGGCTATGGGAAGGAATGAAGATGTATTTCTAAATATTATTTTAAATTATATATTATACTGTATTAATAGTGTTTCTAGTTACATTAAGGCTACATGTATTAAAGCAGAGTGCTCTGGGTAATATTTTATATCCTGTCAAAACATACTTTAATCATTGCCATTGCATTTGTATTTTTCAAAGATGTCAGGGAAAAATGCAAAAATAATTGTTTTTCCAAACTGTTTGGAGCAATTAATTTTAGATATATTTGTAATTTTTGAAATCTAACATTAAATAGTATATTTGATGCGATGAATTGCTCTGTCATTTATCAGTTTTATCAATTGTTATAATTTCAATGAACAATGGGTAAAATTGTAAAATGGGGGGGGGGGGGGGGGGGGGGCTTCATTAAGGCTCCTCCCCTAACCGCATGTGATCTCACTCCAAGCTTTTGATAAAACTTGAGAACCCTGGATGCATTACACAGAATGATTGAAGAAAGACTTGAGAATGAAGCCAACCTGTTTGTTCCTCAGTTTCTTCATGTTTGACTCTGAATGTTTCTTCAATCTTCAAGTCTTCACTCTCCTCTTTGATAAACGGCATCTTTGTTTGTGTCTCAGTAACGTCATGTTTGACTCTAAATGTTTCTTCAATCTTCACGTCTTCACTCTCCTCTTTAATAAACGCCATCTTTATAATAGTGTGTGACGTGGATCTCAGTCGCTTCACCAGGAGTTTTTCTGTGTGTTTGGACACTGACCTGTTTAAGAGGAGAATAATTAACAGAAAGAAAAAAACAAAACACAAAGACGTTGCTTCACAATAAGGGTGTTGTGATTGTCAATACATTTGGTAACTAAACAGAATTTCCAAGTGAAAACATGGTACAATAACTGGTTCTGTTTTTATTAATGATTGACAAAAATTTCATGAATTCATAAGCTTGTGATAAGATTATGATTCAATATGAATACCAATATCAATGAATATCAATTCATTGTGATAAATATCAGGTAGAGTAGCTACATGTTAATCTTTCTCAAGGAAAAAAATGTCTCAACTAAAGCTGTAAACATACAGGGAGCCTGTCAGCTGATATTATTATTATTAAAGGTTCAAATTAAAGGGATAGTTAACCCAAAAGAGAAAATTGTCATCATTTACTCTCTCGAGTTGTTCCAAGCCTGTGTGAATTTCTTTCTACTGCTGAACACAAAAGAAGATATTTTGAAGAATGCCTGTAACTAAACAGTTGTGGGCCCCCATTGACTTCCATAGTATGAAAGAAAAAAATACTGTGTGAATATGGATGTGGGGCCTGAGAACAATGTGAATTGTTCAGGCTGAATGCATGAGAGTTGGCAGTCCTGTAAAAACTATGTTCATTACTGTTATTAGATACATTACAAAAATAATTATACAATTATATTATACAATTATACAATAATTATACAAAAATAATTATTTCATTTCAAAGTTCACTATAAAATTGTACTGATGGGTTGAATTGATTTAAACGCTTTAAATGATAAAAACACAAACCTCTCTTCAGCAGAATCACAGATGCAGGAGTGGCGCAGACTTATGATGTCACGTCGCCACACCAAAATAAAAGTCCCAAATACGGAGTCTTTGTGATATTCTCAACCATGAACAAAGTCAAGTATCTTGATATTCGTATTACAAGGATTGGAAATAACTTTTTGAGTATTTCAAACTCATTAAGAATTTGTGATTCAAAATTAAAGGGACTATATGGAACTTAGAGTTCTCAACGGGCCGGGTCGGCCCGACAAACCCGACGGGACCCGCGGGTTCGGGCCGGGTTCGGGTCGAAAATATAAGCAAATGACTCGGGTCGGGTCGGACCTCGGGCTTAATCTTTTCCGCTCAGTGAAAAAAAAAACATTTATTAATCATCGCTTTGGCTGCTGCGTGCGGGTGGCTGGCCGTAATAGAGGAGAACACGCATCAGTCCATCCACTGTGGACGCACTACTGTTCCTCCACGATGCCTTATAAGCATACGATTATGTTTGCTATGCCTATTTTGTTTCAAAACTCGTAACCCGCCCGCTGGCTGGCTGTTTGAGTTCTTTTTATTTATTATTGTGTTAAGATTTTTATTAAAACAGGCATTGGCGTTAGCTACTTTCCTTTGAAAATAGTTGGCAACACTGCACTTGCGCGCATTTCAGACGTGATAGACGATGGAAAAAGCAAAGAAAACACGGTCAGAAGACTAGGAAAAGGAAAGAATCTGACCGTGTGAGAATTAACGGACAAGAGGGCTTTTCACTCGTTGGCGCGAGCTAAAAAGCAGCACTGGATGCAACAATGATGCTGACCTGGTGATCTTGTTGATGGACTAGTAAGTAAATCTTTCTAAGTATGTACATTTTATTATGTGATTTCACCGGAATAAATAGAGTCACCGCGACGCGGCGATAGATTGAAAAGCGCGTCCGAGTCGGGCCGCGGGCCGGGTTCGGGCAGATATTCATGTTGATGTGTCGGGTTACATCGGGTCCGGGCTTTAAAAGCCACGGGCCGGGTCGGGTCGGGTTATAATTTTCAGGCCCGTTGAGAACTCTAATGGAACTTTTTCCCCAAAATAAACGTAACAATAGCCTTTTTATTTTACCATTTATGACTCAAACACCTCCTGTTGAGCATACTGACACCTTGTCCGCTCACAGTGGGTGCAACTATAAGCCTGTATCCTATTTTTCATATTTTCTGTCGGGTCGGATTTTTCCCGCGCTGTCTGCGGATGTGACGTCATGTTAAACGTTTCAGATCACTCTGCCACCACCGCTAGTCAGCAAATAGCCTACACTCGCAAACTTATCTCAAACAATATATGTATTTGACTGTTCTTACCTCTGTAAACGTAATGTTGACCTCCTTGCAGGCAGCAGATGACTTGTGAAGTGTGCACGCACGTACGAGCGCTGCGAGCAGTGTTGCCAGGTCCGTATGCCTGCACTGTTTCCGCGGGTTGTTTGTGTAGTGCACGGGTTGACGAGATTGTTTTACTCACTGGAACATGATTGGTAACGGGGAAACACCCGGGAACGCTATTTGACTATTTTTGGCCGTGATTGGGTTAGTTTTGATGAGCAATTGGTGCTGGTTTTGTTGTTCAGACCTGGCAACCCTGGCTGCGAGAGCGAGCAGAAAGGAAGAGCAGTTCTGTTTTTTGGCCACAGGTGTCAGTCGCGAGTTTAAATTTCAGAAAAACGTATACAGGCCCTTTAATTTTGTGGTTGCAAAGAAAGATCTGCTGTTCAATTTATTAACTAACACTGAATCCTTGGGATGAATATAGCCATCTTGTTCAATCTCAGTTTATCCACAGAATATAAGGGCAATAAATAAAATGTGAATTTAATAAGAATAAAATTATTTTATTTTTTTAAATTAAAAAATTATTATATTAAAATGGCTGTGACTGTAAAGAATTACACTGATGATGGGTTATAACGGGTTAAAATGGGTTTTGATTTTGACTGTCTGAGTGGAAACCTCACATTAAAATGGTTAAAATAATTTCTTCTAAATGACAATAAAATCTGATTTACATTTCATTCTTTAATAAAATCGGCGGTATGGAATTGTGCTGAAATCGTCTCTAAAGCTCTCAGATTCACTGTAAATAGATTACAAACAATTTTATTCCTCATAATTTCCCTCTATGGATAAACAGATACATAGTGAAGAGTAACAAATCTGTCTTCCATAAGGAAAGTATGATCTTATTAATTTCAGAGATACTGCTCTTTTATAGGAGCAATTTTATTTATACTAAAATAAATAGTTAATTGATTAAAGGCATACATGTTCAGTTTCTTAAGTTGGCAAAAATATGATAGCATATTCAGTTGTTACTCATCTACACTTATTAACAGTGACTTAAGATGAGAGCCTCACTTAACATGATTTCACATTTGACTTCATACACACCTCAAACAAAAGGGATTCACTTTTAGATTTTAAGTGACATCTATCCTCTTGCTGACTTTCTAAGCCTATGATTTAACATTGATCAAAATCATGTCTACTAAATGCATGAAGCAAGAATAAAGCAGAGGAACTATACTTTAGTTTGAAATATTGCATGTTCAGATTAGCCTGACTACGTCAGACTTCGTACTTCCGCTCAATTTCATTTCGCTTCTGTACTCAGTCTGAGACATCGACATGTCTCTCAGTTTTCCTCCGGCCTGAAAACAGCCGGCCAATTAACGAACAGAGGGCGGGCTGAGAGCCGTGACGTAGACGCTAAGCGCAGAGTTTAACATAACTAAACGCTAAGCGCCGGCTGAGCTGGCGAATAACACACGTCATAACCAAACGTTATGTGATTGGCTTACGGATAACCAATGATTTTATACTTCAGACAATACTTTATACTCGGCCGGATTGCAGAAAAATATTTTTTCCAAATGGTTTGGAGCAATTTGTTTTTATTTTTGTATATTTGTAATTTGTAACGGATTGCGTTCTTTACAAGGCAACATGCGCAAACACACGGAAGTTGACGGAACATTCTCGGCTACCGTACGTTCGTTACTAGGTAACCAACACCATTAAGCGAACACACGTCGTGATGGAGAAGGTAAGTTGGAAGAAAGCTTGTCTAACATTTTTAGGCTACAACATTCAAAATATAGCCCATCGTACACATTATTATTGATGCAGTCAAAAACTCTACAACTACTTTGCAACCAGGCCAGAAGCTTTGGCTCAGTTGTTTGGCGAGCTTACGTTATCTGAAACTAAGGGAAATGTTAGTGGGTATGGCAAGATGTATTTCTTCATTTTATTTTAAATTATATATTATACTGTATTAATAGTCTAATTACATTAACCCTTTATGACCTGCCATAGAACAATTCCACCAGAGTATATCTTTGTATTTTTACATGCTGTGCTGTCATTTTTTTGAGCATTTTCATATGCCATACATCAAAATAATCCTTACTCTCCCAGTTTGAAGGCTATGTTTGTAATAAATCAATAGTAACTATATAAATATCTCAAAAGTGCAATAAACAAACAAACAAAAAAAATTATTATTATTTTTTTTACTTATTTTCTTCAATACAAAAAATTAATAAATGTCAACTTCAAACTTGTCAATGAGAAAAACGTGCACAAATCAATTTAAAACTATACAGAATTGATTTGAACTGTTTACATAAATTAGTTTTTAAGATACACTCATTTTTACACTCATTCAAAAAAAAGGCGTGTACTTTCGTTTAGACCTAACGCTGCGTGCGTGCGCGCGCCCGCGCTCGCGCGTGTGTGTGTGTGTGTGTGTGTGTGAATGTCCTTGTATTTGTGAACGTCTAAAGGAGAAAGAAATAATAAAATAAAGCGATGGTAAAAAGACAATAACGATATAAGGAACATATAGCAAATGGGAGTCAAACGGGAGTCAAACGCATGGTCAAATGACGCAGCGTGTGACGTCACAACACGTGACACACCGGGGGTCATAGTGCACAGAACGTGATACGTCAATGAGTCATCGGAAGACGTAAATATCAATCGCAGATCTACAGAACATGTGTGGAAAGACGTGCAAAGCATTTTTGTGTTGTTGTTTTTTGTAAACGAATATTACGCAGTTTGTACAGACTGATTAGAGGGTGAAAGGCTTGATCTGAACATGTTACATCTCTGGTTTTGTATGCAAAAAGAATGATTGAGCTAGCCATTTGGTTTCAGTTTCTATAGGCTTTTAAACAGACACACGCAAACGGGAGCGCCGACGCTCCCATCGGTCTTAGAGGGTTACGGCTACATGTATTAAAGCAGACAACACAAAACACATTTCATAAGCTGGTGTGTGTACTCTTGTGTATACACACACACGCATGTTTGTTTTTGTGATTTATGAGGACATTCCATAGGCGTCATGGTTTTTATACTGGACAAACTATATATTCTGTCCCCCTACACTGCCCCTGTCCCTAAACCTACCCCTTACAGGAGACATGCTGCATTTTAAAATGTTTAATAAAACATTGTTTTTTATGTTTTTTAAGCTATTTGAAATTTGAGGACTCATGCAATGTCCTCATATTTCACGTGTAAGTTGTAATACCAGTGTAATATGCATGTCATTATACACATTTGTGTCCTCATATATCACAAAAACAAGCACACACACACACACACACACACACCTTAATACTCTAATATGTCCATTTGTTCACAATGGCCCACCACACAATAAATTATTATACCATTTCGACTAGACACATTCAAAATGCAAAAATATGTTTTTCCAAATGGTTTGGAGCAATTTGTTATATATTTTTTTTAATTTTTGTATATTTGTAATTTTGAAATATAACATTAAAGAGTATATTTGATGCGATGAATTGCTCTGTTATTTATTAGATTTACCAATTGACCTGTGGCTAAGCCACGCCACTCGGACAAACAGTCAACATTCGGGGACAGGCGCTATGGCAGCTGTCACAGCAGGAGACATTTCACAGGAGGCAATTGATGATTTTTGGAGACAGAAAGATTATATAGATATATATTTTGGTAGAAAGTTGTCTAAAATATTGTGCTTTAATATGTAATTAATTGTTCATGATCAAATTAAATATTATGTACAGGTCTAAGTTGCATCCGTTTCCAGGACAAGCCTTTATACCATCTTTACCAAGAGTACCTCTCCGTTAGTTTGGTGCTACAGTTACATGAATCATTCAGCACAACACTGCTAACATTTGTTATCTTGGTTATTTACAGATACGTTAATGAAGGTAAGTGACATGATGTACAACGCAGCTAGAAGCTAACGTTAATGTTTTCTAATGTTAGGCTAACGTTAGCCTAAACTTACGTTAGAGATGTAAAAGATAACGTTCAAATACGTTGTTGACTTATCTTAGAACAGATGTAGACATCCTTGTTTAATTTATCCACGTTCAGTTGGTGTTGTGGTCTACCATAACTTAATCCAGACACTTATCTCGGTTGAGATATGGCTTGGAAAAGGGTAAAAAATACACGCCGTCGCCCAGCCTCTCGGGATACCTTGTGTCAGAGTTGCATGTACTCCATGCACACCGTTTTACCATTTTAAACTTAAAATGACAAGAATAAACATAAAAACGAATGAAAACCGACTAACTGCAATGCATTTCAATGGACGAGGAAGCAGATAATGTCCGAGTGTATGGGATAGCTATGCGCACAGTGATTGGCTCATCGCGTTTGGGGGCGTGGCTTAGCCATAGGTAAATTGTTGTGCTGGTTAATTATGAACAATGGGTAAAATTGGTGGGGGGATGGGGCTCCATTAGTTAGCTCCCCTAACCACATGTGATCTCACTCCAAGCTTTTGATAAAACTTGAGAACCCTGATAACAGATACACATTTTCTATTGCCGTACCAAAGAACACAAACAGGGTCTCACATTACATGACTTTACATATGTATTTGTAAGTGTGAAGTTTTATTGCATTGATCACAAGTCCAGAGTGAATGTGTAGATGATTGTTGACATTTTTTCTAAACCTCGTCACAGGAAAACGGCTATTTTTTTTCCAGAATGAGTTTGCAAATGCCTTTTCAGATCTGTGTGATATGAGAAACTCTTTTCACACTGAAGACACTTGTAAGGCTTCTCTCCAGTGTGAACTCTCATGTGGATCTTAAGGCTTCCTTTGACCCTGAAACTTTTTCCACAATGTGGACAGGTGAAAGGCTTCTCTCCAGTGTGAACTCTCATGTGATTCTCAAGGTTTATACTCACTGTGAAACTCTTTCCGCAGTGAAGGCATATGTAAGGCTTCTCAACGGTGTGAATTTTTACATGATTAAGGTGATTCCTCTCTGGTAAACTCCTTTCACACTGATGACATATAAAATATTTCTCTTCACAGTGAATCATCATATGATGATTATTAAAGCTATCTTTATATCGGAAACTCTTCCCATACTGTTGGCAGGAGTGAGGCTTCTCTCTAGTATGATTTCTCGTGTGGGTGTGGTGATTACAAAAGTAGATAAGTAATTGTAAATAAATAAGTAGATAAATAGTAGTAAATAAATATATTATATGTAAGATGTGACGACAAGAGAATGTATTTCTAATACATGTTTTTTTTGTGATTATTTCTTTGATGATTAATGTTCCCTGCTCAAAAATATATTATATGTAAGATGTGACGACAAGAGAATGTATTTCTAATACATGTTTTTTTTGTGATTATTTCTTTGATGATTAATGTTCCCTGCTCAATCGTTCGACTATTTGATTGCTTTTGCCTTTTTGGAGTGTTTTCGCCTGCTTAAGGGGGAGGGGGCTCGCGCGCTGCTCAAACAATACAGACCACTGATAAGTGAAGCAGCAGCAGCTCCGTGTCCTGTATTCATTTATACCTATTTCTCCCCTCATCAGGTATGAAATATATAAAAGCAATGAGAGTATGTTTTTTTGACATGTAAGAGTTCAAGAAATGTTAATTACATTGTTTAAAGTGTTTAAGTTTACTGTTATTACGACATGTAAAAGTTTGCTGCAAGTGACGTCTGTGTGCTGCGTCACGCGTGCTAGTTATACATTTCATGCTAGTGATGGAGACCATGCGGTCTCAGAGAGAAGGCGCAATATTAGAGTAAGTACACAAATAATATGTGTCTTGGTGAAATAATGCAATGAGTAAGTTGTAAAAGCCAAATGACTTTGAAAATGAGTGTTTGTACTAAAAATGTATCAGGAAGAATAATTCTGGCAAACATGAACACATTTTTAGGATTTATTCACGTGTAAAAATGTTATATATGTCATCAGTGAATATTCCAGAGTACAGGTCTATGCTTAATCTGTGGACACAGTAGTAAAAGAGAAATACTGGTACTTTATATGTAATTCTGTTATATATTAGCCTACTCTTGAAGTAATGCACTGTCATTGATTGACATAAGATATATTGAACTGTTTTACATTGTATAAAAAAACAATACAGACCACTGATAAGTGAAGCAGCAGCAGCTCCGTGTCCTGTATTCATTTATACCTATTTCTCCCCTCATCAGACGGTGAGGGTACTACATTTTGGAGGCACCGCTGGGATGAAATGCAGTGAAGGTCGGCGTCCATAGATGATGGTCTACCTCCAGTGTCATTCATCCTGACTTGCGGCTGAGGAGAACAGAGTGAGAACGGCTCGCGTCCACGTTGAGTTCGGAAGAAGAGTGCGTGCTATCTGAGGTTGATCGTCGATACCCGGAACATTGCCATTTTCCAACCAGCTAAGACTGCTTTTCTGCATCACACTGCACACACCCACAGCCCAAGTGAACCATGGATCTGTTAGAGGACTTAAGACTTGAAGTGATAGGAGTATTGTATTCACTATCAAGAGAAAACCTTGTGAAATTGTGTGATTTTTTGAATATTGAAGGGAGTGAACATGTTATCGACAAAAGCCGCTCATGTGTCATTTCTGCACTAGTGAACCATCTTGAAAGGGAGGGGTTAGATGAACTGGAAGATAATGGCATGTCAGAACTTTTGTGTGTAAGAGACAAAATTTGTGAACTTCAACGGGGGAGTGAAAATACCTCAGAACAGACAGCACATGTGAATCAGAGAGTGATTGTAGACTCAGTAGTGCAGGTCACAGAGCAAGAAAAGCTACAAAAAGAAATTGATACGTTGCAGTTAGCTTTGCAAAAACTAATTGAACAAAAACATAACATCGTTACAAGCACACAGCAGAATGTTAGTGCCCCACACCACACAAACATGCAGCTAAGCTATGACACACAGCAAAGTTTAGACACACAAACTACCAACCTAAAGTGTCACTCAGCGTCAACACGACCAGTTATGTCAACATGGAGCAGGGAGTTCAAAATATCTGGCCAGATAGGTGAACCTGGGCAAAAAGACAAACTCTCCTTCTCAAGTCTAGCTCACCAAATTGAACATGGACGGAGCAGAGGTTACTCTGAGCTTGAAATTGTTGATGCTGTAATCCGAGCAATTGCACCAGGCATGCAGCTTCGTAGCTACTTAGAGGGAAAGACAAACCTTACACTGCCCACATTAAGACGGATTCTCAGGGCTCATTTCCAAGAAAAGGGTGCCACTGAGCTGTATAAACAACTTACCTCAGAGGTACAGAGCAGCAGAGAGACCCCGCAAAGCTTTCTTGTCCGCTGTCTGGATTTACGACAAAAGATTCTGTTTGCTTCACAGGAGGCCGAATCCAGTTTGAAGTATGACCCACAGCTAGTCCAAAGCATGTTTCTCCACACTATCCTGACGGGCCTACAGAATGACAGCATTAGAGGTGATTTGCGACCCTATTTGACACAAACTGATGTAAGTGACGAACTACTCTTTGATAAAGTCAATCTGGCATGCACCCACGAAGCTGAGCGCCAAAGTAAAAAGAAACTTGTCCAACCATGCACCACTAAAGTACACACAGTTCAATCCAGTGATACCACTCTGGAGAAAAAGGGAAAAAACACCACCTCAGCCCAATCCAGAGAAGACTGAACTTCAGATCTTAAGTGAGCTGAGGGAAATGCGTTCAGGCATGGCACTGTTGAAAGACCTCAGTGCGGAGGTATCTCAAATTAAAGAGTCAATCAAGCAACCTCAGGTCATGTCCACTCAGTGCCCCCCGCTAACTAGCGCATCCCCGCCACAGACTCAATACCCTGCACAGACCCAATATCCACCTCAATATTACTGGCAGCCTTACGACCAGAGGAGAGAGACAGTTCCACGACCACAGTGGCTCCCAGCACAACGCTATCACCCTCCTGCGCTTCGAGTAAGGAAATGCTTTGCATGTCAACAAAGTGGGTTGGATGTCTACTGTAGTCACTGTTACAAGTGTGGTGGTAGCGACCATTTCTCAGCTGGCTGTCGAGCACGGATGCCCATGACACACAGGGATGGTTCTTTAAACGAGGACAGGTCACGACCGCGGGACAGGCAGTGACCAGTACGATGGAAGAGTCCCGTCAAAGCTGTTCATTTGGTGGTACCATCCACCCTGACCTCATATTGAGACACTGTGAGACTGGTAAACAAACATTGTACCGCTCTAAAGCATGTCAATCTAATCACGGGACAGAAAATGGGAAACGACGCAATCAGTCCTCCAATGTCATTATAAATTCTGCTTTGCCAAAAGGGAAATCGAAAGAAAAAAGGTCGATGGGTACTGCTTTTGTGGGGAAGCAGTGTCTGGTACAGTGTTACATTCAAGGCCAGCTTGTTGATGTATTATGGGATACAGGATCTCAAGTGTGTATAGTGGACGAACTGTGGAAAAAACAAACACTTACCAAATATCAGACTGAGAAATGTTGCAGAGGTAATTGATGCGCCTGAAGGACTCTGCCTTGTGGCGGCAAACGGGCAGGACATACCTTATGCAGGGTGGATGGAAGTGACTTTTGGGTTGGCATCAAATGAAGTGAAAGCAAAAGAACTGATCATACCTGTGTTGGTAATGAAGGGCAGAGAGCTTCGTCATCCTATCATTGGATACAACGTGATTGAGCAAATAGTGAACAACAAGGAAGTAACTCAGCCAATCACCAATGAATCGGTGGAGAGAGAAAAAGTTCAAGCTTTCATTGAGCAAGTTCATGCAGAAACGTCATGTGAATATTTAGTCAAAACAAAAAAAGAAAATGTTCATGTGCCCAAACACACATCAGTACAAATTGAATGCAGAGTGCAGTCACACCGACCAAAAGTAAATACATTGCTAATTTTTGAGCCTGACGTTAACCCACAGTGGGCGGAGGGGTTGGAGTTCTGTGAGACGATTGTAACCCTGCGACAACATGCATCTCCCCACATAATTGTCAGTGTACAGAACCCTACGGATCATGACCTACTGTTAGCAGGCAAAATGGTCATAGGCACAGTGCAACCTGTACAGGCAGTGTATCCAACTGCCACTTGTGAGGGACCTGACTTAACTTCTTTGAGGGTCAGTCAAATAACAGATGAAACCGTCCATACCTCTGACATCGCATGGGAACCACCGCTGGACTTAAGCCATCTCAGTGAGTCTAGAAGACACATTGTAAGACAGATGCTGAGAGAGGAAGCAGCTTCCTTTTCGAAATCCGATGATGACATTGGCTGCATAGATGGGCTGCAGTTGACTATCTCGCTAACAGACACGATCCCAGTCGCACGCACTTACCAGTCAGTACCTCGTCCCCTGTACAAAGAAATGAAGGATTACCTACACGATCTCATTGCCCAAGGATGGGTTAAACAGTCAAACTCGCCGTATTCCTCGCCAGTGGTCTGCGTCCGAAAAAAGGATGGTAGTTTGCGGTTGTGTATTGACTACAGAGAATTAAATCGGAAAACAAACCCCGACCGACAGCCCATTCCACGTGTCCAGGATATCATGGACAGTCTTGGAGGAAACAGCTGGTTCTCACTACTTGACCAAGGAAAAGCATACCATCAGGGTTTCATGGCCAAAGAGAGTAGACCCATGACAGCTTTCGTAACGCCATGGGGGTTGTATGAATGGATTCGTATCCCTTTTGGTCTGATGAATGCTCCCGCGGCTTTCCAACGCTGCATGGAAGAGTGCCTGAAGGATCTCAGAGACGATTGCTGTGTCCCCTACCTTGATGACACGCTAGTGTTCAGCAAATCCTTTGAAGACCATGTCAATGATGTGAAAAGAGTCCTGCAGCATTTAAGGCGATATGGGATCAAACTCAAGCCTAGTAAATGTGAGATGTTCAAGCGGGAAGTTCGTTACCTGGGGAGGATTGTGTCCGCGGAAGGAAGTAAAATTGACCCTGCTGACACCGAGGCTGTGAGAGCCTTGAGAGAGAAAAGACCCAGCACGGTGGGACAGCTGAGAGCCGTACTTGGCCTGTTAAGTTACTATAGGCAGTACATCAAAGATTTCTCAAGATTGCTGGGCCGCTCTATGACTTGCTGAAAGGAGAAGTGGAGAAAAAGGGCGAAGGATACAATGGAACCACCACCAAGTGTACAAAAAATAAAAAGAAAGGAGTGCCTTCTCAGAAACCCATTCTATGGACAGAAAACCATCAGCAGAGATTGGAGACACTAATAGACTGCTTGGCGGAACCTCCGGTCCTTGGATTTCCTGATTTCTCGCAGCCGTTTATACTCCATACAGATGCCTCCAACCAGGGACTTGGTGCGGTTCTGTACCAAAGGCAACAGGGGAAACTTAGAGTTATTGCTTATGGATCCCGTACACTGACAGCCTCTGAAAGAAATTATCATCTTCACTCAGGGAAATTGGAGTTTCTAGCCTTGAAGTGGTCCATCACAGAGAAGTTCCGTGATTATCTGTACTACGCACCTACCTTCACAGTATACAGCGACAACAATCCGCTTACCTATGTACTGACTAGTGCCAAGCTCAATGCGACTGGATCCAGGTGGGTTGCGGAGCTCGCGGATTTCCATTTCACCATAAAATACCGCCCTGGTAAAGAAAATATTGATGCAGACAGCTTATCCAGGATGCCGCTGGAAGTTGGAACCATGATGGAGCAATGTACAGAGGAACTCTCATCCGATTGCGTCGAAGCAACCATACAGGCTGTAGAAGTGCAAGATCCTGCCATGTCGTGGACAGCCATGAGTTCGCTTTATGATCCGACGGAGTGTGCTGAGTCAGGGCAGTCTTTTTCCACCGATGAGATACGACAAGCGCAGAGAAGTGATACCCACATTGGACCTGTAGTACAATGTAAGAGGGCTGGCGAAAAACCCTCCAGACACTTATTAAGGACATTCAGTGCACAGAGTAGAAGCTTGCTGCGTCAATGGGACAAACTATGCATTGGAGAGGATGGAATACTCCGCCGGAAGACAGCTACCCGATCTCAGCTTGTGCTGCCTGAAATATATAAACAACGTGTTCTGCAGGAGTTACATTGTAAAATGGGGCATCAAGGAGTGGAGAGGACGACGTCATTGATTGTAGAAAGATTCTTCTGGCCCAAAATGCAGGGTGAAATTGAACATTTCGTGACCAAGAGTTGTAACTGTCTGAAACAAAAGAAACCAAGTAGAGAAACCAGAGCACCACTAATGAATATTGTCACCACTCACCCATTTGAACTCGTTTCCATTGACTTTTTGCACCTGGACAGGAGTAAAGGAGGGTATGAATATATCCTGGTGATAATTGATCACTTCACGAGGTTTGCGCAAGTGTACGCCACCACATCAAAATCTGCAAAAACTGTCGCTGATCGAATATTCAATGACTATGCACTGAAATTTGGATTTCCCCAAAAGATTCATCATGACCAGGGAGCAGAATTCGAGAATCAGTTGCTTTACCAGTTAAAAAAGTATTGTGGAATTGCAGGATCGCGAACAACCCCATACCACCCGCAAGGAAACGGACAGGTTGAACGTTTCAACCGGACGTTGCTCCAGATGTTAAAAACTTTGACAGAAACAGAGAAGTCCAACTGGAAGGAGTCATTGAACAAACTTACTTTTGCCTACAACAGTACGCGATGTGAGGTTACTGGATTTTCACCATTCTATCTCTTGTTTGGGAGATCACCGAGACTACCCGTTGACTTGCTCTTTGGATTAACGGCAGTGGAAGGGACTAACAACCATAAGGAATATGTAAAGAGATGGAGGCAAGGAATGCAGGAAGCTTTTGAGATTGCCAAAGAAAACAGCAAGAAGACAGCAGAAAGGAACAAAAGGAACTATGAGGGCAAAGTGAGGAACTCAGTGTTGCACCCAGGAGATCGTGTTCTGGTGCGAAATCTCACACCCAGAGGAGGTACAGGAAAGCTTCGCAATCAGTGGGAAGATGATATACACACAGTTATTCGTCGAATGGGAGAAGAAAGTCCTGTTTATGAAGTCAAGCCGGAACGAGGAAAGGGAAGATCGAGGGTTCTACATCGAAATCTCTTGTTACCGTGTGATTACCTGCCGATGGAAATGGTGCTCAGAACACAGCCAAAAACAAAGAAAAGAGTGGACAAACCTACCTCTGTAGAAAGGGATGAATCTAGCTCGGAGGAAGACGATGAAGGATGTAGTCAGTGGTACTTACCTGCGGTCCAGTCTCAGCAACCTGTGGAAGGAAACAATGAGTTGGAAAGAAGAAACTTACCAGTTATCTGGCCCCGTGAACCTGAAAAGGAAAGGGAAGAAATTGGTCAAGAGGTAGCGAAAGATCATGAAACAGAAGTTCGAATGGAAAATGAGGAGATATCTCAACAGAAAGTTGATGTGATGGAGGAGGAACAACCTGGAAGAAAATCTGACGATACAGCAGATGGACATCTAGCCCTGTGGGAAAGTAACCGTGAAGAAGAACAGGAGTGTAGATTGCCTAAGAGAGAGAGGAGACCACCAAAGACATTCACCTATGATTACCTGGGTACCCCTGCATGCTATAATGTAGAGCAGATGAACACAATAGCGTTTCAACCCACGCCATATGAAATGCACAGCATGACTCCATGGACTTACCCAGCATCACAGTATCAGCCAGTATACTTTTACCCATATAAAGACTTATATGCACACTGAAAAGTATGGATTAGAAAAAAAAAAGCAGTATTAGGGGGACAAGAGACTATGCAGTTCCCTAATAATCCCTTTATTGATGAACTGAACATACAGTTAACTTGCAGTGCATACATAAATTAGAACATTTGCATATTAGACAGCACCACTTAAAGAAGAAAGTGAAAACAAAGTAATGTCGGGACGACATGTATTTTCGAGGGGGAGAGTGTGGTGATTACAAAAGTAGATAAGTAATTGTAAATAAATAAGTAGATAAATAGTAGTAAATAAATATATTATATGTAAGATGTGACGACAAGAGAATGTATTTCTAATACATGTTTTTTTTGTGATTATTTCTTTGATGATTAATGTTCCCTGCTCAAAAATATATTATATGTAAGATGTGACGACAAGAGAATGTATTTCTAATACATGTTTTTTTTGTGATTATTTCTTTGATGATTAATGTTCCCTGCTCAATCGTTCGACTATTTGATTGCTTTTGCCTTTTTGGAGTGTTTTCGCCTGCTTAAGGGGGAGGGGGCTCGCGCGCTGCTCAAACAATACAGACCACTGATAAGTGAAGCAGCAGCAGCTCCGTGTCCTGTATTCATTTATACCTATTTCTCCCCTCATCAGGTATGAAATATATAAAAGCAATGAGAGTATGTTTTTTTGACATGTAAGAGTTCAAGAAATGTTAATTACATTGTTTAAAGTGTTTAAGTTTACTGTTATTACGACATGTAAAAGTTTGCTGCAAGTGACGTCTGTGTGCTGCGTCACGCGTGCTAGTTATACATTTCATGCTAGTGATGGAGACCATGCGGTCTCAGAGAGAAGGCGCAATATTAGAGTAAGTACACACATAATATGTGTCTTGGTGAAATAATGCAATGAGTAAGTTGTAAAAGCCAAATGACTTTGAAAATGAGTGTTTGTACTAAAAATGTATCAGGAAGAATAATTCTGGCAAACATGAACACATTTTTAGGATTTATTCACGTGTAAAAATGTTATATATGTCATCAGTGAATATTCCAGAGTACAGGTCTATGCTTAATCTGTGGACACAGTAGTAAAAGAGAAATACTGGTACTTTATATGTAATTCTGTTATATATTAGCCTACTCTTGAAGTAATGCACTGTCATTGATTGACATAAGATATATTGAACTGTTTTACATTGTATAAAAAAACAATACAGACCACTGATAAGTGAAGCAGCAGCAGCTCCGTGTCCTGTATTCATTTATACCTATTTCTCCCCTCATCAGACGGTGAGGGTACTACATGGGCATTAAGGGCTTTCTTCTGTGTAAATCTCTTTCCACACTGAGAGCATTTGAACGGCTTTTCTCCAGTATGGATTTTTAAGTGGGCTTTAAGGCTTTCTTTTCGACTGAAACTTTTTTCACACTGTTGACAGGTGTAAGGCTTCTCTCCAGTGTGAATTCTCATGTGGACTTTAAGGTTTTCTTTTCGACTGAAACTATTTCCACACTGTTGACATGTGAAACGGCTCTCTCCAGTGTGAACTCCCATCTGGACTTGTTCCTGTTTTAGTTCTTCCTGTTCCTGACTAGTTCCTGTTTTATGAGTCTGTGAGTAACTAATAGATTTTTCCTCAGTCATGAAATCATGACATTGTTCGTACTGATTTTTCTCTTCAATTTCATTCAGTTCTTGACTCTCTTCGTTCAGAGTCATAAGGCCTAAGGTGAAAAGAAACAAAAACAAGTTAACACCAGTTTAATGGCACAAAACAACATGCATGAAAAGAGATGTAAAACATCAAATCCAACAACATGTATACTAAATCCTATACACACTAAACAATTGAAAAGAGTTTAACCTGTAATCTCAGACCTTCGCAAAATTGTTATTAATTGCTTTCTTTAGGATACATCCCAAATACTTTCAAACTTGCAGATATCAAACCCTTTGAATGAAGAATGAATAAAGTTTGGCATTTTTAATCCCAATTATGATGAATCAGATTCAAAAATTTAAATGGTAACAAATTTATTAAACAAAGTAAACTCAAATAAAGCTAAAGGACACGACACAGCATGTTACACAAATACTGAACAATGAATGAAACAAACTGAGGGACACCCGGGGGATGACAGAGATGGAGCCGTTGCAGAGGAGACCAGTGTGCAGACGGAGAGCTGATAGGACTGAATGACACAGGCCCTGTCCCAAATGGCGCACTTCATGCGGACTTTCGGTCTCGTGGACTTAAATTGCGCGTGCTCGCCGAGTCTACGAGTCCGTAGGCCGTCCCATTTAGCATTTTAACTCACTGAAGTGTGCTCAGCAGCGCCCCCTTTGTACCCTTGAAGCTACTGAGTCATATGTAAACACAACAACAATAGTCAGCATATTTCCCCGAACCTGCAGATCCTGTCCATAACAACCATAGACATAATAAATACAACAACCAGACTGTCTTCCTGTTTCCGGCGCGACGATCGAGTCTGTCCCAAAAATACCTTTCAATGCGCCCTCGCGGACTTGCGCTAAGGGCCCTATAGGTCTGCATTACATGACGTCGCAGAAGTGTGGACTCTGAGGAAGTCCACAAGTCCAGAGTGTGCCATTTGGGACAGGGCCACAGATGGCTTTGGAGACCAAGGTGGAGCCGCCACAATGAGCGTCCAAGGTAAAGCCAGAGTACCAGAAGACTGAGTTGGAGCCAATGTGACTGAAGACCAAGATGGAGCTGGGGAAATGAGAGAGCCGGTGGAGCACAAAAGACGATGGTCTCTGGTGGAGCCGAGGGAGGGAGGAGCAGAGGCAAGGACAAGAGGTCAACAGGCCAAGGTGGAGTGATGGGCACAGAAGCTGGAGACAGCCATGGGAAAAATGGCTTAATGCTGGACAGGACCAGCGGCGACGATGCAGATGAGATAGGAGTACAGGTACAGGTGGGCTCTGGCGTCGTATCTCTGCCAAGTGTAGGCTGGCTAGTTGATATATTCCTCTAATGTTCAGCGGGTATTACCCTAGGGCATCACAGAACCTGTCTCCATACTGGCGTGATTAATCCGACCTTCAACCAGTATTATTTCCCCCCCAATCTAGTAAAACTGCACATTTTAGAGTGGCCTTTTATTGTGGCCAGCCTAAGGCACACCTGTGCAATAATCATGCTGTCTAATCAGCATCTTTATATGCAACACCTGTGAGGTGATGGATTATCGCGGCAAAGGAGAAGTACTCACTAACACAGATTTAGACAGATTTGTGAACAATATTTGAGAGAAATAGGCCTTTTGTGTACATAGAAGTCTTAGATCTTTGAGTTCAGCTCATGAAAAATGGGGGCAAAAAAAAAAGTGTTGCATTTATAATTTTGTTCAGTGTAGTATTTTATATTTGACAATGTATAAACGGAAATCTGGGGGAGACAGTTTGAATGGGCCTGATGCAGCTTATAAAATTAGTCGTTATTTATAATTTGCAGGTGCTAAGCTTACTTTTGTCAGTAGAGGAGATGCTGGATCATCAGCCAGTACAAGTACAGACTCAGTTGTTCCACATCCAGCCTCAGCCAGTACTAGCACAGACCCAGTACAGTCATTGATTGATTGATTCCTTTATTGTCATTGTACTTACATACAATGAAATTTTTAGTACTTACCAACGTACACAGTAAAGAGTAGTTAAATTCGTATTGCAAGTTGCCCCTTATTAATAAGGTACTTAGTGTTATTTCACTTAATTGTCTAACATGTCAAAAATGACTTGTGGTAATAATTTGAGGATGTAGTTTCAGTTCATGGTTCATTATCCTGATGGCATTGGGATAAAAACTGTTCATTAGTCTAGTTGTGCGTGTTTTGATCGATCTAAAGCGTTTTCCATAAGGCAACAGTTAAAAAAACTGATGGGCTGGGTGATTCGGGTTCGTCATGATGTTGAGTGTTTTCTGCAGGCAGCGGGAGTTAAAAAGTGTCATCCAGAGCAGGTAGCTGTTGGTTTGTGATGTTCTGTGTGGTTTTTATAACTCTCTGCAAGGCCTTTTTGTCAACTTCAGCAAATATAGTACAACTGTCTTCAGCAAGTACTAACACAGACCCAGGTGAAGTGCAGGCAGCCTGAGTCAGTACTAGCACAACCAGAGGTGTACAGCCAGCATCAGATTCAAGCAGCTCAGACCCAAATATAACAGTTGCTGCTCACCAAAATGACCCAGCAGATTGGCCCCCAATCTTAACAGAATTTATGAGGACTGAGTTAGTGTGCATTCAAACCAGGACTGGATTTTTCTTTCCCTAAAGACAAGTCCAGAAGAGCTTTCCATTCAGGCTTATTACAGAGACAGCTGTCAAAAGGGGAAAAGATTCCCAGGAGCGGTCTTGCGTACTCAATCAAAAATAATGCTATGTATTGTTTTTCCTGTAAAACAAAAGACTACAAAATTATAAAGGAAGGTGTGAATGACTGGTCAAATATGGATAACATTCTGAAAAACCATGAGAAGTAGTCCTGAACACAGAAAAAAATATGATTAAGTGGAGAGAACTTGATCTGCGCCTAAGTCAGGGAGAGACTCTTGACCAGATACAAATGACCATTTTTGAGGCTAAAAGAAAGAGATGGTGGTATACCGTTTAATAAGTATCACCTAGTCTCTGGCTGGACAAAACCTAGCATTCAGGGGTTCATCTGAAAAACTCTTCCAACCAGATAATGGAAACTTCCTAAAAGAGGTTGAATTACTGGCAAAAGAATTTGACACCATTACATCTCTCCATCTTATATGTAGATGGTTTTCCATAATGGGTTCAAATTTTGTAAGTAATTCAACCTCTTTTAGAAAGTTTCCATGCTCATTACCTAGGCATAGATTACAGATTGTGTGTGACAAGATTCTGGGAGTCTTAGTGACTCAAATAAGAGACTCAAAGTATTTCTTCATTATCTTGGACTGTACACTTGACATTAGTCACCAGGAGCAAATGTCCATTATTCTGAGAAGAGTGGCTTTAAGGGGAAAGCCAGAGATCAAGGAGCACTTCCTCTGCCTTGTGAATGTTGAGGTTACAACAGGCTTGAATCTGTCCACTGTCATCTTAAATAAGCGGAATGAGCTGAAGATTCCATTTTAAGATTGGAGAGGGCAAACTTTTGATAATGGGCTCAACATGAAAGGCAACAACCAAGGAGTACAAGCCAGACTACTCAGAAGAAATCCCAGAGCCGTGTTTGTCTCATGTGGAGCACATTCTCTAAACCTTGTCATTGCAGACGCTGCTAAATCTTAAAAAGATGCAGTTGGGTTTTTTGGGCATGTGCAAAAGCTCTTCACTTTTTTTTCAGCTGGCACACAAAGATGGAGTGTTTTAAAGAATCACGTGAACATTACCATGAAGTTGTGGAGTGACAAGATGGGAGAAAAGGTTCCAGTAGCGGAGTGGCCATCGGGAGAGTCAGGACTTTTCCCGGTGGGCCGGTAGTGTTTCGAGGCCACGAGGGCTGGTCTGATAGTTATACATGGCAAGATCTTAGCAACATCATCAGGCGGCCTGGTGTGCGGCTGCTGCCCGCTGGTCAAACTGTGCAGCCTCTCTGCTCAACCCGTCAATAAATGCATCGATCCGCAGATTTTGTTCAAGTTCTTGGGGCGACAGTGGCTCAGTGGTTCATGTAGGTTGTCTACAAACCGAAAGGTTGGTGGTTCAATCCCCGGTTCCACCTGACCAAGTGTCGAGGTGTCCATGAGCAAGACACCAAACCCCAGCTGCTCCCGACGAGCTGGATGGCGCCTTGTATGGCTGACACCACCGTCGGTGTATGAGTGAATGGGTGAATGTAAAGGCCAATTTATACTTCTGCGTCGAGGCTACGCACGTAGGCGACGCCGTCATGAGCATTTATACTTCTGCGTTTAGGTCTGCGTTGCTCTGCAGTACAGCGCCGAAACGCTAGTTGGCAGCGGAGGGTTTTAATGTTCCACTTTTAGATTCCTCGCGACTGTTTTAAGTTTAGGTTACAACAAAAAATGGCGACAATGGCGGAGCTTATCGAGGTGGAAAAGCAGTACGTTTTTAGTTCTTTTTAACAGTTTCGCTGTACTTAGAATTTAAAAATGGCGGGCAGTGCAGAAGAACACGCCGGAAATGCGTATGCTACCAAGCCGACCAATCACAGATCTTGCGGTCCGCGTCGTCACGACGTGTAGTTACATTTTTGAGGAGGTGCGTGTCAGGTTACGGCGAAGGTTACGGCGTATGGTACGCTTCTGTGCGTATGCTACACGGCGCAGAAGTATAAATTGGCCTTAAGGCAAAATGTAAAGCGCTTTGGTGGCCATTGGGTCTGTGAAAGCGCTATATAAATGCATTGCATTTACCATTCTTCAATGGTCTAGTGGTAGATCTTTTGCCTAGCGTGTCAGAGGTTACAGTTTTTTTTTTCTCTAATCAAACCTAATGTGTTCATCATTGGTTACAGCCTATATCAAGCAGGGACACGTTTGAGTGCATTTTATTTTGTGATTTCACCGGAACGAATAGAGAGTCCGCAACGGCGATAGATTGAAGAGCGCGTCCGAGTGAAGACTGTGCGCGAGCCACAAGAGAACACTGTGTCCATGACACTGATAGCAGCGGACACGAGCGCTCAGCATGATTTAAAAAACAATAGATTTTAGTGCTAGATCTCTTATTTAATAGCGGACTAAACGAATACTCTGCTAGTTAACTGGATTTTTCCAAATCCAGCGCCGCCTTCCCAGGATGCTTTGCGGGCGCGTTAAAGTCGCATGACGTCACCCATAGGAATAAAACGGAGTGCGGCGCAACAGAATTGTTGAACAGCCATGTGGATCCGCACCGTCAGAATCAGCCAAACGCACGAGCGCTCTTCTTTGTGAGCATTTGAGCTTGCGGTTAAAAACTAGCCTAGAGCGCCATCACCATCCTCTGTTAAAAACTAAGCTCAGAAACGATCCACGAATTGCTATGCATTGATATATTGTCCCAGCCCTAATAACTCACATTTCGTGATTTGAATACTTCTTTTGAATACTCTACTTTTGTTTTGGCTATTTCTTTATTGTTTTTTTTCTAATACAATATGTGATTTCATTGTGTTTATTTATAGATGCAACTTGTGACAAAAGTAAATAGACGCATAACACAGAATGACTAAAGAAAGACTTTGAGAATGAAACCAACCTGTTTGTGTCTCAGTATCTTCATGTTTGACTCTGAATGTTTCTTCAATCATCACGTCTTCACTCTCCTCTTTAATAAACGCCATCTTTATAATAGTGTGTCACTGGATCTCAGTCGCTTCACCAGGAGTTTTTCTGTGTGTTTGGACACTCTGTCCTGTTTAAGAGGAGAATAATTAACAAAGAAAAACCACTGCCGGGCCAGGGCCGAGGGGTGCTAGTGCGTGCCAGGGCCTGTCGCGTTTCCACTGTCACTTCCGGGGCTTGATCGGGGCTTAAGGCCCGTTCACACCAAGCACGATAACTATAAAGATAACGATAAAGATAACTATATATGCGTCCACACCAACGACCGATAACGGTCTTTTTATTCTAAGCACGCGCGCGCCCGCGCTTGTTTTTTACAATATGTCGTTGAATATGTTTTTGCTGTTCTTATTGCCTTTACACGTCTTTGCCAGCAGAAGTCCACCTTAGCCAGCATGCTATGTTCCGAGCGCATCTAAACAGTGAATCTAGCAAGTCTAGTGTAATCGATCTAATCTAAGCAGTGAATTTAGCTGACGAAGATGATGGGATAAAAACATCGCCTAGTCAACACCTGTATACAACGCATTTTTCACTGCAACTTCAGCAATGTTGTCAAAACTAGCGCTGGATAGCCTACCTGAGGTAATTTTGTTACACTATGCTAAACTGCATAATATCTCATCGTTACTTTTCACCATTTATTCGCAGGATACGACCGATTGCTTTCCATATATCCATCTTTTTTAATGTATCCTTGAAAAGGATGGTTTACTTGTCAAACAGTGGAGGATTTTATTTTTTGTACCTCGACAAGGATTAACTTCTCTGCAATGTCATCTGTCATTTTAAATGCGCGAGACCTTTAAATTAGAATGGATTTTGATTGGCTGTCAGTGTTTTATCGTTTGACAGCTGGAAAAAAATCGTTCTGAAAGTGATCCCAACGATACCGTTTCTCATATCTTTATCGTTATAGTTGTGGTGTGAACTCTGTTATTCTTTAATATGGAGAACGATTTTTAGAATTATATCTTTATCGTTATCTTTATAGTTATCGTGCTTGGTGTGAACGGGCCTTTACTCGGGGCCAGCGGCCAGGATTTCTGGCCCGTCGAATACCTTGGGCCAAAGCGGGCCAGCTCGGGCTAGAGGCGTGCTCAAGGTAAAAGGCGGAGTTTATCAGTGTTATGGAACGTTATGATCTGAAGCAAGATGCACATTTCACTTTTTTATATCGCGCAAAATAATCGCTGGTCGAAATGGAGAATCGCCTGTACTGGTCTGTTGAAGATACCAAAGCTCTTCTGAGCATTTTGGCAGAAGAAAGGGTACATGACGGCTGTGAAAAAATAAAAAAGTTGCGGGCGCAGTGTTGTACAAGGCGATTAAAAAACGCACAATGGACAAAGCGGAGCTCAGAGAAGGAACTTTCCATGGTTCGACTTGATGGACGGTGTGCTGGGTCAACATTTGTGTGCTGGGTCACCGTCCCTCTGTTAGTGGCGACTCGCGGGACACTAATGCAGCCACGGCCGGTGAGTTAATATACATGCTATCTTCCTAACTTAAAAAATAAATAAATTCATAATACCCGCTGAAATGGGTTGGGTTGTATGACGTTTGATCCAGAAAGGCGTGTTAGGGGCGGGGTTTAGGGCAGCGCTGTGGGGCTACTGGCCCGGCAGTGGAAACACAAGCCCGGTGCTTGAGGCCCGAGGCCACTGGCTTGGCTCGGCTCGGCTCGCTGTTAGCACTGGCCCGGCCCTAGCCCGGCAGTGGAAACGCGGCTATTCAGATCTAGTTCAGTAGTTCAGTTCACTGGTAAGAGAGTCAGTCAGAGAGAGAGAGTTAATGGACATAAATGATCTGATTAGACTAAAAACACTCTAAACTAAATCTCTGAGAGTGTCTCAATCAGATCTAGTTCAGTAGTTCAGTTCACTGGTAAGAGACTCAGTCAGAGAGAGAGTTAATGGACTTAAATGATCTGATTAGACTAAAAACACTCTAAACTAAATCTCTGAGAGCGTCTCAATCAGATCTAGTTCAGTAGTTCAGTTCACTGGTAAGAGACTCAGTCAGAGAGAGAGAGTTAATGGAATTAAATGATCTGATTAGACTAAAAACACTCTAAACTAAATCTCTGAGAGCGTCTCAATCAGATCTAGTTCAGTAGTTCAGTTCACTGGTAAGAGACTCAGTCAGAGAGAGAGTTAATGGACTTAAATGATCTGATTAGACTAAAAACACTCTAAACTAAATCTCTGAGTGCGTCTCAATCAGATCTAGTTCAGTAGTTCAGTTCACTGGTAAGAGACTCAGTCAGAGAGAGAGTTAATGGACTTAAATGATCTGATTAGACTAAAAACACTCTAAACTAAATCTCTGAGAGTGTCTCAATCAGATCTAGTTCAGTAGTTCAGTTCACTGGTAAGAGACTCAGTCAGAGAGAGAGAGAGTTAATGGACTTAAATGATCTGATTAGACTAAAAACACTCTAAACTAAATCTCTGAGTGCGTCTCAATCATATCTAGTTCAGTAGTTCAGTTCACTGGTAAGAGACTCAGTCAGAGAGAGAGAGTTAATGGACTTAAATGATCTGATTAGACTAAAAACACTCTAAACTAAATCTCTGAGAGCGTCTCAATCAGATCTAGTTCAGTAGTTCAGTTCACTGGTAAGAGACTCAGTCAGAGAAAGAGAGTTAATGGACTTAAATGATCTGATTAGACTAAAAACACTCTAAACTAAATCTCTGAGAGCGTCTCAATCTGATCTAGTTCAGTAGTTCAGTTCACTGGTAAGAGACTCAGTCAGAGAGAGAGAGAGAGTTAATGGACTTAAATGATCTGATTAGACTAAAAACACTCTAAACTAAATCTCTGAGTGCGTCTCAATCAGATCTAGTTCAGTAGTTCAGTTCACTGGTAAGAGACTCAGTCAGAGAGAGAGTTAATGGACTTAAATGATCTGATTAGACTAAAAACACTCTAAACTAAATCTCTGAGAGTGTCTCAATCAGATCTAGTTCAGTAGTTCAGTTCACTGGTAAGAGACTCAGTCAGAGAGAGAGAGAGTTAATGGACTTAAATGATCTGATTAGACTAAAAACACTCTAAACTAAATCTCTGAGTGCGTCTCAATCATATCTAGTTCAGTAGTTCAGTTCACTGGTAAGAGACTCAGTCAGAGAGAGAGAGTTAATGGACTTAAATGATCTGATTAGACTAAAAACACTCTAAACTAAATCTCTGAGAGCGTCTCAATCAGATCTAGTTCAGTAGTTCAATTCACTGGTAAGAGACTCAGTCAGAGAGAGAGAGTTAATGGACTTAAATGATCTGATTAGACTAAAAACACTCTAAACTAAATCTCTGAGAGCGTCTCAATCAGATCTAGTTCAGTAGTTCAGTTCACTGGTAAGAGACTCAGTCAGAGAGAGAGAGAGTTAATGGACATAAATGATCTGATTAGACTAAAAACACTCTAAACTAAATCTCTGAGAGCGTCTCAATCAGATCTAGTTCAGAAGTTCAGTTCATTTATTTAGCACCAAAACTTTGGAACAATCTTCCTACCATTGTTTGGGAAGCAGACACACTCTGTCAGTTCAAATCTAGACTAAAAATATATATCTTTTGCTTAGCATACACCTAACACATTATAGATTACATTCTATAATCCAATGTTAGGCTGCATAGTTTAGATCAGCCGGAACCGGGAACACTTCCCATAAATCCTGTACTTGGTACTGTCACGGTATGCGGATATGAACCCAAACGCAGACAGAATTAAATAAAATAAAGATTTATTAAACAGACAGAAAACAAAGACCCACGAGGGGGCAAACGAACGTTGACAAGGCTAGACTAATAAACTTGACAATAAGTAAACGACACAAGACAACGCAAACACATAGCCCAAAACACAGGCCATGTGTTTGCACACACAACATGAGAACAAATCCTTACAGGTACATCATAAGAAGAATGGCGTCTACGCTAATATTAGTCTCTCTGTTTATCCCGAGGTTTACCGCAAACCGCCGGATCCAGGCCGTATCCAGATCTGATGAAGGACCATCACATGGACACGACGACAACGCATCCCTGAAGTGCCAGCCCCATCAACACTGTGAAGGCCTCATGGACACCTCAACACACTCATCTCCTCACCGGCGGGATGACTCCGACCCCAACCAGATGGAACTGGATAAATATTGTGAAAGTTCTGATCCAATCTGACCTCTGACCTATAATGCTGCCTAAATCATAATAATACACTGTTCGTTCATTGGCCAGAGGAGAACTGGCCCCCTGACTGAGCCTGGGTTATTTCTCCATTCTGTCACCTGATGTATTTTTGGTTCCTTGCCACTGTCGCCTTTCTTCGCCTTTGTCGCCATTGGCTTTTGGCTTGCTTAGTTGGGGACATTTAATTTAATATTTACTATTACCAATACTATTACCACATTATTTTCCTGTTTTCTCTGTAAAGCTGCTTTGAAACAATCTGTATTGTAAAAAGCGCTATATAAATAAAGGTGACTTGTTTTATGAGTGCGAGTGTTTGACACACTGACGCGACTCATCAGCGCGCGTTCTCTGGCGCGTCTCACCAATTGATATGCTCTGCGCAGCGGCGTCTTCAGGAGCGTCGCGATCTCTCCTCTCTGCGTCTCCACATCCGCCGCTCCGCCTTCCGCCGACTTCTCTCGCGCACTGCATGCTGGGAGCCGCTGTCAGCGCGTCTGTGTGACGTCATGAGGCCTCTCACCTCGCGTCATCAGGATCTCCTGGGGTTTTTACCGAAGGAATTAATACTTCCTAACACTCGTGGACTTAAAGCAGTGCTGTCCAATATGCAGTAGACAAGTTAGATTTCCAACAGTGTTATTAAGACTTAGAATAGAACTTATAAGTTTAAACAGTGGTTTATGTGAGGAAACATGTAATCTTAAAGTGCAGTAAACATACAAATGAAAGGAATTTTGTTAATTGAAGACATTAGGAAAGGAGATTGATTGATTTATTTTCATATAGCTGAAAACATTAAACATCTGTCATCTATCATTCCCATTGATATAAACTTCAGTGAAGTTCGGAGTGGACTAGTGATGGGAGAAACAAAGCTTTTCAAAGCTGTGAATCAACTGAACAAAATTATTCAGTGTTTGGAATCGTTCGAATCGCCACACGCTGGTGACTTCTGCTGGCAGAACAGTGGAAATGCAATAACTCAGGCCAAACATGCAGTAAAACAGCTTTTACAAACACACTGCGTGTGTTTTATTTAAAGTATAATCCATCAAATTCAATGAACTAATCATCTAATAATATTAAATATCAGGGCCCTTATTCATAAAGATTCTAAGAATCCTCTCAGAAGACTCTTAATTTAGCTTAAAAACTTCTACGTAGGAGTCTTAGCTTAAGAGCGATTCGGGAACGATCTGAGAGCAACTCTGAGTAAGGAAAAGACAAAAACTCTCATCTTAGTGAGGAGGCGGGATCGACCCCGTTGCTATGTATGACACAATCTTTTGAAGACTGTGATTGGTTGGTTGTCCAAGAAGGAAAAAAAGAGTGATTTTAAGTATAGGGTCTATTCCCTATGGGTCTATTCTACGCCTTCAGTTTGAAATTACATGCGTATTTTTTCGTATTTGACCATTTTCACACACACACACACACACACACCCCACACACACACACACACACACACACACACACACACACACACACACACACACAATGTTAATGATAATTTCTTATAAGGTATTTTGAGTGGCTTAGAATGATAAAAATGGTTCCACTCTTTACAATTACACTGATTGCTGGCATGTCTATTTAAGTGGTGGTTTGAATGTTGGTTTGAATGTATCAAACATGGAATTTTCCCAATTGCCAAATATCGTAATGTAGTGATTACTTTCATTTCTGGCGCTATGGCATTCCTGCGCTGTGTCGGAGATATTAGCGTCTCTAATAAGATCAGTCACAAACGTGATCCCTGCACGATCTCATCTATAGCATCTTATTAACTCACTGTCATCCATTGTCTGCAAAACATTTCTTCTCCCTCTTCGTCTTTCTGCCATTTTCTCCTCTGCTAAAGAAACTCTTAAGCCTCTTAAAAGTCCTCGTCCGTGCTCCTAACAATTTTGACCTTAAGACCTCTTTTAAGGGTTAAGATGCTTTCGGAATTACTTTTTCTGTACTAGGATTTCTTCTTTAATTTTAAGAGTAAACGCCCACATTTCTAAGAATTTTCTTAGAATTTTGTCACTAGGAGGTACTCTTTGCATTACGAGTCTTTATGAATACGGGCCCAGGTGTCTGTGTTCTTTTATCAATGTTCAGGGCTTGTTGTGTTTCGAAGCTTCACTAGGAATCATTAGCAAAAAGGTAACGTTGTTTATTATAGCGCCACCATGTGGCTGAATCTCACAAGATTTGATACACAGCCTCATTTTGACACAAATATGTTCATATTCATAACAGTCAGACATTATGATTTGACCTTATTTGCTGCTGTAATTTCATTGGCTGTTGACGGCCATGTTTGTGATATTTGAAGAATATGTTATTATTTGACCCAGAGAAGATGAATATCAGAATTCGTTCAGCAGATACAGATCAACACATAAAAATGTGTGATAATTTAATATCTTCAGTGTTTTGATGTATCAGGGATGAACTTTTGTCATGAGTTTCAAGTGGATTGGATCAAACTTTATAAGTTTGTTTAAATTTTATTTCCAAGCTTGAGATCTTTATGACTTAGTCGCTGACGCCCAGACATGTTTAGAGCAGAAAAATAATAATTGATAAAACTGTGCAAATACAATAATGTTGCAGCAGCTTCAGTGCTTCAACCCCTAAAATACACCTGGATTAAAATACGTTTCAGACATTCCCCTTCTACATGAATTATAAATGAGTGATGTGACTCTACAGTTAAACTAAATGATTGTGATCATCATCAACACAAACAGAGCTTGAGAAAAAGCACAGATACTGTTGTGGTTTCAATCTTTTTGGGAAATCACTTCTCCGATATCTTGATGCCAGAAATATTAGACTTTATTTTACAACAAAGCTGAGTATCTCCTGCAGGAGATACTCACACATATATACCATCTCTTTTTCCAAAGATGGTAACACACCCTATAGATTAATTTTGAGGTCTTGTACCATGTGACTTCTCAGAAGAGAATGGCAACATTCCAGGGCTTTCTTCGGGGTTCCAAAAGTCAAACCAAAGTCACACACTGAGGAAATAATAGTGTACTAATAGATAGCTAAATTACTTATTTTCTACATAATAAAGTCAAAAACTGAGGAAAATAATAGTGTACTTATAGCTAAATTACTTATTTTCTAAAGAATAAAATCTTCTACAATACACACCATCACACACACTGATGTCTATATGAGGATTTATTACACATTTATTCTGACATGATATTTCAGTGACAGAAGGTCAGCTGTGTTATTAATGTAATGAAGAGAAAATAAGAAACTCTATTACATCTCACTGTTACTGATTTATCAGTCTGTTCTCATTCATCAGCAGTTTCACTGATCCAGAATAAACCCCAAACCCAGGATAGAGTGTGTGAGTGAATGTGGTCTTCTCTGTGTGTATGAGGATCATTGTGTCTCTGTCGATGCTGTAGAAGGACAGAGTTCCTGCACTGTGATCCACATACACTCCTATTCTACTGCTGATGGGCACTACAGGGAGTGCAGTCTCTATGCTATTGTGTCTGAATGAGTAACTGTAGTAAGAGCAGGACAAACTCCAGGACTGATCATTATCTCCAAACACACACTCATTGCCCCATCCCTTCCTGCTGATGCTCTTATATGACACTGATATAGACACATATTCTCCACTCCACTCAATCTCCCAGTAAGAGCGTTGTTCACTCACACTCTCGCTACACAACACCTGCTCATAATGATCAAATCTGTCTGGATGATCAGGATACGACTGGATTGTGTAAGTGTTAGTAATCATTCTGTTCTCCTCAGACAGATGGAGGCGTTCATTCACTGTGTTCGGATCCAGAGTTAACTGTTGGGAATCTGATGGAGATAAAACACATCAGAATCAGGAATTATAAATCTGATATTTTAATGTAGCTGAACTCTTCATGTTTAATATATCAGGATATCTTAGTACAGTTTAATCATCATTTACATGATCAACATGATGACTTACATTGAAGGAACTCGCTCCTGGTCTGGGGAACAGTGGCTGTGGAAATCAACAGACATGAAGATTGTGATTATCATGTCAAGAGAAAATGGTTCTGTATCCACTGCTAACACATGCAGAAATCCTCCAACACAGAAGATCTTTAGAAATGTCTATGCTGTTTACAGAGCCCAAATCCTGACACAACCACTATTGAGGGTTTGATATTATTGACGTCACCATATTTGATTTGGCTTCTGATCAGACATGAACTGATCACAGATTTGATAGGACTCAAATTTTACTTTGGTCATCATACAAAGTAATCATATCACTTCATAAGACTTGGATTAAACCTCAACCTCCTTATTAGTCTTTTTCAAAGAGACATCAATTGATCAATAAATGTCTCATGCTCAATCATTTAATTAGCCTATATTATAATTCTACTGCTTATTATGAGAATTTCTGTGAATACACGGAAGCCACATTTGAGTTAAATCATGAAACTGCATCATTGATCTTAAGGAGGCTGCTTTGATATCTGTGGCGGTAAAGCCCCTGGGTTGGATGGACTTTTACACAGCTTTCTGGGACAGCCTAATGTAGCTGGTGGGGTGAACCAATGTGGTTTTGAATTTAAATAAACCTGGGTGTCATCTGCATAAAAGTGAAAACTGAGACCAAGTGATCTTAGAAGTTGACCAAGATGATTAATGTGGATGCTAAAAAGAAAAGGGCCCAAGATTGAACCTTGAGGAACACCAGATTGCACTACACCAATATCAGACCTGCAACCACCCATAGCGACAAACTGCTTTCTATCAAAAAAAAAAAAAAGACTTAATGGCTGTGCTTGCATTAAAAAAGGAAAATAAATGTCTTAAGCCTTGTATTTTTTTTTTAAAGTTGTATTAATAAAGGCATAGAACCAGTTTATTTGTAGTGTATTGACAATAGTTTTATATAATTAATATATTAATTGAATTAACTTGGTCCATAAACTTGGTCTGTGTGTCTGGGGAGGGGGGGGGGGGTGGCTTTTCGGGTGATAGTTTAGTTTACATGGCTGTGTGATATGGTGGCCTGCATTAAAGGAAAATAAATGTCTTAAGCCTTGTATTTAATAAATCATTTTTATTAATAAAGTAAAGGCATAGAAACAGTTTATTTGCAGTGTATTGACAATAGTTTTATATAATTAATTTATTAATTAAATTACCTTGGTCCATAAACTTAGTTTGAAAACTTGGTCCATAAATTAAACACACTTGCATGTAATAATATAAAATTCGGCACAAATAGATCTCATCGGGCCGAACAACTTTCATGCTCTAAATTTTAACCCAGCCCAACAGGAAATCGGCTATTTTGGTCTGAATGTGGATTTGTTGATATTTCAGACTCTGAGTTTTGGTTTATTTTATTCACACCAAACCTTTTCAACATGCTGAAAATATATTAAAGATGCTAAATTGAGAACAGATATTGAATATCTTAAACGGTTTTGCTATGGCGAGGGATAAAAGTAATGTCAAACAAAGAATCAGGAAACAACTCATATCTTCTAAAAATGTAATTATACACCATTTATTTTTATATAAAATTATTATACAAATAATATAACTAAATTCATTTTATTCTGTTTTTTTTTTTTTTTTCAATTTAACAGGTATGAAAAATATTTTAAAAAGGCAGAATAGTTCTATTTGGTTAAACAAAAAATCATATATAGGGCTATGCTGCCCTCTTGTATCCAAAATGATCACAAAATAGTATATAAAACGTATTTATATATAAATATATTAGGTATGTGAATGTGAGGATATTTTCCCCCCAGTTAATCGACGTGTGACACAGGCGAGGGTTTTTAAATCGCTAATATGAAAGAAAGTAAAATACTCACGTCCGCACAGACATTGATAATGGTTCGGAGCAGAGCGAGCGTTTTTAATTATTTGCTATGGAAGTAGGAATGAACTAAAAACGTTTGCTTTGTTCTGCTCAAAAGTCCTGCATTAAAAGGATAAAGCAATCTCTAAGGCCTTGTCTTTTTGCATAACATATATGTATGACAAAATATGCATAGAACATATCTTTTACATTTATTGTTTGCTTTAAATAAAACTAAGATTGTTTTTTTTAATTCAAGCTGTAAAATTAATGTGCTATATATATATATATATATATATATATATATATATATATATATATATATATATATATATATATATATATATATATATATGTGACCGAACACGGAAACCAGGGACACAAGTCGGCAGCACAACTTGCGAGGAAAATGAGAAAGAAGCGTTTTTTTCCAAAATTGGTGATTTCCGCTTTTTTGCAGAATCTGTTAGTTGAGATCATGATGACGCCTCTCCATTTTTGAGATAACAGTATTGGTATATTTAAAAGCGTACATTTTGAGGTTAAAATCGGCTTGTTTTTCGGAGATTCTAGCATGCAGTAGGGGCGTGTCATTGTCTGTGTGTATTTCCATACTGAATAGCCGCCGGCGCTTTTGCCCCCGCCCCCCAACAGCGTGGCTACTTATTATGCAGCGCTCTCTGCTCCTTCTCAAAATTCAATGAAGATTGACGCCGCAAAGATTGTCGCAGACGAGCTGAACTGTGGCAGTTACAACGAAAATGTTTTCGCCGCACTTTGTGGGCTTCGGAACACTTCGATGCTTGAATACGGCGGCTCGGCTCGCTGACAGCGGTGGCTGGCTGTTTCATATGTGACGTCCCGATTGCTTTAAATGGGGAACGTTTTGTGAACAGGAAACAGACTTAATGGACTGGCAACAATCTCCATAGAACATGAACTGGCACAGAGAATCGCAATAGAGGATGCAGTTAAGACCTTTGCTGCGATGAAGGCCTGCCGTGCGCGTTTCTGAAACGTAAGTTAAGCTTCATTTGCTCTTTAGTCGTTATTTAAGATGCTGAACCTGCTGATGATATAATGTGCTTGCGGACATTTCATTTGTGTGTATACACACATAAGTGATGTAAAGAGATTTGCAACAGTAATTTGAGGAGGTGAAATGTGATTATTTGGAAAATTTCTGTCATGACTGCTTAAAGAAAAATGCTGACATTGTTGACATTTTGGGCACACGCGCGTTGCACACTATTTGCGTTATATGTAGGCCTATGGCTTATTGGTCTTTGTGTGTTGTTGTTGGTTTTGCGTTATATGGCTTATTGGTCTTTGTGTGTTGATGCTGGTTTTGCGTTATGGCATATTGGTCTTTGTGTGTTGTTGTTGGTTTTGCGTTATATGGCATATAGGTCTTTGTGTGTTGTTGTTGGTTTTGCGTTATATGGCATATAGGTCTTTGTGTGTTGTTGTTGGTTTTGCGTTATGCATATTGGTCTTTGGGTGTTTGTTGGTTTTACGTTATATGGCATATAGGTCTTTGTGTGTTGTTGTTGGTTTTGCGTTATGGCATATTGGTCTTTGTGTTTTGTTGCTGTTTTTGCGTTATGGCATATTGGTCTTTGTGTGTTTGTTGGTTTTGCGTTATGGCATATTGGTCTTTGTGTGTTGTTGCTGGTTTTGCGTTATATGGCATATTGGTCTTTGTGTGTTGTTGCTGGTTTTGCGTCATATGGCATATTGGTCTTTGTGCGTTGTTGCTGGTTTTGCGTGTGTTGTTGCTGGTTTTGCGTTCAAAAAACACGTACAGGTTATCTCATGTTTAGTCTGTTTAGACCTTCCCATACCTATTGTTATTAGCTAGCTCAAGAAAGAAAAAAAAAAGCTAAGCAGGGGAGCTTTACAGGGGTATGGCTTATCTAAATGAGATGTAAATGAGCCCTATTGTCACTCCCAGCAGCAGAGAGAGGTGAGAACTGCACATCTTTAGAAGCAGTTTTCTACCGTTTGAGCTTTTTTAAATGCCTACTTTCAAATGGCCACATTTTCTCCAAATATTATCAGATTTCCATGTGTTACACATCGTTGGAAAGATTGGAGACTACACTTTCAGAATCTGTGAATAACTCAAAATGCCCCAGAACCGACTTGTGTCCCTACTTTCCGTGTTCGGTCACATATATATAGATCAATATATGTGTTTTCCTTAAATTTTAATCAACACTAACTTTATTCTCATCTGAATTATAAATAATTTATTTTGTATATAATTATTCTACCATTAAAAAAACTCATTTGATTTTCTAATTTAAGGGACTGTTCGTTTTCATTTAAGGGGTTACCAGAGGAGTTTTGAGATCTATAGTCAAAATAGACTTGACCCTCCCTTCGCCAGCAATACATTTTATATGACCCTCCAAAATGATTGTGAAAAAAGGCATGACCCTCCCCGATAATTTATTGATTACTTCTGTACTGGTTTGCGCTTGGCAAAGATGTTCAGATATCTCTATGCCTAGTAGACCTACACCAAACGTTCATTAAAATGAGTCCTGTACAGTGCGACATATATCTAGAAAAAAAGATTGGTCTTTGCGATGAATAAATGTACCACTGTAGCACGCGTGCCATACAGTTTTGTAAACTCTGTTACTTGTGTTTGGTTTCAGACATGATAACAGTCGTTTTATACTTGTGCTTATGCTATATCACGATTTTTGCTTTTGAAGAAATATGGTAGTATCGTTCTACAGCGCACATTCTATCAGCTGCAGTTATGGCGCAAATCAACGGTGGGGGGCAATGATATATTTAAAACTGCATATTGTAATATCTGCAGGGCACCCCCTTAGTCTAGTCTTATTAAATGTATGCTTCATCTTTCATTTGTTCATGTTATCCTTGGTAGGGCTGATCAAATAAAATATTTTACACTGAAAAATAACAATGTATTAAATCATGTTATGAGATTTTGTTAAATATAAGTTAATTAACAATCATTGGAAAGAATGATACTTTTAAACATAACACTAAACCGCCAGGTTTTATCAACCGCAACTGTTTTATCAAATCAATGTCACAGTTTCAATTGTGATGGTATTCAGGAAAGAGCACTCGTCATGTGAGGTTGCTTAAAGGAGAACTCCGGTCAATTTTAACATTGAGCTAATTTTTTTGTAAATTTGGAGTGCTGTCAGTACAGAGAACAACAACAAAAAACGGTGTTGCCTACACCGTGTTATCCTCTTTTGATTGTCGAGTTCGCGCGCGCGAGCATTAGTTATCTTAGTTAGGTTAGTCAGGAAGTAAATACAGGTATGTGAGCTGGCTGAATAAACATAATTTTTATTCATATCTTTCCCATCTACTGCAGTCAGATTTACCGTGTTCACTCTGAATACAATCACTTACATGGCTGTGAACTTGTAATGACACATTTAGGTTTTTAAGAGGCTAAAAGCACTCCAAATTTACAAAAAAAAATGAGCTCAATGTTAAAATTGACCGGAGTTCTCCTTTAACTGTATCATATGATAAAATATAAAAACTCCATATTTTTATAGGCAGTATATTGTTAACTGAGTTTCTTTTTTGTATGTTGCGCTCATTTGTTTACATTTCTCCTCAAGAGTCTGCACGAGCCTCAGCAGCGCAACCTTGTTACCATCAGTAATACAATTATTATCCATTATCCATCGCAATTTACAATAAATGTAATAAATTCAGAAAAATCTCTCGCTTTAGTGATTCCCAAGTAATTTTTTGTCATTGACGTTCTAATCAGGCTACTTGTCTGGCCAGGCAAGAAAATTTCTCTTTTTCTTGTCCCTTCAAAAAAGCCCAAATATATATATGTGAGTGCATGTGTATGTGTGCACACACACACACACACACATACATATATATATATATATATATATATATATATATATATAAGGCATCGGGGTGGCGGTGCCACCGGCTTGGGCCCGTCATCGCTGTTCGCAGCTATTATATATATATATATATATATATATATATATATATATATATATATATATATATATATATATTAGATTTTATTTTCCTGTGGTCAGTTCAATTACTTGCTTTACACTGAACTCATGTATGCTGTGCATTTATAATGATTATTATTAAATAATATAAATTATGAGATTTGCATTTGTTAAATATTTTATTTATACTAATCATAATCATTTAGTTTTCAGGGATGACTGAGGTCTTTCTGCAGAAATGCCAGCATACAATGAGTGGGCTTAAGAGTTAACCGTTTTTGTTAACCATTAAGAGTTAAGTTGATTTTTTTGTGTGTGTGTTTTGTTTATTATTGTCATTGTTTATTTTTTTTAAATATTTTTATGTCAGATATATTTATAAATGTCTTATTCGTTTTCATACAGAGAAATGTATGTTTCACTTGTTCAAGACTTTGTATTGTTTATTGCAAATTTCATATGATTATGTACAGTAGCCTATATTAGACATCAAAAACATAATAGTCGACATAGTCTTTAAGGGCTATTTGTAAAAAACATGAACGAAATTCATATATATACAGTCAAATGAGAAACACTTCACAACATGTTACACATTTAATTATAGCCACACCTGTTAGAAAATATGGTTGTATATACAAACATTGACTGTGTAAGATAAAGATTAATGCAAAAAAATTAGCTTATAACAGTTACCTGAAGACGGTATGGGGCCGATAGTGTCACTGGCTTCACTCACTCCCACTTTACCCACTATCCTGTAGCGGATCAAGTACTGCTTTCCAAACTCCAGTCCAGTCAGATTAAATGCTTCATCAGCTGTGTTTTTGATCATCCACTGCTCCTCAGCGCCAGAATCTGCTTTCACCTGCTGGTACTCCACTCTGTACTGCACAGTTTCTCCAGTTGGGGACTTCTGCAGTTTCAGGGACACACCACGCTCCAGGACCTGCTTCACTTCTGGTGGGGGAGGCTTCGACACGGGCTGGAACTGTTTGTCTGTCAGATTCCCTTTTTCATACAGATAGATGGAGGAGCCTGGACTGGAGGGGTCAGAGATGGCAGAAATAATGAATCGATATCTCGTTTCATCTTTATTAGCCTCTGAAAAACTTCTGAAATGAGATAAGTTCTTTCTCATCTTTAAAATGACACAAGAATCATTGAACCCCTTTCTGACAGATGCTACAGTGCTAGAATGCTGTTTCACCACATCTAGCTCTTTAAACTCGTCAGATTCCAGAAACTTTTTCAGAGTTGAGAGATCTGGGTCTTCATACTTCAGAGATGTGAAGGTCAAGCACACCACAACATCAATATTAGGATTAAGGAGGATGGGGTTGAGACGGTTTGAGTTTTCAGTATTGATTCCCTCTAGCATCTTGATGTGAAAACTCAAGAGGTCAACTTCAGTCTTTGCATGATCTAACCACTGGTTAAGCATGTCAGCATTGAAAGGCGAACTGTAGTGGAATTCCAGGATGTCTTCCAATGAATGTTGCTCCATCTCTCCTCCTCGTATAGCAGGCAAGACCTTGGCCACTGCTTTCAGGAGCACCGTTTTGTAAATGTTAAGAGAGCCCTGAAATAAACGAAGCCTCTTTTTGATGTCTTTGAAAACATTTACCAGAGTTTTTCTAGACAGGTCGTTGCATGTCCTCTGTACTTCTTCCAGGCCCTCTATTATATCTTCAGTGTTGGAAACCAGACGTGTGGTGATTTCTCTCTCAAACTGAGCAGCTTTTGTATCCAGTAGAGAAAGAGGATAGAGCCAGACTTTCATTGGAACTGCGTTCTGTGGATTCTCCTTCAGTATAGTGGGGAGCTTCTTGTACACCTCCAGGGCCTTCATGTAAGTGGTGGGGTTTTGATCAAGGCGGACGTCACCATGAAATGTGCAGGCAGTCTTCTTAGTCAGTTTCTTTTGACCATCTGTCATATTTATAGCTCCTTTTCCCTCAATGGAAAATCCAGGGATGTTCTTGACCATGACATTCAGTTCTCCCTCAATCTCCTGCTTATCTTCCTCTTCTGAAAATGTCCGATCAAACACCATGACGGCCTGAGCTCCGTACAGTACACCTGTGACCACATGAGTTGCAGTTTTCTGGTCAAAGACCTGAGGGTAGGTGATCTGACCCAGCTGAGTCATAGTGAGCTGTTCGAATCTTGTGGTTTCACTGTAATACATTGTTACTCTGGACTGTTGGTTTGAGGATTTGGTGTCACGCAGGAACTTGGCAGATCCTCCCACCTCCACCAGCCCTCCCAAGAAGCTGGCCTTCAGGGAAGCACTTACATCCAGGAGACTGGACTTACTAGAGAGAGAGTCAGAGCTACTGAACTTCAAATCTGACATGGGCTGTGGACGGCTGTCCAAATCTTCACTCAATGATTTCTTATCCCACAGAGTGACGCCTGAAATGAGAAATTACTTTTAGAGTTATGTACGAGAAGTAATGTACTGTTAAAGAAACGTGCAGGTTTTATAGAGTTGTTACAGAAGGATTGGTATTAATTAGTGATGCAAGATTTGATGAAGAGGGGAAAATAAACATTTCATTATTTATTTATTTTAGGTTTGTAAAGCACCTGGAATGAAGGTGTCCTTGCGGCAGTCATACAGCATACCAGGAAACAGAGGTCTTCCTAGAGCTGCCACTTCAATGGGCTGTGATGCCAGGGCTGGAATAAATAACAAATAAAAGGTATCATTTATATTTAGAATATTTATCACATATTAACAAAATTACATCTGACTCTGTCCCCGCCAGCATTTTTGAAAAAAGTTGCCAAAATGTTAATGAATATTTGAATATTTGTTGTATGAATATCTCAAACATGCAACATTTCAAAAGAAAGAGCGCACCCTCTGCTTTAAAAAACAAAAAAAGGTTTTATTCTAGCTTAATGCATTCCTTTTTAAGTTTCATAAAAAAAAAGCAACAATTTGAGCAAAAAGCTGAGAAAATTGCGTTTTTGTCAAAGACTAAGTCTGGATGTAATTCAAAACGATGATCAAAACATAGATGGAGTAGTGTCACAGTTAGGCTCTGTGACTAGAGACTCTTATTTTGAGAAATTACTTTTATTGTGACACTGGACTGAGAAAACACTATGCATTCATACATTTTCATACTAACATAACACATTATTTGTTTTGCGCAAATTTTAACACCAGTTAACGCAGATATGTGTGTGTCAGTGATTGTGTTTTGTTTAAGTGATGTTCCTGTCCTTCCCATTTTCTTTTTCTTTAGTTAACATTTATTTAGTCATTCATTTCACTATATTGATTTATGTATTGTATAAAGAACTCAGACAAGACCGGTTACCATGTTAAATGTTTATTGTATTGAATTCACCACTTGTAGAAAATAAATTGTCATAATTACGTACCGGAACATTTTCCAGTACCAAACGAAACCCAGTCACAGTAACTGACACTAGGGGTGTAACGGTACGTGTATTCATATTGAACCGTTTCGGTTCGAGGCTTCCGGTTCGGTACGCATACAAACCGAACGATTCCTTGGACCATTTTTCCTCCCGACAAAATCCGCGTTGGCGCGAGCGCGACCACCACAACGTTGCGCAACATCACATGGCAAACGTAATGAAAGCGGAACGAAACTGCGCTACTCATTATATTGTGCATCACGGACCGTTTATCAGTTGGAACCAGCGACATAGATCTGTTTTTTTTACTGTCTATGATCTGTGCAGCGCGTCGCGCGAGCCGATCTCGATCAAGCAACACTGTTACTACATAGCGCTAAGAGATCCAGTAAAGAAA
Organism: Chrosomus eos; assembly: GCA_036326025.1. Classification (NCBI taxonomy): domain Eukaryota; kingdom Metazoa; phylum Chordata; class Actinopteri; order Cypriniformes; family Leuciscidae; genus Chrosomus; species Chrosomus eos. The sequence goes on from CM070822.1 coordinate 50,321,988, forward strand.
ACATTTGAATTCGCCACTGAAGTAATAACATCGCTGCGAGATCTAGTGAGAAGCGTTCACATGTCTCTGTTATTAATCGTAGATCTCTATTAGATCAAACAGCGCTGACGTGGAAAAACATTGTGCCGTGAATGAACTAGTAATAACATTAGGCTTTAAGTCCACAGATCAGCAACATTCACCAGTAACACTAATTGTAACCAGTTTGGCTGGAATAGAGAAATGCTTTCAAGTACTTCACACATCTTTTTCCAGCACTTCAAACCTCAAATATTATATAAATAAATATATATATATATTTAAATGTCATTTTTAATGTGATGACCAAAACATAATTTATTCATCCTTCAAAAATTACCCCCATTTAAACCTGAGTTTCAAGATGTAGGAAAACTCACACTTATTATATATATATATATATATATAAAAAAATCTTTTAATAAATAGGAAATTTCTCTGGCATTTCTTTCTTTTTGCTGTATCGAAAACGTACCGAACCGTGACTTTAAAACCGAGGTACGTACCGAACCGTGATTTTTGTGTACCGTTACACCCCTAACTGACACCATTTTTAAATATATATTTCCCGCCAATAGAACGCAGAGTTAATTGTTCTCATGTCTGAGGGGGAGATTGGTGGTCTCTTTGATTCTTTGTTAAACATTGTTAAAATAAATTTATATATACCAAGTCTTGTGCATTCAACAATTGTCTGCGCCAGTATTACACAGCCTTTTTGGGCAGGCAATCTTCCTCAATGTGACAGCGATGGTAATGACATTCCCATAGTGTCAATACCATGACAGCATTGAGTTCCCTTCAAAAGGCAACGTCTCAGGTTACGCATGTAACCTGGTTCCAGTGGTGTAGTCTACGTGATACGCGGGTATACGCCGTATACCCACTAGAAAATATCAAGGATTACCGTATACCCAGTGGTGTAGTCTACATGATACGCAGGTATACGCCGCATACCCCACTAAGAAATGTCAAGGATTTCCGTACCCACTTAAAAAAAACACTAGGATACGTAACAACTTTGTTTTATGACAGATCTTTCACACTTTCATTCATAAATTCTCCGTGTCTGTTTTGCGAAGCACTGAAGTTTGGACCATTGGGGCTTCCGTGGCCTGTGATCTGGATCTGACGTCACCTACCACGGAGCAACAACAACACAGTTGGTTGGCGGTCATTTTTGGTGCAAGTTTAAAATGTACTAGTCTAATGTGAATCACTAAAAGAGATGAAACGAAAGCAAACTCAAACCACACTATTTGAGTGTTTTCGTAAGCCTGCCCCTGAAACTACTGTCACCTCGGGTGACACTGCAGCGGCTGCAGCAGATGACACGAACATTAACGTTACAGAAAATGAGCCAGAGGCTAACGTTATCCTACACGGTACAGAAAAGGAGCCTGGTGGTACTGTAACGTTACTTGGTAAGTAAAAGTAGCATTTACGTTATCATTAACATTATTAATCATTAACGTAACTGTAAAAGCAGGGGATTGTTGGTATATTGAATTGTATCTAGATTTGTATCTCTGTGTGTGTGTGTTGTGTGTGTGTGTGTGTGTGTGTGTTGTGTGTGTGTGTGTGTGTGTGTGTGTGTGTGTGTGTGTGTGTGTGTGTGTGTGTGTGTGTGTGTGTGTGTGTGTGTGTGTGTGTGTGTGTGTACAGTAGTAAACACTAAACAGAATACATTTTTTATATCTCCTTGTTACAGATGATGAGAGAGTTGAGAACTCATGGCCAGCCTTGTGGACTGAAAGTCAGGCTAGGGAATTTAAAAACAATCATCCTTGGTTAGAGTGGAGGGACAGAAAGTTAGGTAGATATCAGCACACATGATGTACACATGTACACAAGCTGATATAAACAATTGCAGTTCAGTCAGTGACTATGCAAATGAGGTTTCATTCTTTTTTCATCTTCAGGTAGTAGTTCACTTCAGATTTAAAATGTCCTGATAATGTCCTATTATTTGAGGAAAACTTTTCAGGATTTTTCTCCATATAATGGACTTCAATGGGGTTTAACGGTTTGAAGGTCCACATGCCCTTTCAATGCAGCTTCAAAGTCTCTACACGATCCCGGCCGAGGGATATCAGTCTTATCTAACAAAACATTTTCTACAAAAAAAAAATAAACATCTATATACTTTTTAATAGGGATGCCACTTTTTCCAGGACGAGTCAGATACAGAAACTTTACTTTTTGGTACTCACTGATACAGATACCGTAACCGATATCTGTATTTTTAATACATTTATAATTTAAATTGTACAGAAATATGTATTGGTATTACTAGTATTAGTTGGCTTAATTTGTTCACCATATATATATTTCCTTCAGTTATTTTCATGCTTAATTAAGTCTGCTTAGTGTGATTAGGTAATGTGTGGTGCATCACAGCTACTGCAAGACCAGCATTTGTGGTTAAAAATTATATAAATATAAATTATAAATTTAATTATATTATATTAAATTTTATTATAATTATTATAAATTATATATGATAGCCGATGGTTTGTCTAGATAAGACTCTTATTCCTCGGCTGGGATCGTGTCGAGACTTTGAAGCTGCACGGAAATTGATTAGACCTTCAACCCGTTGAACCCCATTGAAGTCACTATATGGAGAAAAATCTGGGAATGTTTTCCTCAAAAACCTTTTCAACTGAAGAAAAGAAGACATGAACATCATGACGTGGGGGAGAGTAAATTACCAGGCTTTTTTTATTCTGAAGTGAAATACTATTTTAAATGTGCATTAATTTAAAACATTTACACTATTAAATTACTAACATATGGTAATGTTAGTTATCAATAGTTTTCAGATAATTAGCTATTGAAAGAGTGTAACATTTTTCTCCTTTCGCCTGCTTTTCATGCATTTATTAACCATAGTGTGGAGATTGTATACAGTATATGAAATACTTTTGAGTAAATTTTGGGCCTGTTCAGCAGATTATTACTAATATAGTTAAAAAAGTTGTATGATGATGCTAATTAGTCATGGTTTTGCTTCCAGGTTGTGCTGTTTGCAGTGCAACAAAATCAACTGGCATCCTCACAGAAAAAAGAGTGTCCATATCTGAGGAGTGGGTGCACTTTAAGATCCAGTCCTCAAACGCAAACAGGTCAACATCTCTGGCTTGTTTGAGGAACAAGATACGACGACATGAGACATCCAAGGCACACAAAATAGCCCAGGAGCTCACTGAAAAGGGTGGACAGGATTTACTTGGAAATTTGGTGAGTTCTATGTCAGAGACTGTGTTTGCTGAGACAGATGCTATATTCAGAACAGCATACTATCTTGCGAAAATGAACCGACCTTTCACTGACCATAACAATCTCATTGAGCTTCAGGAAAAAAATGGTGTCAACATGGGTGCTAGTCTGCACTCAAGGTACAGTTCTACAAAAATTGTGGAACACATAGCAAAAGAGATGCAGAAAAAAATAGTTCACAGTATTGTGTCATCTTCAAGTAAGTTGTCTGTTCTCATTGACGAGGCTACATCTCTTAGCCACAAATCTGCCATGATTGTCAACTTGAAAGCCTCAGTAGATGGAGCTACTCCTGAATTTGTGTTTCTGGAGCTGGTTGAGCTGGAGAGCCAAAGGGCAGGGGATATAGAAAAAGCTCTTCTTGACTGTTTGGACACTGCAGGCTTCAGTGAGGAGTGGCTTCAAAAGAACTGGGTCTCATTTGTTTCAGATGGAGCCAGTGTCATGTTAGGCAAGAACTCTGGTGTGGCCACCAGGCTGACTGCAAGGTACCCTAACCTCTTCACATGGCACTGCATGAACCACCGTTTGGAACTGGCTGTATCTGATGCTGTGGATGAGGTTCAGGCAGTCAACCACTTCAAAGCATTCATGGAGAAGATCCATAATCTCTACAGTCAGTCCAATAAAAATTCACGGGAGCTTCTGGAAGCAGCGCAAGAAGTGGGTTCACAAGTCCTGAAAATTGGCAGAGTTTTAAGTACGCGATGGGTGGCCAGCAGCTTCCGCTCTGTAAAGGCTGTGTGGAGGTCGTATGAAGCACTTAACAGACACTTTGAAAATGCTGCAGGAGACCAAACAAGAAACGGCAAAGAGAGACAAACTTACAGAGGACTGGCACGTCGTATGCAAAGCAAGGAATTTCTGTGTGACCTTGGACTCATGTACGATGCATTGTCTGAACTTGCAAACCTGTCTCAGCAACTCCAGGCGCATTCAATCACACTCATGAGAGCAGACCAGCTTCTGAAGCGCACCATAAGAGTGCTGGCATCATTCAAAGACACCCCAGGAGAGAAATCAGAGGAGGCACTGACAGCACAGAGTTTAGGACATTTTGGATCAGTTCCCCTGGAGTCAAATGCAAAGCTCACACCAATCAATGCAAAGCAGTTCCTACAAAGTCTGATCAACAACATGGAGAAACGCCTCTCATTTGAAGGTGAAATGCTTCATGATCTCAGCGTTTTGGATACAGGCAACTGGCCGTCAACACCTGGCATACGGCATGGTGAGGCAGAAGTGAAACGACTGTGCAGGCGGTTCAATCTTTGTGAAGAGCAAGCAGTAAATGGTATGAGAGATTTCCTTGAGCACCCAGACAGTGAGCCTGAAAGCCTAAAACCACTCATACGATGCATGCAGACCATCCCTTGCAGCACTGCTGAGTGTGAAAGGGGCTTCAGTCTCATGAACAATGTATGCACGGAAAGAAGATCTACACTGCTGTTATCTAATGTTACTAATTTGATGATGGTCAGCATCAATGGGCCCCCTGTAAGACTTTTTGAGCCAAGGAAATATGTAACAACATGGCTGAAAAGCCATCGCTCTGCCACGCAAGCAAGGAGGCAATGCACACCACAGATGCCTGTGTACAAACAAATTTGGAAAACTCTGTAGACTACCAGGCTAATCCTCCCTCCCACTCTCCATAGTGACTTAGTGATCCCACTCTTCCCCTTCTGTAAGTGTTCAGTTCTTTTTCCACGACCCGTGGAGTAACATAGTGAACCCAGTATGGATTCATATGACAATGTTAAGTTGTTAATTCATGTTAAATCACATGACAATGTTAAGTGCCTTTTCAGCCGCCTTTCTTTTGAGATAAAGCTTATTTGTCAATTAATCTTGTTTGTGTTTTCTTATTTGAAGCTTATTTGTCTTGTAGTTCCTGGATGCTTTCTCATGCATTTAAGTGAGTGTGGTGGTGCTTATGGGTTGTCGCTCTGGGACGAGTGAGTTAAAGGCTTGGAGGGAAAAATCAGAGTATACTCACTACAAAAAACTAGACTACACCACTGCCTGGTTCCATGAAATGGGAACTAGATGCTGACACTATGGGAATGTCATTACCAACCCCTCTTAGGGAACTGGGTTACATTTCCCCAGGGGCGTCATGCAAGCCAAAATACTGGGGGGGCACAATCTGAGACGTTGCAATTTTTTCTGACGGGTGATATGGATCATGTTAGGAGGGGTCAAGGGGTTTCTCCCCCTGAATTTTTTTTTAATTCTGGCTGCTAAACATACCTGTATCGGAAATTTTAATATTGATTGATACATTGCATTGACATATCATATGGTCTCTTTATCTGTATTCCAAACCACGAGAAATACGGGAGGCGTTCCATACCTCCTGCTGAGGGAAGCAGGAGGTAATCTAGATTGTAAAATGAAGACCTTTTGTTTCTCAAAAACAAAGAACCATTTGACCTGCCTAGGGGGTAGAAACCAGTCCAAACCAGTTAAAAGATAAGGAAAGTTACAGAAACTCGGAAGGAAGGGTTTTACAATGCCAAATAACTGTATAAATGTTTTGTGTTTTGTGGGATAAAACAGGTCTTCTGTTTTTCCAGGCTGGGTAACTGCGGTCTGGAAAAGAGTCCTCAGAAAATAAACCTTTTCTCTTTATAACAATTTTGCCTCTTGAAAGTTTCTTGACCTTTTGATGCTGTTTTTGTTTACCTCTGAAAATTGCTATTACAAGTGGTGTCAGAAGTGTCGGATCCCGTGCGGAATCTTCTTCTCTGGTCCTGAATGGATTTGACGGAAAGTGCACACCCGGGAATCAACAGGCGGACCGGTCTCATACCCACAAGATTTCAGGACCAGAGGAAGAAATCCCACTAGGATCAAAAGAATCCGTGGCAATTACAAAAAAGAAAAAGCATATTTGGGTAAGAAACTGCAAATTGTTTTATTGATGTTAAGTGTAAATTGATAATTGTGAGTGAACATGAACCATATTGGCTGAGTTTGTCTCTTTGGTACGAGTAGAGTAATTTTTTTTTTAGGGAGAGATTGATCTGACAGAATCAGACCAGTCTCTAAAAAAAACTAAGCTCCTGTAGGTGGACGGATGTAACGTACCAGAGTTGCTCATGCAAGTGTACAGGAAGAGACATGACTGAAGTACTGGTTTAGACAAAATCCTTGATTGCAACTTAATTCATTCTAGTAGAAGCGGACGGAAGAACCGCGATTGAATTAATTCTTGTAAAAGTGAACGAAAGAATCACGCTTGATTGATAAGGGTGCGCGGGAAAAATAGTAAACCGTAATTACAGAGCAAATTTGCTACCCTTGTTGTCGGTCCAAGGTGACAGAACCAGGTCTGTTAAAGACGTTTGACAGAGTATTAGACGCGCGTCGAAAGGAAAAATCCAAGAGAGGAGGTTCAGCCAAAATAAGGTCATCTAACAAAAAACTAGGTAATTTTTACACATCTGTTTTCCAAAATGAAACGAGATTGTCTTTGTACTGAGAGCCCTGAAGCTGAACCACGATCTCGACTGAACTCCGATCCGAGGAGACCAGTACAAAAAGCAGCACGAGACACACAAGCGCGAGCAGCGGTGCAAGAGAGACGGGCATTGGAACAATGCGTGTCCGAATTTGAAGTCGGATCGAAACGGGAGGAACGGAAAGCAGGAGACGGTCTGGTTCGGAGCAGGAAGCGATCGTGTCGGCAAAATTATTTTTTACTAACACGCAAGCACGACACACACACACACACACACACACACACACACACACACACACACACACAGACAGACACGTAGGCTTATACTGATTTAAACTATGCTATCTGAAATGAAGAATCTGCTTGTAAATCTTTGTGTGTTTTGAGCAATGTTGTGAATGAGGAGCAGTGTTTCAGATGAATGTTTGAAGAAAAAGTGAAAAGCAGTTATTTTGATTGTATTCATAATGAGTATAAAGAATGTGGGCAGACTATATATTGTTGGATTAAAGAAAGGCAGGTATAAGAAAAGAAAGAATTTGCATGTAGGATAGATGGTAGGAAAATGCGAGTTTTCCACACAGTGAGTTGTTGGATCGAAGCAAAATGAAAAGAATCAGAATGTAGAGATGTTTAGAGAAAGTATTGGTAAGGAGCTGGAATGTAGGGAAAGATAGAATTTATGGAACTATTTAGGAGCGTCTGTTAAATCAAATTAAGTTGAAATGATATGAAAAATGAGTTTCAGAATAAAAAATAAGGCATTGAATATGATTAACAGTTATATGAAGATAAGGAATGTTTCATTAAACAAAATGGGGAAAATTCTATATTTTAATGATAAAATAATGATTGTAATAATGATGTGAATGCGCTTTATTGTATTGATGTTATGAAAACAAGGCTATTGAAGAATAGATTGCCATATTTTTATAGTTGAAGGTGCAAGCGGCTATGATAGCTGTCTGTGTAATTTAGGGACTGAGGGATGATGATGGTGTTGAGTTGAATCTGCAGACTTACCATTTGATAGAGGAATAAGCTTTTAAACCAGTATTAATGAAATTGATGACATGCTAAATTTCTTTATACTGTATGAATAGTAACTGAACAGTCATGATACAAAGTGTGAGTAAGAAGAGAGCAAATAAGCAGCTCTGATCTGAAGCTCTCACTTTAAAGAAAATTTGCAGATGATGTTTAGTTTTAGTTTGATAACCATTGTGTTTTAGTTTTTTAACCTAAAAGAGTCGATAGTGAAAAGATGAATTAACAATCAACCTTCGTTTGTTATAAAAGGAATCGGAAAATTATAGATTTTTGATTGTAGATTATGTCGGTAACGCTTCCTTTTACAGTCCATTTACCCATGTAAATACTATGTACTTATTTTAGTAACTACAATTACTGGGTAATAACTAGTACTAACCCTGAACCTACCCCTAAACCTACCCCTGTTCCATGTACTTACCTTATATTAGCCTGTACGTTCTAGGTAAGTACACTGTAAGTACACTGTAAGTACTGTACTGTAAAAGGAAGCGTTACCATTATGTCTATATCTAATAACTGAGGAGTGACTGAGGGTCCAGCTATGCTGGAAGAGGGGGTCAGAAGACCACTGTATTATGTATATTTTTAACTTTGTAGGGGTGAGGACAGTAAACGCCTAGGAGGGGGGTTGAGGGTCCCTAACTCCCACTGTTAAATAGCATTTCTAAAAAAAACTAATTTAGGGGAAATGCAAAATACTTTTAAAAGTATTGCTAATTGCAGTTTGGTAAACTCTTAAAAAGAAAATATGGAAGTCGGGTATTAAACTTTGATAATTTAGAATCTGACAACTAAATTGATGAAATTTGAAACATTATCATTTTTATAAAGATAAAATAGGCTAAGCAGTGTTAGGGGATTAACAGTTGCTAGATGTAAAATATGTTAACTCTCTAGGCGCCACGGTCGAGTTTACTCGACAAGATGCGTCACTGAATAAAACGGACGATTTTGTCAAATTGGGTGTCAGATTTCGTTCGACATCCCCTCCACTGGATGGCAGACATGTCATAATACATCCCCGACTCAAAAAAACGTCATGTTTCTATACAAAATGTTCGAGTTACAGCGCATTGAATCAGTGCGATCAAAAGCGGAGCTAGTGTGAGAGTGAGCCATTTCATCAGAGCCTCTCCGCGATCGCGGCGACAGTATTGTGGTGGAGACTTTGTCTATTATCACTGGGTATGTTATACGAGGTCGAAGTATTTATAGTACAGTTAGGGGGCAACGTGAAGGCAGGGTAGGGAGTCGCAATAGTGTGCATACTCGGCGCGCGCCCGAGGCAGATCTGGCCGCACCCGCGCTTGCTCGTATCATCACTAATGATCTGTGCTTTGCCGTAACGAGTGATCTTTTGAACTAAACAGGTCTTGTCTACTTGTGTTTGTGTGTCATATGAATAAAATATGCCCCAAACATGGAATCAGAGTGCCTAATGTATGTAGTAAATGGAAAATCTCTACAGCAAAAGGCTAATCATTACATGCATATGGTTTGTTCTACCATTTATTAGTAATGATTTACACAGTTTGTTTACTACTTACTATATACCTGAGCATTCAGTATTGTGCAATATAGCATACAGAATGTGATGTACATTTTTGGGGAAAAGAAATGCTGCATTTTATCACTTAAACATGTGACTTTTCATGAAAATTCTATAATCCAAGATTGCTGCCACCATATGATGTCATAATATGCAAATTAGATGGGGAAATTAAATCCCACCATAAACTTTGGGTCATCCTTAATATTTCTCTAATTTACAGAAAGTATCTATCTTGTTTCACTTTTAAGATATAGTCTTTTGAAATTAAGATGGCAAAATCGAATGTTTTAGGAAAAAAACCTCTGGCGCCTAAAGGGTTAAAAAGGCATTTGATTAAACAAAAGCTTGTTAGTGTTGACCAAGAAAGGACTAGAAGCTGATGTGTGGATTTTAGAAGATAAGCTTGTGTTTTGGCTGAAACAATTTGCATATCTGAATCTGGTGTGTGTGTGTGTGAGGCTGAAACTGCCAGCACGACAGATACTCTATCTATGTTTAATAGATTGATTTGATTAAATACTGTTGTTAACCTGTCTCCCTATGCGAACACTATCAGGCAGTCTGAAATGGCTCGGGTGACTCTTGAATGCGCTTTTCTTAAAGCTCCAGAAAACAACGGATTCAGTTGAAGAAAACGATCAAAGATTATGTAATGGGAAAGAGCGGTTACCAGTGGGCACGAGATGATCACCCCACGACGGGTAAGATCTTCTTTGGCCAAACAGAGTGCAACCCAAGCCAGGGGATCATCGTAAAGTCACTGGGCACTTCCTGAATGGAGGTGTGTTATGTGAGACAGGTATGAGAGTTGAGCAGGAGCTGTAAGGCCACCAGCGTCCTTTATACCGTTAGGGGGAGATGAGCTGTAAGGAATTACGGCAGTCTGCCCCATAAATGCACTGCTCCTCTATAGAGGGAATGCATTAACGTCACTTTCCCGCCGGTAACACGCCCCCCTCAGCCGGACTGAGTGGCAAAAGAGCTGCTGCGTGGCTGGAGTTAATAGGGGAAACTGTGAAAACGCGAGTAAAACAAACTATTATCAGTTTAAACTAAAAGTTGGACTCGATATAGTGTTCCTTACAACTTATCAAAGATCCAGTGATCCATGGATATTGACATGCCGCCAGGAATCATGTTTCCTGACATTTATATGTGCCTGATTTCGAAGCCGGGGAAATAAATTAAGAAAATTTGCCTGTAAACGTTTTATAAATACAAAATAGATAGGTCTAAATCCGAGTGATCACTTACATTAATGTTATACTGTATATCATCATATCGTCCAGCCCTAAAACTTGTATAGTTTTTTGTCAGTGTTTATTTAAAAACATCCAATTATGCAGAATATAGTCTGTTCTGTAGCTTTTTGCAGTCTGTAAAAATATACAGTACCTCAGATTTCTGGTCAAATCTAGTTGTACAGTCAATCGCAAAGCTCTTTCCCGTTTTAGATGTGTTTTGTGTGTTTTTCACGGCATTCACGCTGAAAACAAATGCTGCCACTCAGTCTTTTTGCCACTTGTGGGTATGACCGCATTCACCCCAGCCAACGGTGACGTCATGCGCATACCCTCTATAGACGAATCCGGCGAAACTACCAGAAGTAAGTGGGCGTCATAACTGAGCTGTTGCTGGGTAGCGTTGCGCCATTGCCTCCTATTGTTTTAGTTGCAACTTGCGTCCACTGGAATAAACAGCCCGCGATTTACGACTGTCACTAACGTTCCAACTTTTATAATGTCGAGTGGGAAAACATGTTCCGTTATAAATTGTTTCAATTGCGGCAGTAAAATTTCTATTTGGAAGAGAAAACATTGTGAGCTACATAAAATACCCCGGGTCGACTGCCCCTTTCTAGTGCCATACAAAATCTCATAGCAAAATCTCCTCTCTAGCTATTTTTTCTATTCAATTAACATGCTATGGTCATGGCTTTCCTGAGCTAAATGTAACGTTATGTGACATAATTGTTCTCCTGCTGTTATATTGAATGCGTATCACTCCGTCCCACGGGCAGCTTTGGGGCTATCTGATCACTTTTTGGTTCATCTTATACCGACCTACAGGCAGAAACTGAAATCAGCTAAACCTTTGATAAGGACTGTAAAAAGATGGACTAATGAAGCAGAGCAGGATCTACAGGCCTGTTTTGACTGCACTGACTGGACTGTCTTTGAAGCTGCTACCACCGATCTGGATGAGCTCACAGATACTGTAGCATCATATATCAGTTTCTGTGAGGATACATGCATTCCTACCAGAACATTCTCATTTACTAATGATAAACCATGGTTTACTGGGAAACTCAAACAGCTTCGTCATGCCAAAGAGGATGTTTACAAAAGTGGGGATAAAATCTTGTACAACCAGGCCAGAAACAGACTGACAAAGTAAATCAGAGTTGCTAAAAGAGCCTACTCTGAAAAGCTGAAAAACCAGTTTTCAGCCAACGACCCATCATCAGTCTGGACTGGCCTGAGGAACATCAACTACAAGTCAACATCCCCCCGATCTGTGGACAATCAACATCTTGCTGACGACTTAAATTCCTTCCCCGGGTTTGAAAAGGTTTGAAAAGCCCAGTCTCACACCACACACCCGCTCTGATCTGCAGTTCACACATCCACCATCATCTTCTACACCCTCTCTCCTCCCCCCTCCTGCCATCCAACCTGAGGTTAAGGTCTGTGTGGAGGACGTGAGCCGAGTCTTCAAAAAACAGAAGACTAGGAAAGCCTCAGGCCCAGGCGGCATCTCATCTGCTTTGAAGTGGAGCCTGTGAATTTGAAATCTTCTGATAAATCCCTCTCACTAGAATCTGTTAAATCCTTCGCACTAGAATCCATGATGAATGAATTGTATGTCTCAAATCGAACTGATAAGATTGAAATCTTTATGGACGATCTTTTAGTTGACCGACTCCAAAAAGACCACGCCAGAGAACTGCAAAAGGCCAAGAAAAAGGAGAAGAGGACAAAGGCAGGTGATGCCACATCTCCCACAAAACGAACTGATTCGACAGGGCAAACAGATGATAAGGATCCTTCGACGGATGGAAAAATGTAATAAACAATTATTGTGTATTATAAGGGGGTTTATCTTAGAATGTCAATGTAATAACGGTGATAAAGAAATGTTAAAGTTGCAGAAGAAGCTTGCAACATTATAGAAGCATGATGCAAGCTTGCTTTGCCAACTGAAGTGTTTGTGGTTTTCTTTGTTCTCTCTGCATAAGCGGAAAAGGTTCAGCAGGTGTTGAACCGAAGAGCCCGCTTCTCTGACCTTTTAACATCTAGGGTAAAGGCAAAGAGATGTAGTGTGGTTTTAACACCTGCAGGTAGAAGAACGGTTAAAACATATTTTAAGCTTTTAGACGTAGGCGGCAGAGAGGATGTAAATGTGCTTAGTGCAAGATAAGCTTCAAGTGGAAAGTTTTGAAAGCTAGTTAGTTTTACCTAATAAGGGAATTGCTTTTTGCATTATGAGCTTCGAACCCTCAAGACGGCCCCCACCAACCTCAAACCATATAAAAGGTTTTGTTTCCTGTTACTCGGGGCCGCACTTCGAGGTGAAGACCTATACGCTGTTCTGTTATTTTTCCTTTTTGAATTTATTGTCTTTGTATTATTCTGAAACTTTTTAGTAAAACGAAACCATATTTTTGGTGATTCGAAAACCTTTCTAAATAAGTCTCAGAGTGATTTTTTCCTAGAAGTATCATAACTTTTTGATAGTTTAGATATTCATATTAAGCAAAAAGCCCAGAGGCACAGACTCAGGACTGAGCTGGATCAGACACCGCTGGGGACTCTGGAACGACTTCAAGCACCTTAAGATTGCAGGTAAGAGCCATTTATGATGGTAATATATTAAAAGAGTGTTGGAGGGCTGTTCTAGATTTTGTAGCGGTATAAAAATACAACATGGCGCCCAACGTGGGGCTTTTTGCTAATAAGGAAATTTAAAAGACAATGGTTCAGGAGAGATAACACGTATAGGTACAAAGTCCACATACCACAGTCACTGTTAGGGTGTTCAAAGTTCAGAGGGATTGAAACTGAACACCGTTCACTCGCATAGTTCAGAGGAACTGAGTGAAAAATCAGCGCGCGCAGGCTCATATGAAGACCTGTTAAGACAGACAGAAAACTCAAAGCCCCTCAGAGGAGGGTGAGTTAGTATGTAGATATAAACCGGTTTGAAGTGAACCCGAACACTGGCAAATAAAATCAGGGATTGAAGTGAACCCGAACACTGGCAAATAAAATCAGGGATTGAAGTGAACCCGAACACTGGCAAATAAAATCAGGGATTGAAGTGAACCCGAACACTGGCAAATAAAATCAGGGATTGAGTGAACTGTTTGGATTGGTGAAAGGGTTGCATCACTTGCGTGCGACACATGGGTGACTGAGTTTTCGGTGTGCGCCTTCAGCCCGGCTCGAACGCTGCTCCCTTCGGGTTGTGTTGCTGGTGGGCATTGATTTCTTAGTCGCACATGTCACAAAGAAGTGCGAGCAGGCACTTTTTGACAATCTAAAACCAATAAAAGCTTTGGCGAGGGCAGCAGGAAGACTGAAATAAATCCAGTGAACCTAACACTTGAAAAAAAATGGGAAGCAGAATGGTAACCATAGACTTAGTTACAAGTGACACTGCAGGAAAGTTAGAATGGTCTGATTCTACCAAGTGTAAGTGTGACTTTAGGAATATACCCTGGCAGGAAGTCAGAGAGGCTGCACCAGTGGTAAATTTCAGGGTGAGAGAAGGAGCAGAAGCTCCGACCTTCATTTATACTTGTAAGAAAAAAGGTATTGATGGTCATCCCGAAGTAAGAGTCTTTAATTCGACAGGGAAAGAGATAAAAGGTATACCAACGAAAAATTGGGCTGCCCTAGCGGAAGATGGTTTAGAAGAGGAATCAGATAGAGGCTCGGTGGCTTTTAGTATTATCTCTCAAGAAGAGGTGAATATGAATTTTACCGAACCTGATGCTCCGCTCTATGAAGACCTAATGAGCCCGGGTGAGGAAGCCCTACCAGAGGTCGAAGGACCTCTTCGGTTATATTTCGCAAAGGGCCCTAATTTGGTTGTACTGAAGGAAGGATCTTTGCAGTTAGAGGAAGAAGCAGACGTTCTGGTTAATACCGCTAATATACATCTTCGCCATGAGGCCGGCGTCGCAGCAGCCTTTTTAAAGCAGGCAGGACAAAAGTTTCAAAATGAATCAGACAAGTTAATAGGAGGTAGACCTACCTCTCTCAAAACTGGAGATATTATCCTACAAAAAATAGGAGGTCCGAATGGCAAACCCGTAATACACGCCATCGGGTATAAGAAAGGTAGTGGCCATAACCTAGAGGAAGAATTACTAGCCCTCATAACCCTGGATATATTAATAGACAAAATGTGTGGTTGTGCTAGGGAGAATAAATTTCGAACAATCGCCATGCCGATAATGCCCGGAGGGGAATTCGGATTCAATGATGTCAAAGTAGGTGCACACCTAGTAGCCGCGCTGTTAAGAAAAACAAGCCAGACGAGCTGGCCCAAAACATGGATGATTTGCCACCCAAACGCAGAAGTGTTAAATAAAGTGGCAGAATTAGTGAACCAAAATAAAGAAGCTGATGAAGGGGGATCAAAACAGAAATCAGGTCGAAGTCGGGTGGCAAAAGAACCAAGCGTAGAAGCCCCAAGTCACGAAGAAGACCCGGAATGGCCAGTATTAAAACGAATGGCCACTTCCAGAGGTGCAAAAGACCCGGTTGAGAATCCATTCCCCAAATTAAATTTTTGCGAAAGCTATGAGACCTTTAAACTGGGGAAGGGATCATACCGACCCACTCATGCGAAAAGTAAAAAGAAGGAAACTCTATTAGATAAAAAGGATATGTGGGACAAAGAATATGTACCTGGTATTACCTGTGGTCAAGTCTGGTGTTTACTTAATGGTGGCGATGCGGAGGAGATTCTCTCGGACACCAGATTGACTCGCAGGGCAAAGAGAGCTATACTGGCACAGAAAGATTTAACGAATAAAGCCGCCCTGGAGAGAATAATTAAAGGAAGAGTGGGTAGCTCTTGGTATGACCAATATTACTCGGACGTCGACACCGAGAGTGACGACGAATTAACCGGTGACTCGAGTGACGAAGAGCCTATAGATCTAGAACCAAGAGTACCGAAAGTGGTTGAGAGTGTAAGGGCAGATACCCCCGCTCGAAACCCGCAAGTACCTCGACGCCTGCGATTCAGAGAAGTAGCCGTCGATGCAAACAATCCATATGAGGCAGACAGGGATCGTCCTAAAGAAATGAATGAGCTAAATCAGCACTTAGAAGCCCTACATTTAGGGACACCAGGACAGAGACCTAAAACCCCAGGTAGTCTATCGGAACCTTACCAATCACCCAAGGTTGTTCCAGTGAGAGCTGCAGCAACCCTTGAGGATCTGTTAAAACGAGACCAAGAAATGCGTATGCTCAAAAAGGCTAAACTCAAAAACACCACCGTAAAAGGAAAAGTTAGAGAGATAGTCCGGTACGGAGAGCAGATGGGGATAACAGGTGAATCGATAGATTCACATATCCTAGCTGAATTTGGAATAAATGGGGGAAGAAAATTAGCTCAAACGCTAGAAGGACTAATCCCAACGGATAGGGAGGAGTTAGAACAGAAAAAGTTTGAGGAGAAATGGACCACGGTAGGAGCACTATCCGCATGTCAGGAAATGGCAGAAAAGGGCGTTGAGGGGCTCCTCAGACATATTTTCAGAGGAGTAAAAAATAATGCTCTTACAGGAGCCAGAGAATTCCTCCTATTAGGTCCCGAGACAGTTCCAGAGGAACTGGAAAAAGCCCTGATTAGATATGATCGGAAAACCGAACTTATTCAGGGGGACAGGAGTAAAGCGAATGACAAACATCTGCCAGCAAAGAGACAGACAAGGAAATCAGAGCGTGACAAGAAGTCATACAATCAGTATGAACCAGAGAGAAGGCCAACAATAGACCGTAGCCCAAAAACCCATCAGAAAGGGAGACCAGAGGAAAATAATTATCGTAGGAACCCGAATCGAGAAGGAGACAGATATAGAGATCGATCAAGATCTAGAACGAATAGAGAGGAGAACGGCAAGGAGAGGGGGACATATATCAGTCCCGAGAAATGGCGACAGCTTAGTCAAGAAGAAAAGACACGAGTGAGACGTGACAGAGAGAAAAACAACCCAACAGTTAAGGTTGGAAGAGTTAGATTTGAGGAAACTGACGGTAGCAAAGTTAGAGAAGAAAAACCTAAGAAAAGTAGGATCGAGAAGAAAAAGAGAAGAGATAACGTAGATTAGGAAAAATCGGCCCCCCTTAAAATGGCCCTCCTAAAAACAGTAGAAATAGATAAACGACTTTACAAAACTTACGACGATACCACATTTCGCGTGGATACAGGGGCCGATATTAGTGTTATAAGACCGTCCGAGAATCACGGAGAATTGATTGATGAAATATTGATCGAAGATTTTGATGGCCGTGTAAGTAACAAACGTGTCTGGAAAAAGAAGAAAATAAACGTTGTAATGGGAAGCGACAATTTACTTTGCCCAGACGATCTAGTAAAAATAGGAAAATTAGGAATTGTGGATCAGGATAAAGAGATCCAAAGAATAGTAGAAGAATCTGACCTAAAAGATAAAGGGGGGCTGGAAATGGTTTTGAAAAAATATCTGCCCTATTACTCAAAGAGTAAAAATGATTGTGGAAAAGTTCAATCGAATTATGTACACATAATTCAAGGAGGAATTCCACCTCCTCAGAGACAGTATAAGATTAACAGTAAAGCAGAGAAAGAAATCGGCGAAACGATTAGAGAACTGACGGATCAGTGAATAATCAGAAAGCTACCGAAGAATGAAACCGCTGTCACAAATGCCCCGATCCAGGCGGTAGCCAAACCGGACGGAGGCTGGAGACTC
Organism: Chrosomus eos; assembly: GCA_036326025.1. NCBI lineage: Eukaryota > Metazoa > Chordata > Actinopteri > Cypriniformes > Leuciscidae > Chrosomus > Chrosomus eos. The sequence goes on from CM070822.1 coordinate 50,339,334, forward strand.
GTTAATAACTATAAATCACTGAATAAACTCACAGTACCAGATACTAGATATCTGATTAACTGCGGGGAGGCTAGTGGAGGCATTGGCCGAGATAAAACATGGTTATCTAAAATCGATCTCGCAAATGGGTTTTGGAGCGTCCCATTAGCAAAAGAGAGTCAGGGCAAAACAGCTTTCACGTACCAGGGCGATCAATTTGTGTACACTAGATTATCACAAGGATACAAAAATTCCCCTAACGTATTCCAAAGTATGATGCTAGAGACACTTTCCGGAATACCGGTGACAGTCTATATTGATGACATTCTGGTAGCTACAGAGACAGAAGCAGAACACATGGAACTGCTTGAGCAGACTTTAGACAGGGTGACCGCAGCAGGTCTAAAACCAAGTCTGAAAAAGATGGAAATTGGAAAACACGAAGTAGACTTTTTAGGATTTAAATTAGGGAAGGATACAAAGGCCCTGACGACGAACACGAGAGGAAAACTAGAAGAATTGTTAAAATCAGAACCTCCCAAATCCAAAAAGCAATTACAATCGCTGTTAGGAACGCTGAATTATATCAGAGAACTGATCCCTAAGTATTCTAGAGAAACTAAAGTGCTTTATCAGGGTACGAAGGAGGGAAAATGGCAGTGGACAGATGAAATGGAGGCAGCCAGGGTCAAACTGATAAGAATGGCGTTAGACAGCGGAGAGTTAGAACGACGTGATGAAACCGTCCCGTTAATTGTTGATGTAAATGAGGCAGAGCACGAGGTGACTCTCACTTTATCGAACAGGGACGGTAAAGCGCCAATAGCATTCTTAACTCATATGCAGGAACCTGCTATGAGGAAGTATGAAGAGAATGGGCCAGAGAGAGTGCTAGCAGCAGTGACAAAGAGGCTATTACAACTCAAAGCAATAGCCAAAGAACAACCTATTGAGATAAACTCTCAAGCAGGAGAATTAACTAGACTAAAAAAGAACCTAGTGATGAATCAAGCGAGAATTCATTCCCAGAGATGGGATCAATGGAACTTGATACTAGGCGATAATCAATTGGAATGGAAGATGATTAAGATGAAAAGGAAAGAAAGAATGACCAAATACCATGACACACACCAACATCTGCCAAAATATTTCACAGATGGAAGTGAAAAGGCAGGCAGAGTGAAATGGGGGTTTTTGGTTAGGAAAGAAGGACAGTTAATTACTTCACAAAGTAGGGAGATTCAAGGAACTGCCCAATTAGCTGAAGTCACTGCAGTGCAGAAAGCTCTCGAAAAAGCTATCGAATTAGGACACAAGGAAATCGTCCTGACATGTGATTCTGAGTACGTTGCAGATGGTTTAAACAAAGAATTAGAGATTTGGAAAGCCAATGGGTTTCACAATGCGCGTAACAAACCCATGCCGCATAGAGAACAGTGGGAAAAGATTTCCGAACTGCTACAGAAAGTGATTGTACATTGCTATCACCAGGTCAGCCACACAAAACAAGAAAGCGAGGCAGCGCAAGGAAATAGGGAGGTCGACAAGTTCATAGGTATGGTTGAAATTAAAGAAGTGACTAAGTTATTTGAGAAATTGCATGACGAACTAAACCATCCTAGCTACAACATGATCCAAATGGAACTTAGACTGAAAAATCTAAACATTCCAAATTGGAGGTTGAGGTATAGAGAAGTAAAGAAGGAGTGCAAGATATGCAGGAAATTCATGACGGCCAAAGGAGCCAAAGAAAGCGAACTGCCTAAAGAATACCGAGGTCAAGAGGTCAGCAGCGATTTTGGAGGCCCGCTCAGGCCTAAAACGAAGTTGGGTAATTGTTATTTTCTTTTGGCGATCGATAACCACTCTAAGAAAAAGATGGTTTGGCCTATGCGTGCCGCGCTCGAGAAAAACGTTGTAGAATGTTTAAAAGAATGGATCAAATGGGAAGGAAAAATGGAATCCATTAGAGCAGATGGTGCACATAACATTAGTGGAAAACTAGTGGAAGAGTTCTGCAAAGAGAACAAAATTGTATTGACCAAGAGTATCCCCTATAGGCCCTCGACAAATGGGATAGCCGAACGTGCTATCCGAGAAATAAAAGAGTTTTTTAGCAAAAATGAGGAACTCGGAGAATGGGACACGATTGTTGACAAATGTCTTCTACATCTCAACAGATGTGAACAGGTGAAACCAAAGGAAAAGGAGTTAAAGAGCAACCCGAGGAGACCGCGTGATAATCACTAGACGGAAAAAGGTAGGGAGATTCAACCAGGGTTTAGGGACAATAGATACGGTAATATCCATTACTGGCTCAAACACCGTAGAATTAGAAAATAACGGGATCCAGTCAAACAAAGATCTAGTTAAAAAATAGTGATGGAGGAAATAATTGAGGTTACTAACAGGAGGGGTCTGATTAGAGTGGAGCATAGTCAACATGGTTCAAAAGCTATGCTGTGGTTAGAACCGGAACTACAACGGGTGTTGGGTTTTTCAGGAAAGGAAGCCACACCTGTGGAGAGTCGAGTTCGTCCATATATGTGTGTGATCTGTGATAAGGCAGTGGCCCTGCCTACCCTTGCCCCAGATGAAAAGAAGTCTATGGGGGCTGAGTGGTTGGTCAGTGAACATAGTCACATTGAGATAGGAGGCATCCTAATATGTAAGAATTGTTGGCCAACCCATCCCAAACTCCGGGTGGATTCGTACAGAATATCCGGAGGCACCGCTGAACAATGTGGGTGTACATGGGATGGGAATAACAGTTGGACATGTGTGGTATGTGGCACTAAGAACAGGACATTGATGTCGTCCAGGTTCGTATGGGAAGCCATAAGAGTTATGAAACCCATAGGACTATTCCAAGACGGAATAGTCACCAGATTTTCCAGACATCCCTGGATAGGGATGAGGAAACATGAAAGAATAGCTTTCCTGGAGACTAGGATTCCTGTTTTTCCCTGTGACGACAAGGAAATTAAGGACCAAGCACTGCAGGAGAGGGAAGCTTTAGTAAAAGAGATAAAAGATAAAGTTCGAGAGAGTGATTTGTCTCTAGCAGATCTAGAGTCCGCTAGATGGAACCTGATGTTGTGGCGTACACCCCTGATAGGCTGTTTCCCAGAAGTGGAGATGAAGAGAGGCTCCTCAGGGAAATTAGCCGGGGTCTATGTCAAACGGAACCAGGAGTGGCAAGTGAGGACTTGGAGTTCCTTAGCCATAGAATTAGCACAAGAAAGTGGATGGGAAAATAGCCCTAACTATAATAAAGATTATAGAGGAACCCTTTCTAGGTCAAATGTGACAAAAGAAAAAAGGCAGTCAAGAAGGAAAGAAAAATATATAGAACTTGATGTCGCGCCAGCAAAAATCATGAAAGAGCACACGGTCTGGCGAGACAGTGAAAAGAAGTTTCAGGTGGGAAATTATTATGGGGATGGTCAGATTACAGATGTTCCAAATTTACAGTTTAAAATTGTGATGCACCTGAAAATAAATGTGTTGACCTGTGCACACCCCGACTTTAATTGGATCGGGGGAATTGAGGCTGAATTACATGAGAAGCAGCCTGAAGTAAAAGTGATTAAGAAAGGTCTGTTTCGACGGGCCAAGCGGCTCGTCATCGAGCCTAAGAACTAACCTGTATTTTCAGAATGGAGAAGACAAAGTCGAAGGACGTCCTGACTGAAGAATTGGAGGAAGCAAGAGAAAGCATCAGGAGGTTAAAACGACAACGAAATTGCTGGAAATGGATAAGTATGATTTTATGGGTATTTTTAGGTTTGGGAATAATTATATTGACCATTGTAAGAGTAAGTTACTTATTACAATGGGAAATATTAACCGGACAAGTAATATTAGCAGAAGTTGAAAAAAGCCGAGAAAATGTCTCCGGATTTGATTTAACTGTATTCGCTACGAGGTTAAGGAATAAAAGTGAAACAGAAAGTAATAACAAATATTTTTGGAAGTGGCTAAAGATTAACTTAAAAGATAGAAATCATCACAAAGATGTGTTGTATTATCTAGTTAAAAAACCGCAGGTTAAAATAAAACGTACTACAAAGATTAGGCGCTGGTATAGTAAAGAGGTAGAGATTTATGAAACCAATAGTTATATTACAGAGCATTGCGGTAATGAGACGTGTAGATATTTCATTGGATCTACCAAAAGGACTAGTTCGAATGAGGAGCTAGGAGGATGTTGGATATTCAGGATGAATACACATTTCAATCCGTGGAAGTTGGGCCAGTGTAAAAATAAAGGGACTGTTATAAAACGAGAAAAGAGAAGTATAATAACTGATAAGGAAAAACATGAAAAAGATATGGAAAAGAATGTAATGGAATGGATTAAATCTAGTGGATTTTTAAATCCTTTAGGAGAATTTGTTTTATTAACTACCACTCATGGTCGTTATTTAGAGTCCAAATTGTCTCCCAATATGGACAAACCGCTTCGCGATGGAATTAGCTGAAGTTGAGAAGTATTCAGCAACTAAAACTGACCTGGAGCTGAATAAAACTATTCCGTGGATATGGCTGAAAAGGCTTAAAATACCAAGGGTCAAATATAATTACAAAAAGCAATTATGGGAGATAGATAATAAACGAAAAGAAACCGAGGTTTATTTAATTAAAATGGTATTAAACGAATCATTACGGAATGAAGAAGAGATTAAAAATCATTACGAGAAGAGAATCATGGTAATGGATAAATGTATCCGACTAACGATTAGTAATAGAGACCACAAGGCCAAGTATCGATATCACAAAAACGGCTATAATGATTTTTCATATTCTAGCTTTTGTGACAAACGAGGAGAACTCATGGATTGTAGTGATCTAATGAATGGCACAAATCCAATATCAGGAAATCAGACAAATGAGATTCTTAACATAAAAAGAAAATTATTATTGAAGCGGGTAGGAATGAAGACAAAGAAAGACGAAGATGAGAAATATAGGATGAAATTGATCTTTCACAGTGATGGTATGATGGGCTTGACTGGGAAAGAGTGTGGTCAACTGGTTAAACAATGTTCGAGCGGACAGGATGCTATAACTGTTAACCAGATGTTATCTGTGCTATGCTACTGGTCTAGTGGGATTGTGCCATTACCATGGACTTTTACAAAAGATAATCTGTCCGGAACATATGAGATGTCATATGGGGCTGGAGGAGTTATCAGGACCGTAGACAGAAATAGAAATTGGAGGGTATTACACGTTCCAGCTAGAATAGACGAAAATATATACATCCGTTATGACCTAGAAAAAGAGAGCCCGCTGAAATTATCTAATTTAGAAATAATTCCTCTGGATGACTTAGAACAGCTCATTTCCAGGAAAAAATGGAAAACGTTGTGGTGTCGGGGTCTGGATAGTAATTATTATTTGGGTTTAGATTGGATGAAAGATACTATTTGTAATCGTAGCGTTGAAATTATCGGAGCAGATAGCTTCCCAAGATGGTTTGATGAGCCTGAGAATTTCTTTGCGACTGGTATAGGAGGTATAGTTAATGCAACAACAGCCGTAGTTAAGTTCATCACCACAGATATTTGGGAATGGCTGATTGGCTTCTTTGTCGATCTGGGGTGGTATGCGTTGTACTGTACTGCGGGAGCATTAGGACTAATGTTACTGTTGATCATAATAAAATGTTCTTGTAATGCTCTAGGAAGGAGAATTTGCTCAAAGTAATAAACCAGATCAATTGGCAGTCTTAGAAAAACTGGTAGCGTTGCAAGGTACACAGCTGAGAAGGAAGAGGAGCCTGTCAGAGAAATCGTTGCTATGACAACAATGTATAAGGGATGGCCCGGAAACCTGTCAGGAAGTGGGGTGACTGGCAGGGTGAGTCACAAGACAATATAGGTTAGACAGCAGTGTGGGTTGGACACAAAGGACTTGAACTTCTCTCAACAGCGCTTGGAGCAAATATCTAAGAAAGAACTTATTACATATTTCGCTAAGAAATATCTAAAAGAAAAATTGTTCGAGTTAAGACCAACAGAAGATCTAAATTACTAAATCATTAACATGGCATCCAACGGGACGAAAAATGAGACTACAATGGGAGTCGCCGATGAACCTACGAGTTTCCAAGGAACCTCTGAAAGTTTGTTTGCGCAGGTCAGTGAATTCGGAACTTATTTTGTATGGATGCTTCTGAATGGTTATAACCAAAATCTCTGTTGGCACATGTTAGTTTCCGCACTGCAAATTGGAAGAATATTTCTGATTGGCAAAATTGAGCAAACTGATATTAGTTTGCGATATGATAATTAATTCAGAGGGATGGTCTAAACTTATTGAATTAAGGGGAGTTATAGTTTTGTACTTATTAAGTGGTTGTAAGTTGGCAATTGATATAACTATTATAATAATTGAAAGACCACAGATTACTTTATGGTGCGAGATAGCAATAATCACGGTCACAACACTGTATTTGACGGGATTGTTGATATTTCGACATGGTAAGGAATCTACGATGTGGATTATGATTGGGACATTAACCTTGATTATATTTTCTTTGGGAGTTTACATCCCCAGTGAAAATATTATGCTATTAGGAATTTTAATCCTATTCCATAGATGGGATAGGATTAAAAAACCGATCCGACATTGCAAAGAGTGTTGGGTAAATCTTAGTCTGGCAGGTCCTAATTAAATGTCTACCTAAATTACAGGAGCTGAAGCGTCAGATTGCAATTGAGGAGAACAGACGAAAAAATGAAAATGTGCTTGGAATTGACTTCAGATCTGGGAGTAATGACTGGGGCAATAACTGTGATGAATGTCAATGTTTGATAAAACAAGTGTACTTTGAATTGATTGATGGTCAAAAATGGTGTGGAATTTGCATGAGTAACAAGACTTCGAAGAAATGGTTTGATGGTAATAGATATGTGTGGGATACGGTGATAAGTATGAGTGTTGTACGGGGAGTTTGCCTAAGAGAGAAATTGAAATTAAACGGCTTCTCAGAAGTCATGCTGGGAATAGATAAATTTGGTAGATATGTGATACCCTCATGGTTTAAATTATGTATTCCTGGACGACAGTGGGAAACGTTCTCTGGAAACAACGGGGAATCTAAATGTATTTTCTAAATTATAGAATTTCTTACAGAAAAAGAAATCGGACTTTGGAATGGAGTTGCCTTACAAAAAACAAAAATGTCTGTGGGGTCAGGAGCTTTTGGATTAGCGTTTATTGATAAATCGCGTGTGTTCTATAGATGCCTCAGGTGCTGATCCAGGAGACGGGAGGCCAAAAGGCTGGAGAGACCTTCGAGCAGTTTCTACAACGGGCGAAATCCCGACCAGAATCGGCAGAGAGGGTCTGGTTCTCCAAGGCGGCCCTGAGGATATTTGTGAACCGCGAAGATGTAAATGATAACTATGTCCATGAAGCTGCTAGATTCCCAGATCCTAAATTTGTATGGCCTAGAAATTATTTTGATGAAGTAACTTTGTTCAAAAGAAGGGGAAATCTATTTGACCTGTATGTCGAACAGGAATACCAGAGTGTAATGAAGGGTACTGTAATAGTGTTTAATTATTCACTTACTAGACTACCAAAAACAGCAAAATATACCAGAGGTTTTTACCATAAGATTACAGGAGAGGGTGAAGTGGAGCCTGTGAATTTGAAATCTTCTGATAAATCCCTCTCACTAGAATCTGTTAAATCCTTCGCACTAGAATCCATGATGAATGAATTGTATGTCTCAAATCGAACTGATAAGATTGAAATCTTTATGGACGATCTTTTAGTTGACCGACTCCAAAAAGACCACGCCAGAGAACTGCAAAAGGCCAAGAAAAAGGAGAAGAGGACAAAGGCAGGTGATGCCACATCTCCCACAAAACGAACTGATTCGACAGGGCAAACAGATGATAAGGATCCTTCGACGGATGGAAAAATGTAATAAACAATTATTGTGTATTATAAGGGGGTTTATCTTAGAATGTCAATGTAATAACGGTGATAAAGAAATGTTAAAGTTGCAGAAGAAGCTTGCAACATTATAGAAGCATGATGCAAGCTTGCTTTGCCAACTGAAGTGTTTGTGGTTTTCTTTGTTCTCTCTGCATAAGCGGAAAAGGTTCAGCAGGTGTTGAACCGAAGAGCCCGCTTCTCTGACCTTTTAACATCTAGGGTAAAGGCAAAGAGATGTAGTGTGGTTTTAACACCTGCAGGTAGAAGAACGGTTAAAACATATTTTAAGCTTTTAGACGTAGGCGGCAGAGAGGATGTAAATGTGCTTAGTGCAAGATAAGCTTCAAGTGGAAAGTTTTGAAAGCTAGTTAGTTTTACCTAATAAGGGAATTGCTTTTTGCATTATGAGCTTCGAACCCTCAAGAAGGCCCCCACCAACCTCAAACCATATAAAAGGTTTTGTTTCCTGTTACTCGGGGCCGCACTTCGAGGTGAAGACCTATACGCTGTTCTGTTATTTTTCCTTTTTGAATTTATTGTCTTTGTATTAGGGGTGTGCAAAGCAACCGGTATTTGTATCTGTATTTGTATTTGTTGAGGGGGGAAAAGTATTTGTATTCGTATTTGTATTCGTATGTGTATTCCGGGGGGGGAGGGGGCTAGCTTTCATGACGCACACACGCAAGGTCTCTCGCTCTCTCCCTCACTGCCATACGCGCTACACGGTTTGAAGCAGTTCTGTCTCGCATGCGCGCTCTAGATTTACGGGAGATTTGAACTAATTTGCGGGCTTCAGGGAGACTTGGGATGTCTGCGACTCTGTCAACTGCCTATTGTCTGAATACCGCGCTAACAGAGCTACGTAAACAGAGCGAACATGAGAGCATCCGACTGCAGACGTCAATAATGCAGCGTAATGGAATAATCTCCTGATAAAACTCCGCTTCCCAAAAGTTATAAACTGCCCACGGAACCCAGTTAAGGTACACAAATCTATTCAACAAAAATAGTGATGCAGTTAAGTGTTTTTTCGCTCAGCCGAGCCCTCTCTGTTGCTGTGTGCAGCTGTCAGTCACCTCTTCCTGAACGTCACTCACGCACTCTAACTCACTCATCCGGGCATGCACTGCGGTCTCGTGAGAAAACGCATCTTTTTGATATAAAGTTTTTCTTTTTCCCGAATACAAATATTTTTTAAAGTATTTGTTCGAAATAAGTATTCGTAAAAAACACGTTATTTGTGCCTTTCCGAATACCGTATTCGGGTTCGGCTCCACCCCTACTTTGTATTATTCTGAAACTTTTTAGTAAAACGAAACCATATTTTTGGTGATTCGAAAACCTTTCTAAATAAGTCTCAGAGTGATTTTTTCCTAGAAGTATCATAACTTTTTGATAGTTTAGATATTCATATTAAGCAAAAAGCCCAGAGGCACAGACTCAGGACTGAGCTGGATCAGACACCGCTGGGGACTCTGGAACGACTTCAAGCACCTTAGGATTGCAGGTAAGAGCCATTTATGATGGTAATATATTAAAAGAGTGTTGGAGGGCTGTTCTAGATTTTGTAGCGGTATAAAAATACAACAGCTTGTTTAAAAGCCTGCGCTGACCAACTGGCCCCAGTCTTCACGCAGATCTTCAACAGATCATTCAACATGACATCATGACTTTTGCGTAAACATACACGCCACTTTCAAGTCAAGTGGCGTGTTATTTATACGCATTTTGAGCTATCCGCGTGTATGCGTGTATATCTACGCCGTTATGTCCGAGTGATTCCGCGTGTATGTACACGCCGTTAAAAATCCGAGCGAAATAAAGCCAAATTTTGATATACATCTGGGGGAGCGATATTTTTCTTCCTAGGATGGTAGGGAAAGACTTATAAATGGTATTAACCAGTGACGGGTAGGTTTAGGGACGGGATTGGGGTAGGTCATATATTTATATATACAGTAATGTAACGTTAAGTCAACGGCGTTCATAAACACGCTGAAAAGCGATTTTGCGTGTTGATAGCACACCAAAAATGGAAATACGAATTGGCGTGTCATACATACGCAGTTTCATGAGATCAGTCTGGATCATTGGAGCTGTGTGAAGTTCCCTGCTGCTTCAAGCGTTCCACTATCATTCCGGTCCCCAAAAAAACAAAAATCACTGGACTTAACCCTTTAGGCGCCAGAGGTTTTTTCCTAAAATGTTTGATTTTGACATCTTAATTTCAAAAAGCTGTATCTTTAAAGAGTTAAAAGATAGAGACTTTCTGTAAATTAGAGAAATATTAAGGATGACCCAAAGTTTATGTAGGGATTACATTTTCCCATCTAATTTGTATATTAAGTCAAGTCAAGTCAAGTCAAGTCATCCTCATTTATATAGCGCTTTTAACAACGTAGATTGTTTCAAAGCAGGTTTACAGAGATAAACATACAATTTAAGGTAACAGTGTCACATGCCTGTCCTGTCTTGTGTTGCACATGGGTGTTTGTTATGTTGTGCCATGTGCTGTTGTGATTGTTGATCCCTCCCCCTCGTTACCTAATTAGGTTTGAGTTGTTCCACCTGTCCCCTCTTGATTTGTTCCCCTTTTAAGTCTCCTCTTGTATGCAGTCTTTGTCGGTTCGTTGTCATACGTCTTCCCAGTTCCTTGTGGATGTTTTTATGTTCAGAGTCAGTGTTGGTTTCATTTTCATTTATTGTGTTTTCCCCCCTCGTGGGTTTTTGATTTGTGTTTGTTCTGTTTTTGGTTAATAAATCCTTGTTTTTTGCACTTGAGTTCTCTTCCCATTTTTGTGAGTGTTCCGTGACAAACAGAGATTGGTGTGGTTTTATAGCGATTATTGAATAATGTTGTTTCCAGCTAAAGTTAGTTTTGATTGATTCTCTTCCGTCGAAATGATAATTTTTTATTGAATTAGGGGCCGCTAAGACGACGCCGTTCTCTCTAAATGCAAACTTGTGATGGCGCTGATGGCGTTCACATGCGCATTAAGAATTTATTCTATAGTTATGTGCGTTTGAATATATGTGCGTAGGTTTGAAATTCGCTAAAAACCATGCCTAAACAAACTACTTGTCTTGCCTATAAATTTGATGCAGAATTTTATTTTATTTTATCATTTCGGGTAGGGACGCGAAAACCGGAATTTCAACAGCGCTTTATCTGTAGAGTGGAATAGGGATCCTCCATAGGGAGAGGCTAGTTGGCACTTCAGCACTGCGTTGTCATCGGGTCCAGGCGAAGGTCCTTCGTTAGATCTGGAAAACGGCCTGGATCCAGCAGGCTGCAGGAAAACCTCGGGATAAACAAAGACACTAATATTAGCGTAGATGCCATTCTTCTTATGATGTAACGAGTACATCAGAATTTAAGGGAAGTGTTCCCGGTTCCGGCTGACCTAATCTATGCAGCCTAACATTTAATTATAGAAGTCTATAATGTATTATGTGAATGCTAGGTCAAAGAGATGTGTTTTTAGTCTAGCTTTAAACTGACAGACTGTATCTGCTTCCCGGACAATGGTAGGAAGATTGTTCCAAAGTTTTGGTGCTAAATAGGAAAAGGGTCTACCGCCAGCAGTCGATTTTGATATTCTAGGTATTATCAACAGGCCAGAATTTTGAGATCGCAATAGTCGTGAAGGACTATAATGCGTTAAGAGCTCGCTCAAGTACTGCAGCGCTAAACCATTTAGTGCTTTGTAAGTAATCAGCAATATTTTAAAATTTATACAATGTTTAATAAGCAGCCAATGCAGTGTTGACAGAACCAGGCTAATATGGTTATACTTCCTGGTTCTGGTAAGAACTCTAGCTGCTGCGTTTTGGACCAGCTGTAGTTTGTTTATTAAGCGTGCAGGGCAACCACCCAGTAGAACATTACAATAATCTAGCCTTGAGGTCATGAACGCATGAACCAATTGTTCCGCATTTGTCAGTGAGAGCATATGACGTAATTTAGATATATTTTTAAGATGGAAAAATGCTGTTTTACAGATACTAGACACGTGACTTTCAAATGAAAGATTGGTATCAAAGAGCACACCCAGGTTCCTAACTGACGACGAAGACTTAACAGAGCAGCCATCAAGTGTTAGACAGTATTCTAGGTTATTAGGCGAGGAAGTTTTTTGTCCAATAATTAGAATCTCTGTTTTTTCAGAATTTAGTAGTAGGAAATTACTAGTCTTCCAATTTTTTATATCAGCTATGCATTCAGTTAATTTTGTGAATTGGTAAGTTTCGTTAGGTTTTGAAGAAATATACAGCTGAGTAACATCAGCATAACAGTGAAAGCTAATTCCATGTTTCCTAATGATATCTCCTAATGGTAGCATGTACAGAGTGAACACCACAAGATGGCAGCCTACACAGAACGCTCGTCGGATTCGTGTATACCAATCACCAGAAAAAAAAAACGCATTCGTTGTATGGCTTGTTTTTCATTGTGACAAGTTTCTACAACCATGCCAGGGGACAAAACCCTGAAGAAAAAATATCATAAATGAATTATAAAAGAATGGGCTTTCAAGAGCCAGCTGAGACCGTAAGGTTAATGCAATTATATGATGTGGAGACAGTAACAAACAAGTCTTTATGATATGTTAGTTGGCTTAAGTGCAAGGAGTGTGTGGCAAATGCAGAGATGTCAGCGTATCGGACATGACAAAAGCTAAAGGAAAACATGGTGGTGCCTAAAAAGTCAAAGGTTAGTGTAAGGAATTTACATTCTTATCTAAATTACAGTCTTAGGAGGCTGATTGAAAAGATTGTTTATTTATAAGAAGAGAGAGAGACTGTTTGAGTGAAGGAAAGGGAATGGTACTCTGTCTTTCTGTTTTCATTCAGCCAAGCAAGCTGAAGCAATCTAGTGATAATGAATCAAAACCAACACAGCTGACTTTTCTAAAATCAAATGAATAATGAACAAACATGTTTTGAAACTAGTTAAGAGGCCATGAAAAGAATTAGATACAAGCTAATATAATTTAAAATGTAAATCTTTTTAGAGAAAACATGAATAAAAAATATGAGCAGTTCATAGATGTATGTATTTGATGGTGATTGCACTTTATATCTTGGTAAGTGCGAATTTAGAGGAGTTGCTCTGTCTGAATAGTGTGTGTCATTAATCTATGGAAAGAATGTTGTTTTAATCATTAAAGATAAGTTAAGACGAATGTCAATTTGAGGATCAAGTTTTGTTTACTAGTCACAAATTTTGGTAATTTATGATAAATTACCTATTGTTAAGTTCCTATAAGGCTCTCAACGAAGGCGGTCGCATTTTCTCTCCCTCTCCCTCCCCTTACCTCTCCTGCTTTGCTTCTCTCGTCTCGTCTAGTTTACTGTCTTGTACTTTGAGAGACTCTCGCAGCACTGCTCTCCAAACCAAGAAATTATGGATTTGATCAACTGGTCTCTCAACGCAATTGACACCATCTTCTCGACGAGAAGCTTGGGTTCGGGGGAACCTGACTGCCCTGCCGGAACGTTCGCAGCTGGCTACACGATGGACGCGTGGGAGAGGTGGCGGGTCGTGTGTCTGGCGGCTCTTTCCGTGGAGGACATTGAAGATATCTACCTATTCGGAACTATGATAACAGGTTTTCTGCTGATTGGATCAGGCATTGCCCTGGTTTATCGAGGAATTAAGAAGACGGTGACAGCTGTCCAAAGCCCCACAAGGCTGCCCGTCATGATTGAAGCGGTGGGCAGAGCTGTCGGCACTCAGACTGGGACTATGAACCAGAATATGGATAACATCTTGGAGAAGCTCACAGCTTTGCAAAGGCAAATGGATCGTTTCAGAGACCAAAATGGACCAGGAGAATAGCCTGTGTAAATTGCAGCTACTCGCCTCGAAGACCAAACAATCCCAATCTTATCTGTTTCGGCACCCCAACCAGCACTGGCCTTGGCCAAGGCCGCTGTTGGAACAACAACTGTCCCGGAGTAGCACTGCAGTGAGCCGCTCTTGCGTTCCTTCCCCGAATCCCCAGACACCTGGGATTGTTGACTTTGTATGGACCTGATCAAGGTTGTCTCCATGGCAACTTGCTGTGTATCGCTATGACCTGCGGACTGAGGCATCTAGATTAGGGTGCTGCCTGAGCGACTCTCTACAGGTCTACACACACATGAACTTACATATACACATATATGCATCCCCTTCACACCCCATCCCACGCCTTCGCCGCTTCGTAACCACAGTCTGGCAGGCGGGTCTGCGACCAGCGCCGAGAATGGCTGCAGGACCAGATGCTGCTTGCCTGGGCTGGACTAACTCCAATCCCCCCACCCCACACGTGTTGCAATGTCTTGTTCATGTTGTTGTACTGTTTATGTGCTAATGTTGCTGAGGTGTTTTTTTCCTGTTCCAAGACTGTACTCCTTACAGGAGCATAGTCTGGGGGTCGCTTTTTTCTCCTCACCTCTCCTCATGTCATGCTGTATTTTTCTCAAGATCGCTGATTATAGCAGCCATGGTAGCATCTTGTTACCGAAGCACATTCCTTGTGTGTGAAAGCACTACTTGGCAATAAAGTGATTTTTATTCTGATTCTGATAAATAGTAGATTTGAATTACTTTCTGGATCAGTTTAAGTACTGATGGAAGTTGGAATTGTGAAGTTGTAAATGAACGTCAGTCATGGGTTGAGATAAATTGAAAAAGGTTATAGATTTTATGGCAAGAACAAAGTGACACATTGGCTCAGATATCGAATTATCAAGAGAGCCCTTAACATTTATGATTATTGTAAACATATGGGGAAAATGATTGACTGACATGGACCAAGTCTGTACAGCACGACCTGACCTGACAGAAACAATAGAGACTTTGGAAATGTTTATGGATGACTGACTTAAGAGACCAACAACAGGCCTGAAAAGCAGGATACGCTGTGCGACTCGGGGCCGTTGCCCCTAAAATACTTTGATAAGAAGATAAGATTGTGTCTTTACATAATATTTTCTGTTCCAGAGGCAGAAAAAAAAAATTCTGGAGGAAAGATGGCTGAAGGAGAATGTTTGGTTTAATGTTGATGGCAAACTAAATCCAAACACCATTATGTTAATTTGATGCACAAGTTGGATTCATGCATCAAAAGGGGGGTGGTAACAATGGCCAAATATGGCCAAAATATGGTTTACTATGGGACAAAATATGTTGAGAAAACACTGAGTTTGACTGAGCTTGACTGGGTAAAAGCACGTCAAGAAAAGATTCTTCTCCCTAAAAAAATTGCTGTATTCTTCTCCATAACAAAAATTGCAGGACTGTTTCGACGGGAAAGAGCATGCAGATTTTGATACAACTTGACCTCAAAATTTGTTTTTCTTTACAGAGCATGCAGATTTTAACACAGGAATGTGGCCAATAAAATAATGGCTATGGATGAATTTGGCTAACTTTCCTGGCCTAGGGTTATTATGGTGGCACCTGCGCAGCGCATAATGGGGGAAGGCAGAGAGCAAGGAAGCTTGCCCTGTCCACCCCACACTTAAAATTTTACTTTTGCAGGATGGATTGAATCGAACAGAACTGATTCTGTTCCAAATGTATATCACTTAAGGTCTCCATTCGCAGGTGACAGCAGACAGTAAATGGGGTGCGGTCGTGATCTTGTAAGGAGCAGAAAATCTAAGGATCAGAGAGTGTGACACCTGAGGTCCAAACTTCTCACCTTAGACTACACCGACGTAGCTCAAACCATCCCATAGAGCACAAAGTGAGGGATTTAAGGCTGTGCTAGTAACAGCCTCCCTCACCAACGAGGGAAAGACCATGGCTTCGGTATGCAAAGTGCCAACATGGTGAAGATGGAATGTCCATGGGCGAACGAGATGATCATCACACTTGGAGGAAGATGCGGACCAACTAATGTTCAAGTTTAGCAGAAGAATCTGTTTTTGTGATGATTTTGATGATTTTATTTGATTGAATCAAACTAGGTATTGATGTAGATCTAATGATGTTGATTGGTTGTATTACTTTCAAAATATTCTTTCCAAAATTCAAATAGAGTGATCAGGTATACGAAAATCAGATATCAGACAATGAGACAATGTTGACATAGCTGTCAACATTGAACATTGAAAATAAGGGAGATTTCCAGGGATCCATCCCCCAAATAAGTGATTTCTTTACACGATTACCCACAAACTAAAAAAAAAAAAGCACTAATCATTAACAGTCTAAAGAGTTTATAACTAATGTTACATATGTGTGTGAGAGAAAGAGACAGTGAAAGGTAGAGAGAGACAGTGGCCCTCATTTATCATTCCTGCGTAGAAACGGGCGTATATGTTGGCGTAAGATTATGCTTACACTCCTCTCGCCGCCTGATGTATGAAGCTGTGCGTACCTTTGAAATCCAGGTGTACGCAATACCTGCCCTTGATAAATGCCGCGGCTAAAAACGATTGTCATTAGAATAACACGCCCCTATATATTCAAGTCTCCGCTTCCCCCACGCCCTCATTTTACGCCATAAACACATGGAAGACGGCAAAGAATAGAAACTTCTCCGACGTGGAGATCGAGACCATCACCAGGGAAGTGGAAAGAAACAAAATTGTTTTATTTAGGTGTTTAAAGTGTGGGATTAAAGGTGCCCACAAAAACAAAATATGGACCCGAATTACGAGTTCTGTTGAGAAGCGCACTCCAGCAGAGAATGTTTTATTGCTTAATATAGACCAATAGTGATAAAGTTAAGCATTCTTATTTGCATTTTCTTGTTTATTGTAGGTGGGAAAAAAAAGTAGTATATGTGATATAAAGATCGCCACAAAGAGGTGCGTCTCGGCACTGAAGAGGATCCAGAGTCGATTTTTCGTTATGATTTTTCTTATTAATGACGCTTATTGATATTAAGAAGAAGAATGTCGTTATTATTATTATTATTTTTTTTTTGCGCATACACCGTACACCACCTCCTTAGCTCGTGTAGGATTTGAGCGTGCAGTACGCCAAAGTCCATATTGATAAATCTCAAAGTCACCGTGGTTTTGGGTGTACGCACTTTTGATAAATGAGGGCCAGTGTCTGTGTGTGAGAAAGAGTGTGTGTGTGTGTGTGTGTGTGTGTGTGTGTGTGGTGTGTGTGTGTGTGTGTGTGTGTGTTTGTGTGTGTGTGTGTGTGTGTGTGTGTGTGTGTTACGGTTATTATAACCGTGAGACAGACGGTTATAGTTGAACACCGTCATTAGATCTCTATAGCCGCCAAAACCGTGTTATTAAAATATTTGAATAGAGAATGTTTAAATACTAATATATCAGCTGACGAGAGAAACGGAGGCAGAGTTAGTGGTGCTTCGGAGGCTGCTCCTGCTGGAGATGATTCGGTAGAGGTCTCTGCCCCTACCGATCAGAGCGCGCGCTGACACGGAGTAAAGCCTGTTTATACTCGATGCGTCCGCACGAGCGCACGGCAAAAATGACGCGTTGGGTCCACAAGAGCGGCAAGACCCCATTTCGCTTGGCTGTTTGCACAGCTTCTTTTGTAAACAGCGCACGCGTGGCGCCGCATCCGAAGATGAACGACTTCAAGCTGAATCTGTCCGAGCTTGTACGTCTCACACAATCGGTGCGTAAAAATACGGGATATTTTACGGGAAAATACTAAAACGGGAAGACCGCGTGAAAAGAGCTAAAATACGTGAGAAACCCGGAAAAAAACGGGAGGGTTGACAGCTATGTAAGAGATGGACGTGGATTAATGTTAATATGTTATTCTGATAATATTGTTATTCATGGTTGAATAGGAGGCTGTTCATTTGGATGAACAAAATGTGATAATACGACTTAAAATTTGCTCTATTGATTTTTTTTATTTTTTATTATTATGTTAAGATAATCTGAATTATAAAAAAGGGAGGAATTGTAGTGGAAATTTTAATATTGATTGATACATTGCATTGAAATATCATATGGTCTCTTTATCTGTATTCCTAACCACGAGAAATACGGGAGGCAATCCATACCTCCTGCTGAGGGAAGCAGGAGGTAATCTAGATCGTAAAATGAAGACCTTTTGTTTCTCAAAAACAAAGAACCATTTGACCTGCCTAGGGGGTAGACACCAGTCCAAACCAGTTAAAAGATAAGGAAAGTTACAGAAACTGGGAAGGAGGGGTTTTACAATGCCAAATAACTGTATAAATGTTTTGTGGGATAAAACAGGTCTTCTGTTTTTCCAGGCTGGGTAACTGCGAAAAGAGTCCTCAGAAAATAAACCTTTTCTCTTTATTACAATTTTGCCTCTTGAAAATTTCTTGACCTTTTGATGCTGTTTTTGTTTACCTCTGAAAATTGCTATTACATACCATGTCAATGCAGTTTGGGAGGGACAGAAATACCTTAACGAAGCTAGCAGCAACCCTCCTCTATTTGAGGACTAAGTTAAAGTATCTATTTTTTAAGTTTATGTAAAAGACAGGTTGATGAAAGAACTGTAAGCTCAAATTCAAAAGCTTTTGAAGTCTACTTCATTAAAGCATGTTTACACACACACTTACTGTAGACTTAGGCCAGCTACACATAATTTTAAAAACAGAACCATTGCAGTTTTTATGTTATGATTTTAAATTGGTGTGTGACCTAAGAACGATCTTACATTAAAGATGAACTGAACTGAAATTCGAAAAAAGGTGATATAACAGATGTATTTTATTCATTATCATTGGTACAATTATTAAAATGGCAGAATTTGTTAAAAGGATAAAACTCTACGTTGAAAATGTTGTTTTTGTTACACGGGCGCCGCCATGTTGGATTTCAACATTCGGCTACGTCACTGGCATGGTAGGCTACTCCGTTGCCAACCAAATCTGCGCGCACGGCAGAAAGGGAGAGAGCGAGAGACCTTGCGTGTGTGTGGAAATGTGTGTGTGTGCCTCATGAAACGCATGTTAAGACACCCCCCAACCCAACAAAAAGAGATACCTCCTTGAAATTACTTCTTGCAAGTTAGGATGTCTGCAGGCTGGATGTAACGTCACATACACAAAACATGTACATTCACTTACACGTAGGCTACGTACGTACATAGCGTTCAACAAAACGGAGACTGACACACTCGGCATTAATTAAAATTGAGCCACAAAACCAAGCTAGACACGAAACATCCAACCTAGGGAAAGGGCTAGCAGCTAAACACGTTGGAAGAACTTCTGTCAAACTCCACAATCTAGCCATCACTCAGTCCGACCATATTAAACTAAATAAATGACTCCGACGATATCACAGAACAATAATAATGCACTTACTAGCTGCTAACTAAACCACAGCAGGTCTGTAAATGTCCCTCTCTACTCACCCTAGCTGATGTTCATCAGGGCACATTGTTGATGCAGAGGGAGTTCGACTTGCAGAAATATCTGCTAGTTCCACAGTAAGAGGTTTCTGTGCAGTATCCGTCCGTGCAGTATTTTCTTTTAACATTTTGCGTGCAACTAACTTAACAAGCGATCCCATTGGATGAATTCGTCCAATCACATTTTTCAATGTTCAATGTATCTGCCTCGATTTTCTAAAACGCACAGGACCTCATTCATGTTTTTGTATTTTCTCTAATGCACACGACATATAGCCTATAAGCAGTCTCTATTTCCTAAAATGCATAAACTGATCATCCATGGTGGTGGTGGTAGTCAGAAACTACTGGACTGTCCCTCACAGGGTCTCATGCGTAACCCATGCCGTTAAAAGTGCTCATTTTCGTGTGTGTATATAGGACCTGCAGCTGTTGTCTATGCAGCTTTGCGTGTCCTACCATGCCAGTGACGTCATCGAATCTGCCAGCTAACAAGCGCAATTTTTCTTTTGCTTAAAAAAAGCTATATTGATATTTTTAATTAAAATTTTTAGTGTAGTTTACTTTTAATTGTCATAAACAACACGTTATCAACGTCGATTTTTTTCAGTTCAGTTCATCTTTAAAGGAGCTGTATGTAAGATTGTGGCCAAAACTGGTACTGCAATCACTTTCAAATTACTGTAGAGCGGTGCATCCCCTCCCCCTCCTCCCTGACTCGAGGTTGCCAGATAGGCTGCAGGATCCAGCAGGAACGTGTGTAGCTCCAGCTGTGGTAACTAGAGTAGAGCTGGCAACCCGGATGCTGCAACACTACTGACTCCGTGATTGGTAGATAGGTGGAGGGTGGAGCATCAGACCAAAACACAACATGACAACATCAACATCAGTTGAGGGCTGCAAGTTCACTTTTTAAATGACAATATCCTGGCCGGATTACTGTTGTCAGTGATATAAGTATTTGAAATGAACATGATTACTTAATGTCTAGTGACATATCAGGGCCATTTTATGATTAATTGAAATACATTTCTTACATACAGCTCCTTTAAAGGTACATAAAGGTGCTGAGGTCTGACTTTGAGGTGCACTGAAATTAAGTTATTTTAATATTAATATGTGATGAAGGACTTGACAGAGTTCAGTGCTGAATAAGGTTAACACTACCCCATTTATTTGAAAATTGTTAATATTTGACAGAAATGTAAAAAAGTAATCAAATCAAATGTAATATGTAACATTACTTTTGTAAAATCATTGAAATAATGTAGTTACACTGCTCATTATTATATTTTAAATAAAGAACTTATAAAGAGTAATTTATGAGCTAATAGAAAAGCTAGTAACTTGTAGCTTGTACATTTAACCTATGAACCAGACAGAAGGGCTATAGCTAGCCATTGGATTTATGATTCTGGATGTTTCAAAACCGATCAGATAACTATGGCTTATTGGCTTTGTATGGCAGTAACGTTAGCCAACTAGTTTACGGTTAGACTAGGCTAGCTATCGATAACGTTACACTGACACAACTTAAGTTAATGCTCTGAATTCGCAGCTAATATAAAACCCATAACTTTTTGATCAAGTTAAAATTTCCAGGTCAACCACAAATAATCCCACTACCTTTTAATATCATCCGATAACTAATTCAATGCCGGTTTGTTGCTTTGCCCACTTACCACTTCAAGACCATCTGTAAAACATCGCCAGCTCAACGTGTGAGACGAGTGAGTTGCTTGAACATACACAGCAAAGATTCTAGAGCGCTCTATATTTGATATACACAGGAAAAAGGGGCGGGCTGATGCTGACCGATTTATTACACATCCAGAAGAATACATTTGAGTCGTTATAGGCTCTGGTATATTATGGAGCATAATAGGAATAAAGTTGTGACAAAAAAAATATCAGGGAGGAAAAATCTGAGGGGGCACGTTGAATGGGCATGACGCTTTCCCTGTGTTATTGTTGATAGCACATTCACGTTTTTTAACAACATTTAAATCGTACCTGGATATTTTTTGTTTCCATGGTCCTCTAAGAAAAGTCCTCTGGTGTCTTCATTTAAAATCTGAAGTTCATCAGGGTTGGGTTGTAACACCTATTTTTGAAGGAATGGTTCATTAAATCATTTTCTAAGAAACAAATAAATAAACAAAACTTCCACAATGATTTTTTATCCTTAATCTCATGAAACACACCTGGTTATACTTGCACATTTCGTCTGAGGGAGTGCACTTACCTGTGCATTCACCGCAGCTAGAGTTGCCAACCATAGATATGTACAGTAGATGCAGCTCGCCTGCTTCAGGTACATCAGAAGTGCCGCCATCTTAGAATCGTCAACAGGGAATGTCAATGTGAAAGAGTTTCATTGTCATATTCTGCTTAGTTTTCCCTGTCAGCAATTGTTATCTTTCTTTGTTTGTTGTTTCTGAAGTGTTCCTTTCTAATTATTTATAGTTATAGGCTGCCTGCGTTCCCTTATCGAAAGGGAACTCGCGATGCGTCATCAACGCTACGGGAACGCCTCCAGCGTGACTGCGTCTGAAGCATCTATGCCAACTAGTCCAATGGAAAAAGAGAATGAGCGCCACGGGCGGGTGACGTCATGACCAGGAAAGGATATAAGCACTTCCGCTGCAAACCGGCAGTAGCTTCTGTTGCCTCAGCAAGCGATCTGTGTCAAACTGTCTTTGTTTATTTATTGTTGTCTGTTGCAATATTGTTGGTATCGTTATGGCGAAACAAGTCTACAAACAGTGTGTTCCCCCCTGCCCGCGTTATTTAACGGGTGGGGACACACACGAGCTTTGTGTGATTTGTTTGGGAGTGGAGCATGCTGCCTCAGCCTTCGAGGGGACTGAGTGCAAACACTGTGAGATGCTACCTCTCTGCATGCTCCGCTCCCGCCCGTCACTCTTTGACAAACAGAGTGGGCAGGCTCGCGATCCTCAAGGATCAGGACCCGCGTCTGTTGAGGCAGCGCGGAGAATTTATTCTTGGGGATCGCAATTGGATCTTTCGGAGGGGTTGGAGACGGGCCCGAGTACCCTTTCTCCTTCCTTACCCGGGAGATCCAGCTCTCCTCCCCCGGTGTCGGAAGCACGCTTTGCGGTTTCTTCCGTCCGGGGAGAGAGCCCTCCTTTTCTCCATTGCTCTTCTTCCGAGGAAGTTGATGTTATGAGTTTGGAGAGTGAAAATGCACACATGGGGGAAAGGGATTCACATTTTATTTCCCTGGCATATGATGAGCTGGTGGATGTCATGTCACGAGCTGTAGAAAAATTAAATATTGAATGGCCATCTGAAATTCAGGCCACTCGCCCCAAAAGCAAGCTAGATGAGCACTTTCTTTCTTCAGCCACATTATCTCCACCACGAGGGCTTCCCTTCTTCCCAGATTTACATAATGAGTTATCTAAATCGTGGAATAAACTGTTTTCATCTCGTGTTTTTAACCCTCAGTCCAATATATATGCAAAAATTAGAGGGTTACATGAGTACGGTTATGGTTCGATGCCCCAGGTTGAACAAAATTTAGCCAGTTATCTGGCGCCTGGTCCTGCATCTTCTGTGAAAGCCCCAGTTTTGCCCACTAGACCGTTAAAAAATACATCTTCTTTAGTGAGCAAAGCTTATTCGGCAGCAGGTCAAGCCGGAGCGTGTTTGCATACCATGGCACTGCTCCAGGCTTATCAAACTGATCTGCTGGGGGATCTGGATAACAGTGAGGGAGTTAGTCAGGATGATGTTCGAGAACTTCGTCGGGCTACTGATCTTTCTCTCAGGGCTACTAAGGAGACCGCCAGAGCAATTGGGCGGTCTATGGCAGCCTTGGTAGCCACTGAGAGGCATTTATGGCTAAATCTTTCTGAAATTAAAGAAAAAGATTGCACTTTTTTATTAGACGCTCCACTCGAACCCTCTGGTCTCTTCGGGGACGCAGTTCACGCGGTAGTGGATAGATTTCAAGAGTCTAAAAAGCAGTCTGATGCTTTTAAAAAGTTAATCCCTCGCCGTGTCCAGCCCCCTGGGGCTGCTGGGCGTGAGCAGCCCCAGCCGTCTAGCTCATCATATCGTGTGCAACAAAAAGAGAGTGTTGCGTCTCGTGCACCTCCACGTAGATACTGGAGACAGACGCAACCCTCTCAACCGAAGTCGTCTAAGCCTAAGCCGGATCTGAGGACCGTTCTTCAGGCGAAGAAGGCTTCGGCTCAAAAAAAAAAGGTCCTGATGTTTAGGCGTCAGGCCTGTGAGGACAGCCCCGACCGAAGTGGAATGGTGTACACCTCATTACACGGTGCCCGTTCCATTTCGGAGTCCTCACGAGACCCTCCTGCCAACCCTGCCACCTCCGGTGCTTCAGGGTGCAGCGGTCTCCAGCGAGTCGCTGATGCTATGCTGCGGCACAGCATTGGTTTCGCGCCCTCTGAGGGGGGCTTTAGAGCAGTCAGGTCAGGTAGTTCCTGCCAGTATGTTTCAGGCTCCAGATTTGGCTCTCTCAGTAACACCAGAGACCAGCCTCGAGAGGCTGGTTCCCTTAGTAAATTTTCTGGCAGCGTGGAAGCTTCTGCCGAATATTTCTCATTGGGTCCTGCAGATTGTAGAGAAAGGATACAGAATCCAGTTTGGCTCTCATCCTCCTCGTTACAGCGGGGTGCTGCCCACAGTGGTGCATCCCGAGCAGGCTCTGGTAATGGAGCAAGAAGTAAAGGCCCTGTTAGCAAAAGAAGCTATAGAACAGGTGTACTCACCCGACAGAGAGTCGGGTTTTTACAGCCGTTATTTCATTGTTCCAAAAAAGGATGGAGGGTTGCGTCCCATTTTAGATCTTCGCCTGTTAAATCGGTCAGTTCAGAAACTAAAGTTCAAGATGCTGACCCTCAAACAGATCGTGACCCAAATCAGATCCGAGGACTGGTTTGTCACGATAGATCTAAAGGATGCATACTTCCATATCTCCATCCTCCCTCAGCACAGGAAGTTCCTAAGGTTTTCTTTCAGGGGCAAAGAATACCAATATCGGGTTCTTCCTTTCGGCCTAGCTCTATCACCCCGCACGTTCACGAAATGCATGGATAAAGCTTTAGCCCCTCTCAGGCTTCAGGGCATACGCATTCTGAATTATATCGACGACTGGCTGATTCTAGCGGAGTCAGAGCAGTTGGCGGTTCGGCACCGAGGTGTCGTTCTCGCTCATATGAAGATGTTGGGGTTGAGGCTCAATGTCAAGAAGAGTGTACTTTCTCCAGTACAGAGGACCACTTTCCTTGGTGTGGTATGGGATTCAGTGACGATGAGGGCCAACCTATCGCCCATTCGTGTAACTGCTATCCTGGTAGCCATCAAAGAGCTAAAGCTAGGTCAGTCACGCACTGTAAAACAGTTCGAGAAACTGTTGGGTCTACTGGCAGCAGCGTCCAACGTGATACCTTTTGGCCTGTTGTACATGAGGCCTTTACAGTGGTGGCTCAGGACCAGAGGGTTCTCCCCGAGGGGAAACCCATTCCGTATGATCAAGGTCACGCGGCGATGCCTTCGGGCCTTAGAGATATGGAGGAAACACTGGTTCTTAACCCAGGGTCCGGTGTTGGGAGCTCTTTGCCATCGAGCTACTATCTCGACAGATGCTTCCCTCACCGGCTGGGGAGTGGTAATGGAAGGCCGCTCGGTTCAGGGTCTGTGGAAAAGCCATCATCTTTCGTGGCACATAAATTGCCTGGAGATGATGGCCGTCTTCAATGCGTTGAGACATTTCCTTCCGGACCTAAGAGGCCATCATGTGCTCGTTCGAACAGACAACACATCAGTGGTCTCTTATCTGAACCGTCAGGGGGGTCTGCGGTCACGCCCGCTTTGCAAATTGGCGCACCAGATCCTCCTGTGGTCTCTGGGGAAGGTACTCTCCCTGAGGGCAGTGTATATTCCTGGGGACCAGAATATAGGAGCAGACATCCTGTCGAGGCAGGAGCTGAGGCCAGGGGACTGGAGACTCCACCCCGAGGCGGTGGAGAAAATCTGGGAGGCATATGGCCAAGCAGAAGTGGATCTGTTTGCGTCCCAGAACACGACGCACTGTCCTCTCTGGTATCCCTTACGCACCAAGCACCCCCGGGGGCTGGATGCTATGGCGCAGACGTGGCTGAGACTACGTCTGTACACCTTTCCGCCTGTTGCTCTGCTCCCAGGAGTTCTGGAGAGGGTCCGTCGGTATGGAATAAGCCTACTGCTAGTAGCACCACGCTAGCCAAGTCGGATCTGGTTTTCGGACCTGATCCATCTTCTAGACGGGCCTCCATTGGAGATCCCGATCAGGAGAGACCTTCTGTCTTAGGCCGGGGGCACAATATTTCACCCTCGTCCAGAGATTTGGAACCTGTGGGTTTGGCCTCTGAGGGGGCCCAACTCATAGAGAGTGGTCTTTCAGCTGAGACTGCTGAGACCATCCTAAGCTCCAGAGCTCCAGCTACTAGGAAACTATATGCGCTTAAATGGAGAGTTTTCTCCTTATGGTGTCACCGACATCATTGGGATCCAGTTAACTGTTCTGTGAACACAGTACTCGAGTTCCTGCAAGAGCGCTTTGTGTCAGGTCTATGCCCTTCCACGCTAAAAGTCTACGTGGCAGCCATTGCGGCTTACCACACCCTGGTGGGGGGTACATCTTTGGGTCGAGACCCCCTGATTACACGTTTCCTTCGTGGCACTTTGAGGCTAAGGCCTGCAACTCGCACTATGGTGCCAGCTTGGGATTTGACTATAGTTCTAGAAGGCTTGTCTAGGGCTCCATTCGAGCCCTTAGATTCGGTCTTTCTTACTCTTAAGACTATCTTTCTGCTAGCTATTTCGTCCCTCAAGAGAGTTGGTGACCTTCAGGCCCTTTCGGTCTCCCCCACTTGCCTTGAATTTGCACCGCGGATGGTCAAGGCGTTCCTATATCCAAAACAGGGATACGTCCCTAAGGTGCCGACCTTGACTCCGAGGCCTATTGTGCTGCAGGCTTTCTGTCCTCCTCCTTTTACAACTGCGGACCAGGAAAGACTGCACACTTATGTACATCGGACATCCTCAATCAGGAAGTCCGACCAATTACTCATTTGCTTTGGATCACCTAAGAAAGGTCTTCCTGCCTCCTCCTGACAGACAGTCAGTAAGTGGATAGTCGAGGCTATCTCACTTGCATACAAGTACTCGGGCCAGCCTTGTCCTTTGGTGGTCCGAGCTCACTCGACTAGGAGTATGGCGGCCTCTAAAGCCTTACTGTATGGAGTTTCTCTCCAAGATGTTTGTGATGCGGCAGGCTGGTCCTCTCCGCTCACATTCGTGAGACTCTACAGTTTAGACCTGGATGCTGCCCCAGGTTCTAGTGTTAATTTCGTCAGACGAGACGAGACTAAATTTGTTCGTCAACGACCTTTTTTTCCATGACTAAGACGAGACGATGACGAGACTGCACCAATGTCCAAAAACGCTGACTAAGACTAAATTAACATGCATTATTGTTGACGAAAAAAGACGAGACTAAAATGTTTTGCATAAAATAAAAACTGGGATAAAATCTCTCTTCATTTTCGTCTACAATCGTCTCTACTTTTTCATCGTGAGATAGAATATTCAGCTGGTACGCCTTCAAAATATTCCTAATGAGTTTGCGCGTGCTGTTGCTCAGGTCTCACGCTCATGTTGCTGCAAGCCTGTGGCTGCAACACACAACTACATGGAGCTAGAACACAACAACCACAGTGGCGAAGACGCGAAGAGCGTCGACGACATGCTAGGTAAAAGGAAGAGGCTTGATATTTGGTCGCATTTTACGTACAATGATATTGACAAATTAGGGATAAAAGCTCATTTATATGTAACAATTACATGCAGGCCTAATATTTCTTTAAATATCATCAAATAATGGTGTGTGCAATACCATAACTTGCATTAAGTTGGTAATCTACTTTGTCATATAAAATATATCCATCCACCTACAGTTTTGATCTTAGGCTGTTCATTCAGTTATTTATTTCCATTTAACACTTGTGTTCCTGATAGGGCTCTCAAGTGTCACGCATTGAGCGTGACAGTCACTCATTTCGGTCTTTTGTCACGCCCTCCCGCCACACATTGTATTTCTCGTCACGCGGAAAAACTATTTAGGCTATACTATATTAAATATGCCGCACCGCCTAAAATTTCTCTGGCCGCAGGAATCAAGCGCGTGACGCGCGTCTCCCCTGGAGTTATTTTAGTCAGCCTGCCACTTACCAGCCAATCGTGTCACTCTTGCCCGTTTTCAAAACTTGAGAGTCCTGGTGATATTATTGAACAAGTTGTATTTTGTCTGGTAATTAGGCCTATGACATTTAACCAATATTTGAGATGTGTGAAACATCATTTGACTGAAATGGTTATCTCAGAATTAATCTCAGAAATAATTTATTTTAAAAAAGACTAAAATGTTTTAACTTAAACTTGACTAATATTGAGTTTTCTTTTGACTAAAACTAGACTAAAATGACGAGACTTTTAGTCGACTAAAACTTGACTAAAACAAAAAAATATGTGAATGACTAAATATGACTAAGACTAACAAGGACATTTGGCAGAAGACTAAGACTAAGACTAAATTAAAAATAGGTGACAAAATTAACACTACCAGGTTCTCAGGTGCTCAGTGCTTAGTACAACAGACTGACACTCAGGTACTTGGGATTATGGCGCTTTGGGTATTCTCGTTCCCGTAGCGTTGATGACGCATCGCGAGTTCCCTTTCGATAAGGGAACGTCTCAGGTTACTATTGTAACCATAGTTCCCTGAGAAACAGGGAACGAGACGATGCGTCCCTCTGCCATACTTCCTGCGTCCCTGCGATCGGCTTGCTTCGGCAAATTTCGAAGCTACTGCCGGTTTGCAGCGGAAGTGCTTATATCCTTTCCTGGTCATGACGTCACCCGCCCGTGACGCTCATTCTCTTTTTCCATTGGACTAGTTGGCATAGATGCTTCAGACGCAGTCACGCTGGAGGCGTTCCCGTAGCGTTGATGACGCATCGTCTCGTTCCCTGTTTCTCAGGGAACTATGGTTACAATAGTAACCTGAGACGTTTTTCTTATAAAATAAAAGTTTTCTGTAAACTTATTATTTGAATTATTATATTTATTCTTAAATACTGTATTTATTTATTTATTTATTTATGTATTATTTTATAAAGAAATAGTGTTATTACTATAGTTCTAATTCTTCTTTTTTTATTTAGTACTACTACTAATATTAATCATAATACTAATTATTAATAGTCATATGTTACATGTCAGTTTGTTTTTGGACTTTTTTATGTGTTTTTTATTCAGTTTCCCGCCACTCCTTGTCTCCATCCTCATTAGTTTATTTAGTCCTGTTAAAGGTGGGGCAGGTGGGATTTTTCTAAAAAAAATAACTTTTTCCCAAATTTGTTTAAACTGTCTATATATACCAATACATAATTAAAATGTAAGTACTCTGAAAAAGAGAGTATAAAAATCGAGTGTCTGTAGTCCTCTCAGGGCTGCAATAAACACAGCTCATTATTCCATTCACCCCCCCCCCCCCCCCTTCTGCTCCTTCCAAAGCCACGCCCCCAAAACACATGAACTCGCGCTGCCGCCCGCGCTCAGCTGGAGGAGCGTTTACCAGCACCGAGCGAGAGGAGCAGTGCATGTAGTGACATCAGAATCACATGTACTAACATAACTAACTTTATCAGTATGAATATAAACTAACATGGCTGTTAGTACTCACTATCAGGCTAGCATATCAATACTGGTACAGTTTAAAATATATTGATTCGGTAACG
Source organism: Chrosomus eos (assembly GCA_036326025.1). NCBI lineage: Eukaryota > Metazoa > Chordata > Actinopteri > Cypriniformes > Leuciscidae > Chrosomus > Chrosomus eos. The sequence goes on from CM070822.1 coordinate 50,368,425, forward strand.
AGCTAGTAACATAAGGCAAAGGTAAACACAGGTTGCATTGATACACGTTTTCCCGTTACCATGAGTTACACTGTCATGAAGGTGAATTTTGCATAAGATTCATAACATATACAGTGTTTTACATGTAAGAGCTTCCACGATGAAAGCACTGTTGGCATCACTTTTCAGCCCCTTGAGGTCCCTCAGTTGTCGCCACCGCTGGAAAGCCCCGCTGATATTGACTCTCGTCTGACTTCTTGCTTTATCCAAAGACTTTTTGGTCATAGCCTTTTCAAATACTGTCTTCCTTTTTTTTTTTGCCTGGTTTGCCTTCGCTGACTGTATATGCAGGTACTGGGAATTTTGACAGCTCTTTCTCTGCCATAATTGTGATTCTTCCTAGCTTCCGTGCCTCTTCCACTGAATCCACTCCTCGAGTCAAACGGGTGCGCGCATGTGGGCAGCTCCTGTAGCAGAAGTGGTGGTAGCCAAGGTAGCGAGGGAGAGTGACAGTCGCCCCAGCCAATCATTTCACTCGTCCCGAATGGAAATAGTAAATATAGGAAATAGAGTACTTACATTATGTATTGGTATTAGAGGATGCATACCCAACCCGAGCCCGACGGGACCCGACGGGCCGGGCCGGGTTCGGACAGATATTTAGAAATTATGTTCGGGTTCGGGTCGGGCTAGGTCACATCAGCGCGATAAAGCATTGAACATTTTTAAAGGGGTGATGAACTGAAAAATCTCTGATTCTGAGAGGTCGTCATATTATAAGAATATCCTGTAAGTTTCAGAACTGAAAACGTCCTTGTTAGTCCAATAAATGCTTTTATTGACACCAGGCTCAGCAAACGACTCGTTTTTCAAAGTGGGGAACTTTGACGTCAAAGAGGATAAAAAACCACCCCCGCAGAAGAAGATCAACGTCTACTTCGATTTGCACATTACACGCATAGCTAAATAATATAGATGCCTACCTTGTGATGACAAACCGGATCGGATGCAAACCGGATGCAAACGTTCGTTTTTGTGATCAAAATACATGTAAAATATTACCATAACATCTGTCTTCCTGTGTGCGGAAATTTGTTTATGTAGCCGTGAAAACGAAACACGTGCATGTGCGCCTGTGTTAAGTGCGCTTGTTGCTCCGTAAGCGCTGATGCGCTCGTCCTGTTGACATTTTCGAATGCCTTCCTACATTTGCTTAATAAAAGCGGCCTTTCCACACAAATAAACGTAAATGTGTCATTAGAATGAGGAAAATTGGGATTTTAACTGTCGGGCTCGGGTGGGGTTCGGTTACTGCTCTGTCGGACGCGTTGTAACGTTTTCTCACTCTATTTGTTTGGGTTTTTTATGCTGGGGTGCCAGACAGGATTTCTGTCATTAATTAAGTTTCACTTTTAGAAAAACGTACAAGGATCTTGTGCAGTCTGATTTGTCCTTTCACAAAACCCGTCACTTAATGAGAGGAAGATTGTTTACCCATACTCAATACAATAATACCCATAATAATCACTCTTAAATAAACCACCAACCATTCAATACGACAGGACACATAGAATTTCATTCAAAGATATATATATATTCACCAAATCCACACTTTCAGGTGTTTCAAAACAGATTTGAAAGATGGAAGAAAAACAAAAAACAGTTCAAAAATTGTCCATCAGTGATCCCACATAATCCACAGCAAAAATGGTTCACATAGTCAGTGTAGGAGAAAAAAGAATAAATTCCCCACTCCAACACAGTCAATGTCAAGTCAGGTCTCCCAGTCATCCAGTACTGGCTAAATTGTACTCACAAATACTTTCTCTTTAAGACTCTGGTCCACATTTTCCATGGCTTCTCAGACGTGAATATATAGGCTCTAGGCTCCCTATCCGTCAATCCAGTTCAGGTTTTGGAACTAGGCAACCCACTCGTTCTGTTTCCTCTGCAGTGTCTCAACGACAATCAGCTACACAATGACGAGGGTACTTTCCTTTTAGTGATCCATAACGCGATCGGCTTAGAACGCCGACGAACATACTCTTCCCGCGGATAAAACAATAAACAGCTGCGGGAGTCTTCTGGGAGCTCCGCGAGGTACACTCACTGCATATCGATAGCTGCCGCCATGTTTTTATAAGCGACGCACGTCATCCAGATAACTTAGGGGCTGGACTAAAGACGTCACCATCTTGACTAGGGCACACATATTACGATAACTGTAATTTCATGGAGATGTTTTGATATTTGTAGATAATGATTTCAGAGTTAATCACAGATGAATGATGACTTATAAATGTAGACGAATAAATTACAAATTATTTATTTATTTCCTGATGACAACCTGATGACTCTAATTGGTATATATAGACAGTTTAAACAAATTTGCGAAAAAGTTTTTTAGAAAAATCCCGCCTACCCTACCTTTAATCTGTCTCATAAGCTCACCTTGTTTTTCACCTGTATATATTCTCTGTGTTCTCCCTCTGTCATTGTTCGTTTTCACTTGGATTTGATTTTGGTTAAGTTGTTCTTTGTTATTAAGTATATCATAAAATATTTGCTCCAAGGCATTCTTCTTCGTTGTGCGCTTTCCTTATCAGACCATAAAAAAATGGATCTATAAGCACCAAATTTTGTAACCCTACAAGTAGGCACAACAAACCTGGTGTTTATGGCAAGGGGGACGTGGTTCAGCGAGGTCTGCGAGTCGGGAGTGGCGTAAGTGGTTCAAGTGCAACTGACAAACAGTCTTGTCCTTTCACAAAACCCGTCACTTAATGAGAGGAAGATTGTTTACCCATACTCAATACAATAATACCCATAATAATCACTCTTAAATAAACCACCAACCATTCAATACGACAGGACACATAGAATTTCATTCAAAGATATATATATATATTCACCAAATCCACACTTTCAGGTGTTTCAAAACAGATTTGAAAGATGGAAGAAAAACAAAAACAGTTCAAAAATTATCCATCAGTGATCCCACATAATCCACAGCAAAAATGGTTCACATAGTCAGTGTAGGAGAAAAAAGAATAAATTCCCCACTCCAAAACAGTCAATGTCAAGTCAGGTCTGCCAGTCATCCAGTCATTCAGCGAGGTCTGCGAGTCGGGAGTGGCGTAAGTGGTTCAAGTGCAACTGACAAACAGTCTTGTTTCAGTAATTGGCGTGAAGAGACCGTATAAAGCCACCTGGGAGATGAGAAGCGGCAGAGAGGAAACTGGCTGAGACTCGTGAGCACAACCAGCTGAACGAGCGCTCTGAAAAGCATTGCTGGAAAGAGTTGAAGCACTGGGTGAGCTCTGGAGAGCACTGGTGGAAAGAGTTAAAGACTGAGTGATGAGAAACATCCGCTGTGCGGAGTTATATTTAAGTCTCAGTCAAGCCGCACCCGTTTTCTTCCTTCAAAATTGTATTGAACTTTGCTACAGTGTTCTTTATATTTTTTGTGAATGTTAAATTGCAAATCGCAATTTTCACCAGAATTTCACCAGATTTCCCCCCTAAATTGTGCAGCCCTAGTTGCTCCTGATATCAGCATGTTCACAGTTGTTGTTGTTATTTACAGGGACCAGATGCCACTGTGTTTGTTAAAGTAATTTGCATTATTTCACCTTATTTTTTAAAAGAATAATTATATTTTTATTAGGGATGCACCAATACCATTTTTTCCAGACCGAGTCCGATACCGATACTTTCATTTTTGGTACTCGCCGATACCGATACCGTAACCGATACCTGTATTTTTTAATTTTCAATTAATTTTCAATTCATGCATTTGTAATTTTTAAATGTATTGGTAGAGAAACCAAAATAATATCAATCATATTAGTTGTTTATTAAATTTAAACTTAATTAGTTCAACAAATACAGGGGTTGGACAATGAAACTGAAACACCTGGTTTTAGACCACAATAATTTATTAGTATGGTGTAGGGCCTCCTTTTGCGGCCAATACAGCGTCAATTCGTCTTGGGAATGACATATACAAGTCCTGCACAGTGGTCAGAGGGATTTTAAGCCATTCTTCTTGCAGGATAGTGGCCAGGTCACGACGTGATGCTGGTGGAGGAAAATGTTTCCTGACTCGCTCCTCCAAAACACCCCAAAGTGGCTCAATAATATTTAGATCTGGTGACTGTGCAGGCCATGGGAGATGTTCAACTTCACTTTCATGTTCATCAAACCAATCTTTCACCAGTCTTGCTGTGTGTATTGGTGCATTATCATCCTGATACATGGCACAAAACTGTGCTCTTACCCTGCTAATTGGACCTTCACAGTCTGCTCTTATTGGTTCAATGTGCAATTAATGAAGATTGGCCACCAGGCTGGTCCAATTTAGCCATGAAACCTCCCACACTAAAATGAGAGGTGTTTCAGTTTCATTGTCCAACCCCTGTATATATTTCATGGACTGCATATTCATTACTGTATAAATTAAATATATATGGATCTTTTTGTAAAGTTGATAGAGGTAGCCTATTTAGCCAAGAGCAGAGAGTAATTTATTTGTCCTTTGTTTGATTAACATTAAAACACAGCAGCAGATTTATTAACCTGCTGCTCCTTTAAGGCCGAACGCACAGACACCATTTGAGTTATACTGTCTACGTTCACTTGAGATATATAACAGACTTTTACTAGGATACTCGCCAAGACAGGTGTTTTTACATAGTTTTGTGTGAATTGGTCCGTACAAGCGCAATGCGTGAAAGACTTCCATTCAGTATTCGCGCGCTGTCTGGTGGTTTTCGGGGCGCGCGCTGTGGATGTTTGAAGTTCATGGAAATTCTTGACCTGCAAATGTCCTGTAATAATGTAGGCAACCACTCGTTAAACATAAGTAAGGTAACAGTTCATGTTTTACTTACATATACGATTTAGTTTTAATCCAAATAACACGTGCTGAGTGAACGATCCGCAATCAACAGCATTCAACAGAAGCGCTCTCTCTCTCTCTCTCTCTCTCTCTCTCTCTCTCGTCAGTTAACGTTATTAATAAGCTACATGCCTCGTTTTACTTGATTTGCCATTGACATCCGGCTGAACTACAAACTTTCCACTGACGTCTGTGAAAAAGGGATGCGCTCGACCAGCTCGCGCGTCTGTGTCGTAGCGCTCAATCCACTGCGCGTTTTTCTCTTATCAGCTTGCGCACCATATAGTTATATAGACGACGCGCTAATATATTCTGTTTAATATTCCACTGATAAGATACATTTATTTCATATACAGCCTTCTTTTTTTATCCCCATTATAATTTCTGACACTGTACACATGGTGCCTGGTATCGGTTGTTGTTATCGGGGCATTTTTACGAGTACGAGTACAAATACATGAGCTCAGTATCGGCCCGATACCGATACTGGTATCGGTATCGGTGCATCCCTAATTTTTATTGTAACAATATTTTACTAAGATTTTATGTAATAGGCTATGTAAATTTATTATAATATACTTATTTTTAACTTATTTAAAACATGACTCCTGCCATGGTATTTCTTATTTGTCGTCTCTGATTTAGATTAGTGTGTCCTAAGCTGATGCGCCGTGCCGTTTAAAGGTGAAGTAAGTAGTTTCTGCGACACTAATGTCACTGTAGAGGTTTGAAATATTGAGAAGTGCAAAGGCTTACACTAATAACTATCTAACATTATTCCAAGCAGCTAGTCCCATTTGCCGTGTCCATTGCAAGCTCAGCAACACAGTTCAATAAATCCACTTCTGAAACGTTGCTGAAATAAAAGCTGAAAATCTCGTTTTTTATTCCTTGGTTTCCGATTTACAAAAGAAAATTTGAGCTGATTAATACACTTGTTCTAATTGCTAATTAAACAAAAAAATCTTAATAGAAATAGCTATAAGTTAGCAGTTATCAGGTAAGAAAACCGTTCGCTTCCACAGCTCTCAATATCTGAGTCACATAATGAGAATCAAGGTAATGCAGTCCTACATGTAAATCCTACAAGCACATGAATTATAGTATGCTTTTAACCTTTTAAGTATTATTTAACATTTTTAACCATTACATGAACTTCTAAATGAAATTATTTACCTGTTTAACATTAATTCTTATTCACATTACTATGAATTATACTTTGGCCTCTACAGCCGCATAGTGGAATTACAAAAATACAGCATATATTGCAAATGCCCCTTAACACAGCTTTTACGGGCGCTTGTGAAGGCATCAACAGGTAAATGTAGCTACTTTCACTAAATGGACAAATATTTTAGGAAACTTTAGTAAGCAACCGTTCTAATGTGCACCAGGTGCATTTCTGACATGATGCGTCACCCACCATACCCAGTTACAGGGCTCTCAAGTGTTACGCATTGAGCATGACAGTCACTCATTTCGGTCTTTTGTCACGCACTCCCGCCACACATTGTATTTCTCACGCAGAAAAACTTTATAATACATTTATAATATATTTAATATGCCGCAGCGCCCAAAATTTATCTGGTCGCGCTGCTATCACTATAGAACCGGCAGGAATCAAGCGCGTCTCCCCTGGTTTTGTTAGTCGAGCTAAACAATAGCCAATCAGAAAATAGCACAATTGTATTTGGGTAAAATTTAACGCAACAACCAATGAAAAAAATAAAAATTGTCAATATATATTATATATAAACACAGTAATTTTAAAGTTTAAATATAATATAATAGTTAAATACAACTTTGCACTTTCTAGTCTCTCCAGCTTCAACTTCATAGTTTTACAATTTCTAATGTCTATCCTCTGAAAAACTTGCATTAACTTTTCCTTTCAGTGAACATCACAGATTGATTTGCTGTGCATTATATTAACCTTCGCTCAACCTTTACTCCAACACATTCACACTGACTCTGCCTGTTGATATTGGTTTAAAATCACTTCTTACCTGGAGTCTCTGTTCTTGATATGACAAGAAGTCTGAAGCTGTAGTGATATTTATAGTCCGCCTACTGAGGAAATGTCTCATGAAAAAGTGTGTGGTCAGAAAAAAATATTCTCAGAAATGTTGAGGGAGGTTGGAAAGTGGAGGGGCCCAGTGGTTATTGCCCCTTTGACCTGGAAATGCTTGGAAGTATACAATCATTTTGTGTGAGGTACGGAGTAGAATTTATTAAAGATGTTAATTTCTGAAAAGTCACACATAGCTCATTCAAACGCATACATTATGCCCTGTCCCAAACGGCACACTTCTCCCGGTTTCACAGACAACATTTGTCATTTTAGGTTTCGGAAGGGTGCCTTTTGGACCCTCAATGCGCACTTCTGCTGCAGTAGACTTCACCCGACAGTCAGAGCAGCATAATGCACTGAAGTGTGGACTCGGAGGAAGACTGCAAGGGCTTAGGGTGCCATCTGGGACAGGGCCAATGAGCATTTGATATCACTGAAATAAAACCTTTGTTGTAATGCTTCTTGAGGTGTCAAATTTTTAAACATTTTTGAGTGTGGAATTTGACTGTAATGGTGGCTGCTGAGGATTGAGTTATAAATTGTTGAATAAAGGCTTGTATTTGGGTCTATTCCTCACACAGAGCAATCATATGGTTTCTGAAGATTTGGATTACAGCTTTTATGATCATTTTATGGAGCATTTGTGTTATATTTTATGGTCTGTAGAAAAGGGAATCCAAGGCACTCTTCTTTAGAAAAGTAAAAAGCCTTTATTAGACTGGCTAATAAAGACAGCCTTCTTCAGGGTATATTTTCCAAACAAACAATTTCCTCATTTATAGATGCAAATTGGGAACACCTGATTGACAAATAGCCTGCACATACAGAGAAGGTCCACTAGGAGGTGGTAAAAAAAAAAAAACATCACAGAAAAGGGCTGAAATCTATTTCTTCGTTTAAACCAGGATATACTGTGGCCTGTAATTCATATATATAAAATGTTTCTCTCTGTAGAAGTAATTTTAGTCGGTCCCCACCCCGAATACTCTTTTTGATAGTTTCTAAACCCTCAACCATTAGACCTTCTGGGTTACTATTGTGCATGGTTTGGAAGTGTTTTGCCATAGGGTAATCTACATTGGCTTTTCTAATGGCATTCTTATGCTCAGATACTCTGTCTTTAAGACGTCTCTTGGTCCGGCCTACATAAAAGCATCCACATATGCATGATAACCTATATATCACGAAAGTGGTATTGCAATTAATGAATGTCTTTATGTCATACTTTTTATCTGTCTTAAAATTAAAGAATTCTTTACCTACTTTAATACTAGAGCAATGATTACAAGACCCACATTTGTAAACTCCTTTTAAATGTGTGTTAAGCCAAGTGGTCCGTTTTTTCGGCAGGAAGATGACTAGATACTAGCTTATCTCGTAGAGTTGGAGCCCTCTTGAAACTTATTTTTGGAGATGCAGTAAATACTTCTCTAAGAACAGGATCACTCTTAATAAGATTCCAGTTAGAATGTATAATTAGTTTTATGGAATTGGCCAAGGAGCTATATATTCTGTCACAAAATAGGCCTGATTTTGTAAAGCGGATGGTTTTTTCTTCTTCTGGAATAGCTCTGGTCTAGAGATGGCCTGGGCTTTCTTATAAGCATTTTGTATAATTTCTGTATGATAGCCCCTTTCTAAGAATCGGTTGGACAGAATTTTTGCTTGCGCTTCATATTCGTTATCTGTATCACAAATCCGTCTAAGACGTTGAAACTGGCCAAAAGGTATGTTATTCTTTAGCCAATTTGGATGGAAACTATCTGCTTTCAACATGGTGTTCCTATCAGTTGTTTTGCGATATACAGTAGTGTGGAGTTTCCCATCTTTACCAATAGAAATGGTTAGATCTAAGAAGTTAATAATCGTTTAGAATATTTTATGGTCTGTTTCTTTTTGAGCCAGAATACATTCATGCTCAGAATACTTATTTTGTGTCCCTTGGCAAACAAAATATTTATTACATAAGTAATGGTTAAAGTGCCCCTATTATGCTATTTTAAAGTTTCCTAATGTTGTGGAGTCTCCAACAACATGTTTACATGCATCAAATGTCAAAAATGCATCAAATGTCTCAGTTTGCGGGACATACATTCAAACTGTATCAATAACAACGCATGTATGCGATGTATACATTAGCCGAGCATGAATGACTGATGTAACATAAACGTTGGTAAAACAAATATTGCTCCATGCTTAATCTTTACTCAAAGTAGTGAGAACGACAGACAATCTGCATTAATAGACACAGTTTTAGGTAATAGTTATCATAAGTTAGGTTTGACTCTCTCTCTTTCTCACTCTCACTCGCTCACTCTTCCCACTCAATGGGTCCTTCTCAATTCTTATTTTTGCATCCTCGTTACCTTTCCTCGCATCTCAGCTCCACCCCTGTCGGATGCGAGGGAAGGACGCAAGGAAAGAAAAGGAGGATGGAGGAATCGAATGAAAACTTTTTTATATAAATCACTCGAGCGTCACTTCACAGCGTCATCAGCAGCGCTCAAAGGATCTGCCCTTATGTTGTTGAAGTTTGTTTATTTACAAAATTCATAATAAATAATAATAAAGCAAGCCACCCTGTTGAAATATGTGAGATGTGTGGTTTATATAAACTGCAAAGGTAAAGTATAAATTAAAATGATTGTGACCGATGTGAAGGGGAGGAGAATTGATGCGTGCGTCACGTTTAGTCGATAAACACTTCCGCATAGGATACACCTGTGTATGCTCGCTCATGACTCCTCTGGAAGCTCCTCACTCCTCGATCCTCGACTCCTCGCGGAGCAATTAGAGAATTGAGATGTCCTTCAAGATGGCTGAGCTCGAACGGTTTCCGGGTCATAGGATGGAGGACGGAGGAGCAGGGAGACGAGGAGGGATATTGAGAAGCACCCTATTCCTTCCCACCTGTTTGCTATCCCAATTAGCGCGCTCTCTGATTGAGATCGCACCTGTTCCTCTTTGTCTTCATCTTTCATGCTGTTTAGTGTCTCCCTGTTTTTGGTCTCTTTGCCAGATTACTGTTGTATACTTCTCGCTCATGTTCACATCTGTTCTAAAATTGGGGTGTGCTGCCTTTTACCGCTAAGAGGCGCTACATTCACAGACTTTGAAAAGTGTCAGTTTATTCTCTCTATTTCGTAATCTGCCACGGCTCGTTGAGAACTGGTAGCTGATAAATTGAAACATTTTAGTTAAACGGCTTAATCACAATACTGACATTAAAGTACAAATTTAGAACTGAAACAAATGTAGGCTTCTATTATTGCATTTATTTTAAACAAAGTAGGTTAAACGCTTACATTGTGTGCCCAGTTTTTCTATAATCTCAGGTTATGCGTTTATATAATAGGTAGGCTATTATACTTTGTTTCAGTTAATAAAGCTAAATAAATTAGGCCTGAACAAATTGATCATTAATGATTTAAACATTGTCAGGACTTGCTATCTGATGTTAGTCGGCATCAGTTCTGTTTTAGCATTCTTTATTATTTTAAGAATTAAATATGCTTATTTTATGTAATAAATAATGAAAACATTTCAAAATAAAACGTAAAAAAAATGTGTTAAAATAAGTTAGGCTTTGCATGAGCGTAAGATGTAAGCGTTGAGACTTGTAGTGTTACAAATATAGTATTTTAACTGAGAAAGTTCTGCACACAGTGTTTTATTCAGGCCCTGTTTACATGAGAACGATTCCGGGTAAAAACTTTCGTTTTTACTCTTTCGTTTACACGGCGACAGCGTTTTGGGGGCTTAAAGTGAAACCACCCTCCAGAGTGGAAATCTTAAAAACCCTCCACCGTCACGTTCCCGTCTAAACGGTAAAAACGCAAATCTGCTCACGTTGGCTCTTGTCGCGTACGCGTTTACGTCACAGGCATGGGCCAGTACAGGAAAATAACAACCAACATGTCGGATTATTTCCATAAGTCGGTCCTTCAAGTTGCCCTAGCAGCTCTGATAAACATACAAGAGTCTTTTCAGCAGTTGTACAAAATATTCTTAGATATTGGTGTTGTTGTGTGGCAGTGTTTCACATTGCCACTAGGCACCTGGAGTGCATACTACATCGAATTTCACACACTTTTGCGTCACCTTATGCACGCGGATTTCCCAAACATAACGCTCGTCTAAACGCAGAATAAAAAATGATAACGCAACACCACTTTTGCGTTTTCTCTTCAGATCGCGTGTAAACATAGCCTAAGTCAAGCAATCCAGGTGTCTGACATTAGCCTTTTGTCACTTCTCAAAGCTGGGCCAGCTGGGCCTTTGTCTCTATGATAATGTTAAGGTTTGAGTGATCTAATCAGGCTGATTGGATTAGCATCTCAAGGCTCTGAGTGACACTACTATACTGACTACATCAGATAACCAGCTGAATCATGTACTTTCATTTAAATACTTTTTTCAAGAGTGTATCATCACAATGTAAATCCCTACCCCTAAAATGTATATAAATTGGAATGTAAGTTTCCTTGGTTAGACTCGAGACATGAATTGGAAGACTACAGCAACGCATAGCTCGTGTTCTCAATAAAGAATCCTGCTTAAGATACAACCCGAGTCTCCTGTTCTGCGCTTCTGAGTTTCCTACACTTTAGAAGTAAAAAGTTCACCACAGACGATAGCTGTGTGCTCAACGCTTTAACATAAGGGGTTTGGAACACGGCTCTTATTAACAGATTTCTTTATTTTGTCTCTAGTTTAATATTTGTGGAAAATAATTTTTTTGAAATGTTTATTTAGTGATTCGAAACACTTTTCTGAGCTTTGTTATTCATTGTCTGTCATTTTTTTATTAATATGTGTTTAGATGATAACATTGAAGCCTACATGCTGTTGGCTGACAGCGTTAATGTTTTACCGTTCTTGATGCTTAAATAGGCAACAATTTCTTAACGTCAAGCATTTTGTTTAATTATTAATGGCACATTACAACATCAATTTGCTAGATTCCAGCAGAGCCTTTGTTGCGCTGCACAGTCGACAAAACCCACAGCTGTTGAAGGAAGATCAGCCCATCACACCAGATGATGAAGATGATGAAGCTCATCTTAAATTCAATTCAATTCAATTCAAGTTTATTTGTATAGCGCTTTTCACAATACACATTGTCTCAAAGCAGCTTTACAGAAAGTGCATCTGCTAAATCTGCTAAATTATTGTTTTGTGAATCATTCACGAAATTGAGATGACTGACAGGATAGCAACTAAATACATTTTTCAAAACAGATTCATAGAGAGAGATTTTATTTGACCCTTTTGTTTAAAATACGATACATCTTTGCACCTTAGATTTAAAAAAATAAAACAAAGTCAGGATAACACAATAAAGCCCTAAGGCTTATTTCCATTGTGGTCCCGGGGGGGGGGGAGGGGGGGGGGGGGCAGAGCAAGTGGCAACAAATCAAGTATCAATCATCACATCCATATATATATATATATATTTTTTTTTTTAAATAGAACCATCAAGACAAAACCATAAAATATTGTTATACTAAGATTGACATCTGAGCCATTTTTTCAGTGCCAGCTTAAAACCTACTAAACTTCTGGTCATCTTTAGATTTCCTGGCAACCTGTTCCACAAGCTTGTTGCTACATACAAAAATGACTCTTTACCTAAATTACTCTTAACTCTGGGAGGTACAAAATCAGTAGAGCTGCCCCTGGTGGAGTAACTGTGAACATCTCTCACTTTATTAAAATAATTACTCAAATATTTGGGGACCGCCCCATGCACAGTCCTATGTACCATGCACAGGTGAATCTGAGAGACTCTATCTTCTACTTTTAACCACCCAATAGTCTCAAAATGAAAAATATTAAGATGAGATCTCATGGGGAGGTTCAAAATAAGCCTTATAACCCTATTTTGAGCAGTCTGAAGCCTATGTTTCAGGTGCTTTAAGACACCATTGTACCAAGAGCAACACGCATAATCAAAATAAGGCTGAATTAGAGCACTTGCCAGAGTTAACATTGCTTTTTTGTCCAAGAACTTTGAGATTCTGGACAAGAAACGTACTCTTTGATTTTTCCTTGGTAAGCACCTTTTGCGCTTGGCCCACTCCAGACAAGTGGCAGTCCAGCACACAACCCAGGTAACTAACTGAGTCCTTTACATTAATCTCACTATCTCCAACTAAAACCTTAAAACCAGGATCTTCTCAATTTTATTTTTGACCCAAACAGGATGGCTTCCGTTTTTCCTAAGTGAAGTGATAGCTTATTGTCTGACATCCACCTGCTGACTTTTGATAGTTCTGCACTGAGAGTTCTTTCAACTATGTTCTTATCTTTATGTGAAACCAATAATGCAGAATTGTCTGCATATAAAAAAGTTCACATGAACATACAGACTTAAGGTCATTTATATATAGAAGAAATAAAAGTGGGCCCAAGACACTCCCTTGAGGAACCCCACATTCTATATATTGTGGTTGAGACATTGTTCCTCCAATATCCACCGCCTGCTTCCTATCCTTCAGATAAGAACTCACCCATCTGACTGCTAAGTCATTAAAACCAATGGCTTTTAATTTGCGTACCAAAATATCATGGTCAATGGTATCAAAGGCCCTCTGTAGTTCTAACATGACCATACCACAAAAATTCCCTTTATCTACCTCCCTCCTAATGTGGTCCGTTAAATACAATAAACAGGTGTCAGTGGAATGTGATTTACGAAAGCCAGACTGGAACTCATAGAGTAGGTTGTGTGATGCTAAGTATTTGTCAATCTGTTCATAAATATTTTTTTCAATTATCTTTGACAGACTACACAAAATAGAAACAGGTCTATAGTTTCCATGGTCTAATTTACTCCCTTTCTTGTAAAGTGGAATCACTCGGGCAAGCTTGAAATCATTAGGAAAATATCCTTGTTCAATAGACATGTTTATGATATGGGTGATACATGGGGTTATAACCTCAGCAGCATCTCTTAAGAATCTAGATGGAATATTGTCAAGGCCAGTAGCTTTTGAGATATTTAGGTTTTTAAGCTTCTCAAGTACAACTGCCTCTGACACCTTTTCAAATGAGAAGCCGTCTGCTTTGACCTCTTGCTGAGAGTAAAAGTCAAAGATGTGACTTTCACCGTACTGCCCTGACTGGACAGGTAGTTTTTCCACCAGTTTACTAGCAACTGATGAGAAATAGTTGTTAAAACTATCTGCCACTGTCACCTTTTCTGCTGTGACATTATTCCCCAAATCAAGAGTTATGTTACTAGTTTTTGTTTTTAACCTGTTACTATAGCCAAGCTGCTTGAGGGACTTCCATAACTTACTTGAATCATTTCTATATTGCACAATTTTCTCATTAAAATAGGCCTTTTTGGCATTGACCACTAATCTACTCACTTCATTTCTCACCTTTTTGTACTCTGCCCAATTCTGATCATCCTTGTTTTTCTTGAACATATCATACTTCTTGTTTCTCATCCTAATTGACTCGAGAATTTCATCATTTATCCAGGGTTCTGTCCTCTGTTTAACTCGTATTACTTTAAAAGGGTCTACTTTGTCTACAACTTCTAAAAACATACATTTAAAAGAGCACCATGCTTTATCAACTTCCTTACATTGCAACACAGCAGACCAGTTTATAAAATTCAGGCAGTCATCAAGTGCTTCTTTACTATACCTTTTCAGCGACCTGATTCTTATAGAGCTATGACAATTGCACTGCAAAAAATGCCTTTCTTGAAATAATCAAGATTCACTTGAATCTAGTTAAAGTGAACTAAAATCAAGCAAAAAAATCTGCCAATGGGGTAAGCAAAACTGACTTGATAAGAATTCTTGAAAATAGCATAAATATCTAGTCACTGATAAATGCAATTAAATCTTAAAACTAGGCAAAAATGCTTAAAACTATGCAGTTTTTACTTATTATAAAAATTGAATAATAAATAAATTTAGCAAAAATTGCATTAAAACTAGAACATTAATCTTAAATTTAGTCACTAAAAAAAAATCTGTTGGTCTTAAAACTAGACAAAAATGCTTAAAACTATGCAGTTTTTACTTATTATAAAAATTGAATAATAAATAAATTTAGCGAAAATTGCATTAAAACTAGAACATTTAATCTTAAATCTAGTCTCTAAAAAATATGTTGGTCTTAAAACTAGACAAACATGCTTAAAACTATGCAGTTTTCACTTTTTTTAAGCACTGAATATTAATTCATTTTAGTGGATTGCTTTAAAACTAGAAAATTAAACCTTATTTAGATTTTCTTTAAGATGCCAGACCTGAAAATTCTTGAAACAACCCAATAAAGAAATATAGTACAAATATATACATTTAAATAAATAATCAAACAACATATTCAGTTTTGCTGAACATTTATTAAAGAACATCCTCTTTAACAATTGGAGCACATAAAGCAGGATGAACTGATTCCTAGGCTATTCAACGGACATAAGGAAGTGTCAGTGTCATAACATGGCACATAAACAGCAAATGTTCTGCATTAAAAGGCTATGCCTCAGTCTGTAAGCTGCATATTCCTCAAACAGCAATTACTCAATTAATGTATTGCATTAATACAATTGATTCAAGAAAAAAATACTACTGAAAAAGCAGGGGAATCTCATACTAGCACAAATCAAGTGCAAATATAATGAGGAACAAACCAAAAAATAAAAAACAAACAAATACTCCATCACTGCCTCAGCCATACAGGTTTGCAACAGTATTTATTCAACAAACATTTTCCATTCATGAATGGCCTTTTTATAAGAGGGGGTTGCATCCTGCTCATGGAGGACATCTACCAGAACTTCTGTTTGCAACACAGACAAGAGAGTGGCAATACACCTGGGATAGGTCAGGTGGAATGCATAGTAATATGCCAGGAGATACAGAAGCCCCTCGTGGAGCAAATCTTTCTCAAAGGTTACAACTGGAGTTGTACCTACAACCACCATGCAGTTCTCCTCACCAACCAGCAAAACAGGGCTAGAAAGCACACGCCGGTGGACGAAGGTATCAGGGTCCTCTGAGGGCTAGAAAACCAAATATATAAATATAGAATTTAGACTACTACAAACACAGCAAAACGGCAAAATAAGTAGTCAAGTCACCTTCATTTATATAGCGCTTTTAACAGTATAGATTGTTTCAAAGCAGCTTTACAATGATAACAGGAGATTACAGTAACAGAGATTGTTTTGGATTTACAGCAGGTCTAGAATAAAGTTATTGTCCAGATAAAGTTAGTTTTATATATTCACTTGCGCTTACACAACACCGTTTTAACTGAAAACAGAACACTTTGATGTGTTGTGGCAGACCATTTGCATAACAGTGTTTGGTCAAGTAATGTTTGTTTCATTTGTTGTGGGATGGAAGTGGTTAATGAATAAATATGGAAGCATCACAGAGCAAGACACTTTCAACTACTCTAAATGTCTTTTGAGAGATGGGTTTTGCTTAAATAAGGTCAGATTGATTTTATTTTTAGTAAATGTTATATTAATTTGGGTAGATAATCAAAAAAAGCCACTTTTAAGCTATTTTAATCAGTTTCAGTTGTTGGTGTACTGCTTTGTGGTACTTAGGGCAGTATAAGTATGTGATTACATCCAATTTAAAACATTTATAAATAAAGACCATTTACATGTAACAGCATTTAAATCCTTTCAAAAAAGCCGCCATTGACAGCTATTTAATTAACACTTTGAAGGCCCAGAAAGGCAGGAAAGACATCATTAAAATAGTGCATGTGACTAGAATGGTTCAATCTTAATTTTATGAAGTGAAGAGAATATTTTTTGTGCACCAAAAGTACAAATCAATGACTTTATTCAACAATTTCTTCTCTTCTGTATCAGTCTCTGACGCGCAATCACGAGAGCACCACGACGTATGCGTGTGGAAAGTCGGGTCCTCTGTTATACAGCGAGATACATGTGTCATCTCATCATCTGAAATATCCAAACTTTCAAGATGTGGCATGACAATATCACAATCGATGCAGCACACACTCTCCTCCTGTTCAGTAGGCATCACTTGGCACTGATGATCTACACCACCAGCTCTTCATTGCTCTCTGTCTTTCAGAAGCTTGTGGCTGTGTTTGTGTTGCAGTCTCTTCTATCTCTTTTAGTTCGTTCTCTGTATATTCTGGTTTTAAAAAAGTGCAATTCATCCTCTGTTTCGAAATCTGCAGACATAGTTCTGAACTGTTTTATGTTGTGTGTGTGTCTTCCTCTGCTTGTAAACACAGCCGTCATCACACACACACACACACACACACACACACACACACACACACACACACACACACACACATACACACAAACGTATGTGTCGTGGTGCTCTTGTGAGCGCGCGTCAGAGACTGATACAAAAGAGAATTAATTGTTGAATAAAGTCATTATTTTGTATTTTTGGCAGACAAAAAGTATTCTCAGCGCTTCATAACATTAAAGGGATAGATCACTTTGAAATAAAATTTTGATATGCCCTTGAGGTAAGCTAAAACATATAAAAAATTTATTTCATTTTATTTATCTTTTGTATCAGTCTCTGACGCGCGCTCACAAGAGCACCACGACGCATACACTTGTGTGTTTGTTTGTGTGTGTGTGTGTGGTGATGACGGCTGTGTTTACAAGCAGAGGAAGACACACAAACAACATAAAACAGTTCAGAACTATGTCTGCAGATTTCAAAACAGAGGATGAATTGCACTTTTTTAAAACCAGAATATACAGAGAAAAGCGCAACGTTTTATTTTGTTTCACTGTTCTTGGTCGAGTTACACTACTCTAGTAACTGTATTTAAATAGGGAAAACGTGGAGGTGTTTGGTCTCTTCTCTTCTTGGCCTGTATTGAATGAACAGGGCTGAGATAAGATCTAACAAAGGTTCGCCGCAAGACAGCGATTTAGTGGACGCACTGAGACGAGAGAGGTATGCATCAACTCGTCTTAGTTAAGGGAATAACATAGTTTAATATGAAAAACCAGTAGAGTATCCCTTTAATAAATGCTTTATTCACATGAATTCCTACTGTAATTCATGGTTAATTCAGGTAGTTATAAAGCATTTAGTAGTAGTGGTCAGTTAACTATTGTTGTGAGCTCATCTAAAGTGAGGAATATTTATGCCTCGTAAAGCTTTTACAAAAGAGATCTAAAGGCTCAGTTTGTCACGTTTTGATGTGTTCTGTTAATGTTTTGAGATCTTGTTTTCCCCCTGTCTTTGTGGTTTTTGGTTTAGTCCTGTTAAGTTTTCCCACTCCTCGTTTGTGTCCAATTTTATGCACCTGTTTTCAGTTAATTATCTTGTTTGGTTCAGTGTATTTAAGCCCTGTGTTTTCCCTCAGTGTTTGTCGATCGTCGTCCATGTGTGGTTGTGTGTTTCTGATTTCCTGGAGTTTTGTTCCTGTTTAAGTTTGGAAAGTTTTCATTTTGTTATTAAAACATTTATATTGAAGCTTTCGTGTCCTCGTCTTCAGCACCTGCACAAACCCTGACAGAACGATCGACCATAACAAAAAAAAAGGGAATGAACTACGAACTCTGTGTCCCACAAGATGGCCGGACTCTGGAAGAATATGCGGAGATATATATCCATCTTTTCCGGGACTCTAATTGGGACGAGGAGTCCCTGACACATGAGTTTTGGAGTGGGATGGACGATACCCTCGCTCAGAGACTGTTGTTGGGAGATCTCCACCTCCCGTTAGTAAAATTCATTGCCCGTACGCTGTGGGTGTGTGGTTCCTCATTCACCGTGGGAGACATCCAGCCCGATCTCCACGGCCAGCAAGAGCCCATCACCTGCACGCCAACGCCTGAGCCCATTGCATGCACGCCAGAGCCTGACCCGTTTGACGACCTTCCAGAGCTTCTTCCCCCAGAGCCTTCACAGCTGGTCCCGTCCAGCCCAATCAAGCCTTCACCGCTGGTCCCGTCCAGCCCCGAGTTTCCTGATATGCTGGTCCCGTCCAGCCCCGAGTTTCCTGATATGCTAGTCCCGTCCAGCCCCGAGTTTCCTGATATGCTGGTCCCGTCCAGCCCTGAGTTTCCTGATATGCTGGTCCCGTCCAGCCCCGAGTTTCCTGATATGCTGGTCCAATCCAGCACGGAGCCCGTTGACCCAGAGCCAGAGCCAGAGCCCGTTGACCCAGAGCCAGAGCCAAGCCGTTGACCCAGCGCCAGAGCCAGAGCCAGAGCCCGTTGACCCAGAGCCAGAGCCCGTTGACCCAGAGCCAGAGCCCGTTGACCCAGAGCCAGAGCCCGTTGACCCAGAGCCAGAGCCCGTTGACCCAGAGCCAGAGCCCGTTGACCCAGAGCCAGAGCCCGTTGACCCAGAGCCAGAGCCCGTTGACCCAGCGCCAGAGCCAGAGCCCGTTGACCCAGAGCCAGCGCCAGAGCCCGTTGACCCTGACCCAGAGCCCGTTGACCCAGAGCCGGAGCCAGAGCCCGTTGACCCAGAGCCAGAGCCCGTTGACCCAGCGCCAGAGCCCATTGACCCAGAGCCAGCGCCAGAGCCCGTTGACCCTGACCCAGAGCCCGTTGACCCAGAACCAGAGCCCGTTGACCCAGAGCCGGAGCCAGAGCCCGTTGACCCAGAGCCAGAGCCCGTTGACCCAGCGCCAGAGCCAGAGCCCATTGACCCAGCGCCAGAGCCAGAGCCCGTTGACCCAGCGCCAGAGCCCGTTGACCCAGAACCCGTTGACCCAGCGCCCGTTGATGTCAAGTCAGTTCCCGATCATGAGCCTGTCCTCCCCAAGAAAATTTTGGGGGGGCGCCATACGCCTTCGCCGTGGCCGGCCAAAGATCCACGGAGGCCCGAAAAGATAACACCGCCATGGCCACCTGAAGGGTCCTCACCGCCATGGCCACCTGAAGGGTCTGCACCGCCATGGCCACCTGAAGGGTCTGCACCGCCATGGCCACCTGAAGGGTCTGCACCGCCATGGCCACCTGAAGGGTCTGCACCGCCATGGCCACCTGAAGGGTCTGCACCGCCACGGCCACCTGAAGGGTCTTCACCACCACGGCCACCTGAAGGGTCTTCACCGCCGTGGCCACCTGAAGAGCCAGCACCGCCCTGGACGCCCGAGGGTCCTACAGCTCCGCCTTGGTCACGACCACAGCCTGCTCCGTCGTGGCCACGCCCACAGCCTGCTCCGCCTTGGCCACGCCCACAGCCTGCTCCGCCTTGGCCACGCCCACAGCCTGCTCCGCCTTGGTCACGCCCACAGCCTGCACCGTCGTGGCCACGCCCACAGCCTGCACCGCCGTGGCCACGCCCACAGCCTGCTCCGCCCTGGAGGCTTCCTGGACCTACACCATGCCCTCGTCAGCCTCCAGGGCGCCCACCCTCCCACCCCTTTGGATGTTATACGGCGCGAGGACGCGCCTTCGGGGAGGGGGGAGGTACTGTCACGTTTTGATGTGTTCTGTTAATGTTTTGAGATCTTGTTTTCCCCCTGTCTTTGTGGTTTTTGGTTTAGTCCTGTTAAGTTTTCCCACTCCTCGTTTGTGTCCAATTTTATGCACCTGTTTTCAGTTAATTATCTTGTTTGGTTCAGTGTATTTAAGCCCTGTGTTTTCCCTCAGTGTTTGTCGATCGTCGTCCATGTGTGGTTGTGTGTTTCTGATTTCCTGGAGTTTTGTTCCTGTTTAAGTTTGGAAAGTTTTCATTTTGTTATTAAAACATTTATATTGAAGCTTTCGTGTCCTCGTCTTCAGCACCTGCACAAACCCTGACACAGTTATCTTCTAAAGTTTAGGTTCTCAATCCTGGTCCTGGAGACTCGCAGCTCTGCAGTTTGTACTCTCCCTTAACACACCTGACTCAGATCATCAGCTTGTTAGGAAAAAGCCATATAAACTGAACTGGGTGTGTCAGATAAAGGAGACATAAAATGTGCAGACAGTGGGTCCCAAGGACCAGGATTGAAAAGGAAACAAACACAACACAGAGTAATACACGTCTATGTTCTGTATCACTTGTGTTGTGTTTGTTTCCTTTTACCGCTTAGAAGATAACTGAGCCTTTAAATCTCGTATGTTAATAAAGCATTCATTAACACAAATGTCTAAATAATAAGAATTTAAATAGTTTATTAAAGCATTTATTAACACAAACACACTGAGTAACTGTTACTAGGCCTATATGTCCAAATAATATGAAATGTACCTTTAAATAGTTTATTAATCATTTCCTTAGACTTTCTAACTGATCTTATGAACCACTGACAACTCCTAAATAGCCGGTTTAAATAATGTAATAATTTAGAAATGATAAATTAACAATGAGTAAAGTATGAAAATACAATTATAAAACACATTATAGATATGCTTATAAATCAAGAATAAAGCATTTAGCCTATTTCTGTTTTTATAAACTGCTTATTAAGAAAAACTTGCATCACAATTAAGTGATTGTGATTGTCAAAACATTTGGTAACTAAACAGAATTTTATTAAGTTTGGTGACAACTGTTACATGGTACAATAACTGGTCTAACTTACTGTTTTTTTATTATTGCTGACACAAATTTCAATATTTCAATTCAATTCTTGTGATTTTGATCTTGATTCAATATCGATTAATTTGGATAAATCACCTAGGCCTGATTCTGTAAACATACAGAGCCCTGTCAGCTGGTATTATTATTAAAGGTTAAAAATAACAACTATATAATATAATACATAGCCTAATATATAAATACAATGCGTTTTTTATTACAATAACAATGTTATAATATTTTAACGATATAGGTATATATATATATATATATATATATATATATATATATATATATATATATATATATATATATATATATATATATAATAAATTCGTAATATAGTGCACATATTTAGCTAAATATTCCTCTCTATAGCTAATTTTTCAAGCCAACTAACACGGTCATTACACGGCTTTCCTGAGGTAACTTTAGAGTAAGAGATAGGTTCACGTGCCGCTTGAACTGAGGCACTAAGGTTACTACAACAGCACATTTACAAGCGCCAAAACAGTTTTTATTGTTTGAATTTCGTAATAAAATTTGTTAGAATATGAGAGCTGATGATTCGTTTAATATCAAAAGTAACCTGCTTTATCTTTGTCTGTCTGTGTCAGTGTCCTCTTCGCGATTTTTCTCTGTGTAGTGTGAGAAAATGAATGTGGAGCGAGAGCGTGCTGAATGCGTCAGAGTATGGCAGCTGTCAGCTAATTTCATTCCGTTACAGGTTGTTTCCAGTAGGAAGCATTTTCGATAACAATTCAATTTCAAATACACAGAATGGCCAATAGAGGAAATTGCAACACATTTTTACAAATGACTTACCTTTAAGAGTGGAAATCGCAACACTATCAAGTCCATCCATGGTGAGAAACTGGCGGTAAGAAGCAGGAAGTGCCACTGACTGAAAGTGCTCCTCATTCGCTGCAGGTGGCGCGTTGATTGCGCATGCGTATTACAAAACGTTTTGCGTCACAAGATCAACACGCGCCGGTTCTCTTCCTCGTCCCGTGTTGGCACGTTGGTTGCGAAGGAAAGATACGATTTTAGACTCAACTCTTCGGTTTTATCTGAGGTAAAGCATGCTTTAATTTAACCAGAAACAATGATTTGGCGCTGCGTCATTTGTTATGTGTTTGTGGCTCTTTCTCTCAAATCTTTATTGAGTCACATCAATTTTGCACATAGTCGTAGTCCAGATTTCCGCCTGGTTTGTGGAATAGATGGGTGCACTAAAGAGTACAGAGTCTACAACTCTTTTTGGTATCACATCAGACGAACACACTCACAATATCTAGATGGCGTGGGTAGCAGATCACATCGGAGAGAGAGGTCAGCCAGTGAACCTAGAAGAACAGTGAACGGCAACAACTTGTGGGCATATAGTGGACCAACGGCGTTGGATAGTGCTACTCAGGATACTCGCAACTCAAGTAACGTTAACAGTTCGGATAATGAAACGACATTGGGTAGTAATGTGGATCTACAACCGTCTCTTGCTGATCCTGTGGAACATTTTGGTGATTTTGATGCGTTTGACACTGGTGAAACAGTTTTCGCTGGCTTAAGCGGTAACACCGTTTTACAGTCGCCTCAGAACCCGGACCCGCAGGATGTACCGAATGAAACCTCGGATTCGAATCCCTCTCTACTCGGTCCAAACAGGCCTTCAGATGACTCCTGTTCTTCACGCCTCCCCCAAGAAACCACGGTAAATTAATAAGTTTTTCTGTTGTTAATATCATAGCAGTAGCAGTAACTTAGTCTCTTATGTAACTGTATTATACATTCAAGTATTTGATATTTTTAATGTTTTCTTCGTGTTTAGAATGATGAATTATCGAGTGATGATGTGCTATCCAGACATGCCACTTCTATTGTGATGACTGCTAGAGAGAAACATCATCTCTCACAGGTAAGCAAGGGTGTAACTTTGGTTTGAAAAGTGGGGGGACACAAAAAGGGGGATTTTTGTTTTCCGATTTGAATCCCATTTCCTTTACATACATTTAGGGACTAAAATCCAGGAAATAATTATGTTTATTATAATGATAAATTCTGCCAAAAATAAAAGTAGGCTACTATATAACAAAAATATTTCTTACTTTTTTATTGTTTAATAGGGGACGATTTAATAGGGGACGATTGCCAAGACTTGATAGAATAATTTTAAAAAGTCAAAAATGTTCAATATTAATGTTTTGTGTGTAAATAAAATTGAAATTATGTGAGACCCAATTTCAAATGTAATGTAAAAACAATATAAAGACAAGTTTTAAATAATTGTTTAATAGCATATTTTTATGAATGAAGGCCAGTATATAGTTGCTCCAGAGGCGTGCGACCTCTGAAATATAGCAATTGTAAGTCGCTTTGGATAAAAGGGTCAGCTAAATGAATAAATGTAAATGTAAATGATATTAATATAGCTACTGATGTCTTGATAAAGGATTTCCCCCCCAAATTTGAAAATATTCAAAAATATAACAACAAATTTGAAAAGGCTTCAAAAATATAAAAACTTTTAATTTAAGTGAACTTTAAACAATCCTCACATAAACCCATAATAAATGTCATATTTACCTGTGCGCTTTGTGTCTAACAGGTACGAAATATACAGAAATTGAATAAGGTTATCAAATAGTCTGCACTGCATAAATTATAAATTAAATATAGATTAATCCTTATTAAAGCTACAAACCTTCTTTAGACAAGATCAGTGAGTAATTTGCTCGGTTCTCTTTGTTCTTTGGTTAACTTTACTGACAGACAGAATTGGCTGCTGTCCCTTTAAGATCTGTCGCTGATGACAGGATTTTACGCATTTAATTTTCTCATTTACTCGTGATGTTCATTTAAGATTTTATTTAACTCGTTTAAGACTGTTCTTGTGAGGATACAATTGACAAAATAGACATTTTTGCATGTGTGTTATTATTCAAGCGCGAAAGAGAACTGGATTCTGGCTCGCTGTCTGTGAATGTCCTGACGCACACGACGCACAGACAGCACGCCAGAATCCAGTTCTCCTTCACGCTTGAATAAGAGCGATACCTGCTCATTAGAACTTTCAATGAGCTATTTTTAGTGATAACACAGGCTATCTCCTGCGCCTCTAGAGGCCACAAGCGGAGGAGAAAACCCACGTAATATCAAAATACTACTGTTACTGTGTCATGAAATGTAATTTTAAGAGTGTTTCAGGTAGGGGTGCACCAAAATATCGATATGGCGATATCTCACGATATTTACTCCCGCGATCGATTCTCGATGCGCTCTTGCCAAGTATCGATCTTAAAAGCCGTTATAAAACGCTCTATTCATTATCCGAGTTGACTATCATGAGGCACACACGCAAGGTCTCTCGCTCGCTCCCTCTCTGCCGTGGGCACGCTATAGATTATGGGAGATTTGAACTAATTTGCGGCCATTAGGGAGACGCTATCAATATGCGGGAGACTTGGGATGTCTGGCTTTGCAAAAGTCCACTACACGGGAAACACGACCACATGCACAGACACCTCACGCGGTATCACCCGAAGCTCTGTGAGAAAGCCGTGGTTGGTGCTGGCTCGAAGCCGACACACCCCGGCGTAAACATTTTTATTACTACTGATTAGGGCTCGGCAATATGGCCAAAAATTATCACAATATTTTTTTATATATCAGTCGATAACGAAATTTATCACGATAAATGTGAAATTTTAGTTTCTGCATGTGCTAATGGGGATATTGTTTCAAGTCTTGAAACAGGTTTTTGTTGCCTGACTTTGATGGCTCCCCAGGGCTCCAGACTGCGACCAAATGGTCGCACTTTGCGACCAAAATTTGAGAGTGTGCGACTGAATTTTACATCCAGTCGCACATGTGCGACCAGTAAATTTGTCCGCCTTTTTTTTTTTTTTTTTTTTTTTTTACACGTTAAACGTGGAAGAGGCTTATCAATGAATCCGGAACGTGTACCAATGAGTGTGAGAAGAATAGGGTGTAAGTGTAAGTGGCTGATGTGTGGAGAGGGAGGGTTCTAGAGATAATTGAGCGCGCGTTTAAACCATGGTTTAAACGTCTGTGGGAAGGAGACGGAGACAAATATCACAACATGCTATGTGCGTCTGAGCAATGAGCAAGCAAACTATTGTGCCAGTTAAACTCACTTGCTGGCTTCCAAAATAATACATTTACAACAGCGATAATAATGAAAACATGAGCAAACTAACTAAACACTGTTCACGTGAGTGCCAAATGCTCGAATATGACCTGTCATTTACGCCGTCATCACCCTGGAGTTGATAGCGCACGAGCGCAGTTGATACCTGAACTGCAGACGTTAACATCGGTGTTTAAACTAAACTCATTTAAGCTTTGCCAATGTAAACATTCAAGAGCAAGACGCAAAAGAGAACTCGCGTCTAGAAGATTTGTGTGTGTGTGTGTGTGTGTGTGTGTGTGTGTGTGTGTGTGTGTGTGTGTGTGTGTGTGTGTGTGTGTGTGTGTGTGTGTGTGTGTGCGCGTGATCGCCTGTGTATGTGTAGGCAACTACTCTCAGACAGCCATAGATGTATGACAGCACGCAAATATTGAGTTCTCTTTCAAGTCTTGCACTTGAATGGACAAATTCACATCAAAAAGTATGTCAACATGTCCATCTTGATGAGTATCCTAGCAGACATAGTCTGTTTCTGTTATGCCTTAAGTGAACTTATCTACTGAATCAGCTCTGAATTGAATAGCTTTTGTAACTTTAATAAGGATTAATCTTTAATTTATACAGTCAAATATGCAATGTTATTTTACATTTGATTATTTTATTCAACTTCTGTCCCTGAAAACTAATGTTAGACCTACCAGAAAAGCATAGTTTATTTTATTAGTATCTTTGCTCTATTGTATTTATTTGTGCTTTCGCTGGTTGTTAGATTATTTGTTTCTTTATTTTATTTGACAGCAGTCTTTTTTCCCCTGAACATAGCACATACCGAATCATACCAAAACCGTGAACCAAAAACCGTGATACAAACTGAACCGTGAGCTATATTTGAAACGTTGCAGCCCTAGTACAGTGTCACAGTCGGATGATGATTCAGAGTGAGAAGTTTGTGTGGCGAAAAGGCCGAACACACCATTTTCGGGAAGACTGTCTGCGAGAATTCAGCTGGTTAAGGTACTGTAAGGAGACGAATTCCATGAACTGCAAATGTTGCAGTCGCTACCCCCATAACTGCGGGAAACACGAAGTTTGCCAACAGTGCAGGCACTTCAGAGTTTAAACAATACACTAGTTAAACACAATCTTAGCCTCAAGTCAGAGCGCAAAGGCATTGTAATTTCTGCATCTATTATCAAAGTATTTATTAGTAAATAGTAATATACTGGAAATTAGTTGAAATCTGAATATTTGGTTAGTATGTTGATTTACGGTGTGTGCTCCTAAATTTTCTGGTTGTGCCCCTAAAAATTTCAGTTGGGGGCGCACGTGCTCCTAGTGAAAAAAGTTAGTCTGGAGCCCTGCTCCCGATCCCGTATAAGACATAAGATTGCGCTGCCAGTGAATGTCCTAACTGTGACACACACACACACACACACAGAAACACGAGTGCCAGTGTCGTCCGCAGAGACAGCACGCCAGAGTACGGTTCTCTTTCGTGCTTGAACTTACAATAAGACACAATTATGGCAAAATGTCCGTTTTGTTGAGTATCTTAATAATATAAAAGCAGTCTTATGATGAACATGAAGAGTTGTGAGAGAATAAGGCGCGTGTGAAAAAATGCAGGGTGCTGTTGAGCTTGGGAGGGCTCAGAGACCCACTGCCCCACTGACACCCCTTTTCCACCAACAAGAACCAGATGCTGGTTCAGAGCCAGAGCCAGAGCTGGTTAGGAGTTGGTTCGACTGACAAGCTTACTAAGAACCGGTTTGCCTTTCCACCGGCTAGAGAGCCACAACAGAGCCAGATCTTACGTCACTGCATACGTCTCATGTTGCCCAGCAACGCTAGTGCGGTAGCGCCAAACACAAACACGCCAGGCTTGCTCGAGATGCATCGGCTTCTCGCAGATCGATCGCCGCGTGACATCAAAGCACTGCGAAAGCGATCCAAAAGCACAAGGAGTCGTATGATCTCCAAACACTCCCGCAGCTCCGATCGGTCCGCGCCGCTCCGATGCATCTCGAACAAGCCTTCTATCAACAATGGCGGCCGTTGCGTTACTATTGATGCTTATGGCTTTGCCAACCTAACGTACATCGGCATCCAAACACGGCGAATAAAACATGTTCATGCAGCTCGCCGTAACTTGCATAAACGGAGATTACAATCGAGCTGCTATTAGCTCGATTAGCTGCTAATTCAAAAATGGCGGTCACAAGTTTCTATTCGTCTTGTTGGCCATGGTAACCCCGCCCCCAGCCGCTGACGTAAGCGGTTCTTACTTCTGGACCAGCAATGATTTGGTGCTACTTAAGAACCACTTTTACTGGTTCGGAGCTGGTGCTTTGGTGGTCGAAAACCAAAGAACCGATTTGAAACTAGGCTCTGGCTCCGAACCAGCACCAGCTCTGCCTTGGTGGAAAAGGGGTATAAGTGCAATGACTGAAATCCATAAGATATCCAACCTGTCAACCCAAGCCAAATCGTTTGTAACAATATACAGTACCGTTCAAAAGTTTGGGGTCAGGTTTTTTTTCTCTTTTTGAAAGAAAGTAATACTTTTATTCAGCATGGATGTGTTAAATAGATTTTTTTTTAAAGTGATAGTAAAGACTCTAGATTTCTATTTTGAATAAAAATGAATGCGATGCCAGCTAAACATCGTGATGGCTGACAGGTATGGAGATATTATTGTGTCTTTATTACATGCGAGAAAATAAATGATCTGAGAGAGGAAAAAAAAGTTTGAGAGAAAAGTTATCACACTGATAGCAAAAAAGCATTTCATGAGAGAAAAAAGAATATTTGAGAGAAAAAGTTTTCATATCAATAGCAAAAAATAATATTTGAGACTAAAAATAGTTTTGAGAGAAAGTATTTTTTATCATAGAACATTAAAAAAAAAATTCTGAGAAAAAAAAAATCTCTCTCAAAATACTTTGAAAAAAAATCTGAAATATATATTTTTTGCTATCAGTGTGAAAACATTTTCTCTAAAAAAAAAGTGTTTCTCTCAAACCGCTTTTCTTTGCTCTCGATTCAATTTTTTGCTCTCGTGTCAGGATTTTGCTTTCGCTGTAAAAATTGTGTCATGGGCGGGGCCACGTTCTTTTTTTCCTATTGGAACGTTCCTATTGGCCAGTCGGGTGAGCATCGTCTTGTCTTGTTGGGAGTCGAACTGAATCATTACACCATTGTTCGGTTCACCTAGATAGATGCCTCCTCCGCCTTTAGATTCTCTGCCAGAGATCGGGTCGATATTTCCCTTCACTATCCTCGGGCCGGGCCTAGATTTGATGGCCGAGCGCGGGAGCGGGCTGTAATGCACTCACTCTGTGTGTGAGGGTTCAGGGAGAATAAAACGATTCGTGTGACTCCCGCAAACTAGAAATTTCTATGAATATAACATATATAAACAAATACATTTTTATTCATCTGTTGCAGAAAAGCAACAAGAACAACTAAAACAAAATACAAATGATTTATTATATTTATAAATATATTTTTTTGTTCTATGAGAAAATACTTTCTCTCAACTTTTTTTAGTCTGATATTATTTTTTTGCTATTGATATGAAATCTTTTTCTCTCAAATATTCTTTTTTCTCTCATGAAATGCTTTTTTGCTATCAGTGTGATAACTTTTTCTCTCAAACTTTTTTTTCTCTCTCAGATCATTTATTTTATCGCATGTAATAAAGACACAATAATATCTCCATAACAGACATCGTCCATCGGCCCAACCCTAGTGTATATATACTCATCTTCTGTTTTTTATTTTTTTATTTTATAAATACAATATACCTTACAAAATGCCCCATAAATTATAGCTCTAAAATTAGTATGGGCCACTATTAAAACTGTTAAAAGAACTGTGTTGCTGAGATACATTAATGATCTATCAGTGTTTTCATTCAGTGATGTTGTAATGTTCAGTGTATCTCCCAACTAATTAATGTTCTTTTTTTTTCAGAGCGGTGTGAATGATGTTGTGGCAGCGGTTCAAGAGTATCAAGCTCAGTTACTGAACAGCTTGAGGAGTCAGCTACAAACAGTATTCCACAGACATGCAGGAAGTGAACTTCAGCAAGAAGCTTTGGGACTCTTTGACTCCTTTAAAGATCCATTTGCTGCAGTTTCAACATCATATAGACAGGACAGTGTCATAAAAGAAAAATTCAATTTTGTGGAAGCAGAAGAGGTTTCAGTTGGATTGGCAGTATGTTGTCAGAAAAGAGATAAAAGAAGAGATCTCGCCATAAAAAACAAATGTTTCCATTATATACCCCTGATAAAGAGTCTAGAACAATTACTGTCTCATCCAAAAATCTTTGCCATGATAAATAGTGGATCCAAGAAATGCAGTGGTGGATATTTTTATGACATCATAGATGCTGAACTCATGCTGTCACACCCTTTATTTTCTTCTAGACCCTCTGCTTTACAGATAATCCTTTATTCGGATGAAATCGAAATTTGTAATCCCCTTGGGTCTCATGCCTCAAAGAATAAATTGCTCATGTTTTACTACACTTTGGGAAACATTAATCCAAAGTACAGGTCAAAATTAGCTTCAATCCGCCTCCTTGCCATTGCGAAGCATAGTGAACTCTCAGAATGTGGAGTTGATGCCATATTGGCAAGATTGCACGAGGACTTGGTAAAGCTATATAATGGTGTGAAAATTCATCTGGCAAGTGGTGAACATGAACTATATGGAGCAGTGGTTTCCATTTGTGGAGATACTTTAGCTCAACATGAGTTGTGTGGATTTAAAGAGGGCGTGGGCTTTGCGTACAGTAAATGCAGACATTGTGAATGCTCTTTTGAGGACATGCAAATGTTTTTTAATGAAGATAACTTTGAGCAAAGGACCCTAGAAAGACATATTCGACAGTGCAGTGACATTGAGAAAGCCAGTACTGAGTATCTCAGGAACAGCCTTAAAACTACATACGGAATAAACCGAAGAAGCAAAGTAATGGATTTCCCTGCCTTCAATTTAATCCAACAAACACCTCAAGATATAATGCATGTCATTCTTGAGGGCATTGCTCCTTTGGAAATTAAGTGCATGTTGAAACAATTGGTTCTTTTGGGACAACTGGACCTAGATGCTTTCAATTCTGATATCATTGGTTTCCCATACTCTCCACAAGATACTAGAGATAGGCCTAGCCCTATTGCGTACAGTACATTAGCTTCCAATGACAACAAACTGAAACAGTCATCAGGTCAAATGCTTGTTTTACTCAAAATATTGCCATTTCTGTTGGATGTGATTAGAGGTACTGCTTATTTATCATTCATTCTTGAGCTTCTGGAGATAGTTCAAATTTTGTTTTCACCTGTTATTTGCCTTGAGACTATTGACAAGTTGACACAGTTCTACTTATTGAACAGCATCTTAAACATTTTAAGGACCTTTTCTCAGAGAACAACATTACACCTAAACAACATTACTTGATTCATATTCCATCCCAGATTAAACTGTTGGGACCAATGCTACGTCACATGTGCATGAGATTCGAATCCAAACATTGTTTTTTTAAAAAATGGGTTTCAAAGTAAATTTCAAAAATGTCTGTAAGTCCTTGATTAAGCATAACCAAATGTTTGAATGCTGTCAGAATGTGAACAGTTCCGACCACCCTATTTTTACCAGCGAATGTGTATTGGGACCAGTATCAGAAGTAAAAAACATGCCATATTTAAAAGGAAAAGTAAGGGACTACTTTGGAGTTGATCAGATAAGTCATGCAGTGTCTGTTAAGTGGATTACTTTGAATGGTAACAAATACATTCGTGAAAAATCATTACTTGTGTGTATGGCAAATGCTAGTAGCCTACCTGAATTTGGACTTGTGAAGAACATATTTGTCATAAATTCATCTTTGTATTGTTTTGAGTGTCAGATGTTCAGTACAGTCTGTTTTGACAGAGACTACATGTTTACAAAATTGAGGTTCCCAACCTGGCAGAGGCAACTGAACTGGTAAATGCAGACAACCTTGTAGACGTCACACCGTATTACAGTTTCAGTCACAGGGACATTACATATGTCCCTATGAAGTATTACCTTGGAGATGTAATTGAATTACATAAAGCCTCAAATGTGTGAGGAAGTTATGGGGTGTGTTCTATAATTTACAAACTACTTTGGCCTTATTTTATTTTTTTTGTCTTTCATTTATCATTGTGATGTTTTGAAATATTCTTGGTTCAAAACAAGCTAAGCTCAATCAACAGTAGAATGTTTATCAAACCTTTTTAAGAAGAAAAGAAAAAAAAAAGATTGTATAACGATGCATAAGTATGCACATGTAAAGTGCTGTCTGTTTTGACAGTCACGGGGATAAAAAAAAATCTGTAAGTGTATTGTTCTACATACATGAAATTCAGTGTTGTATGTTTTTGTTGATATGAAATTTAGTAAATCAGAATCAAACCACTTTTTGACCAAGTGTTTATGTTCACACAAGCAATTTGTCTTCATTTAATTTTTAAATACCTGAACAGACACAAACCTATGAACAGGAGATGACTAACAAAACAAAAGCATAAATCTTTGAGCTTTCTTAATTAAGATTCTTGAAATTAGAATTTGTAGGGGTACTATTATTCTTAAAATTAGCACAAATATCTAATTGAACATCCACAAAAACTTGCACTTTATAACTCTAACTTGTTTCTAGTAAAATCTACCTCAAAATGAGTTAAAATGTACTTGTCAAGACCGAAGAAGACCGATTTTCTTATATTAAGATTTAAAGTCTAGTGTGCTATGCATTATATAAGACTTTTTATCTTTCATGGCAAAAAACAAGATGTATTTTCTAGTAATAAGTTTTTTTTTTCCTTTCTTAGATTTCAGTTTTTGCAGTGTGAGCACTGCTTTCTTG
The DNA here is from genome assembly GCA_036326025.1 of Chrosomus eos. Classification (NCBI taxonomy): domain Eukaryota; kingdom Metazoa; phylum Chordata; class Actinopteri; order Cypriniformes; family Leuciscidae; genus Chrosomus; species Chrosomus eos. The sequence continues at coordinate 50,400,939 of CM070822.1, forward strand.
ATCTTTCGAGTACAGAAAACAATAGAATGATCACTAAGTCCATAATTAATTACCCCACTTTCCTGTTATCCTAGCCTTTTCTGACACTAAAACAAGGTCAATAATAGTTTGAGTGGTAGACCTACATTAAACAGAGACCTTCATAGACCTACATTAAACAAAAAACAGAAAAAGACTCTTAATATTTGTTGACTTGGCTACAAAAATTATAGACAAACTAAATATTATTGCTTTAAATATAAAAACCAATGAAATTATAAGCCTATCATACATTTCAAGGTTTAAATAAAGAGTCAGGGCAGTTTGTTTATTTAAAACAGGGTGGATGGAGTGTTTTTTCCCTTTGTGAGTAAAAATGAGAAATATAGTGTTAGGCCGGAGACACACTGTGGCGTTTCTGTTGCGTGTCAGCTGCGTGGCGGCTGCGTCGCGTTTTCTGTGTCTTTGCACATCAGAAGCGTGTCTGACGCGGCGCTGCTGACACGGATCACCCTTGTTCGACATATGGGAGAGAGTTGTGCAAGCCCTATACTTCGTGTTAAGCATAAATATAAAGCCTACTGATAAAGACACTGTCAGCACAGCAGTATTGACAGCAAAATAGACTACAGAATATTTCGTTCTGGTGCAATATTTGAAAATTGATGATTATGCCTATTTATTCATTTATTTTTAAATTAGCCCTATATTTATATCTGAATTTGTCAAAAATGTAATTTATCAATATGTATTCGTGTACAAAATAACATATAAACATCTTTTCCTATTCTATTTTGCCTGGAAACGCTTCCAACACGCTTGCGTGTCGTGTAAAAAATAGGTTTACGTCGGTTCTATTTCTAGCATGCACGCGTTTTCCGCGCGGCTCATGCCGCGCCTGAGACGCGCGTGTCACGCAGGCAGTGTGCAAGCTCTAACCTGTTAACATGGGAGCCGAAATAAAAACGGACACGCCACGCAGCTGAGACGCGCACGCCACGCAGCCAGTGTGTCTCAGGCCTTACGGTTCATGAATTCACTGAGTCTTTCTCGTGCTGTGTGTGTGTGTGTGTGTGTGTGTGTGTGTGTGTGTGTGTGTGTGTGTGGATGGGTGGGTGGGGTCACTGATCATCCGCTGATGATCATCAGCGCCAGCTGGTCCTGATCAGCGGCCTCTATTTATGCTCAAGGGGTGCTTCTCATTTCTTATTTGTGCATCCTCGCTTCCTTTCCTCGCGTCTCAGCTCCACCCCCTGTAGGACGCTAGGGAAGGCTGCAAGGAAAGAAAAGGAGGACGGAGGAATCGAATGAAAGCTTTTTTATACAGTGGAATACTTGATCACTCGAGCGTCAATTCAAAGCGTCATCAGCAGCGCTAAAAGGATCTGCCCTTATGTTGTTGAAGTTTGTTTATTTAAGAAATCCATAATAAATAACAATAAAGCAAGCTACCCTATTGAAATATGTGAGATGTGTGGTTTATATAAACTGCAAGGGTAAAGTATAAATTAAAATGATTGTGACAGATGTGAAGGGGGAGGAGAATTGATGCGTGCGTCACGTTTAGTCGATAAAACTCTTCCGCATAGGATACACCTGTGTATGCTCGCTCATGACTCCTCTGGAAGCCTCCTCACTCCTCGAATCCTCGCCTCCTCGGTGTGCAATTAGAGAATTGAGATGTCCTTCAAGATGGCTGAGCTCGATCAGTTTCCGGGTTATAGGATGGAGGACAGAGGAGCGAGGAGACGAGGAGGGATATTGAGAAGCACCCCTGGTCTTTCGTCTTGTGTTTGTCAGATCATTGTTGGATGTTTCCCGGTGCTGTGTATGGTCTTCTTCATGTTCTTCCTGTTCCCCTCTGGATGTAGGCTACTCACCTGTTCTGTCTGTCTGCTGTTTCCCGGAGGATTCCTTTTTTGAAACAACAAATCATCTAGGCTTTAAAACCAAAGTTCACAATATGGGAGCAGTTAGTTTTTGTTTAAGGAATTTACCTGCTAGTTTTAACTCGTCTCTTAAAAAAACATCCACCTATGTTTGCTTTTTAATTCCATTGACAAAGAAGTTTATGGTTTCATCAAAATATTTGAGCCAATGTTGGATGATATTAAATTTCTTGAAATTTTATTCGGAGGGCTAGAAGTTCAGATAAATGGCCAAAGTTTAGTGTTATTTGGCACAATATGCTTATTTACTGCTGATAATCTGGCCTGCCATTCACTTTTTGGAGAGTTTTTCAGCCAACAAATCTTGTCATGTCTGTCTGATTGACAAACATGAGATGCAGGGTAGATGTCACCGGGTGACTAAGCCGGAACCAAAGTATTTAGTATTACATCCTTCATCTTTCAGTTGAAATGGATGATAGTTCAGAATTTACTGTTAGCCCTCTCTGAGCATCAAAAATTCATGAAAATAAGCATATGTCCCTCATAACCAGTATAACATTTTTTTTTACATATACCATGGGAAGCCTAGTTGCCACCCCTCATTCTGCTCACATAGCTGTATTTTCTTCCTGTTTTCGGTCGAAGTCCACAGTAGTCGATTGTCGAGTTCGCGCGCGGGATCATTGGTAACTAGATAACTAAGGATCGCGCACCCGCAAACTCGACAATTGACTACTGTGGACTTCGACCGAAAACAGGAAGAAAATACAGCTATGTGAGCTGGTTGAATAAACATAATTTTTATTCAGATCTTTCCCATCTACTGCAGTCAGATTGACCGTGTTCACTCTTAATAACACCACTCACATGGATGTGCACTTGTAATGACACATCAAGGATGTTAAGAGGCTAAAAGCAGGTTTAGAACTTGCCCCGTTTAACAGGGTGTAAATTTTAAAAAGAGAATAACACGGTTTATACCATAGTCTGGGTGAATAGTCGATTCTGATTGGCTGCAGGGTGTCCGTTAAAAAGTGATAGAGGACACCTAGTAAAGTAGTTCTGGTGAAACTGCCTGCTTACCGTTCGAAATTAATAAATGAATGCGCTGCCTACAACAGCTGTGAGTAACCATAGCAACAGGCAGTCAAAGTATACAATACACTAATACAATAAAAACTAATACAACTGTAGGTGCCAGGTTTAGGTTGATGTCTTTTATTTTGAAATTTTACTTTCAGTTTTGTTACGTCACTTGTTGTAGGTGCATATTACCTGTTAGTTTGCGTGTGGTTATCAGGTAGGAAGGGGGTGAGTAGCTGGGACGCTCACTTTCTGTTGACCGTTTTCATTTCATTTAGTTTTATTTCATTTCATTATTTTATACTTACTTTACTGTCATCATCCATCATGTTCGTTTCAATGTCACAATAAACCAACTGGATCTGCAGTGGAAACGCGTCAACTTTTATTCCCTCTACTCAGCCTCTTAGCGGTTACTGGCTGCCGCTACAATTAGTCAACAGAAAAGGGCTACTGTTGGATTTTGATTATCGTGGATTGGAAAGGATTTCTTCGCACAAACGCATGTGAAATGCTGACGCGCACACTGAATTGAGATCGCACCTCTGTATCCTGACGGCAGAAGAGGTATGTGAGCGGTTTCGCTATGTTTGGCTGCAGCATAGTTGTTTATTGAATGAGAAGACGCTGTTGTCGCCGGGCGTGCAGTGTTTGTATGCCGCTTATTGGATGGATTGCGGTTGTGGAATGAAGTGTGCTGCGCCCATTCATGAAATTGTTGGCTTGATCTGGGTGTTGAATACGGTGCTGTTGGATCACTGGTATTGCGTTGTGTGAGAAATGGACGCAGATGAGGCTGCGCACGCTGCTGTGAGTAGCAAAAGAGAGCCCAAGCTTACGGCAAAGGCATTGGCGCTTAAAATTGAGGCATTGCAAAAGGATCGCAAGGCTAAGGTGAATCAAATGAAGAGTTTGATTTTATCAATGAAAGATCTCATGGAATGTGATGAAAATGCTTTGCAAGTGTCTTCAATGGTGGAATCTTTGAAATGTTTGAAAGATGATGCTTCTGTGTTGCATAAAGAAGTACTTCATTTTCTTCCTCCTGATGAACAAAACAAACAAAACGAGTGGTTTGATGCAGTTTCTAAGCACAATGATGGATTTGTGGAAGATGTTGAACGATGGTTGAATAAAGCTAAGAATCTGAGGCAAAATGCTCAAATAACAGAATCAAATGCTACTCAACGTTATGCAAATCTTTGCCCATCACTTTCTGTCATTCAAGATTCAAGAGCAATGGATAATTTTGCTGAACGTCCTCAACTGAGTTGTGATTCTAATATTCCATCTTCTGCTGAACCCATTTCATCGTCTCATAATATGAATGTTCCAAGTGGATATCAGAACTATGATATGGATGAAGGGGATGTCCAGAATCAAATACAGCCAACTGATAGTGTCTCTAACGTGGGCAGGAAAACGACAACAACTCATGGATCTCGCAGCAGTCGATCTTCCATTGTATCTGCTCATCTTAAAGTTAAGGCCGAAATGAAAGCCTTGTTGGCACATCAGAAAATGTTATCACGGAAACATATATTGGAGAAGGAAGAGGAGGATTTGAGGAGGAGAAAAGAACAACTGGAACTGGACACTAACATTGCTGTATCCATGGCCAAGATGAAAGTGTATAGCGACGCGAGATCAGATCAAAGTGATTGTACAAATTCTTCTGATGCCAGTGCCTTAAGGGTAAGAAATACTGGAACCAGTTCTCTTAATCATAATGTGGAGCCATTTCTACCTTCAAGTTCACATTCAATGCCACTACAGCCACCTGTATCTTCTACACAGGCTCAAGCAGCACCAGAGAATCCAATGCGTTTTCCAACTCAGTCAGGTCAACAACAGCAACAGATTGTGAATTCTAACACAAGGTTGACACATTCTACGTTACCCAGCATCAGTCAGTATGGTGGACATGGACCTGGGATGCAGGGTGCACATGGATTGAATGTACAGGATGGTTTGGAAGGAGGAAGTATCTTTAAGCTTCTTGACAAACAAAATGAAATTGTTGCCCTATTAGTTCAGCAACACAACTTATCTTCACTTCCACCAAGAGAGGTCCCATTCTTTGATGGAGATCCATTGCGTTATCACGACTTTATACGAACATTCGAAGAGGTGGTGGAAAAGAAAGCAAGTAGCCATGCAGATTGCTTGCATTTCTTGGAGCAGTATACTAGAGGGCAACCTAAGGAGCTTATTAGAAGTTGTCAATTGATGATTCCATCGCAAGGGTATATACATGCTAAGGCTTTGCTTAAGGAGCATTTCGGCAATGAGGTAAGGATAGCCTCAGCTTACATGAAAAGAGCACTCTCATGGCAAACAATAAGATCTGAGGATGCGAAAGCTCTGCAGGACTACAGCTTATTTCTCAGGAGTTGCTGCAATGCTATGCAGAATATTAGTTACATGAATGAGTTAAATCTTGCCTCTAATATGCAAATTGTTCTTGCAAAACTTCCTTATAGGCTCAGAGAAAGATGGAGAAGTGTGGCATATGACTTACAGGAAAGACGTAAACATCCAGCTTGCTTTTCTGATATTGTGGACTTTGTAGAAAGACAGGTGAAAATAGTCACAGATCCAGTATTCGGAAACATTCAAGATGTTCTGCCTAGTGGAGGTAGAAACCTGAATACCAAAACGCCTAATTTTAAACCTAGAAGTAGTTTTGCCACCACAGTCACTGCAACTGGTGCAAAGGATTGTAGTGGGAAGGCTGTGAATAAAACCTGTCTCTTCTGTGAAGGAGCACATGCATTGGACTTCTGTAAAAGGCTTGTTGAAAGATCTCAAGCAGAAAAGATGAATTTTCTGAAGAAAAAGTGGATTTGTTTCGGTTGCTTATGTACAGGACATTACAGCCGTGATTGTAAAGAGAGAAGCATATGTAAGATATGTCAACTCAAACACCCAAGTCTTCTTCATATTTTTCCATCATCAGAGAAAAAAGGCATTCCGTATAAAGAGGAGTCCAAGTCAACGGTGGGAAGTGCTTTGGTCTCGCTGCAGTCCAGTGCCCTTACTGGGGCTGGTAAAGAGAATTGTGCATTGTCTATCGTTCCGGTATGTGTGAAATCAAAGAAAGGAAGTAAAGTTGTGACCACCTATGCTTTTCTGGACTCTGGGAGCTCTGCATCTTTCTGCACAGAGAGTTTGATGTCCAAGCTCAATCTCTCGGCAAAGAAAGTTAACATTTTAATGAGAACCATGATTCAGGACAAATCCATTTGCTGTTATGTTCTCAATGATCTGGAAGTGTCAGGATTGAATCAAGAGCATTATTGTGCTTTACCAGAGGTATACACTCAGAAGACCATGCCTGTAAATAAAACCAACATCGCCACACAAAACGATCTTGCTTGTTGGCCTCATTTAAGTCATCTATGTTTGCCTTCAATTGATGCTGATGTGGAGTTATTGATTGGTGCTAATGTGCCAGAGGCTTTGGAGCCATGGCAGATTATTCGCTGTCAAGACAGTGGCCCATACGCCATTAAGACCATGTTTGGATGGGCAGTTAATGGACCAATCAAGCGACAGAAAGAGTATGCTGTTAAGGAACATTCTCACATGACTGTTAATAGGATCACAGTTATGAGACTGGCTGAGTTATGGGAACAACAATTCAAGAGTGACTTTCCTGAATGTGTCGAAGAGGAACAGCAAGGATTGTCAAAGGAAGATCATCAATTCCTGGATTTTGTTTCACATTCAGCAAGACTGACCAATGGGCATTATTGTATTGGTCTTCCACTTAAAAACAAAAAGGTAGTCATGCCAAGGAATAGAGCAATCGTGGAACAACGTGCTCTGAATCTTCAAAGAAGGCTTCAAAGAAACGCTTCCTTTCATGCTAACTATACTACCTTTATGGAGAGTGTCATCGCCAAAGGCCATGCTGAAAAGGTTCCCACAGCTGAACTGGAACGACTTGATGGACGTTTATGGTACATACCTCACCACGGTGTGTATCATCCTAAAAAGCAAAAGATCAGAGTGGTATTTGATTGCGGAGCATCATATCAAGAAACATCATTGAATGAACATCTTTTGCAAGGCCCAGATTTAACAAGTCCGCTGGTGAGTGTTCTGGTACGATTCAGAATGGAGCATGTTGCCATGATGGCTGACATAGAATCAATGTTTCATCAGGTTAAGGTGAATCCTTATGATTGTGATCTCTTGAGGTTTCTTTGGTGGCCTGGAGGAAACATTGATGCGAATCTAGAAGAATACAGAATGGTTGTGCATTTGTTTGGAGCGACGTCATCTCCAAGTTGCTCTAGCTATGCATTGAGAAAGTGTGCAGAGGACCATAAGGAGCTGTATGATGCCAAGACCGTGGACATTGTCCTTAATAACTTCTATGTAGACGACTGTCTTGTATCTGTGCCTACAGATTCCGAAGCTGTTCTATTGTACCAGAAGCTCACAGAAATGTGCGCTAAAGGTGGATTCCGGTTAACCAAGTGGATAAGTAACAGCCGCACTGTGTTAAATGCCATCCCTGAGGAAGACCGAGACAAGAACGTTAAGAACTTGGATTTGGAACATGACACGCTACCTTTGGAAAGAGCATTGGGTGTGCAGTGGTGTGCTGAGTCTGATGTTTTCAAGTTCAAGGTGAGCATCAAGGATAGACCGCTTACTCGAAGAGGAATTCTTTCTATCATCAGTTCCATCTATGACCCTCTTGGCTTTCTGTCTCCTGTGATTCTACGTGCCAAAATGATACTTCAAGATCTGTGTAGAGAAAAAATTGGATGGGACAGCACTATTCCAACAGTGTACATTCAGCGATGGACGAGTTGGTTGGAGAAACTTCATGAATTGGAGAAATTTGAGGTCCGTAGGTGTTTAAAGCCTGAAAACTTTGGAGAAGCTATATCTGCCCAATTACATCACTTTTCGGACGCCAGTGAGCAGGGTTATGGCATGGTGTCGTATTTACTACTTCATAATGATCAACAACGTGCCCATTCCTTTCTTTTAATGAGTAAAGCAAGAGTGACGCCTTTAAAACCTATCACTATCCCTCGTCTGGAGCTCACTGCTGCCACACTTGCTGGTCGCATGGACAAGTTGTGGAAGAGAGAGCTGAAGATGAAACTTCAGGATTCTGTATTTTGGACCGACAGCACCTCTGTCCTCAAGTACATCCAAAATGAGACTTCTAGATTCAAATGCTTTGTTGCCAACCGAGTTGCTGAAATTCGAAGTGTTTCTGAAATCAGACAATGGAGGTATGTGAATTCTTCAAACAATCCAGCAGACCTAGCATCCAGAGGTCTACAGGTTGATTCATTCTTAAAGAACCAGATATGGATTTCTGGTCCTCCATTTCTTGTTCAACCACAAGAGTTGTGGCCTGTGGATCCTACTGATGTAGGTGTGATGTCGTCTTGTGACCCAGAAGTGAAAGGGAGTGTTCTGGTGAATACTGTGCAAGTTCAACAAGAGTATGAGTTTATGCCATTCTTTAATTACTACTCTTCATGGATGCGATTGAAAAAAGGCGTAGCTTGGATCCTACGATTCAGAAATATTCTAATTGATCTCAGCAAGGAAAGGAAAAGGTTGATGACTGCTTACTCTGATATGGACAAGTTGCAACGAGAAACTGTTGTTAAGAAATAGGTACAAAAATTCAGATCCAATTTGCCCGCAAAATTGTTGTCTTCAGATGAGCTGGAAAGAGCTGAATTGGAAATTATCCGTCTTTGCCAAAGGAAGAGATATTCTGAGGAACTGGCTAGTCTACGGAAAGATGGATTGGTAAAACGGAATAGTGAACTCTATAGACTTAACCCTGTGCTTCACTCCGATGTCATCAGAGTTGGTGGGCGTCTGGACAAGGCTATGATGCCTGAAGAAGTTAAGCATCCGGTAATTCTGGCCAAGGATCTTCATATTTCAGATTTGATTCTGCAGCAAATTCATCATGACATTGGACATTGTGGACGGAATTATATGCTGGCTAATTTGCGGCAGAGATATTGGATCCCTGGTGCTAGCACGGCCATAAGAAGAATTTTGTCCAAGTGTGTGGTCTGCAGACGTCTTCATGGAATCCCGGGTCAACAGCAGATGGCAGATTTGCCCCAAGATAGAGTCACACCTGACAAACCACCATTTACGCATGTTGGAGTGGACTGCTTTGGTCCCTTTGAAGTAAAACGGGGAAGGAGCGTTGTAAAACGTTATGGAGTGATATTCACATGCTTGACTGTAAGAGCTGTTCACCTTGAAATAGCAAATTCACTTGATACGGACTCTTTCATTCATGCATTAAGGAGGTTTACTGCACGTCGAGGACAAGTTATCGAGATCCGTTCAGACAATGGTACAAACTTTGTTGGTGCCCAACGTGTACTACAGGAGGCTATCAAAAACTGGAACCATAATCAGATCAATTCATTTCTGCTTCAAAAGGGAATTAAGTGGAACTTTAATCCCCCGGCTGGTTCGCACTTTGGAGGAATTTGGGAACGGCTTATAAGATCAGTAAAGAAGATTTTAAATTCTATCCTTAGAGGACAAAGTTTAGATGAGGAGGGTCTTTACACACTCCTTTGCGAAGTTGAATCAATCCTTAATAATCGTCCAATATCCAGAGCATCTTTGGATGTTAATGATTTGGAAGCCCTTACTCCGAACCACCTTCTCCTCTTGAAAACGCAGCCATCTTTACCACCTGGACTATTTGAAAGGGATGATCTGTATTCGCGACGACGTTGGCGACAGATCCAATACATGGCGGATCTATTTTGGAAGAGATGGATTGGGGAGTACCTACTTCAATTACAAGAACGCCAGAAGTGGCTGGTGAAGAAACGCAATTTTCAAGTGGGAGATATTGTGCTCGTAGTGGATGATACTGCCCCAAGGAGCTCATGGATTATGGGCAAGATTATTCAGATCACACAGGATAAAAGAGGATTGACACGTCAAGTAAGAATCAAGACCAAGAGTTCCTGCTTGACCAGACCCATTACTAAAGTTTGCCTTCTTCTTGAAACGGAGGACTTTTAACTATTCTATGACTGACTGACTAATTGACTGACTGACTTATGAGAGCTCTCAAATGACTTACTGAAGACTTTGACTAAAGACTGTTTGATTGACATGTTTACTTCAGTTGATTACGGACATTGTTCGCACATTGAAGAATTGGACATTTACACATATTTGTGTATACATTATCTATGAAATAAGATTTAGCGATTTCTATGCAAGTAATTATGTAGTGATGTATAATTTGCGTGATTGTGTTGTATTGTTGTGATTATTACAGTTTTTGGGGTGTAATAATCAGGGGCTGGAGTGTAGGTGCCAGGTTTAGGTTGATGTCTTTTATTTTGAAATTTTACTTTCAGTTTTGTTACGTCACTTGTTGTAGGTGCATATTACCTGTTAGTTTGCGTGTGGTTATCAGGTAGGAAGGGGGTGAGTAGCTGGGACGCTCACTTTCTGTTGACCGTTTTCATTTCATTTAGTTTTATTTCATTTCATTATTTTATACTTACTTTACTGTCATCATCCATCGTGTTCGTTTCAATGTCACAATAAACCAACTGGATCTGCAGTGGAAACGCGTCAACTTTTATTCCCTCTACTCAGCCTCTTAGCGGTTACTGGCTGCCGCTACAACAACAATGAGCGACTTCGTTATTTCTTTTAATATTTATGGAGAATATGACAACTTTGACGACTGGTATGCTGCTGAAGAAAGAAAAAATGTAAATAAAACGGAGAAACGACACAAAGAGATAACATCGGGAGAATTGAATCAAATAGAAGACGAAAAAGATGAGATCAACACGAAAAAAAATACTAAATGGGTAAAATAGTAAATACACTCAGAGACTTTATTGTTCAAAAAGAAATGGACTCCAGCTTTGAAAATTACACCGCTGCTGCTCTGAATGAGACCCTGCGGGAGTTTTACGCAGCTGTCCAGACAACCCAGGCAGGAGGAGAGTACAGTATTTCAAGCCTAAGGAGCCTGAGAGCCGATGTCAACCGCCATATAAGGGAATTCAATATTATAACTGACACCAGATTCATGACCTGTAATGCTGTGTTTAAAGCAATAATTAAACGTTACAGAAAAAGCGGTAATGAGACCAGCGTTCACCATCCACGTATTTCTGAGTCTGATCTTGAAATCATAAAGAATTCACCTGTACTGTCTGTCTCCCGATACGCCCCTTGGCCTGGTCAGAAAAGTCTGGTTTGACATCCAGCTGTGTTTGGCTCGGCGTGGCAGGGAGGGCAACCGGGAGCTCTCCATGCAGTCTTTTAAAGTCCAGAGAGACGAGGATGGGGTTGAGTTTGTCACTCTGGCTTACAATCCGCACACCAAAAACCACAACGATCCGAATGATCCAGATAAGGAAAACTTCCGAGGTTTTATGTTTGCCAGACCCGGGGATCCGCTGTGTCCGGTAAAAAGTTTCACGTCCTATGTGTCCAAATGTCCATCTGACGCAAAAGCTTTCTACCACCATCCGAAGCGCACCGTGACATCCGCTTCCGAAGTGTGGTACAGCCGGGAGCCGATGGGTATCCACTACCTCGGGAACATGATGAAAAAGATCAGCGAGGATGTAGGCTATTTACAATTTATGTCAATATAAATGTATTATTAGGCCTAGTAGACCTACTTTTATTATAATTATAACTATTATTATCATCATCGTATTATCATAGGTGGTGGGTCTTTCGAAAGTCTACACTAACCACAGCCTCCGTAGTACCGCTGTAGGTCGACTCTCCGATGCTGGACTGGAGAGCCGTCAAATAATGTCGGTGACAGGCCATCGATGCGAGAGCAGTCTGCGGGCATCATGGGCTCCGTCAGTCCGTGAGAGACGAAGCTGGAGCAACGTACTGTCTGCATCAAGTGCCCATCATGGGCAGTACCCAGCTTTTGTGGATCCTCCTTCAAAGGCCCCTATGTCTGACTTGCCGACTTTTTCAAATTGCACTATAAATGGAAACGTTGAAATTAATTGTAAAAAAAAAAGCTAGCATGTAGGCAAATGACTCTGATTAATCTGATTAATTTATTGCCCTCTAAGCGCAAATCGCTGGAGCGCAGAATTGTTGTTTTTTTTGTTTGATTGTTGTTTGATTAATTGTTTTATGTGTAATAAAAAAATAACTATGCCTACCTTTGTGTTTCATGAAAAAAAAAATGCATTTTTGAACCTGAAGGGTTCTACAAGCTGAGCGGACTATAAATATCTCCGGTTGCTAAATAAACCGTCAGGCAAGTTATTATTTGTAAAAACTAGAGATTTAGCATAATTAAAATATAAACTAATGTTTTAAAAATGTTTTATTTGGCAAGTGACCATGGTATAAGCGGGTTAATGCCCTTCGAGGTGTCCGTTGTAAGGTTTTAATGGACTTCGGCGGAGGCAACCTCCGCTACGCGTCGGCCGGTTTACACCTCGCCGTCGTCCATTAAAACCTTACAACGGACACCTCGTCGGGCATTAACCCTTACGTAGAAACACAGATTTTTGTCGTTGTTCTCTGTACTGACAGCACTCCAAATTTACAAAAAAATTAGCTCAATGTTAAAATTGACTGGAGTTCTCCTTTAAAGCTTCATATAACATACCCAGAAAAGTAAAATGTAAACATGTAAACATTGAACAAACAGAAGCTCAACCGCACTTGCTTTGACAAGCGAGCACAAACCTCATTGGTTCTTGCGGAAGCTCATCAGGCTGCGAAACACACCGTTTACCACACCTGACGTGGGCCCGCCTACAGAGCTCCTGTGCCCACCCCCCCTCCCCCTCCATCCAATTTGCATTTAATAAATTATTTTAAAAATAATAATAATTTACGTGCAGTATTTATATATTTATTGATATGTATTTAAGTGTAATGTTTGACTCATAATCTTATTAAAAAAAACACCCGGAAGTTTGACTGATTGTTTACAAAAAAGGGGTTTCCCGCTGAGCCGCTCTGACCGCAGCATCTCGGTAAGTTATAGCGACGCGCTCGGTTTGGCCTATTCAGAAACGAATGGAAAGAGAAACTCATGAAGAGATTCCACTCCCAAAAACGTTGACTTCAGCTGTATTAAGAACGTGAGTAGGCCAGTTGTTTTTATTACTCTTCGTAAGTTGCACCAACCGTGGTGTAAATTATGCATTTGACACTGATATGCTATATATGTGTCGTAGTTGATTATGCATGGTTGATTTAATACTTAACTTGAGATTTGTGACTAGGCTGTTATTATGGGTACAAACTGCTACAAGTCATGACAAACTGCTACAAACTGTTGTAGCTAGTGTTGCCACCCGTCCTGGTTTTTCCGGGATTGTTCTTCTGTTTAACAACCTGTCCCAGGAAATTTATAAACTCTCCCGGGACAATGTCCCGGTTTTCAAAAGGCTATGTGAATACACTCCTAAACAAAATCTTAAGACCGGGGGAAACATTGCAAGTATTCGCATTTCGCGCAGGTGGATCATAACCGGGTTGTAAGTACTGGTTCAAAATGCCAAAAGAAGAAACAGGAGCAAGAGACAAAAAATAGAGAGTTGGCAATTTATTGAAAACTGCATTTAAACTTAAACGGGCTGTTCATCAGCTGATCAAAAGTTTAAGACCATAGCCCAAAAATAAACCTACAACAGAACTAAAAGTGTCAAAAAAGGACTCAGTAGTGAGTAGCCCCACCGTTCTTGTTGATTACTTCAAAAACTCATTTCGGCATGCTTGATGCGACTGTTCCCAGGAGGCTGCTGGGAACGTTGCTTCATTTGGTGAAGATGGCTTCACGAAGGGCATCCACGGTCTGGAACTGACGTCCGTTTTTGTAAACTTCCCTTGCCATCCATTCCCAAATGTTCTCAATGGGATTTAGATCAGGAGAACATGCAGGATGGTCCAAAAGAGTAACATTATTCTCCAGGAAAAAGTCCTTCATCAGGCGGGCGTTGTGAATTGCAGCGTTGTCCTGTTGAAAGACCCAGTCATTACCGCGCAGACGGGGGCCCTCAGTCAAGAGGGATGCCCGCTACAACATGTCCACATAGCCAGCCGCCGTTTGACGCCCCTTGACAACCTGAAGCTCCATTTTCCCATTGAAGGAAAAAGAACCCCAAATCATGATGGAGCCTCCTCTACTTTGCCGTGTAGAAAACATCTCCGATGGGATCTCCGTGTCATGCCAGTAACGTTGGAAGCCATCAGGACCGTCCAGGTAAAACATTTTCTCGTCAGAGAATAAAACTTTCTTCCACCTTTCAATGTCCCATGTTTGGTGCTCCCTTGCAAATTCCAAACGAGCAAGTTTGTGGCGTGGGAGGAGACGTGGCCTTTGAAGACGTTTTTTGTTCTTGAAGCCCCTCTCTCGCAGATGACGCCTTATGGTTATTGGGCTACAGTCAGCATCAGTAAGTGCCTTAATTTGGGTCGAGGATCAACCTGTGTCTTCACGGACAACCCGTCGGATCCTGCCGCTCAGTGCAGGTGAAATTTTTTTGGGTCTACCACTTGACTTTTTTGTCCCATAACTCTCAGGATCTTTTAAGAAATGTAAAATGACTGTCTTACTGCGTCCAACCTTGGCAGCAATGGCGCGTTGCAAGAGGCCTTGCTTGTGCAGCTCAACAATCCTGCCACGTTCAAAGAGAGAAAGCCTTTTTGCCTTTGCCATCAGAAGATCATGACAATGTGACTGCCTGAAGATCATGAAAGCCATAATTTTGTCCAGATTTAATATTTTTATGCCTATGGTCTTAAACTTTTGATCAGCTGATGAACAGCCTGTTTAAGTTTAAATGCAGTTTTCAATAAATTGCCAACTCTCTATTTTTTGTCTCTTGCTCCTGTTTCTTCTTTTGGCATTTTGAAGCAGTACTTACAACCCGGTTATGATCCACCTGTGCAAAATGCGAATACTTGCAATGTTTCCCCCGGTCTTAAGATTTTGTTCAAGAGTGTATGTCCCGGTTTTCGAAAGTCTACGTGAATATGTATGTTCAAATAGCGCGCACGGCACTGACGGTAGAGAGCGCGAGACCTTGTGTGCGTATGCTAGTGTGTATTATGAAGCGCATGTAAGCACGATTGACGTCAGGTTCAAGTACGGTTCAAGTTATTTGTGTATTGAAGTTTGGCTGGTGGTTATGTTGCCCGCATACCGCCTCCTATGGCCGAAACTGGTATTATGACACCTGTCGGGCCGTGGCTAGTAATTTAGCATGCTAATTCAGGTTGATATCTCTGCAGCACTATAAGTTGTCATTTTTTTTAATGACATCATCGCCCTTATTTGTTCTCATTCTTTTGATGCGTGTAGCTAATTTTTTGGATATTTTACCTCAATTCTTACACATAGCACCTTTAAAGGTATAGTTCACCCAAAAATGAAAAACTCTTTAATTATTCACCCTCATGTCATTCCAAACCTGTAAGATTTTCGTTCATCTTCAAAACACAAATGAAGATCTTAAAGGGACACTTCACCCATTTGCATTAAGCTTTCCATTGTTAGAAACCCAGTCATACTATTGAGTGGTCGTGCAACACTCTCATATTTTCCCCTGAGACGAGAGAAATCTGCTATATCGTCATTTTACGTCATTGTAGGAGGAAGTGTAAGAGAGGGGGATTTTTGTAAAGACTACAGGCACTAGATCCCACCCTTTCAAACCCGCCCATAGGGGGTTGGAGCTAATGCGCTAACAGACCTATCACAGATCAGTGCCAGTGCGTCTGATTTCACCGGTAGAAACTTTTTGAAAATATGGACGAAGGTACTGAATACTCAGATGGATGCATTATGGAGGATTGGGATTACATATAGTGTCAGACATCTTTTTTGGAAGCTAAGCTAGCAGGCTCTTGTTCTGTGGAGAAAGCTGTGTAGTAACTTTAGGGGTTACCATCCTCTTTTTCCCGGACATGTCCGGCCGTCGATGTCCGGGATTCAGCTTTCGCTTTCTGCAGTCGCCATGCATTGTTTACATGTAAGTTACAGCTTTTGATTCAATCTAACTGAATTCATCCCGATTGGTGAGTCTGAATATAGTGTTTACATGAAACAAGTGATCGGTTGATGTGCGTTTTAACATTGCTAAGAAAATTCCCGCTCCTCCGTGAGATATACGAGACCGGTAACTTACATCTCACAGCTGTCGCTCATCGGTAATAACGCCACCGGCCTCGGATCGTTCTCCACACGGCCCTCACTCGTCCCGCTCGCCACAGTAAACATGACTCGCGCCGTTCTCCACACGGCCCTCACTCATCCCGCTCGCCACAGTAAACATGACTCGCATCGTTCTCCACACGGCAAGTAAAATATTCATAACACAGTTATAATGGTGTCATGACAGCCAAAGTCAAAACCAACCACATATTACAGGTTAATGTAATGTCAACGCAAAGCTAAATAACATCTTTAAGTTTGATAATTAGACCTGTTATGACATATTTGTGACAGGTTGACAGGTTATGATTTCTTGGTTAATGTCAAGTTGTCATAAAGACATTTTAAACAATGTCAACTTTGCATTAAAAGTGTCATAATTTACCGAACGAAACTTAATGACAACAGTCATAAACATTCAAAAAGACTCCATGTTCATGACAGGTGTTATATCATGTTTATGACAGTGTCATATCAGTCTTATGCACATCCCTTCAAATAAAGTGTTACCAGAGAGGGTAAGACCAATCCATTTGAATTGAGCAGTTTAGTTCAAATTTTCTGAAGAGACTCGATCGCTTGTATGATGAGCAGATTTAATTTAGTCTTTTCTTCACATTTAAACATTGATTAGCGAACATAAACAGAAGCTTAAAGGAGTAGTTCACTTTAAAAAAAAACTTTTGCTGATAATTTACTCACCCCCATGTCATCCAAGATGTCCACGTCTTTCTTTCTTCAGTCGAAAAGAAATGAAGGTTTTTGATGAAAACATTCCAGGATTTTCTCCATATAATGGACTTCATTGGGAGCCAAACGGTTCAAGGTCCAAATGACAGTTTCAGTGCAGCTTCAAAGGACTTTAAACGACACCAGACGATGAATAAGGGTTAGAAAGTTTTCATCAAGATTTAGGGTTTTGTTTGCACTTCAACTACTTCCTCGACATAAAAAAAACGTAATGACTACAGTATTTATTCACAAAACACTATAATTACTAGGGATGGCCCGATACCATTTTTTTTTCAAACCGATACGAGTACGAGTATTTACATTTGTGTACTTGCCGATACCGAGTACCGATACCGATATTTCTACAGCAAAATAACTATAGGCTCCCAGAAAAGAAGACAGAAGACTATTTCAGAGCACAGGTTAGAAGACTTTTTTATTTTCTTCTCCTACTTGTTTTAACAAGTCTCAAAATAAATAATAATGAGTAAAAATAATAAATGTATTAGCACACAAACCACTGTTAATTTAACATAAAAGCAAGCAGGCTACTGCGTGCATGGTCTGGCATGACTGAATGCGCGCAAAGTGCGCTCCCTTAATAATTCCTAAAAAGCAGACAGATCATCGCGATCTTACACATCTCTATAATTATCAATGAAGCTGACTGCACAATGAATATTTCATAATATCCACAATTTGTTTGTTATAATTCTATAATTATAAAATTATTATAATTATAATTTGCCAGCATACAGAATTCAGCACTGAACAAAAGTCCGTTTGAGCAGTGAGGGGAGTCTATCTTAAATGCTTCTGATTGGCCATTGCGTTCAAGAAATCAACACATATGTCTGTGATTGGCTACATCGCTCAAAGCTGCAGGCATGTTTTGAATAGAAACTCTGGCCTGTAAATCGTTTCTATTTTGTTTTAGTTGTTCTTGTTGCTTTTCTGCAACAGATGAATACAAATCTATTCGTTTTTATGTTTTATTCATAGATATTTCTAGTTTGCGGGAGTCCCGCGAATCGTTTTTCTCTCCCACAACCCGCACACACAGAGTGTGAGTGCATTAGCAGCTACCGCCCGCGCTCGCGCTCGGCCATCAGATCTAGTGCCGCGCCGCACTCTATTGCGTTGGGAGTGCACGTCTCTCAAAGGCCCGGCTCGAGGATAGTGTCTGGAAATAACGGGCTCGGGCAGAGAATCTAAGCTCCAGTTCACTTTTCCTACGCCAAGGAACCGAGAGTTGTCATCCAGGCTCTAGAGAGACGAGGAAAACAAACGAGCATGCAAATGTAAATTATCGCGGCCGGAGCTCTTTTTTTTATCGTGCGATTCATTTATTTATTCACTATCGATTTGACTATTTGACTACTGATTTACAGGCCTACCAATTCCTTCTGTTATTGTTATGTGCCCGTGGATTATCTCTGGACATCTCGCGCTTCTGTAAAACCTGTTAATGTTGGCTGGTGAGTTGCTTTAGCTTTACTAAACTGTGTGTATTCAGATGTTTAATTAGATTGCTTCCCTCCTGTCTCGACACCTTAGCTGAACATAACTTATAGTCTGCCTTGCTGTTGTCATCATCATCCTTTATTTTAAAATGAGCCCAAACTGCTGACATTATACTCTCCTATGCATCAGTTCACCCCGACAAAGCACTCGCGGCGGCCAGTTGCGTTTCGCAAAATGTACGTGGTATCGGTGCGTGGTATCGGCAATTTTTTATGAGTACGAGTACGAGTATATGAGGACAGTATCGGCCCGATCCCCGATGCCAGTATCGGTATCGGGCCATCCCTAATAATTACAAAGAGTCAAAAGCGTGAATCTTACCTTTAAAAGCTATTCAAACCTGTGTGTGTAATCTTGGGCATTTAATAAGGCAAAACATTCAAGGCCATTTGGGTGTCATCAATTATAGTGATTTTAATAGGAGCCAAACAACTGTGATAATTTCTCCATGTGACCTCTAACCATAAATAAAAGGTCAGATTTCCATATAAATGCCAATATTTAGCCACTATAGTTTCTGTGATCCTGAGTGTACAGCGCAATCTCCGCTCTTTGAGTGCAAATGATGTGTGTGTGTGTGTGTGTTGTGTGTGTGTGTGTGTGTGTGTGTGTGTGTGTGTGTGTGTGTGTGTGTGTGTGTGTGTGTGTGTGTGTGTGTGTGTGTGTGTGAAACCAGCGCATGGTGTGTAATGTAAAAGAGTAACCCGAAAGGTTCGGCCCATCGAACCAATGATCGGAGATCATTTGCGATCAGATGCTAACGTTGCGGCGACATATTGCCGATTAGCAAACGCTCTCTGAGCGACATCGTGCTGATGGAACTTTATACATCGGGCCGACATCGGCCAGAAATATGTGTGCTATCTGGGTCACCGCGCCATGTGGATAGTGTGACTGTCATTCAGAATCACAGATTATTATTTTTGGAAGTATGACCAACATAATAATTTTCACCGGAAAATTTCATCTGAACAAGTAAGTAACTTCCAGTTTTGTTCTGGTTCGGACCAACTAAGGAAAAAAATCATTGCAGTAAATCGCACTGATTAAATCTAACAATCGCTTGTTAATGTTCAACATCAGCATTGCGTGACTACATTTAATGCCCTTCCGACATTTAAGTTGGCTTGGAAAAGCCAACTTACTGATATTGTATTTAAACTTATTATTCTTCTTCTTCTTTTTATTATCCTTGTTTTCGCATGGGTCCGGTTGCAGTCTCTTTTTTTTTCTGTAGCCACTCCAAAGTCTTTTGCACTTTACGGCGGGTAAATCTCCAGCTGTCACTGTGATTGTCGTTTGAACCTTTCTGGATCCGCCATTGAATTGACAAGTTTAATTTTATCAAGTGCTGTGAGAAAAGGCAAGCAGAGAGTTTTGAACACTGGCTAGTTATGTACTTGCTCAATTTTATTTTGGATAATTTTTAACCCAAAAAATGTTTCCCAGACAGGGTTTATATTAAAAGTACAATATGTAACAATTTTGTAATAAAATGTCAAAAAATCACTTGCACAGTGTGATATATTTCCTGCAGTTGTGTACTTACAATATCCCAAAAGTGTCCAAAGATTTTTTATTTCAGAGTAATTCTAATTTTAAATAAGTGGCCGTCCCTGAAAAAAATGTCGCCTGTCAATGACGCAATATCCGTGCTATCCTCGGTTTCCGCTCAAACTCCCATAGCCATGACGTAACCATGGCGACAGACGTGGACAACTGCGTAGTGCGTAACGTTTAGTGGCACGCAGTTCTTGTTTCGTTCAAACATTATAGACCATGGCAAGCAGACTTTGGGACAAAAAAGGAGAACAAAAATGTGGATCAATATCGGCGTGCCGTTTTCGAGATGCGAGAGCTCCACGTCCGTGACTAGATTGCCCATGATCAGTATGTTATTCTAATGTTGATCTAGCTTACTGCTAGTTTCATATAGCAAACAAACTAACACATAGAATAACATTATAACTTTCAACACACTCAAATTATGTTTAGTATGATAGTGTAACGTTAGACCAAGTGAAACAGCGCTGCATTACCTCACAAGTTTAATTCGTCTATTAACCCTCTGGGGTCGGCAAACGCGCCGGCGCGTTTTGCTGGATTTGTTCCTTATCAGTGCAAAAGAAAATCAAATTACTCTGTTAATTTTGATCTTACATATAAGTGTTGTACATCATTAGATCCTGTTAAGTGTCTTTTTTTTGTGCTTTTCGTCAAATAAAGAAAAATAAACATGATGCGCGTTTTGCCTTCTCTCTGTCAGTGAGGTCCATTCTGAAACACGTCCGAAAAAATAAATTTTAATTCAGTCAATACTTGTCACAGACATACGAGAGTTCTCTTTATGAAGCTGAAATTCTCTTCTTTTAAATGAAGTAATTTATTTTAAAAAAACAATATTTCCAGTTTATGTAATCCGTTTGAAATCAAGGAGAGGTACAGTTTTTTCATCCTCCCTTCATTATCTTTAATGATCTGAGGCCGCCATGCCCCCAGAGCTTTTAACATGTTAAATAGGCGATCTATGCATCGCACACGCGGCACGCCCCCCGATCAATGCCATAACAACACAAAGTTTCTTCATCAGATTCACTGATAGTTCGTCGCGTTTTGTGGATGGCAGCACGCTACTCCTTCAGATGATTATGGACAGCGGGAAGAATTCACCCTTTCCTCAGAGGAATTTGAAACTCGGACGACGAACGGCTGCATTTTGAAGAACGAATTGACCCCGCCGAGGATACAAGTTCGGAGTAAGTTGTTTAGTGTTTGTAATTCCTTTTCTGATCATAGAGCTCAAATGAATTTTCAGACTATATTTTGCCTAGTTTTGACATAGGAAATATTACCTCACAATATCCCTAACATTCGTGTAGGCCTATACGCTCGTGTAAACTTTTTGAATAACTGCCTAGGTTATAATAATTTATGTGAAATATATCGATCCGCAAGTTTTGTTTGAGTACGGGTTCTAATCCGCCCTCGGTATAGTTTTTTTCTCTCATCAAAACCGAGTATGTTCATCAGTGGTTACAGTCTATATCAAACACACACGTATATAGTGTCACAGTGTCTGGTTGTGTTTCCCTGGGTTATCACTAGAGTTCCTCGTTCTCACGGTGTCATACACATTTACTACATTTCCCAGCATTCTAGTCTGTCTGCTCTCATCATTGTTCATTGCACCCAGCTGTCACCCATTATGATTGTTAGTCTGTGTGTATAAGTACCCTGCTTGTTTAGTGTTTGTTACGGAGTCCTTGTCTTTTATCACACCACTTCTGAGGTCTGTTCTGTCTAGTCATTGTTACTTGTGTTTGGATTGCTTATATGGATATTGACCCCTGCCTGGACTGGTTTGTGAGTACGGATTTCCCCATTAAAACTTACTGCATTATTGGATCTTTTGTGTTTCCTGAGTGTGGATCGTGACAGAAGGACTCCGTCACTACAAGATCTAGCAGTATGGATTTTGGGGTTTCCTCAACCACGAGGTCAGAGAGGAGGCAGCAGAGGGGGAGTTCAAGAGTTGAAGAGGATCCCCCTCGTATGAACATTTTTCAGTGCCTGGCGTTATGGACCCGCCAGACTGAAGAGGCCATGGCAGTCAAGTCCCCTGAGCAGCCTTCCACCTGGGACAGAGAGCCTTTTAGGGGAACCCGTCTGGTCAAGTTTTGGGGAACTCGAGGGGGACGTCGGGGAGGTGATACTAGAGATGAGCACCGACCGCATTCTCCATTTCGGTCATTTTCTGACCATGGTCCGGTGATGTTCAGCCCCGAGCATCCTTCACCACTGGTTCCGGTGGTTCCAGTTCCAGTTCCGGTGGTCCCGAGTCCGGGGGTCCCGAAACGGAGGAGGAGAAGGAGGACTTCCGCCGTGACTGTCCCGATGGTCCCTGTCCCGAGTCCGGTGGTCCTGAGTCCGGGGGTCCCCGAACAGCCCGTTGTTGTCCCGGAGACCGTTCACGTCACGTCTGCCCAGCCAGAGACCGTTCATGTCACGTCTGCTCAGCCAGAGACCGTTCATGTCACGTCTGCTCAGCCAGAGACCGTTCATGTCACTTCTGTTCAGCCAGAGACCGTTCATGTCACTTCTGTTCAGCCAGAGACCGTCCAGCCAGATACCGTCCAGCCAGAGACCGTCCAGCCAGAGACCCACGTCAGCCACGTCCAGCCAGAGCCTGTTCAAGTCAGCCACGCTCAGCCAGAACTTCACGTCATCCACGTCCAGCCAGAGCCTGTTCCAGAGCCGGAGGCAGAGCCAGTGCCTGTTCCAGAGCCGGAGGCAGAGCGTGTTTTTGTGTCTGTGTTTGTGCCTGTTATTGTGACTGTTACAGTTCTTGTGGCTGTTCCTGAGCCGGCGTCTGGTGTTCCTGAGCCGGGGTCTGCTGTTGCTGAGCCGGAGCCAGTGTCTGCTGTTGCTGAGCCGGAGCCAGTGTCTCCTGTTGCTGAGCCGGAGCCAGTGTCTGCTGTTGCTGAGCCGGAGCCAGTGTCTGCTGTTGCTGAGCCGGAGCCAGTGTCTGCTGTTGCTGAGCCGGAGCCAGTGTCTGCTGTTGCTGAGCCGGAGCCAGTGTCTGCTGTTGCTGAGCCGGAGCCAGTGTCTGCTGTTGCTGAGCCGGAGCCAGTGTCTGCTGTTGCTGAGCCGGAGCCAGTGTCTGCTGTTGCTGAGCCGGGGCCGCCCGAGGGGTCGTCTCCGCCCTGGCCGCCCGAGGGGTCGTCTCCGCCCTGGCCGCCCGAGGGGTCGTCTCCGCCCTGGCCGCCCGAGGGGTCGTCTCCGCCCTGGCCGCCCGAGGGGTCGTCTCCGCCCTGGCCGCCCGAGGGGTCTTCACCGCCCTGGCCGCCCGAGGGGTCTTCACCGCCCTGGCCGCCCGAGGGGTCTTCACCGCCCTGGCCGCCCGAAGGGTCTTCACCGCCCTGGCCGCCCGATGGGTCGTCTGCTTCGCCCTCGCCGACTGCTAAGTCGTCACCCCTTGTTCCTGGTTCCCTGCAAGGTCCTGGCCCTCCCATCCCACCCTTGGACCTTCCACGTTCCACCTGCTCTGGACTTTTGTGTTGTCTTGTTTTCTGTCTTTGAGCGTCTGGTAGCCGCTCCGTAGAGGGGAGGTTCTGTCACAGTGTCTGGTTGTGTTTCCCTGGGTTATCACTAGAGTTCCTCGTTCTCACGGTGTCATACACATTTACTACATTTCCCAGCATTCTAGTCTGTCTGCTCTCATCATTGTTCATTGCACCCAGCTGTCACCCATTATGATTGTTAGTCTGTGTGTATAAGTACCCTGCTTGTTTAGTGTTTGTTACGGAGTCCTTGTCTTTTATCACACCACTTCTGAGGTCTGTTCTGTCTAGTCATTGTTACTTGTGTTTGGATTGCTTATATGGATATTGACCCCTGCCTGGACTGGTTTGTGAGTACGGATTTCCCCATTAAAACTTACTGCATTATTGGATCTTTTGTGTTTCCTGAGTGTGGATCGTGACATATAGGACACACGTTTGTGTGCATTTTATTTTGTGATTTGTGACCGGAATGAATAGTGTCCGCAACGGGAATAGATTGAAGAGCGCGTCCGAGTGAAGACTGCGCGCGCACCGCCACAAGAGAACAATGACTCCAAGACACTGATAGCAGCGGACACGAGCGCTCAGCTTGAGTTCAAAAACAAAACATTTTAGCGCTAGATCTCTTATTTAAGAGCGGACTAAATGAATGCTCTGCTAGTTAACTGGAGAAGTTTTATTTGTATTAGGTACAGCCGTTCATTGAGTGTATCAGTAAATGCGTGCGGTCTATATGGGCCATAAACATATAGATGTTTCTCCGTCCATCAACAGATACATTGTGCATCTATACCCATTAATTGTCCATCAGTTTACTTTGGATAATGTGCTAACAGTTTTTTTGTTTTGTTTTTTAGGAATGTGGCTGCAGTGCTCAGTGCGATTGAGAATCATACTGAGTAAGTGCATAGATGCAATGGCGCCGCCAGGGGTGGCCACCCCTGGCCGACTCCTGGCCACCCCACTGGCCACCCCAATGGCCAGTATAAATTTTTGTAGCATCAGTTATGCATTTTATAAATAAGTCAAAAATATTCTTAAGTAAAAGACAGGGAATTATGTTGTGACTTGCTTTTTAAGTGCAAAATGGTATACTGTTACAGCAGCTTTTTGATGTGTCTTTGCCACGTTTTGACAAGCAGGGATGCAAACAGCGCGCTTTTCGGCGCCTCCCGCTTTTTTCACGTCAGTTTGGGTGACAAATTCATCTGAAGTCATTCCATAGCTTAATGTGAGGGACAGAAGTATATTTACATCATTAAAGTATACGGAAACTCGTTTTCCCTCCTCTGCGGCTGTCAATCATTCTCCATTCATATTCAAACAGCCTGCGCGCCTCTTGGATGCACGGTAAAACTCTCTCCAATATGATATATTCACATTAATGCATGATCTGTAGACAAAAGGCTGTATATTCGCATAAAATTACTTTATTTTCTTGGAGTTTGTTGCTGTTTTTAAACGACTCGCTACCGTGTGCTTGTTAGATCACACACATCACAAGGACTATGAATCGGCATCAAACGCACAATAATTGTGAAACAAAGGAACAAATCGCACTAGGATTTGTGCGCTCGACATTTCTTCACTTTGTGACGTGAAATTTTAAATGCGCACACTGTGACTCCATGTTGCTTTGAGCACATCATTCTGCACCCGCAATGCGCATACACGCTATATGCGCATACACGCTATGTGCGCTCTGTTTTTCATGTTATCATGGGTTTGCCCACTGAAATATTATTAAAAGCCAATATATTTTGTTATACCTTACCATGCTCAATACATTTTAAATAAGCATAATTTAATTGTATATTATTTCTTTGTAGTGTAGGCTATATAGGCCTATGCACTTCTGAATTCTTGACCTTAATATATAAATATAAAATTGTGACATGTATGATTGCCTGATTGAATTTTATAAGAGAACTAATAGTAATTTGTTTTTATTAACATATTTAGATTTTATAAAATTACTGCAGATTTTTTCAAGAATTACTTTTTGCTGCTGATTTATACACTCATTAAGTTTATTAAAAATGCATAATACATTTATGTAATATTTAAAGGTGTTAACTGTAATCTTACACTGCAAAATAATAACTTAAAAAGGATGAAATTCATCACAATTATGTAAGTATCTGGAAATTTGCCGTGGGGCGAGGGCCCTTATATATATCATATCTATATAATATATATATCATTATATATAATATAATATATATTAGTAGGGCCCTACTAATATTGTCAGGGTTGCTGCAGGTAGCTGAAGACGAGGACACGGGAGTTTCAATATAACAGATTTAATTGACAAAATGAAACTTCCAAAATCAAAACAAGAACAAAACTCCAGGAATTCAGGGTTAACACACAACCATACATAGACGACGATCGACAAACACTGAGGGAAAACACAGGGCTTAAATTCACCAGGAATAATTGGATAATTAACAGAACACAGGTGAGCAAACTGAACACAAACGAGGAGCGGGAAAACTTAACAGGACTAAACCAAAAATCACAAAGACAGGGGAAACCAAGATCACAAAACATAACTCAAACACACTGAAACGTGACAGTACCTCCCCCCTCCCCGAAGGCGCGTCCTCGCGCCGTATAACATCCAAAGGGGTGGGAGGGTGGGCGCCCTGGAGGCTGACGAGGGCATGGTGCAGGTCCGGGAAGCCTCCAGGGCGGAGCAGGCTGTGGGCGTGGCCACGGCGGAGTAGGCTGTGGGCGTGGCCAGGGCAGAGCAGGCTGTGGGCGTGGCCAGGGCGGAGCAGGCTGTGGGTGTGGCCAGGGCGGAGCAGGCTGTGGGCGTGGCCAAGGCAGAGCAGGCTGTGGGCGTGGCCATGATGGTGCAGGCTGTGGGCGTGGCCACGGCGGAGCTGTGGGACCCTCGGGCGTCCAGGGCGGAGCTGTGGGACCCTCGGGCGTCCAGGGCGGAGCTGTGGGACCCTCGGGCGTCCAGGGCGGAGCTGTGGGACCCTCGGGCGTCCAGGGCGGAGCTATGGGACCCTCGGGCGTCCATGGCGGTGAGGACCCTTCAGGTGGCCACGGCGGTGAAGACCCTTCAGGCGGCCGTGGTGGTGAAGACCCTTCAGGCGGCCGTGGTGGTGAAGACCCTTCGGGTGGCCATGGCGGTGAGGACCCTTCGGGTGGCCATGGCGGTGAGGACCCTTCAGGTGGCCACGGCGGTGAAGACCCTTCAGGCGGCCGTGGTGGTGAAGACCCTTCGGGTGGCCATGGCGGTGAGGACCCTTCGGGTGGCCATGGCGGTGAGGACCCTTCAGGTGGCCACGGCGGTGAAGACCCTTCAGGCGGCCGTGGTGGTGAAGACCCTTCGGGTGGCCATGGCGGTGAGGACCCTTCGGGTGGCCATGGCGGTGAGGACCCTTCAGGTGGCCACGGCGGTGAAGACCCTTCAGGTGGCCACGGCGGTGAAGACCCATCAGGTGGCCACGGCGGTGTTATTTTTCCGGGCCTCCGTGGATCTTTGGCCGGCCACGGTGAAGGCGTATAGCCCCCCCCCCCAAAATTTTCTTGGGGAGAAGGACAGGCTCAGGAACGGGAACAGACTTGATGTCAACGGGCTCTGGCGCTGGGTCAACGGGCTCTGGCGCTGGGTCAACGGGCTCTGGCGCTGGGTCAACGGGCTCTGGCTCTGGCGCTGGGTCAACGAGCTCTGGATCAACGGGCTCTGGCTCTGGCTCTGGCTAGTGATGTGACATTTGAACCGAGGCATCGGAGCTTGTGTCGAGAAAAACTGGGCGTGCCAGATGAAGCCGCGATTCGAGGCTTGTGTTGTTAACGTGAAAATCACGTGACTGATGACAAACGAGGCCTCGGTTTGTGTGGATACGTCATCGGTTCGGTCTGAGTGTCGCTTTCGGATAAAGGGGATTCGAAACTCGCGCCACCTTGTGGGTGTTGCAGGAGTAGTAGAAGCATGAGTAGAAGCAGTTGTAGTGTCAGAGAGTCAGAGATCTCTCATTGTCGTTATTGTGTCATATATGTGTTAGGGCTGTATATTATTACATTATATCCGGTTAGAATAGTTATTAATAATAATAATTGTTATTATATAGTAGCTATATTATAGTCTTGTTATATTAATTAGATAAGATTATTTGGAATGCTTTGGATTTTTGGTAGCTTAGATTTTTGGATCTGGACTGGACTGCTTTTTAATTTGGATTGCCCTTTTGGATTTGATTGCTTTTTATGACATCTTCCCTTTTCCTGGTAATGGAGCCAGCAACCCTGTGTGGGCTCAACAAAAGCATCAGTATCTTAATTTATACCCGCTTGCACTGACATTTTATGTTCCCCTACATCCTCTGTTCCTTGTGAAAGGATATTATTCCAAGGCTGGAGAGGTTTTGTCCAAGAAGAGGAATTGTCTAAACCCCAACACACTTCAAAAAATTAATTTTATCAATAAAAATCTATTGTAATCCTTCCTTCATCCACCCAAAACTGCAGTGTTTACTGCAGTTTACTTTATTACACTCCCCCGAGTCCCTCCACCATAAGCACTGTACTCAACACAGTCACTTTTGTTGTTCATACTGTCACTATCCAATTTTTTTTTGAATAATTAACTGTGTGTGTGACAGTTGTCTCTGTAAGTAAATGCAGACAGAGAAAGATACACGTTTTATTTCATACTCAGGCAATGGACAAATGTCTGCACAGATCTCTTTATTATTGCAAATGAAAGGTTACAGAGACATTAACAGTGAGAAGAAGATAAATAAATAAAACAGAGCGGGAGGGGGGCGGGGGTTCAGGACAGGTCATTGGTTCAGAATGAATTAATTTGCCTGCTATTTCTTTGCACAGTAGCTAGGTGTCACTAGTGAGCAATGCTGAATGAAGCTTCGAGTAATGAATCTTTGGTCGAAGCAATGGGCTGCGAGGTCTCAGTGGTTCAGGAAGCCTCATCTTGCCATCACTAGCTCTGGCGCTGGGTCAACGGGCTCTGGCGCTGGGTCAACGGGCTCTGGCGCTGGCGCTGGGTCAACGGGCTCTGGCTCGGGGTCTGGCGCTGGGTCAACGGGCTCTGGCGCTGGGTCAACGGGCTCTGGCTCATCATGGGACTCGGAACTGGACGGGGCCAGCACATCATGGGACTCGGAACTGGACGGGGCCAGCATATCAGGGGACTCGGAACTGGACGGGGCCAGCACATCAGGGGACTCGGAACTGGACGGGGCCAGCACATCAGGGGACTCGGAACTGGACGGGGCCAGCACATCAGGGGGCTCGGAACTGGACGGGGCCAGCACATCATGGGACTCGGAACTGTATTCATGCTCTGGCGGACAGGCGACGGTCTCTGGCTGGACGGTCTCTGGCTGGACGGTCTCTGGCTGGACGGTCTCTGGCTGGACGGTCTCCGGGGGAAGAAGCTCAGGGAGGTCATCATAAGGGTCAGACTCAGGCTCTGGCGGGCATGCAATGGGCTCAGGCTCTGGCGGGCAGGCGACGGGCTCTGGCTGGACGGTTTCCGGGGGAAGAAGCTCAGGAAGGTCGTCAAAAGGGTCAGGCTCTGGCGGGCATGCAATGGGCTCAGGCTTTGGCGGGCATGCGATGGGCTCAAGCCATACTGGACTCGGGACCACCAGAACTCGATCACATCCCCTACTACGACCTCCACGGGTCCCGCGAAATATGGCCATACGGGTTCCCACGAAGGCCTGCTTCCAGCTCTCCATCTTTTTTTTTTAAGGTCGATCGTTCTGTCAGGGTTGCTGCAGGTAGCTGAAGACGAGGACACGGGAGTTTCAATATAATAGATTTAATTGACAAAATGAAACTTCCAAAATCAAAACAAGAACAAAACTCCAGGAATTCAGGGTTAACACACAACCATACATAGACGACGATCGACAAACACTGAGGGAAAACACAGGGCTTAAATACACCAGGAATAATTGGATAATTAACAGAACACAGGTGAGAAAACTGAACACAAACGAGGAGCGGGAAAACTTAACAGGACTAAACCAAAAATCACAAAGACAGGGGAAACCAAGATCACAAAACATAACTCAAACACACTGAAACGTGACAAATATAATTAGTAACATTAAATATTACACAATAAACCAAAGTATATCAGTAGGAGTTTCCTTAAGTCTTTCTGATAGTTTTCTACAGGCCGGTTTACTACAACAGCAGAATAAAATTCTGAAATTATGGTTTATAATTTTGGTGTGCCACCCCAAGATTTTAAGTGGCCCCATCTGGCCACCCCTATGAAAAATTTCTGGAGGCGCCACTGCATAGATGTAATATTTTACAGATGTAATGTAGCCTAATTGTGTTTACATCGTCACCATCAGCCTTCAGAAATCATTCTGATATAATTTTTTTAAATCAATGTTGGAAACAGTTTTGCTGCTTAATTTTTTTTAACCTGTGATAGTTTTTTTAGGATTCTTTGAATGCATTTTTTTTTATAAAAAAAAAACAAGTTTGGTCTTTTTATGTTTTTTTTTTTTTTTTTGAAAGGATGTGTTAAGTGATATGAATGACTTTAAGTCTTTATGTTCTTAGGAAAGATTTCTATTTTGAATAAATCCTGTTCTTTTTAACTTTTTATTCATCAGTGAATCATTAGTTCAGGCTGCCTCACAGCACCTTGATGGGGCCATTAGCCATTGGGGGAGTGTCTTTAGTCTTCCCAGGTGTAAATCACATTAATATTCATGACCATTCACACTACCCCCTGCATACAGCAGTGCTGACCAAAAAAGAGAAAGAGTGAAAGAGTGGTCAGAATGATTTTCACTTCATTTTGAAGTACAAATTCTAGCCTACAAGAATAGTAACTCAAAAGTATTGTGGACAACTATTCAATATGTGTTAAATGGCCTTATTGAGGTGACATTTTTTTCCCAAAACGTACTAACCACGCATAATATTTTTTTTCTATAAAATGCAAACATGTACATCCATTTTGCTCACATATTATTGTAGCAGAGTTTGTGCCGAATACAGCAAATTTATATGTTGGCAAATGGTATGTTTTAAGTAGCTGAAATAAGCACAAATGTCAGGGCATGTCAAAACACCTCAAGGGCCCCAAAAACACCTCAGACCGCAGAGGGTTAAACTGACCTGTGTGTGAGTAATTCAGCACTTGCAGGTAGTTCGGTAGAATGAAATGCCCTCATTCCTTTATATCCGCGAGACTCTCGTCATATATCTGTCTCTTATTAGCAATCGCGACCTGCTTCATATACCACTGTAATGTTAAAAAACATTAATGTTTTCATTCATCCAGAAACATTTTTTAAAAGCCTATACAGTATGTTCTCGCTAAATTGCTCCCAAATGTAAGATTGTTGTATCATAATAGTAGAATAATTACTCCTTAGTTCTATAATACTTAAAGGTGCATAATGTAGGTCTCTGAGTTTTTGCAGAACTACACCCCCTCTGGCGACAAGCGAAACTGCAACCAGAGATGTGCACGCTCATGGAGCACACGCACGCTTGCACGAGCACGAGCTGTTCATAACCAAAGGAGCATCAGCCGCACAAATCTTTTGTTTACAGTCATAATGTCTTCAGAGGTTAAACAGTTATAAATCTGCAAGTCATTTTAAATATACGAAAGGAAAGGCATTTGAGTAAATTACACACTTGTGTGAGGGGAAAACGGGGGTAGAAGAAAACTTCAGTTTTTGTTTCCATCTATCTCCATGTTGAACTGTTTTATGTGTTTACTGTATCCACTTATGATTGTATTATGGAAACACGTTCATGAACAATATAAGTTATTAATTTGTAAAAGCTTAAAATAATAATCATACCATACACAGTTGGTCAACAAAGTACACTCAAGTGTCTCAAGGTAATAAACAATCAAATGGCACTATATCCGCTTTCATAACAAGTAGTTATAGGAACTTAGTTATAGGAACTGTCCACTTCTAAACAGTTCTAAGAACTACTCTCCCCCAAACTCGGTTTTGCTGTTTGCGGTCGCACTGGCCGCCAGTGGCCATAGCAACCGAGGGGTAAGGGAGTGACGCGAGCACGGCGGCGGTGGCGCCACATACAACAACAACAAACCAGCATGGAGGAGGCTATCGCAGTGTTCCTGTTCTGCCGGGACCTTAATAACGGAGTACGAACGGCGGCGTTTAAAGACTATGGTGGAAAGTCTAAAGTAATATGATGGAAGAAGATAGAAGAGCAGAGCGCAGGCAAAGGACACAGAGGCTACCGGTAGGCCATACACAAAAACATAGTTAGCATCTTTTATGGGACATGTTTTATGTTTCATGTTGTACTATTCTTCCGAAGACAATTCCTAGTTTATGAACCTGTT
The DNA here is from genome assembly GCA_036326025.1 of Chrosomus eos. NCBI lineage: Eukaryota > Metazoa > Chordata > Actinopteri > Cypriniformes > Leuciscidae > Chrosomus > Chrosomus eos. The sequence continues at coordinate 50,432,766 of CM070822.1, forward strand.
CACTGACAATGGTAACGTTACTCAAATCAATTCTGATTGTACATTTATCTAGCTTAGGCTAAAGCATTACACATTTTACGCATTGTCATTTGTTGTCATAGATTTGCCGTAACTTATCAGACATTAGAGACTGTGCTATATCTTACCGTTTTATCAAGTAAAAAAGCCAACTGAGGATCCCGTTTGAGCCCTAGAGCAGACCGGAGATCTATCCATTTGTTGAAAGCCTTCCCGATGCTGACTCTCGTCTCGTCTTATTCCGACGCCTGACTCCAATTTGGCCCTTTTGGTCAATAACTAGACAAAAGTTTTCTTTTCTTTGTCTTACGTGGAGTTTGCGTTGGGGTTTGGAATGAACTACAAGCCGGTCTCTTTGAATCCATCTTCTACTTTTGTCGAAAGTTGACTAAAGTTTTGTCGCTCGAGTTGTCTTGGCTGATACGGAGAATGGCGGCTAACAATAACAAACCTCCGAGACATCGCCTGGTGAGCGTGAACGCGCATGACGTCACGCCCAGTCTCAGATTCGAGCCCGAATCCCTCATATATTTTACTGTACAGGACTATAGAGGCAATCTCAGTGATCAGAGAAGGGCTCATTCAGCCCATCAGGCAATTGTTTAAGCATGTATGGGTTAAAAAACGGGTATTTTTAACATGAAATGTTGCGCAATGCACCTTTAAAGTATAAATATTTTTTTTTAATTCTCCTGATTGTTACCCCTTTATTCTCCAAACTTTACATATTGTTCCCTTATACTTACATTTAAGTACTTTATAGGTACACTATAATTACAGAAAGTTACACTGTAAATTCCTCTTAATTACACAGTACTTTCCGGGCTGTAATCTAAAGCGTTACCTCTTGGTTCATTCCATAGGCGACCTCTGTCACAGTTTTTTTCAAATTGCTAAGACACTAAAAGTGGAATTTGAGGCTCACTCTGTGAAATCATTCACTCATGTACCTAATCTTCAGACCAAGTCGGCAAAAATACAAGGACATTATATGCTTTGCACTCAGTTTGCATTTGAAAAACAAACTTTTTGCAAAACTCTAAACACAGTTCTCTACATTACACACATCATTCAAAACTAACAGCTCTTGTGTTTCATTTGGGGAACACTGCCATTTAAATGACACATTAATTTACTGATGACCTACTACAGCCAATAATCATGTTGGAAAACACATAAATTGATCACTTAGAAATCAAAACTCAGTTTTGAGAAAGAAAGAAGCCATGGTTATGGTTTCAGCTGCTTACTTTTCCTGAGAAATAATGTAGGACAACTGAAAAGGGCATGACAAATCATGACATAAGGCTGACATCACACACAACGTACCAATTCATTATCCCTCATGAACAATTATAACGTCTGATGATTGCATATGTAACGGAGGCCAGCTAGTAGTTGCTGTGCGAGTAAACGTCACTCCTCTGATCTCAATAGGCAGTCTTTAGCCTCCTTGTTAGAGCGCCTGGCTCTCATGCCGGAGACCCGGGTTCGAGGCCCGCTCGGAGCGGGTCGAGTGGGACCTGGGTGGAGGGGTTACCGAAGAATCACAGTACACTGATAACGTGACGATGGTGGAGGATTCGTTGCGCAACAGAGCCTAAACGTCTGGTAAATGTCTTATCTTGTAGAGTGCGGTCTTAGCACCTCTGCATCTTATACACAGAGTACGCGCGATCACGAATTTAAAAGTGAAAGTAAAACACGAGCTCCCTGATGCGCGCAAATTAATTCAATTCAATTCAATTCAAGTTTATTTGTATAGCGCTTTTCACAATACACATTGTCTCAAAGCAGCTTTACAGAAAGTGCATTTCAGAAATGTACAAAGAAAAATACAGTTAGTTAATCATGTATAAATTTAGGCATAACATATCGCCGGTGTTTAGTCGTCTCTTCACAGGCGTCGAGTCGTCTCTCCACAGGCGTTTAGTCGTCTCTCCACCGGCGTTTAGTCGTCTCTCCACAGGTGTTGGGGCATCTGAAGTCTTCGTGAGAGGCTGGATACAAACTGGAGCTGACGAACGCTATTTACCTCGGGACTAGCGTCCCGAGATAACAGCAGAAAGACAGATGGGAAATAATTAGCATAGCTGATGTTCATAATATTAATGCATTCGAACTGATTCAGAAGTAGTATAAAAGGTAAGCATTAAGTGAATGCTTGGTTAAAGAGATGCGTCTTTAATCTAGTTTTAAACTGGGACAGCGAGTCTGAGTCTCGAACAATATCAGGAAGGCTATTCCAGAGTTTAGGAGATAAATGTGAGAACGCCCTCCCTCCTTTAGTAGACTTAGATATCCTAGGAACGACCAGAAGCCTCGAATTTTGTGATCTTAAAGAGCGCGATGGATTGTAGGGCGATAGAAGGTCTGTTAAATACACAGGAGCTAAACCATTTAGAGCTTTATAAGTCAATAGTAATACTTTGTAATTGATACGGAACTTAATAGGTAACCAGTGTAGAGATGATAAAATTGGTGTTATATGATCATATTTTCTTGATCTAGTAAGAACTCTAGCGGCTGCATTTTGCACTAACTGTAGCTTGTTTATTGAGGATGCAGGACAACCAGCTAATAAAGCATTACAGTAATCTAGTCTCGAGGTCATGAATGCATGAACTAACTTTTCTGCATCTGAAACAGATAGCATGTTACGTAGCTTAGCAATGTTTCTAAGGTGGAAAAAGGCTGTTCTTGTAACATATGATATATGATTTTCGAAAGTCAAGTTGCGGTCTAGTATAACACCCAGGTCTTTTACTGTAGTGGATAAAGTAACAGGACATCCTTCTAAATTAAAGTTGTATTGTAAGGGATTTTGTGGGTAGTTTTTTGGACCAATAAGTAATACCTCAGTTTTATCTGAATTTAATAGCAGGAAATTACACGTCATCCAGCATTTTATATCTTTTAGACACTCTGTCAAGTTAGATAAGTTAGTGTTTTCATCTGGTCGTGATGAGATATATAATTGAGTGTCATCAGCATAACAGTGAAAATTAATTCCATGTTTTCTTATAATATTACCAAGTGGCAGCATATATATTGAGAATAGCAGAGGGCCTAGGACAGATCCTTGCGGCACTCCATAGTCTACTGATGTTATCTTTGATTTTTCCCCATTTAAACAGACGAAATGGTAACGGTCTGATAAGTACGATCTAAACCAGCTTAATGCCTGTCCCTGAACACCAGTGTAGTTTTGTAGTCGATCTAAGAGTATTTTATGATCTATAGTGTCGAACGCAGCACTAAGATCAAGTAGAACTAGTATTGAGATACAGCCTTGGTCAGAGGCTAAGAGTAAACCATTTGTAATTTTAACTAGCGCAGTTTCTGTGCTATGATGCGGTCTGAATCCCGACTGAAATTTTTCGTAGATATCATTTTCTTGCAAGAAAGAGTATAATTGAGCGGACACAATTTTTTCTAGTATTTTAGACATAAATGGAAGAATTGAGATGGGTCTGTAATTTGCTAGGTTATTTGGATCTAATTGCGGTTTCTTAATGAGAGGTTTTATTACTGCCAGCTTGAATATTTTTGGAACGTGACCTAAAAATAAAGACGAGTTAATAATATTGAGAAGAGGCTCTTCCACTACAGGTAACACTTCTTTAAGTAGTTTAGTGGGTATTGGATCTAATAAACATGTTGTTGGTTTAGATGCAATGATAAGTTTATTTAGTTCTTCCTGTCCTATAGTTGTAAAGCGGTGTAGTTGTTCTAGAGGGGCCATAATTGAGGCCGAGTCATTAGACACCATAGAGGATTGTACATTTACAATTGTGTTTCGGATGCTTTCTATTTTCTCATTGAAGTAATTCATAAAATCATTACTACTATATTGTAACGGAATATTTTGCTCTGGAGATGTCTGATTATTTGTTAGTCTAGCCACGGTGTTAAATAAAAACCTTGGATTATTTTGGTTATTTTCAATTAGTTTGCGGATATGCTCAGCCCTGGCTGATTTTAGAGCCCTTTTATAACGTGACATACTGTCTTTCCACGCGATTCTGAAGACCTCTAAATTAGTTCGTTTCCATTTACGCTCTAAGTTACGAGTTTCTCTCTTGATAGCATGCGTAGCACTGTTGTACCATGGTGTTTTAGTTTTCTCTCTAACCTTTTTTAATCTAATTGGTGCAACAATATCTAGTGTACTAGAGAAAATGTTGCTCATACTGCTAGTCATTTCCTCTAGTTCATCTGTTTGTTTGGGTTTACTGAGCAGCTGAGATAGATCAGGTAAGCTATTTGAGAATCTATCTATAGTGGTTGGAAGGATTGTTCTGCCTGGTCTATAACGTGGTGCAACATGACAAATTTCAGCAGTGCGTATTATGCAAGTTACCATGTAATGATCAGTGAGATCGTCACTTTGCGGTATAATATCTATATCGGTTGGATCGGTTCCATATGAAATAATTAAATCTAGTGTATGATTTAGACGATGAGTGGGACCACTGACGTTTTGCTTCACCCCAAAAGAGTTTAATAGATCTGTAAACGCAGCCCCTAACGCATCATTTGTATTATCTACGTGTATGTTAAAGTCGCCAATAATTATTGCTTTATCGACATTGACCAATAGGTCTGAGAGAAAGTCTGCAAAATCTTTTAGGAAATCAGTATATGGCCCTGGAGGTCTATATACGGTAGCCAATGCTAGAGATAATAAGGATTTCTTTCTTACATCTAAGAGCGTAACATTTAGCACAAGTACTTCAAACGAATTAAACCTATGACAAGTTTTCTGAGTAACATTAAGAATATCTCTATAGATTGTTGCAACACCGCCGCCACGACCGATCAGACGGGGCTCATGCTTATAACAGTATCCTGGTGGAGTAGACTCATTTAGACCGAAATAATCATTTGGTTTAAGCCAGGTTTCAGTAAGGCACAGAACATCGAAATTATTATCTGTGACCATTTCATTTACAATAACCGCCTTAGGTGTGAGCGATCTAATGTTTAGAAGACCTAGCTTTAGAAATTGTTTTTGTTCACTGATATTTAGATTTTCTGGTTTAATTACAATAATATTCTTGCTAGATCTTACAGTAGATTTGTTGTTTGGCTTCACTAAGCGAGGAATAGACACAGTTTCTATATAATGTTCTACATTGGTACTTATATCAATTAAGTTGGGACAGCAAAGATTATGATTTGGACTTTGACTTACTAGTCAGATGGTGTGTAGCGTCTTGGAGATGTTGTCCGACAGAACAGCCGCTCCGACTCTGCTGGGGTGCAGACCATCAGGACGGAAGAGCCTAGGTCGCTCCCAAAACAGATTCCAATTATTTACAAAGAGCAGTTTCTGTTCATTACACCATGACATAAACCATTCATTTAAAGCAAATAATCTACTAAACCTTTCTTGTCCAAGTCGGTAAGTGGGAAGCGGTCCAGACACGACGATCGTTGCTCTAGGCGATGTGCTGCGTACCGTCTCGATCAGGCTCCTGTAGTCCTTCTTCAGAACCTCCGTCTGCCGCAGCCTGATGTCATTCGTCCCGCATGCAGCACGACAGCTCCGACGCGCTCGTCACCGTTCAGGATCTCGGGAACCTGCGCAGCGACATCAAGAACACGAGCACCAGGAAAGCAGTGAGTGCGCACCTTACCTTTACCCGAGGTAGCACGGACATGGCGGACCATGGAAGTGCCGATGATCACGGCGTCGTCGCGTTCCGACTCGCGAAGAGGGGAGAAGCGGTTCCGGGTGGAGATCTCGAAGACCGGGAGGGGGGGAGAGGTTCTTGCTCTGGTCCTGGCTCGTGTCGTGACCCAGGGTGCAGGAGTGATTGAAGGCAGAGATGATCGCGTCCTCCTGGGCAGAGAAACGCACGGAGTAGACGAAGTCGGAGTCAAAGTCACAAAGTTACTAACCACTGACTTGTGAGCATCGGCGCGTGATGTTTCAAGCGCTGATCGCCGATCTCGCAGCTCGGCTTGCTTCTCCAGCAGAACACGAATCTGCTTCTCCACCGACTCCAGCTCAAATCGTACCGAAATCAGCTCGAATGTGTCCTCACCTGCACTCAGAGGTAACGTTAGACACACATCCGATATGTTCGCCATTTTAACAGATGAACAGTAAATTAGTAGTAATAGTAAACAGTAAAGCAATCCGATTGTTGTTTTTTTTTTTTATAAGGAATAGTATCGAGGATAAGTTCACATGATATAAAAATAGAAAGTGCCTGTTTACAATTGAGTGGTAAAGAAGAAAATCAAGGATTAATGAATCAATTCGATGGAGCTCCAAACACAAACACAGACCGCACGCGCATGTGCTTATGCCCCGTTGATGCAGGCTCTAAGCACAATCAACGTGTGTCTGTACTTTCAGAGAAGCTTTCAGAGAAACGGGTCTAAAATGAGACGCTCGAGGCCACGCGTGAAATGCTAGCGGGCTAAAGGCTAGTCAAGGCTGCACATACAATAGTCTGTCACCCAATACCCATCTCTGAACTGTTTAATTGTGGCTATGGTCTCTATTTACACTTTGAATATTGAGAGTACTGTAACGCCTTGACAACAGACAAGGTAGCCTCCGTTTCTGAACTTATGATCGGAGCGCAAGAGCATCAGCCTCGTTTCTCTCTACCGATCTTTTCCGAAATCCGAACTCATTAGGCATTAACCTTATAATGTGCACTTGCACAGTGCAAAATAAAACAGCAATTTCACAACAGTTATAAAGAGTCTGTGCACTGCAGTACTTTGATTATGGTTGCACTTCCACTTATTGTTTGCACTTAAGAAGACTAAGATAAAACTTATTAGGGCCCAAGCCCTAAGGGCGAAGGCCCTATTGTTTTCCTTAGGATTATTAGGGCCCAAGCCCTAAGGGCGAAGGCCCTATTGTTTTCCTAAGGATTATTATTTATTATTATTCTTATTATTATTTTACTACCTTTTGGGCACTTTTGGGGGCCTTAACGTGCTCGAAAACTCTTGAAACTTTGCACACATCTCAGAACCCGCGGCCATCAGGGCCGGGCTGAAGCTGGTACCCGGGCGTGGCAGGGGGGCTCGACAGCACCCCCTGGAACGGGGTTTGAACACTTGGTCCATAAATCAAACACGCTTGCATGTAATAATATGAAACTCAGTACACATATAGATCTCATCGGTTCATATATACTTCATGCTCTTACTTTTTACCCCAGCCCAACAGGAAGTCGGCTATTAACCCTTTAGGCGCCAAAGGTTTTTTCCTAAAACGTTCGATTTTGACATCTTAATTTGAAAAGACAATATCTTAAAAGTGAAACAAGATATATACTTTCTGTAAATTAGAGAAATATTAAGGATGACCCAAAGTTTATGTAGGGATTTAATTTCCCCATCTAATTTGCATATTATGACGTCATATGGTGGCAGCAATCTTGGATTATAGAATTTTCATGAAAAGTCACATGTTTAAAGGATAAAATGCAGCACTTCTTTCCCCCCAAAATGTCCATCACATTCTGTATGCTATTGCACAATACTGAATGCTCAGGTATATAGTAAGTAGTAAACAAACTGTGTAAATCATTACTAATAAATGGTAGAACAAACCGTATGCATGTAGTGATTGGCCTTTTGCTGTAGAGATTTTCCATTTACTAAATACTAGGTCTGTTTTCGACTAAGGATTTTCATAGTCGAATCTGATTCGTTAGATTTTGCCGTAGTCGACTGATAGTCGATCCTTTTTTTTTCACCAGACGTCCCGTTTTTCCCAGGACAGTCCCGTATTTCAACTCTAATTTTAGTGTCCCGACTTATTATGAAAAAATCATGATTTGTCCCGTATTTCATCGCTAACATACATGTAATTTTACATATTATAGGTTTCGTTGAATAAGCGCAAGACAGAGAGGGAGGGAGAGAGCGAGCGAGAGACCTTGTGTGTGTGTGCTAGCATTAATTACACGCGAGCACAGAGAGGGAGAGCGCGAGAGACCTTGTGTGTGTGTGCTAGAGTAGGCTACTCATTTATACGCACGCGTCTCCCCAAAGATTATACTAATATAGGGTTTATGTCTGTATTGACAAAAGAGTGGTAGAACTGTTTGTTTGTAAAGTTAACAAGCCTTACCCGTTTCAAATGAGCCATGTTGGTTGTCGTCGTGTGATATGAAGAAGCTGCTGGCACAACTTGCACTTAACTTTCTGTGGGTCATCCTTAACCTTCTCGAAATACTCCCATACTTTTGATGATTTTTTAGAAGCCATTGTGAGCCAATAAATCCGTAAATGCTAACAAATGTGGACGTGGTCCAGACGTTACAGGCATGTAGTGTGCTGCTGGCTGCTCATTGGTTGCATACCGCGCGCGGCGCGCCTATTTTGAAATAACGAACTTGAGCGCGCAAAAGACGCAATATGTGAACAGACCCCCTACTATTCGACTATGAGGTTCATAGTCGAATCAGACCTCTCCGAATCGAATCGTCGAATCCTCGACTATTAGAAGTCAGCCCTACTAAATACACTAGGCACTCTGATTCCATGTATGGGGCATATGTTATTCATATGACACATAAACACAAGTAGACAAGACCTGTTTAGTATAAAAGATCACTCGTTACGGCAAAGCACAGATCATAAGTGATGATACGAGCAAGCGTGAGCGCGGCCAGATCTGCCTCGCGCGCGCCGAGTATGCACACTATTGAAACTCCCAACCCTGCCTTCATGTTACCCCCTATCTGTACTATGAATACTTCGACCTCGTATAACATACCCAGTGATAATAGACAAAGTCTCCACCACAATACTGTCGCCGCGATCGCGGAGAGGCTCTGATGAAATGGCTCACTCTCAAACTAGCTCCGCTTTTGATCGCACTGATTCAATGCGCTGTAACTCGAACATTTTGAATAGAAACATGACGTTTTTTTGAGTCTGGGTTGCGGGAAGTTGGCCTTTTTTGGGCACTTTTGGGGGCCTTAACGTGCTCGAAAACTCTTGAAACTTTGCACACCTCTCAGAACCCGCGGCCATCAGGGCCGGGCTGAAGCTGGTACCCGGGCGTGGCAGGGGGGCTCGACAGCGCCCCCTGGAATGGGGTTTGAACACTTGGTCCATAAATCAAACACGCTTGCATGTAATAATATGAAACTCGGTACACATATAGATCTCATCGGTTCATATATACTTCATGCTCTTACTTTTTACCCCAGCCCAACAGGAAGTTGGCTATTAAGGGTTGTTTGGAAAACGCATGCAATGGAATGTGAAATACTCCTCCTAGAGAATTCAAACACACGGCACGAAACTCGGTCAGCATGAAGTCAAGACACTGAGGATGAAAAATTGCCAGGGGATTTTTGATATCTCGAACGGTTTGGCCGTGGCGAGGAAACGAAATTATGGCGAGAAACGTGAAACAGGAAGTGTGTTATAACTACTGCATACATTAACTAATGTTGATGAAACTTCAGCAGTGTGTTCGTTGTAAGAGCCCGATCACATGGATGTGACTATTGTGAGTCAAAGTTATAGCGCCACCAACTGGCAGCAGGAAGTGTGTCACTTTCAAAATGCTTTTAAATCACCCTCTTATTTTTACCCGATTTGCTTCAAACTTCGTGTGCATAATGTAGACACACGCCAGATGTAGACCTGTGAAAGGATTATTGATATCTTAGATACTGTTGCCATGGCAATGCATCAAACATTAATATTCCTTTTTTTAAGCTTTTTCGTGCTTTTTTATGCTTTCGGGCACTTTTGGGGTTCTTAACGTGCTCGAAAACTCTTGAAACTTTGCACACGGGACAAAACCCGCGGCCATCAGGGCCAGGCTGAAGCTGGTACCCGGGCGTGGCAGGGGGGCTCGACAGCGCCCCCTTGAACGGGTCCGACAATTTGGTCCATATATCCAACACGCTTTACCCTATTTGCTTCAAACTTGATGTGTATAATGTAGACACAAGCCAGATATAGACCTGTGAAAGGATTTTTGATATCTTAGATGCTGTTGCCGTGACAACGCATCAAACTTTAATATTCTTTTTGGATACTTTTGAGATTCTTAGCGCACTTTTTGGGCCCTTAACATGCTCAAAAACTCTTGAAACTTTGCACACGGGTCAGAAACCGCGGCCATCAGGGCCGGGCTGAAGCTGGTACCCGGGCGTGGCAGGGGGGCTCGACAGCGCCCCCTGGAACGGGGTCCGAAAACTTCGTCCATAAATCAAACAGGCTTTACCCGATTTGCTTCAAACTTGATGTGTATAATGTAGACACACGCCAGATGTAGATTGTTGATATTTTAGATGCTGTTGCCATGACAATGCATCAAACTTTAATATTCTTTTTGGATACTTTTGAGGCTCTCAGCGCACTTTTGGGGCCCTTAACGTGCTCAAAAACTCTTGATTCTTTGCACACGGGTCAGAACCCGCGGCCATCAGGGCCGGGCTGAAGCTGGTACCCGGGCGTGGCAGGGGGGCTCGACAGCGCCCCCTGGAACGGGGTCCGAAAACTTGGTCCATAAATCAAACACGCTTGCATGTAATAATATGAAACTTGGTACACATATAGATCTCATCGATTCATATATCCTTTCTACTTTTACTTTTTACCCCAGCCCAACAGGAAGTCGGCTATTATGGTTTGTTTGAAAGCGTATGCCCCTGGAATTCGTTTTACTACTTCTAGAGAATTCAACCAATCGCCACGAAACTCAGTCAGCATGAAGTCAAGACATTGAGGATGAAAAATTGCCATGGGATTTTTGATATCTCGAATGGTTTGGCCGTGGCGAGGAAATGAATTTATGGCGAATAATGGAAACAGGAAGTGTGTTATATCTTCTGCATACATTAACTGATCTTGATGAAACTTCAGCAATGTGTTCGCTGTAAGAGTCTGATCACATGGATGTGACTATTGTGAGTCAAAGTTATAGCGCCACCAACTGGCAGCAGGAAGTGTGTCACTTCCTAAAGGCTTTGAAATCACCCTCTTATTTTTACCCAATTTGCTTCAAACTTTATGTGTATAATGTAAACACACGGCAGATGTAGACCTGAGAAAGGATTATTGATATCTTAGATACTCTTGCCGTGGCAACGCATCAAACTTTAATATTCTTGTTTGATGCTTTTGATGCTCTGAGCCAATATGGCAAGCCGTTTTATCATTTAATAATTTTAACCTACTAGTCTCTTTTTTCATGCTACTAGTACTTATTTTTTAGATACTAGTATCTATTCCATTAAGTAATAGTACTTATTCATTTGTGACTAGTGCTTATTCTTTAGATACTAGTGCTTATTCTTTAGATATTCTTTTGAATACGTATTAGTAGCTAATGAATAAATACTGGTATCTATTTTAGGTACTAGTATGTAATGACTTAGAACTAGTATTTATTGAATAAATACTAGTATCTATTATGTAAAATGTCATTTTCTCTCTCGCTCTCTCTGAGCCAATGTGGCAAGCCGTTTTAACATTTAATCATTTTAACATACTAGTCTCTATTTTCATGCTACTAGTACTTATTTTTTAGATATTAGTATCTATTCCATTAAGTACTAGTACTTATTCATTAGCGACTAGTGCTTATTCTGTTTAGAAAAATTCAAAGTGCTTATTCAATTTGTATGCTTATTTATATTTTCAGAGCAGAAAATCCGATTTTTCTGCTTATTCAATATTGCATCTAAAATGTAAGTGACTTGACGTGTGTGTGTGTGTGTGTGTGTGGTGTGTGTGTGTGTGTGTGTGTGTGTGTGTGTGTGTGTGTGTGTGTGGAGAGAGAGAGAGAGAGAGAGAGAGAGAGAGAGAGAGAGAGAGAGAGAGAGAGAGAGAGGAGAGAGAGAGAGAGAGAGAGATTGTGTCTGTTACAGTGACAAGAGTTTTTAAGCCTTGTCTTTTTGGATATATATTTTTTTTATTAAAAAAAAATGTGCATACAACCCATGTATTTTAAATGTATTGTTTGCTTTAAATTAAATTAAGATTGTATATTTGGTAATTGAACCTAAATAAATGTAAAATGAATGTGCTATATTTCAGATCAATATATTTGTTTTCCTTCATTTTAATCAACACTAACTTTATTCTCATCTGAATTATAAATAACTTATTTCTGTATAAAATAAAAAATCCCGAATAATCCAGATCAACCAGAGCACACTATTTCTACAACATCATCAGTGCTGAAGAAGGACTACCAGAGCCATTCGGCAGATAGCGAGCAAATATTTTGTGTCACGTCGTGCACAATAACCCTAAAGGCACCAGGGTGGCGGTTATATATATATAAATATAGCTGCGAGCAGCGATGAAGGGCCAAAGCCGGCGGTACCGCCACCCTGGTGCACCAGGGTTGCGGTGCCACCGGCTTGGGCCCGTAATCGCTGCTCGCAGCTATATTTTATTTTTGTTATTATGTTTTTATTCAATCAGAAGTTCTGAAAGCTCATAAATGTACAGTTAGGCCTGAAGAGACGCATGTGAAATCATACAGGAGAAAAGGCAGTCAGTAAAAAAACTTTTACAGTGCTTGCATAGTTTTCTTTCATTGCATTTGATAATTCATACTCATTAAGTAGACCTAAAATGACATGCATTAGATTATTAGTTAAATGTTAAAACATTTCAAAATTCACCTGCAGACAATTTTTCCAGTCATGAATATGAGGATTTCTGAAAAAAATCTTGTCTCGTATCATTCTCGTGAACCCAATCTTGTGTCTCGTCTCTTGAGATAAGTGTCTCGTCACACCCCTAGTATATACCAATCAGAGACATACGTACCATCGCGTCACTTGGGCAAGCTTGTAATGCGGTGGCCCACCCTCCTATGGCTAATCCCTATGTCAAATTATGTGTTTTTTGTGTTATTTATTGACAAACAAAAGCGACTCATTTTTAACTGAAACAAAATAAAGATTGTATTTTTTTTTTAGGACTGTCAGTTAAACGCGTTATTAACGACGTTAACGCAAACCCGATTAATGTCTTTTTGGCCTAGCAAACTTTGTTTTTTTCACATGCTTTTGCAACAGGACGCGGCGTGCGCGGTGCTGCGTTATGAAACCAATTATTTTCAGAGGCTTGCGCCGCGCGAGGACGTTTTGTTGCTTCGTCGATACGGCTTCGTTGGGCTTGCGATACGGCCAAATAGTAGGTTAACATTATGTGTATGACGAGCGCGAGACGCTGAAATGGATGCCAATAAGATTCTGAATGGAAAAAAAGATGACTTTTTTAAAAAGTTGCCAAATGGTTCCATTTACTAGACCAAAGTGATCTGTGTGTTTTGTCATTGGGAACTGAGCTATCATCATCGCAGCACGTCCAGTCTGAAATACCATTTGATGATGGCCAAGCACACACACACTGATGGCCAAGCACACACACAGCTGATGGCCAAACACACACACAGCTGATGCGAATTCTGCGCCCCCTCGTCTATATCAGTACCTCGTCAGTATTCCTTTCACCCTTTTATTGATGGACAGTGTTACATTGTGTGAAAGATTGTTTGCTCCAAGTGAGAATGTTTGTGCGAAATTGAACAAAGTATTGCCAATGTTGTTTTCAATAAAAAAAACAAAACAAAGCAAGCCAATCCACTTTTTTCATGTTGATAAGAGCATTAAAATGAGAAAAAATAATGGGACAAAAAGAAATCATTAATGCGATTAATCGTGATTAAATATTTTAATCGTTTGACAACAATTTGCGATTGGTTCTTTTCGATCGATTGCTTTCCCTGATCGATTGCTCCTGTCTGCCTCAGTGCCTGCTGTGTGTGAGTGTGTTTGCTCCGAGGCTGTAAGCTCCGTCTAAGCCTCGCATTTCTTTCTGTTTTGAACCATAATTTCTAGTTGTTTATACTACTAATTACAGTTTACCTAACATCTCAGATTAACCTAACATCGCTAGCTTCCGTTATTGTTAGCACAACACGCTAGTATCTCGCTAGCCTGCTAACGCGCCACCCGTGCGCTCAGTTATTTATTTATTTTTCTTGTACGCGCCCGCACATCTGAGTTCATAAAAAGCCCAGGGGTCTCATTTATAAAGCGTGCGTACGCACAAAACGGGGCTGGAAACATACGTACGCCAGTTTCCACGCAAAGGTTGTGATCTATAAAAAAACAAACTTGACGGGAGAATGTGCGCACCTTTAAGCAAACTTTGAGCCGTGCGTACGGACATTCTGGAGACAAAGGGAATTGGCGACACAGATGGTGAGGTCGTGAACTGAAGTTATATTGTAGAAAATAAATGTGAGAAGAACGATTATAAGAATTAATGACATTTAATTTTCACTCCATTTCATACGTTATATCCACATTATCATGAAGATTAAATCCAACAGTGTTATTTGTGTCGATTGTTTTAGGCTAGAAACACTACATCTAGTAAAATCCAAACGTAATTCAAAATGTATCAAAAAATATATAATAATATCGCTGCCTTACAGTCACATTGTCCACAACGGGAGCGCAGGAGGACATGGCGCATACAGAATAGCATGAAATACCCTTTTATTAGAGAACTGCAGAACACAGTGTAAAAAGGAAATATTTTCCTTGATGTACATATATCATAAAATGTCAAAGTCTGCAAATACAGTCAAGCACAATCGCTACTCATCATCGGTCCTAACTATTACGGTGTTCGTTACAAAGCCGCCAAGAAGAAGAATGTGTTCACTATGACATTTTCGTCTTAAATTTTCGCCCACAAATTAATTAAGTGATTTTGTCAAGGTGTTAACGATCAGTCTATTTGCTAGAAACATATAAATCTTCTGGTGAACCGGGTATGTAATGCTTCATGATGGCACTGCTGGCACTGCTGGAGGATTACGCCAATGGCAGAATAAGGAGAGTTTTCAGGGACAATGATGATTTGCTGGCCCATGATGATGACTGGCTAATAAGCCGATTTAGATTCCCTAGAGCTGTGCTCTTGGATCTATGTGCTGAATTGGGTCCTGTATTAGAGAGGGCAACACGCCGGAACCATGCCATCCCAGTCCAAATACAAGTCCTCACCACTCTGGGGTTCTTGGCAACCGTCTGTTTCCAGCGGGAATTGGCAGACAGGTAAATTATTTATATTAAAAAAAACTATAAGTAATCCTCAAATTTGTCTCCAAGACCTTTTTGTATATGAAATAATTATATTGGAATCTATCGTCTCACCCTATAGGTCTGGTATATCACAGCCATCACTGAGTGCTATAATATCTGTCGTTTTGAATGGTATACTTAATATGGTTAGTCGATACTATCCATATGAAATACTAACATGGTATAACAGTATACTAATACTAACCATGATAGAAAGCATTTGCATTCTATTAATGTGCAAATCATATGTGACTCCAACATGATCCTCACAAACATTGTGGCACGCTGGCCTGGTTCAACACATGATTCCTTTATCTTGACACATAGCAGTGTAGGGAACAGACTAAATGCAGGCGCAGTACGTGATGGCTGGCTTCTTGGTGAGTTTAACAATATTAAAAAGTAGAAACTGTAACAATTTTGTTTTTAATATAATTATAACCTACAGGAGACAGTGGCTACCCCCTGAGACGCTGGCTCCTCACCCCATTTTTAAACCCGCAGAGCGCAGAGGAAACCCATTATAACGAGGTCCACTCTCGTGCCCGCGCAGTTGTGGAGCGTGCCATAGGCATCCTTAAATGCAGATGGCGTGCTCTGGATGCCTCGGGTGGTAGACTTTTATACCGACCAGCAAAAGTGTGCAAGATTGTCAGGGCGTGTGGTGTTTTGCACAATATAGCACTGAGGAACGGTATTCCTCTCCCTCCTGATCTCCCTCTACCCCAGCATTATGACCCCGAGCCACAGCCCCCTGGCCGACAAGAGGGATATCAACGAGGTGCAAGAATCCGTGAGGATGTCATGCGGCGTTTGTAAAGAAAGACAAAACTCAAGGTTCATGTTTTAACTGCATCTTTTAATGATTGTGCAATTTCTTGCATCACAGCTCTCATCTGCCGTAGCTCATCTGCAACCCTTTTGACAGCGTTTATTGTCTCTCGCTGTAACTGCAGGACTGCGTCAGTGAGTACCCGACCACGTTTGGACGTGCCAGACGCACAAGGGGAACTGCTTTGAGCTGGACGCTGTGCATCTGCATCTGAAAACCCCTCACCCTGAACCTCCGGTTCACCCACAGCTTCAGACTCCGGAAGGACTGGAGGACAAACAATTGGCAACATTTATCCATTTATCACCCCACACACTCAAATGTACAGCGTTAATGATTAAAAATCTGTTTAACCTGGCTCCTCTGTGGTTTCAGTCACGTCAGTGTCTCCCTCCTTTTCCGACACAATACCACACACGCTGACCTCCCCAATTATAGCCGCGATTTTACTGTCCACTGATGTGAGATCAGCTGTACTTGGGCCCCCACCAGTTGCAGCCACGCTCTGGCGGTGGGAGAACAGTTTTCTCTTTGCCTCCACCTTGAATGAATGAGAATCTTTATTTCACATATTTTGAGCACATGTAAATAAAACTTCTTGAAAATCAATATTGCTAGTATTTATATAAGTATATAGCCTTATAAAACACAAATGTAATATGTTGGTGAAAAATTAGTAGCCTACCTTCAGGTCGGACCATTTTTTCTTTAATTCTGCAACTGTCCGTTCTGTCCTACTGACACAATTGACAGCAGAAGCAATACTTTGCCACTCGCACTGCTTCTTTTTATTAGTGACCCCACTGCTGTGGCCACCAAATAACACAGTTTTCCGAGCCTCCACCTCCCCTACAAGTGTTTCAATCTCAGTGTCTGAGAAATTACGTTTTTTTCCTCTTTTCTCACCTGTCGCCATTATTCAAAGTAACAGAAACGTTTTCACTTTCTTGAATTAATTAATTGGCGGGTCGCATGCCAGTTTTCCAGGTAGGCTTATATATGGGATTCCACTCTCATTTACATGCCGATCAGCAATCATGAGGTGATTTGCATTGACTATTTATGGTTAAAAATGTACAGGGCGGGATATGAGGCTGGTTCACGTACCCACATCTGCGGGTGATCTGTGATTTATAAAGGGAACATTGCTTACAGGTGTGCGTACGCACGGTTTTATCATTCGGAATATTTTTTGGCGTACGCCATTTTTGGCTTTTGGGCGCACGTAAACTTTTAGTAGGGATCTAACACACAGTTTTATAAATGAGACCCCAGGTGAGTAAGATTCAGTCAACAAACACGGTGAGTAATGTCTTGTCCTGTTATTGTCACCTGCACCTCATGCCATATGTTTACTATAGCCTTCCCCGTCGGCAATATAGGGTTTATATGTGATAAATGCACGGAGACAGTCAGGCGAAGATTTCCGAATTAGAGACACGCATCCAAACTTTAATTGAGGATAGTAAGTGTGCTCGAGCCTTAGATACTAATTTGGATGCGCCTAGCATAGTGAACCATTTACATGATTCGGTTCCGGCTGAGTTATTGCCTGTGCAGCCAGGCATATGGGTGACTGTCAGAGATCGCTCTAGTCGCGGATTAAAAAACCACTCTTCTGTTCCGATTACCATAACAAATCGATTTGTCCCTCTCAGTGAAACACCCACTGAGAATGCTGTTGATTGTGCCCTGGTAATTGGCGATTCTATTACACGGAACGTGAACATAGAGACACCAGCCACCATAGTCACATGTTTGCCGCGAGCCAGAGCGCCTGACATCAAAGCAAATTTAAAAGTGCTGGCTAATGCTAATCGTAAATTCTCTAAGATTGTTATTCACATCGGCACTAATGATGTTCGACTTCGCCAGTCGGAGATCATCAAAATTAATATTAAAGAGGTGTTTGAACTCGCAAGTACGATGTCAGGCACTGTAATTTGCTCTGGCCCTCTTCCTGTTTGAAGGAGTGATGAGATAGTTAGTAGATTGTGTTCACTCAATGGCTGGTTGTCTAAGTGGTGTCCGCAAAATAATATAGAATTCATAGACAATTGGAAAAGTTTTTGGGGCAAACCTGACCTGTTGAAAAGAGATGGTATTCATCCCTCCTGGGATGGTGCTGCTCTTCTCTCTAGTAATTTGGCTCATAGTCTTACTGTACGTTCACACCGCCGCCGACTTGAGCGTCAAAGAAGCTCTGGCCGCTCTGTCAAGGAAGCTTGTCAAAAAGCACGGGAAAGCTCGTTGACGCTTTGGACGCTCAGACGTAGCAGGGAGAAGAGAAGTGTCACAACATGAAATGTAATAAACAGAAAAAACAAGCAATACATTGAAGAAACCTTTTATTATGACAGCATTTTTTAACCGTTTTGGTCACATTTGGTCGGGGAAAAAATAATAATTAGCTATTATTATTATTTGCATTAGGCTATTACTGGATCATTATGGATATCGCAAAGTCGTTGTGTTTGGTGCTGCTTTACTGTATTTGCGGAGAAGACGTCGGACTCGGAGATTTTGGGTTCATGACACCCTCCAGGACCGTTATCAGTATATCGGTATCACCGGCTGGTGCAGCAGCTGCTGCGGCTAATGTTTTAATCGGAACTAATGTTTTGGTAGGAACGAAAGTTTACATCGTATGTTTCTCCGGAATCAGCCAGCGCGCAGCACGTCTATATTCCGATTGGTTGCTGCGTTTTGCCGCTGCTTGCCGCTGAACCGCGTCATAGCTCATTACCATAAAGTTGAGCTACTTTCAACTTTCTGATTGGCGCTCAAGACGCCCAAAACGCGACGCCGAGGGATTTGACGCTCCTTGCAGCTGAGAGAAGCCAGCTTCCATTAAAAATGAATGACTTCCGGCCACTTTGGAAGCTCAAGTCGACGGCGGTGTGAACGTACCATTAGAGATAAAACATGACAATCTGGGGCTCAGGTCAGGAAGCAGACAAACTGGCTAAACCGACCGTCTGCTAGCGGCCTCGCGTCACCAAGGTCAGATAAATCTCATCACATAGAGTCTCTTTCACCTAGATATCATCATATAGAGACTGTGTCTGTTCCCCGAATTTGGAAATCCAAAAAACGTCCAAACCTTTCTAAGGTTAAAAATTTAATTGATGTTCAACAAATAAAAAACAAATATAATACAGATGAGCAAACGATAAAGCTTGGGTTGCTGAATATCCGATCCCTTACTTCAAAAGCGCTCATAGTTAATGATATGATTTCAGATTATAACCTAGATGTGCTGTGTTTGACAGAAACCTGGCTAAAACCAAACGATTACATTACTTTAAATGAGTCCACCCCACAAGATTAGTGTTTAAAACATGAGCCTCGTCCGAAAGGCAAAGGGGGAGGTGTTGCTGTAATTTATAGTAGTATTTTCAAAACCAATAAGAAATCTTGTTTTAAATATACTTCTTTTGAAGTGTTGGTGCTTAAAGGTGCCCTAGAATGTGAAATTGAATTTATGTTGGAATGGTTAAATAACAAGAGTTCAGTACATGGACATGACATACAGTGAGTTTCAAACACCATTGTTTTCTCCTCCTTATTTAAATCTCGTTTTTAAAAAACACCCCTGAAAAACAGGCGAATCTCCACATAATACCGAGTATGACGCAACAGTCGGGGATCACGCCTCCAAATATTTGCATAGCCCAGCCCTCAATGACAGGCACTGCGCAGCCGAGTCATCGGAACAAGCGAGGATCAGAGAAAAAAAAGGCAGATCATGGAAATAAATGCTATGTTCCAGGCTGTGCAGGGGATGTGAGTACTTTTCATACCCTTCCCACAGAAAATAAATGTCAACAGGGGTGGTTGATATTTATCTATAATCGGATACCGCAACAGTTTAATTCGAAGTTGTTAGTTTGCTCTGCCCATTTCACCACGGACTTATTTTCGAACCTGGGTCAATATCAAGCTTCTCTCAGCGTCTCAGACTGAAGAAGGGGGTAATTCCAACTATATTCCCGCAACCGGTAAGTAGTGATTTTATTCAAGATAATTTAGACTGTGTTAGATCCAGCGCAAGATCATAGTACGTAGAAAACTCCAAGTAACGAGCATACATAACTAACGTCAAATAGGCTAATTCTCAGTGAATAAACTATACAGAAAGCAGTCAAAGAACAATCCACACAGCGCGAGTTTATCTCTCTTGCCAAACTCGTTATGAAATCAATGACGCTGTTACACTGCACAAGGAAGCTCTACACAAATGATTTGCTCTTATCATCCGATCGTGGTTGTATCTCTCTATTAGTGTTACTCGATCTTAGTGCTGCATTTGATACTATCGACCACAGCATTCTTTTAAATAGACTAGAAAACTATGTTGGCATTCAGGGTGGGAATTATACCGCGGCCACGCGGCCATGGCCGCCGTTGCCCTACACGTTCAATTCAATTCAATTCAATTCAAGTTTATTTGTATAGCGCTTTTCACAATACACATTGTCTCAAAGCAGCTTTACAGAAAGTGCATTTCAGAAATGTACAAAGAAAAATACAGTTAGTTAATCATGTATAAATTTAGGCATAACATGTCGCCGGTGTTTAGTCGTCTCTTCACAGGCGTCGAGTCGTCTCTCCACAGGCGTTTAGTCGTCTCATCACAGGTGTTGGGGCATCTGAAGTCTCCGTGAGAGGCTGGATACAAACTGGAGCTGATGAACGCTATTTATCTCGGGACTAGCGTCCCGAGATAACAGCAGAAAAGCAGATGGGAAATAATTAGCATAGCTGATGTTCATAATATTAATGCATTCGAACTGATTCAGAAGTAGTATAAAAGGTAAGCATTAAGTGAATGCTTGGTTAAAGAGATGCGTCTTTAATCTAGTTTTAAACTGGGACAGCGAGTCTGAGTCTCGAACAATATCAGGAAGGCTATTCCAGAGTTTAGGAGATAAATGTGAGAACGCCCTCCCTCCTTTAGTAGACTTAGATATCCTAGGAACGACCAGAAGCCTCAAATTTTGTGATCTTAAAGAGCGCGATGGATTGTAGGGCGATAGAAGGTCTGTTAAATACACAGGAGCTAAACCATTTAGAGCTTTATAGGTCAGTAGTAATACTTTGTAGTTGATACGGAACTTAATAGGTAACCAGTGTAGAGATGTTAAAATTGGTGTTATATGATCATATTTTCTTGATCTAGTAAGAACTCTAGCGGCTGCATTTTGGACTAACTGTAGCTTGTTTATTGAGGATGCAGGACAACCAGCTAATAAAGCATTACAGTAATCTAGTCTCGAGGTCATGAATGCATGAACTAACTTTTCTGCATCTGAAACAGATAGCATGTTACGTAGCTTAGCAATGTTTCTAAGGTGGAAAAAGGCTGTTCTTGTAACATATGAAATATGATTTTCGAAAGTCAAGTTGCGGTCTAGTATAACACCCAGGTCTTTTACTGTAGTGGATAAAGTAACAGGACATCCTTCTAAATTAAAGTTGTATTGTAAGGGATTTTGTGGGTAGTTTTTTGGACCAATAAGTAATACCTCCGTTTTATCTGAATTTAATAGCAGGAAATTACACGTCATCCAGCATTTTATATCTTTTAGACACTCTGTCAAGTTAGATAAGTTAGTGTTTTCATCTGGTCGTGATGAGATATATAATTGAGTGTCATCAGCATAACAGTGAAAATTAATTCCATGTTTTCTTATAATATTACCAAGTGGCAGCATATATATTGAGAATGGCAGAGGGCCTAACACCGATCCTTGCGGCACTCCATAGTCTACTGATGTTATCTTCGATTTTTCCCCATTTAAACAGACGAAATGGTAACGGTCTGATAAGTACGATCTAAACCAGCTTAATGCCTGTCCCTGGACACCAGTGTAGTTTTGTAGTCGATCTAAGAGTATTTTATGATCTATAGTGTCGAACGCAGCACTAAGATCGAGTAGAACTAGTATTGAGATACAGCCTTGGTCAGAGGCTAAGAGTAAATCATTTGTAATTTTAACTAGCGCAGTTTCTGTGCTATGATGCGGTCTGAATCCCGACTGAAATTTTTCATAGATATCATTTTCTTGCAGGAAAGAGCACAATTGAGCGGACACAATTTTTTCTAGTATTTTAGACATAAATGGAAGATTTGAGATGGGTCTGTAATTTGCTAGGTTATTTGGATCTAATTGCGGTTTCTTAATGAGAGGTTTTATTACTGCCAGCTTGAATATTTTTGGAACATGACCTAAAAATAAAGATGAGTTAATAATATTGAGAAGAGGCTCTTCCACTACAGGTAACACTTCTTTAAGTAGTTTAGTGGGTATTGGATCTAATAAACATGTTGTTGGTTTAGATGCAATGATAAGTTTATTTAGTTCTTCCTGTCCTATAGTTGTAAAGCGGTTTAGTTGTTCTAGAGGGGCCATAATTGAGGCTGAGTCATAAGACACCATAGAGGATTGTACATTTACAATTGTGTTTCGGATGCTTTCTATTTTCTCATTGAACTAATTCATAAAATCATTACTACTATATTGTAACGGAATATTTTGCTCTGGAGATGTCTGATTATTTGTTAGTCTAGCCACGGTGTTAAGTAAAAACCTTGGATTGTTTTGGTTATTTTCTATTAGTTTGCGGATATGCTCAGCCCTGGCTGATTTTAGAGCCCTTTTATAACGTGACATACTGTCTTTCCACGCGATTCTGAAGACCTCTAAATTAGTTCGTTTCCATTTACGCTCTAAGTTACGAGTTTCTCTCTTGATAGCATGCGTAGCACTGTTGTACCATGGTGCTTTAGTTTTCTCTCTAACCTTTTTTAATCTAATTGGTGCAACAATATCTAGAGTTCTATAGAAAAAGATTGCTCATACTGCTAATCATTTCCTCTAGTTCATCTGATTGTTTGGGTTTACTGAGCAGCTGAGATAGATCACAGGGTTGCCAACTCTCACGCATCTGGCGTGACACTCACGCATTCAGCCTCAATCTCACGCTCTCACGCTCACCAAAGAAATCTCACGCTAAATTGGACATTCTTCTGTGCTGTGCGCTGCCTATGACTTTGAACGCGAGTTGAGAGCGTAGCCTACATTTGGACTACGTGCCTGTCTTTTTAGCAAAAAGATACCATTCACTGAATATCTACAGTGGCTTAGGGCGAGGGCGTGAGTTGCTTGAAATCAGCTTTTGACGCGTTCGACTCGAGTTCGAATCCGCCTTTTGCCGAACTCTCTCTTCTCACTTTTCCCAAAACCGAAACCGTGATATGGCTTTGTGCCTTTATAATACAGGACAAGACTGTAATTAAGTAGCCTATATAGGCATTCTGTTTGTGCTGCGTGATTTAAAGAAAAGTCCGCACTTTGCTCACGCGATCAGCATGGTAATCAGGTGTTTTCTCCAAAATAAAAGCTTTATTTCTTGCAAGTGAAGAAATTAGGACAAAAGTATTGTAATTTTCCTATACAATAGTGTACGTAAAATATACTTTTGAAATATTCATTTTCATTTATACAGTACATTTATAGGCTATATGGATTTCACGTAATAGGAATAATTATATAAATCATTATTACATTATTATAATAATCGTTTGGCATCCTAAAACAGACTGAGACTCTATATCATAACTAAAAAGATATTTAATCCCTCTTTAATGTCCAGGTACAAGTCAATGCTTTTCCTTTGTTCAATGTCACAGTTCATGGTGCTGAAGCCGGTTAAAGCTCTTAAATTTGAGCTCTCAAAGTGCACCAGATTGATGCATTTAACCTTAAAATGTACAAAAATTTCCTGCGGGGGAGCATGCCCCCGAACCCCCCTAGAGGGACAAAAGTCCACACAACATAGTTTCAAAAAATCCTGTGGGAAAGAACAATAATTTATGAACTTTACTCCAAAAACATTTTATTTTTAAAAAATCAGTAAAACTGTTAGCCTAATGGCAAATTAAAATTGGACAAACCATACATTGACATGGACAAACCTGCCTAAGGAGGGCCTACAAGACATTGTGTCCAGGGGCCTCTGAACACTTAAACCAACCCCCCCCCCCGGCAACAGATCTCACTCCAAGCAAAACTCAAAAGTTGGCAACCCTGAGATCAGGTAAGCTATTTGAGAATCTATCTATAGTGGTTGGAAGGATTGTTCTGCCTGGTCGATAACGTGGTGCAACATGACAAATTTCAGCAGTGCGTATTATGCAAGTTACCATGTAATGATCAGTGAGATCGTCACTTTGCGGTATAATATCTATATCGGTTGGATCGGTTCCATATGATATAATTAAATCTAGTGTATGATTTAGACGATGAGTGGGACCACTGACGTTTTGCTTCACCCCAAAAGAGTTTAATAGATCTGTAAACGCAGCCCCTAACGCATCATTTGTATTATCTACGTGTATGTTAAAGTCGCCAACAATTATTGCTTTATCGACGTTGACCAATAGGTCTGAGAGAAAGTCTGCAAAATCTTTTAGGAAATCAGCATATGGCCCTGGAGGTCTATATACGGTAGCCAAGGCTATAGATAATAAGGATTTCTTTCTTACATCTAAGAGCGTAACATTTAGCACAAGTACTTCAAACGAATTAAACCTATGACAAGTTTTCTGAGTAACATTAAGAATATCTCTATAGATTGTTGCAACACCGCCGCCACGACCGATCAGACGGGGCTCATGCTTATAACAGTATCCTGGTGGAGTAGACTCATTTAGACCGAAATAGTCATTTGGTTTAAGCCAGGTTTCAGTAAGGCACAGAACATCGAAATTATTATCTGTGACCATTTCATTTACAATAACCGCCTTAGGTGTGAGCGATCTAATGTTTAGAAGACCTAGCTTTAGAAATTGTTTTTGTTCACTGATATTTAGATTTTCTGGTTTAATTACAATAATATTCTTGCTAGATCTTACAGTAGATTTGTTGTTTGGCTTCACTAAGCGAGGAATAGACACAGTTTCTATATAATGTTCTACATTGGTACTTATATCAATTAAGTTGGGACAGCAAAGACTGTGATTTGGACTTTGACTTACTAGTCAGATGGTGTGTAGCGTCTTGGAGATGTTGTCCGACAGAACAGCCGCTCCGACTCTGCTGGGGTGCAGACCATCAGGACGGAAGAGCCTAGGTCGCTCCCAAAACAGATTCCAATTATTTACAAAGAGCAGTTTCTGTTCATTACACCATGACATTAACCATTCATTTAAAGCAAATAATCTACTGAACCTTTCTTGTCCAAGTCGGTAAGTGGGAAGCGGTCCAGACATGACGATCGTTGCTCTAGGCGATGTGCTGCGTACCGTCTCGATCAGGCTCCTGTAGTCCTTCTTCAGAACCTCCGTCTGCCGCAGCCTGATGTCATTCGTCCCCGCGTGCAGCACGACAGCTCCGACGCGCTCGTCACCGTTCAGGATCTCGGGAACCTGCGCAGCGACATCAAGAACACGAGCACCAGGAAAGCAGTGAGTGCGCACCTTACCTTTACCCGAGGTAGCACGGACATGGCGGACCATGGAAGTGCCGATGATCACGGCGTCGTCGCGTTCCGACTCGCGAAGAGGGGAGAAGCGGTTCCGGGTGGAGATCTCGAAGACCGGGAGGGGCGGAGAGGTTCTTGCTCTGGTCCTGGCTCGTGTCGTGACCCATGGTGCAGGAGTGATTGAAGGCAGAGATGATCGCGTCCTCCTGGGCAGAGAAACGCACGGAGTAGACGAAGTCGGAGTCAAAGTCAAAAAGTTACTAACCACTGACTTGTGAGCATCGGCGCGTGATGTTTCAAGCGCTGATCGCCGATCTCGCAGCTCGGCTTGCTTCTCCAGCAGAACACGAATCTGCTTCTCCACCGACTCCAGCTCCAATCGTACCGAAATCAGCTCGAATGTGTCCTCACCTGCACTCAGAGGTAACGTTAGACACACATCCGATATGTTCGCTATTATAACAGATGAACAGTAAATTAGTAGTAACAGTAAACAGTAAAGCAATCCGATTGTTTTTTTATTTTTTTTTTATAAGGAATAGTATCGAGGATAAGTTCACATGATATAAAAATAGAAAGTGCCTGTTTACAATTGAGTGGTAAAGAAGAAAATCAAGGATTAATGAATCAATTCGACGGAGCTCCAAACACAAACACAGACCGCACGCGCATGTGCTTATGCCCCGTTGATGCGGGCTCTAAGCTCAATCAGCGTGTGTCTGTACTTTCAGAGAAGCTTTCAGAGAAACGGGTGTAAGATGAGACGACGCTCGATAGGCGCGAGGCCACGCGTGAAATGCTAGCGGGCTAAAGGCTAGTAGCCGAGATTCGGAAAGTTGGATCTAAGTAGCGATATCAAAGCAATCCGATTGTTTTTTACAAGGAATATTATCGAGGATAAGTTCACACGATATAAAAATAGAAAGTGCCTGTTTATAATTGAGTGGTAAAGAAGAAAATCAAGGATTAATGAATCAATTCGACGGAGCTCCAAACACAAACACAGACCGCACGCGCATGCGCATGTGATGTCAATATTCACTTGCACACGTTGGCCTTCATGCCCCGTGAAAAAAGAATCATCGTACGGCCACAGTGGCCTGTGTGCCCTGGCCATGTCCAAGTTCCATGTATAAAGCGCCAGTGCGGCATAGTGGGCCACCCAAGTCTCTGAACTTCAATTGGTTCGTGGATTCGCGCAGGTGCAGTGTCATAACCGTTGCCAGTGCGTCGATCGGCGCACTAAAGCGTTTTTTTTCCCCATCGCGTTCCCATTCATAAAAAACTCCTGTGCTGTCGTCATGACAGCGATTCACAAAACAACGTCACTCACGGCTTTTAGCTCAAAAGTGTGCAGATTTGGAGAAATATTTATATATTCTCAGATTTCTATTAACAGGAATAATATTTTATTGAATTTAATAGAATGGTATACTATATGAAGCCATACTATAGTATGATGTGAGATAGAAATTTAAGTCATTGATTAAATTCAAGTTCACGTAAACTTTTCCCTCCGCTGCGACTGTCAGTCATTCTCCATTCAGCATCAAACAGCGCGTCACGTTCTGTTACAACACAGTCAACGATGAAACTCTCTCCAAGATGATTCAGTGTTACTATTATACTTGATCTGTAGATAAAGCTCTATGGTTTCGCATATTGCTGTAACTTAATCATGTTACTTTCTACCGTGTGTCTGTTAGATCAACACTGGAGAGCATTATAATTGTTCTTCACACGCACAGTAACTGAAATTTAAAACTGTTAAAAGAAAAGGCTCAATAAACTATTGCATAGATAGATACTGTATAATACACAATACGCATCAATATGTCTTTCCTTTGTGCTTTGAACTTTTCAATGCGGACTCGACGCGCTTGTTTCAAGCGCATCATTCTGCGCACTGTATTGGATCCTTTCATAATGCTGCCTCATTAAACAGCTGTGATATACATTTAAATGTTATATTAATTTATAGTAGCCTAGACTATATATAAAATTATTGATCTTTCTGATTTTTATCTTGTTTTTCATTAATGTATTTTACAATACATACAACAATACAAAGAGCAAAGTGTAACGTTTGACCAGATTTAGTGCTACACTCATTGTCTCTTATTTGTTCCCCAGTAAATAATGTTTTTTTTTTTCACTAAATGTTCAGATTTTATAAAAGTTTTGTACACTTGTTGTGATTTTTCTAGACTAAATTTTACTGCTGAGGTTTACACTTATCTAGTTTATAATAGAATTTTTGTCATACCCTAGAGGGGTAATATCCTTCTCACCTTTTTCACCCCTGAACCGTTTTCATGCCTGATTATACATAAAATATTATATTTTCTGTCTGATTTTTTTAATCTGAAGCCAAATCAGATCACAGAAGGTAAAAAATGTTTTTTTTTTATTAAAAAAAGTCGTAATCTATGTCTTATTCCAAATTAGGATGTTATGGTATCAATCTGAATGGGAAAACCATCGAATTGTACTCAATGGCCTTTGTGCCCTGTCATGTGGCCTTGGTGCCCCTAAAAAAAAGAAAAAGTGGAGGCCAAATGGCCTTGCCCCTAAAATTACATAATTCTCACCCTGTTGGCATTAGTGGAATTGCACTAGCATGGTTTAAATCATACTTATCTGACCGTTTTCAGTTTGTAGCAGTAAATGAAGAGATGTCTTATCGATCACAAGTTCAGTATGGCATACCACAAGGCTCAGTGCTAGGACCGCTGCTGTTCACTCTGTACATGCTACCATTAGGAGATATCATTAGGAAACATGGAATTAGTTTTCACTGTTATGCTGATGATACTCAGCTGTATTGTATATTTCTTCAAAACCTAACGAAATTTACCAATTCACAAAATTAACGGAATGCATAGCTGATATAAAAAATTGGATGACCAGTAATTTCCTACTACTAAATTCTGAAAAAACAGAGATTCTAATTATTGGACAAAAAACTTCCTCACCTAATAACCTAGAATACTGTCTAACACTTGATGGCTGCTCTGTTAAGTCTTCGTCGTCAGTTAGGAACCTGGGTGCGCTCTTTGATACCAATCTTTCATTTGAAAGTCACGTGTCTAGTATCTGTAAAACAGCATTTTTCCATCTTAAAAATATATCTAAATTACGTCATATGCTCTCACGGACAAATGCGGAAAAATTAGTTCATGCATATGCTCTCACGGACAAATGCGGAACAATTAGTTCATGCGTTCATGACCTCAAGGCTAGATTATTGTAATGCTCTACACAGCAAAATATCCAGTGTAGTTTAGAGTTGTTTTTATGGTGTTAATTTATCAGAGTTAAAAAGTGTTGATTCAGGTGTTGATTTGAATGGCATCAACACTTGCAGAGTAAATCAGTGGTCGGAGTCAGCGTAATTACAGCGAGTTGACATAATTGACACTGGAGATGAGTTGATCCAATTTCCGGTTCTTGCACATTATTTCCTTTTTGATTAATGGCGGACGACCACGAGGAGAGGAGTGTTCAAACAGGTAATATGTTTTAACCACTTGATTTTTTTAACCAATTTTCATGTTTAGTTTACATTTATCACCGTTTAGAAGAATATTAGTACATTTCTCAACATTGCCTGAGTGCTAACTTAATTTCCTTTCAGATAACACGACAGACCACCGATCAGACCTCGAGGACGTTTTGTTAGTTCGCTGTCAAATTAAGGTAAGAGTTGCATAGTTTATGTTAGTTAGCAGTTTTAAGCTTATGTTTTCTTATATTTTAGAATCTTGGATAGATAACAGCGTAATTTCTGTGATTTGTTTAATGTTAACTGTTTAACGCAAATAACGTAGCCACATTCCCTTCTTGGGCTCACGTTATTTGTTTTGCCAAAATAAGGCATTGTAAATTTTTGTTGTAATTAATACTAAGCAATTAATTAGCAATTCGTTTTTAGTAGTTTATTTTAGTATAACTGTGCACTTGTTCCACAAATAATCTGACTGTTTAAGTGAGCAGCAGTAATGCGCGAATCTATTTTTTTTTTTTTTTTACGTGAACCTTGAACGCGCCGCTTCTGTGGTCTGGTATTTTCAAGTGTACCTTATAACGTTTACTCGTATCTACAAGGTAAAAGGCAACGGAGATAAATTATCAGATAATCAAGCTCTAAGCGTTTTGCCTAACTTTCTGCCAGTGCATGAACTGTTTGCTCATCATATGAGACACGTGTTTGACGTGCACGCTTCATCTGCAATCGTATACATTACATGATAGTAGATACGAACTAATTTGCTGCAACTTCACTTGTGGGGTGACAAATAGAGCTTCTTACAACAGCAGCTCGTAGGAACTTCTTTAATATTAACTTCATAATCTGCATTTTTCTTGACCAACAGCTTTCATCATGCTGGTTAAAGTTCAGTATCAAGGTGTAAAGAAATTTGTGAAATTGCTCAGCGATCGTACGTTCCAAGATTTTCTCAATGAAGGTAAGTTAAGAAGCTTATGCTGCTACTTAGAAATGTACTTAAGTCATATTAGCAATATTGTATAAGCCCACTCAAGTCCACAGGGCTTGTGCATGTTAACACTTTACAATAAGGTCTCATTTGTTAACATGTGCTAACTAACTTTAGGATTAGTAGAACTGCTTGTTTTGTTAATTTTAGTTCATAGTGCATTCATGTTAAAAGAGAAAACATTTGATTTTTATAATGTATTCGAAAATGTTGATTAACATTAACAAATGCCGTAGAAGTGTTGTTCATTCTTAGTCCATGTTAACTAATTAAACTATATATATATATATATATATATATATATATATATATATATATATATATATATATATATATATATATATTATATATATAAACATTTTTCATGTTATTTTTACAATTACTTTTCAGTTAAAAGCAAATTTGGTTTGGCAAGAACTGCAGCTCTTCAAGTCTTTGATGACACCGACACCAATGTGGAAGAGGACATCTTCCATGAATTGATCGAAGGCAGTCCACATTTATGCCTAACTGTAAGATGTCCGGAAGAAAATATTACTGCTGGTTTGTCTGATGGTAAGTCTATAATAACACTTGAGACATACTTTTAAGGACTACAGTGTAATCCCAGGGACAAAATGCATTTGGGTCAGATAAACGCATACCTTTAGCAGACACTAATACAAAAAGGGATTCATCATTAGATGGCAATGACATGAGAAGTGCTAATAATGCAAACATTGTCTAAAATAGTCCAGGCTACAACATTAGCTAGATACAATTAAGTGCTCACTTATCAGTTTATTGAATATTGTCACAGATTTGTTTTGGTTTAGGGCTGGGTGATATGGCCAAAAAATTATCATGATATCTTTTTTAAATCAGTCGATATCGATAATTATCACGATAAATGTCAAATCTTTGTTTCTTTCAAGTTTAAAGGCAGATTTCCTAGGTGAAAGTTGTAGAAACCAGAGCGTTAATCGTGGTTTTAAACTACTCTTTATTACCAGAACATATCATGACAAACACTTGCCAAACATTTCACAAATCTGAGTTAGGACATGCAAACATGTAATTTTTCCTTAACAAAATAAATATCTTAATAGAAAAAAATATTTCTTAGTTTCTGCATGTGCTAATTTTTATTTGGTCAAATGTAGGCCTAATATTCTGACTGTTTGAGTTTTATTAAAATTAACCATTGGTCATCCAGTATCATGCATTTAGATCATAACCACATGATAAAGCCAGGCATAGCCTATAGCACCTCACTATCATGGCAAAATGTTACTTTATGGTTTCTATGGTATTTGTATGAAAAACTGTAGCCTGAATACATTATTAAATGTTATTATATTCCATTAGTCCTTACATTGGCTACATTAATAATAAAATTCAATATGTATATCCAACATTTCATATTGCAGTTAATATTTGTAGACGGAAAGGCCTTCTGACTCTATCGTTGTGCACAGTGTTTCTCTTGTTTGTCAGCGCTGTTTCATCTGCCTTTAAACTGGTTTAAATCACTGAGACGTTTGTGTTCTTCGCTGAATTCAAGCGCTTCTCACTGGATCTCGTGAGCGAGGCGATCAGAGTAAACACGTCTGCTCTAGTGAGCTCGCGTGCGCTGCTGTTTGGACTTTGAGCCGAGCGGATAAACAGTCCGTGAGGTGCGTGCGGTTCAAATGAGTTTCGTTCCGCTTTTGGCACATACACATTATCGAACTCTTGATAACGTTTTATCGAGAAATTTTATCGCGATAACTACCGTTATTGTTTTATCGCCCAGCCTTAGGTTAATATCTTAAACAGGGAACTGAAGTTTTTGAGATCCGGTGATGAAAAGGTGGACAAAAGGATCTGGTGGTTAACAGTGTCAACTGCATCTAGATATAGCAGAATGAGAATTTACAAGGGTGTATCATTTTTATTTTAAAGGGTTGGTTCACCCAAAAATGAAAATGTAATTAATTACTCGCCCTCATGTCGTTCCAAACCCGTGAGACCTTCGTTCATCTTCAGAACAAAAATAAAGACATTTTCGATGAAATCCGAGAGCTTTCTGAACCATCCATAGGCAGCAACGTAATTACCACTTTCAAGGCCCAGAAAGGTAGTAAATACTTTGTTAAAATAGTCCATGTGACTCCAGCGGTTCAACTTTAATGTTATGAAGCAACGAGAATACTTTCAGTGGGCAAAAACAACGACTTTATTCAATCTCTTCTCTTCCATGTCATTCTACTACACTATCCATGTAGTAAAGGGCAGCACAGCACTGGGCCTTGAAAGTTGCAATGTTGTTGCTGCCTATGGATGGTTCAGAAAGCTCTGATTTTATCAAAAATATCTTAATCTGTCTTTCCGAATATGAATGGAGGTCTTTTGGGTTTGGAAGTAATGAGGGTGAGCAATTAATGACAATTTTAATTTCTTCTAAACTAACCCTTTAATTTGATTTGATAAAATTCTTGCTTCAGAAGTAAATAACATTTTGACAGTCCTTTTTGATTTAATGCCTTTAGAGAAAACATTAAAATTATGTTTTGCTTTTCCCTGTCAAGAGTTTTCACCCACAAGATCCTCAACCCCCAGCACATGCACTGATACTCTTTCACTCTCTTCAACTGACCATGAAGAGACCGAGATAGCAGTGCAAAATCAAACAGCAATGGTCAGCAACAGTTTTAGCATAGATGCTGAAAAGGCAAAACGGGTATGTATACATGTTTTTCCTTATGGTTAACTTGTCCTTAATTCTTTCACCATTTTATTAGTCTTCAGTCTTCATGTGTTCACCTGTATGTGGTCATGTTTAATCAGACTGTCCGAGATGCACTGGGAAAAAAATCTGGTGGTGAGGAAGTGCTTGAAGAATACCAGACAACTAAAACTTTAAAGCACAGCACCAGACGTCAGCTTGTTAATATTGTTGTCAGTCACATGACAGAGATTCATGGGTAAGACTTCAATGCACAGATGCATGAAATACACACAGCTGTCAATTGATGTAGAAAACAAGGTTGTTTACCATTAACCATATATATTTTTTTTACATTGCAGGAGGATTCCCACCCGCAAACAGCGGGAAACTTATGCTTTGGGCATTATTACTCTCTTTCCTAGCCTGAGAGACCCATTTTCAACGAAGGGCTATGTAAGAATCTTTTGTATTGATGTACTTGAAATACAATCTAGTTTGACATGAAGTTAAATGCTCCTTTTTTGTGGCATGTAATGGCAGTTTCTGTTAATATCTATGTAACACAATGATTGTTCAGATTTTTAAAAAATTGTTCTCTTGTCTTTTTGACAGGAGCATTTCTACGATCCGGAAAAGGGAACAGGGTTCATCTCCTGGCGCCTTAAAACTTTGTCGAGGAAGAACCCAAAACGTGTTCGCTTGGAGATGACTGAAAGTGGGGGACCAAGTCGTCGAAGGAGGATAGATGATGGGCAACAACTTGAAGGAGATGCATGCAGAGAGGCAATTTCTTTCCTTGTCCACACAGCTGATGAAGCTGAAGTTATGCAGAAGATGAAGGAAACGTTTAAGCATAGACAAGAACTGGTACATAATCCCGAAAGATCAGCTGACGTCCTTGATGTCTTCCCAAGATATTTGGATGTAAAAGGATTGGTAAATAAAACATTTATTGTACTTTTCAAAGATTGTTTTAAGTGTGTTTTAGATATGCCTGGTTTATTAATTTATTTATTTTTGTCTTATGAGGTTACACTAACATAATTGCTACTTTGACTCATTCGTTCATAGATTTATCACTCTTGCTCGTACATGCCTTTCAGACATTGTGTATTCCACATTCATGATTTCTTAGTCTATCAAAACATGCGCACACTATCCATTTTGGTGGTAAAGGATGAAAAAGTCCAAGTAACCTCTTATAAATCTTGTAATATGCTTTGTCATTAGATAAATCAGGACTTTGCTCTGCTGTTCAATGCTGAAACATCCAACATGTTTCTTAAGAGGTGGGAGACGGCATTCAAGCAAAAGATCATCAACGAAGCCAAGTCTCTTACTTCAACAGCAGAAATCCGGTGTCTTCTCAATGCAGCAGGTGGACAAGGATCTGAAAACGGTTGGTATGATTTGTGAGGATGTCATAATTTCATATTTGCTCTGGTTTCTTGTTGTTGTGAGCACTAAATCTTTTGTTTTTGTTTTATCTTAAATCGCCCACAAATCCCTTAACCTCTCAGATTGGGACAGTGACATGTCATCTGTCCTGCTGCTGTTGCATCTCCTGCCTCCTCCTCCAGGAAGGAAGAAGACCAAGATCAGTCCAACAGAGGCTGTTGACAGACTTGTTCATTTCCATAAGGTAAAACTTACAATACTGTTTCAAAGTCATTGTGAACATTTCAATTAAGATTTGGGTTATAAACCCTAAAATGCAGTGGTTTTCATTCATGGTCCTTGGGACTGAACCCTCTGCACATTTTGTCTCTCTGACCTGACAAGCATAAAGATAGTTCACCCAAAAATGTCATTGTTGAATAAGGGAGACATACAAAGTGTAGAGCCGTTGACCCACAGGACTGGGATTGAAAATCGCTGGCATAATGTGACTTGTCTAATTGTACTTTTTAGAATCTATTACCTAATTGCATGCATTCAGTTGCATTCTATTGACCTACAGCTCTCGGATTTCCATGTACAACGCTTTGTTCTAATGAAGTAAGTCAGTTGCATAGCTTGGTTTGGCTGAGGGTGTCAGCAAAAAAAAAAAAAATTCTGGTGGTGGTGGGAGACGGGGGATTCCTTTAATGGTTATCGTTTATTTGTAATACACAAAGCATGATACCAACTGGTTTTGTCAGGCACAAATTGGGTTAATGTGTGTCATATAGGTGGGGGGTTTTTTCTCTCTTTTTTGGTTCATTTGAATGTGAGCAAGTTACCAGTACCAAGTTTAATGCATTAATCATTTCACATGTAATTAGTTTTTTTTCCTGTATGTTTAATCTATTTTTTTTTTCCAGTCCTGCACCAGTATTGAAGGCCTTCTCAGTGGGAGGGAGGGCCACCAGCCATTTCTACTGGGATCAGGAAGGATCAAGGGCAGGATCGACCACTTTTACGTCGCTGTAGACAAGCGCCTTATCCCTTGCTCTGGAACCAGCTCCTTAAGTGCCTTTGATGAACTTTTCAAAGTTCACTATGTCTTCAACTTGTCCTACGAGGAAGCCCTGGTCAACTTCTTTACCTTCCTGCAGACCACAGTTTACAACATAGATGTTGGTCTTTCAAGTGAGTCTCCCAGAGTAAGGGAACTGCGTGCAAAGCTTTTAAATTAGTTTAAATGTTACAGTGTTTCCTCTGTAAAAGTTTGCATGCAAACAGCCACTCTTTGATAGCTCATTTAAGAGTCACACACAGTTTCTATCCTTCGTTAAAGTTTAAGTTGTTGTGTGCGCAGAGTGGCTGTAGTCGGCAGTTTTGCTCATATTCTGGGTTTCGAAAGCATTTGAACCGTTTTCATGCTGTTGATGGCTGTCCCGCTTTTGAATTTTCATCTGGTGAACTGTCATCTCAAAATGTTGATGATAATCAGTCAGGTTCTTTGTTTGTTGGAGAAAGTGATCCCCAAGTTGCTCTCATTGAGAATGTTACCTTTTCCAGGAGAGAAACAGCAGATATATGTGCCTCAATTGTGGCCAAATTACAGTGCAGTGGAGTAGCCAATAGCTTGGTATCATCAGTTGTTTCAGACCTTGAGGACCTCACCACGGAACTGCATAGCCAAACTTGTCAAGATGTGATTTCTGTCATTCCTCTTAATAACCCTGTCAGGTCAGCTGTCGAAGATAGTTTAGAGCATTTTGAGAGTCCCTTTTCCATGTTTAACACTGAAACTAAAAGAACTAATTATTTCGTTGACAAATGGGGTGTTTGTGGAGCCGGTTGAAATTGTGCTTGGCATGAGATATGACATGAGGAGAAACAGAAAGACTGGATGTTATGATCAGGTCCCAGTAAAAGATACATTCGTGTATGTCCCAATTTTGGAAACCTTAAAATTTATGTGTCGAAATGTAGATGTATGTACTCTGCTGACAGAATTTACCGGAATGCCGAAATCACATTTTGAGGACTTTTGTGATGGAAGTTACTTCCAGAATCATCCATTATTCTCAAAACATCCCAGTGCTTTACAAATTCAGGTGTACTACGATGATTTTGAAACCGCAAACCCTCTTGGCTCTAAACGTGGGGTACACAAGGTTGGTGCTCTTTATTTTGTGCTTCGAAATTTACCTCCCAAATTTAATTCGAGACTGATGAATATCCATTTGATTGCTCTATTTCATGCGCAAGATGTGAAAAAGTATGGTTTTGACCCCATCTTGGAACCATTGATTCGTGACATAAAGATTCTAGAGACGGATGGTATTGAACTACCCATATCAATGAGTAGAGTTTATGGAACAATATGTCAAGTAATTGGAGACAACTTGGGGATGCACTCCATACTTGGGTTCACAGAATCATTTAGTGGACATTACTCCTGTCGTCTATGTTTAACTGAAAAGGCTGATGTCCAGTTAGTTCACAATGAGGATGATTTTAGGGTTATTTTGCGTGATCGTTCAATTTATGAACAGCACTGCAGTGAGTTAGAATCTGACCCTCAACTTAAGTCAACACATGGCCTCAAAAGAAACTCGACACTCAATAGTCTGCAGTATTTTCATGTGTGCCACAACTACTCTCTAGATGTGATGCATGATCTCCTGGAAGGAGTTGTGCAATTTGAAATGAAACTACTGTTTGAGTATCTTTCAGAAAAATTTGTTACACGGAGTGATTTGCTCTCCAGAATATATTCATATGATTATGGATATTTGGAGAGAAAAAATCGTCCTACAAAGGTTAATCTAGAGCACAGTGGAAATAGCATAGGGCTTAATTCTATCCAGGCACTCTGTCTTGTCAAAAACATTCCATTGCTGTTTGGTGATATTGTACCCTTAGGTGATCAAAATTGGCATTTGCTCCTGCTCTTGCTTCAAATTCTAAACCTGGTGTTTTCCCCTTGTATTTCTAAAGGCATGACTGTCCTCTTGAAGTATTTAACAATTGAGCACCATGAATTATTTAAAGAGTTGTATCCACAAAAAAATTTGCTGCCCAAACACCATTTTATGGTGCATTATCCAGCCTGTATTCGCAAAATTGGGCCGCTAGTGCACATGTGGAGCATGAGGTTCGAGGCCAAGCATAAAGTTTTTAAGAATACACTAAAGAATTTCAAAAACATCACCAAATCACTGGCAAAAAGTCATCAAATGTCAATAGGGTATCTTTGGGAAACGACACCATTGAGTCAAGTTGAGTGTGGACCAATGAAGTCATTTTGTTGGAATGATGTTGACAATGGTGAAAAGTTGGCAGGAATGCTAGAGAATCCCATGCAAACAAGCATGCATTCCATGAACTGGGTCAAAATAGATGGGACAGAATATAGACAAAACCTCATTGTATGCAATGAAATTGAGGATGAAATTCCTGTTTTCAGTCAGATTCGGAAAATACTTTTCATTGACAGCACTGTGTATTTTATTGTTGACAAACTTTTCACAGAACATTTTTCTGAACATTTTCATGCATTTAAAGTACAGAGATGCTGTGAGTTGAGTGAACTTGTAAAAGCCAACAGCTTGAAGTTCTACAGGCCTTTTGATCTGCAGTGTTTATATGGGTCAGATGATGGCGAATATGTTGTATCTTCCTTTGTGTTGGTGTAATTGTTGCATCTATGTTGAAATAAAATTTCAAACTGATACAGCGTGTTGACTTATTTAACTGAATGCGCTCTTTTTTTTTTTTGTCAAATCAGGGCTTGTATGAACACTATATTAGTGCTGAAATAAATCTCTTGGTGTTAAGATATTGACACACCTAGTGTAGTTTTGACACACCTAGTGTTGTTTAACACTAACTTGGTGTAAATGAGGGGGGAGGGGACACTAATGGTGTTAACGGTGAACACTAACAGTGTTGTTTTTACACTAAGCAAGTGTAAAAAAAGTAACACTATTTAAAGTGTAAGTTTAACTCGATTTAGTGTGGACCTATATAAACCCCGAAAAAGTGTTAATTTTCACACTGTGCGTGTTAATTTAACACTTTAAAATTTGCTGTGTACTGGGTGGTTGCCCTGCACACTTAATAAACAAACTACAGCTGATCCAAAACGCAGCAGCTAGAGTTCTTACCAGAACCAGGAAGTATGACCATATTAACCCGGTTCTGTCAACACTGCATTGGCTGTCTATTAAACATCGTATACATTTTAAAATATTGCTGATTACTTACAAAGCACTAAATGGTTTAGCTCCCCAGTTCTTGAGCGAGCTCTTAACGCATTATAGTCCTTCACGTCTACTACAAACTCAAAATTCTGGCCAGTTGATAATACCTAGAATATCTAAATCGACTGCTGGCGGTAGATCCTTTTCCTATTTAGCACCAAAACTCTGGAACAATCTTCCTATCATTGTCCGGGAAGCAGACACAGTCTGTCAGTTTAAAGCTAGACTAAAAACACATCTCTTTGACCTAGCATTCACATAATACATTATCGACTTCTATAATTAAATGTTAGGCTGCATAGATTAGGCCAGCCGGAAACCGGGAACACTTCCCTTAAATCCTGATGTACTCGGTACATCATAAGAAGAATGGCATCTACGCTAATATTGGTGTCTTTGTTTATCCCGAGGTTTTCCTGCAGCCTGCCGGATCCAGGCCGTTTCCAGATCTGACGAAGGACATTCGCCTGGACCCGATGACAACGCAGTGCTGAAGTGCCAACTAGCCTCTCCCTATGGAGGATCCCTAATCCACTCTACAGATAAAGCGTTATGAAATTCCGGTTTCGCGTCCCTACCCCGAATTGATAAAATAAAATTCTACATCAAAATTTATAGGCAAGACAAGTAGTTTGTTTAGGCATGGTTTGTAGCGAATTACAAACCTGCTCACATATATTCAAACGCACATAACTATAGAATCAATTCTTAACGCGCATGTGAACGCCATCAGCGTTTATCACAGGTTCGCGTTTAAAGTCTATTTAGAGAGAACGGCGTCGTCTTAGCGGCCCCTAATTTAATAACAAATGATCATTTCGAGGGAAGTGAATCAATCAAAACTAACTTTAGCTGGAAACAACATATTTAAGAACCGCTATAAAACCAAACCATTCTTTGTTACCTTAAATTTTGTTTGTCTCTGTAAAGCTGCTTTGAAACAATCTACATTGTTAAAACCGCTATATAAATGAGGATGACTTGACTTGACAACACTAATTTTTTTACTTTAAGCCAAGCCTGTGCGTGCTTTTTGTTGCGACATGGAGTCCCCTTGCTCTTACCAGTCTTGTCCAAGGGGTGGCGTAGTTAGTACTGCCATAGCCTTACGGGGGGCTACATATGTGTGGAAAATTACTATGTTTATCTATTTCTTAGCCAATGAGAATCATTCAACCTGAAGCAAGGACGTAGCTTAGACCTGGGAAATGGTATAACTGCTGTGATCATTGTAACTGTAAACTGGGTGGCCTATGAACTCCTGTGAGACTTGAAGCTTAGGGACTGTTCATTTTTTATTTAAGTGGCTACCGGAGGAGTTTTAAGATCTATAGTCAAAATAGACTTGACCCTCCCTTCGCTCGCAGTACATTTTTCTATGACCCTCCAAAATGATTGAGAAAAAAGGCATGACCTCCCCGATAATTTATTGGTTACTTCTGTAGACCTACACCAAACATTCATTAAAAAGGGTCCTGTACAGGGCTGTACAGTGCGACATATATCCAGGGGCGTAGGAATGAGTTTAACATTGGGGGGGACCAGGGGTGATTTTAGGATTTTCATTTTAGGGAGGCTCAGTCCCCAATGAGAATACGGAGGGGTTTTTCCTGGCTCAAAAAGAGGAGGAAGACATGAAATCCTGATCATGTACGTATTTATAAGATAATTCGAATTTTATTTTTCACAGACCATATAGGCTGTTATTCCCACAGTATTTTTGTGGATGTAGCCCAGTACCTCTAGGGGGGTCCGGCGGCATTCACCCCCGGAATAAAATTTTGTACATTTTTAAGATAAATTCATTAATCTGGTGCACTTTGAGTCATCCAAATCCACCCGAAAATAAATAATCCACCCGCCAATTGACGAACCTATGAATTCTCTGATTTAGATATCTGCATCATATTTTCTGCATCATATTGTCACTTCAACCCAAATCGGTTTATTGGAATAAACTACTTGGGTTCAATTCAACTCGACTTCAGTGGACTACATTACACATATTATAGACATGATTCATGGGTCTTTTTTAAAATTATCTTTCTATATATTTTTTATCTTAATTTTAAAATCTGAAAGTTCTTGTTTAGGTTCTTCATATGCCTATTATATAGGATATCTTGTTATATAAAAAAAACATTAAGAAAGGTTTTAATAAGTGAATGAAACGTTTTTTATTATCTTAGAAAAACATTAAGAGAACGTTTATATAGCCTTATGGGAGAATTGAACGTTTGAATAACGTTCTTATAACCAAGCAAGAACGTTAATACAACATTTATGTAAAGGGAGAATTGAACGTTCTAA
Source organism: Chrosomus eos (assembly GCA_036326025.1). Classification (NCBI taxonomy): domain Eukaryota; kingdom Metazoa; phylum Chordata; class Actinopteri; order Cypriniformes; family Leuciscidae; genus Chrosomus; species Chrosomus eos. The sequence goes on from CM070822.1 coordinate 50,473,361, forward strand.
CGTTATTATAACCAGGAAATAACGTTAATGCAACGTTTATATAACGGGGGAATTGAACGTTCTTATAACCAAGAAATAACGTTAATACAACGTCTAAAAACTGGACGTTTTGAAATTCCCTAAAACATTCAGAAATAACGTTTTTATATAACTTAATGGGAACGTTATGAAAACATTCTTATAACCTAAAACTGTTAGCTGAGGAAGAGGAGAGATTCGCGATTGCACGAACACGTTTTAAGTGCAGGCATATTCTCTGAGCGAGCCCAGAGAGAGAATTCTTACAAGAGAAGTGTATCTGAGAGCGCGCGCGGGAGATTCGCGCTCGGCACATTATATTCTGCGCGCGAGCAGAGAGATTCGCGCTCGGCACATCATATTCCGTGTGCGAGCAGAGAGATTCGCGCTCGGCACATTATATTCTGCGCGCGAGTGTAGCAGACTTCAAATGGTAACCTCCGGACACCACAGAAACACGACCACACGATGAATGGGATGATGGACACATGCAATTTATTCACCTTTAAACAGAGTAGTGAGTCAATAATTAGTATACAGACATCGGATGGCCTACTCTCTCATTCCTCTGCTTCTCCGTCCGCATACACTATGCATCTGCCCGCGAACGCTTTAACAAGGGCAATACATATCATTTAATGTATAAATGTCAATGATGAGTTACCCCACACAACAGGGCTGCACACACAGAAAACACAAATAGAACACATCCGCAAAAGCCAACATACAAATATGCTGTAATTTCTCAGAAATGTATTAATAAATGTACTGTAAACTCTTTTAAGTGCATCAGATTTGAATTGTTGAACTACTGTGTGTATAATAAAGTTTTTTCACAACCACAGTCTCATTGCATGAAAATATACCTCAAGGCAATTTGTATGAAAATAGTTGAATATAATACTGAGGCACACAACCATCAAATTAAGTTCACAAATTACATAATAAACAGTAAAATTAATAATCACAAATTGAAACATACCTTTAAACAGAGTAGTGAGTCAATAATTAGTATACAGACATCGGATGGCCTACTCTCTCATTCCTGCATTGAAAGATACACGTGAAAATGATGCGCTTTTTTTTTAACACGGTAAAAAAGCCACTTTCAAGGAAAATCAACTAATCACACTGATACACAATATGACAAAAACTCTCAACAGTGTTTTAACATCATAAATATAGTGATTACATTACAAGAAAACAGTAAATGCAAGACAAATGTGAGAGAGAAAAACTAACTCTGCTTCTCCGTCCGCATACACTATGCATCTGCGCGCGAACGCTTAAAGGAGAAGCGATATAATTTCCTTCGGTGTCCCACTAAATAAAGCCCCACATACAACAATTGGTAGGAACTCCCGATCGGAACTATTGAAAATAGTAAATTGAACACAAGTTTTGCTGAAGATAACAGTTTAAAACAACATTTCTCTTTCCACATAAAATATATATAAAATTAAACTCAAGTGTCTAAATCGACCGGCTACATACTTCCCCCTTAACTTCACAAAACTTGAGCTTACACCTTTGTCAGTTGAATAAGGGAGCAAATAAGGCAATTAATTTGTCACTGACAACACCACTGTCATACAACATACATGTTACCTGACACTCACAGGAAAAAGAACAAAAGAAAGTTGATCAGGCTCTCAGATATTCTCTTGCTAAAGAGGTGCCTTATACACCACTCAATATGACATAAATTACTTTTACTTTTTGTTGTTGCCTCGCATTCTCATAATTAGGCCCATATAACTTAAAACAGCTTAACGTAAAAGGGACTCTTTGACTGCGTTGTGACTTGTTCTCTGAGTCATATTTTGAATCAGTCTGTTCACAGGTCGAACTAACCTACCAACCCGTGTTCGTACCTGGGTCACTATTTCAGACACACTGGAAATGGACAACGTGCTGGTGGATCTCAACTGCTCTTTAGCACCGGGCATTGTATCAGCCGTGCATACTCTGTCCTTAGGGTCTTTTGGACTTGATGGGATGACTTGTGAGTCGAACTGTAGGCAATCAATTTCAGATCCTGCATCCAGGTCATCTGACTTACTCTCAGGCTTTCCAGGATCCATTACACTCTCCTGTTCTCCTGTATCTAACTGCCCATCCACCGAATCATCTGTGTCAGGTAATGAAGCCACCCACTCAGCAGTACGCTCTGTTTCAGGAAGGTCTCTCCCCAGTGCAGAACTGTGTGTCAAAGCTTCATCTGACTGCTCCTGGCTGGTTTGTGAGTCATCGTGGAAAGACTCATCTTCATTCTCTCCTTCCTCAAGAGGCAGAAAGTTGGCTTGCAACATAAGGTTACGGTGTACTACCTTCTCTTGACCCGTACTGATTTTCTTAACACGATAAATGTGGCATCTGGGGTCTTTAGAAACCACCACATAAGGTACAGATTCCCACTTATCAGCCAGTTTTCTCCGTCCTCTTTCACCCTTGTTGGCTAACAGCACTCTGTCTCCTTCCTCAATGTCGCATCCCTTTACTCTCCTATTGTAGAATTCAGCCTGTCGTTGCTGACTTGCACTTGCATTTGCCTGAGCAAGGTTAAGAGCCTCCTTGAGATCATCTCTCATTTTTGCAACGTAACTGCCATAATCTGTGATGTCGTCATCTCTTCCAACACTATGGAACATGACATCTATTGGCAGACGAGGGATCCTTCCATACATCAGATAAAACGGTGCGTAACCCGTTGATTCATGAGCGGTGCAGTTATAGGTGAATGTCAGCGTTTGTAACATCTGAGGCCACTTTTGCTTAACTCTTGGGGGTAAGGCTCGTATCATACTGCCTAGTGTGCGATTAAACCGCTCAGTGTGGCCATTCCCCATAGGATGGTAAGCTGTCGTCCTCGATCTCTTGACACCTGCAATCTGCATCAACTCCTGGATCAGTTCACTCTCGAAGTTTGCACCCTGATCCGAATGGATCCTCTCTGGGAAGCCATAGATGCAGAAATATCTGTCCCACAGTTGGCGAGCTACTTGCTTGGCTGATTGGTTCCTGCATGCAAAGGCGTGTGCCATCTTAGTGAAATGGTCTGTGATTACCAACACATCAACACTTCCACCTCTGCAATCCTCTGCAGACCAAAAGTCTATACACACCAGCTCTAGAGGCCTGGTTGTCTTAACACTCTCGAGTGGGGCTCTTGCTTCTGGCTCAGGTGTCTTACTCACTACGCAGCGCTTACAGCACCTGACATGCTCTCTGACATCTCGCTCCATGCCTACCCAGAAGAATCTTTCCCTGGTCAAGTGAAGTGTCCTGGCCTGGCCCTGATGACCAGCATCGTCATGTACTCCCTGCAGGACTTGTTGGGTCAGTGAAGCTGGGACGACGTACTGCCAACGCTTCTTGCCTGTTAGCTGGTCTTTGCACACACGATACAAAATCCCATCCAACATTTTCAATCTCTCCCACTGTTTAAGAGTCTTCAGGATCTTTAACGAATCTTTTGTCCTCTCACGTCTTGATGGCCTCCTGCCACGGGAGACATAGGAAAGAACTCGAGCCAAAACAGGATCTTCTGATTGTTTATCCTGAAGCTCTTTCAGTGTAAATATAGGCAGCACACTTTGACCAGCTGGAACCAAATTGTGCACATCCTGAGCCAGCCAATAATGCACTTTTCCCTTTGGTCCTGCATTCCACTCTACTTGGTTCATCAGTATGGCCGACACTTCATCTGAGGAGAACGAGAAACCATTTTGGCCTTGGTCAGAGAATGGAGGTTCGACACTCTGACACTTAGCACTGATTCTGAAAGCGTGCTGTACTACGTCTTCTTTGAAGTGATTGGCCTCCTCCAATAGTCTCGTGTAAGTTTCTGTTACCAACCTCCGACTTGCACGTCCTTGGACAAAAGGTTGTCGACTCATAGCATCTGCCACCACATTCTTTTTCCCGGGGATGTACTGTATACTAAAGTCGTATGGTGCCAACTTGGCGACCCACCTCTGCTCACACGCATCAAGCTTTGGCTTCGTCAAGATGTAAGTTAACGGATTATTATCTGTCCAGACGGCGAATGAATGGCCTTTCAGCCAGTGGCTGAACTTGTCACAGACAGACCACTTTAGAGCCAGGAACTCCAAACGGTGAGCAGGGTAATTTCTTTGGGCACGTGAAAGGGCCTTACTGGCGAAAGCGACAGGACGTGCTCTAGTTTCGCCTTCCGGGACTTGAGAAAGTACAGCGCCCAATCCATCCAAAGATGCGTCTGTTGACAGGATGAATGGACGGTTGAAGTCTGGGTGTGCAAGCACAACGGACTCCAAAAGGGCTGACTTAAGCTGATTGAAGGAGTCACGCTGTTCCCTCTTCCAATCGCTTGGGTTCAGCTTCCTGAAGGCAGATGGCTTTGTTCCATTATTCTTTTGTCCCCTCGGTGCAGCAGTCAGTGCAAACAAGGGTTTAGCTATGCTAGAGCAGTTCTGTATGAATCGCTGATAAAACATGACCATACCCAGGAACGACTTTATCTTTTTTTGAGACGGTGTGACCCCATCTTCCATCATAAGGTCAGTTTCGGTTATCGCTGTAATGGCTTGTACTTTGTCAGGGTCAGCCATTACCCCTCTCTCATCAATCACATGACCTAGGAAACGTACACTTCGACGTAACAGGTGGCACTTTTTCGGAGCAAGTTTTAGACCATGGGTTCTCAGGCGGCTGAACACCAGCTCAAGCCTCTCCATCATCACACTCTCATTTGGTGCAAATACTAGAAGGTCGTCTAGGTAACAGAGTATGGTAAGAAAGTTCTGGTCCCCAAATATGCCCATCATGAGACGCATAAAACTTGCAGGACTGTTGCACAACCCTTGAGGGAGCCGATTGAACTCGTACAGTCCCATTGGTGTTGTAAACGCAGTGAATGTTTTATCTTCCTCCGCCATCTCTATATTGTAGAATCCTGAGGTAAGATCCATAGCACTGAATATGGCATTGCCGCCAAGCGCAGCTAGACAATCCGCCTGGTGTGGCAAAGGATGGGCATCTTTAGTGGTGCGGGCATTCAGCCATCGGTAGTCGACACAAATGCGTAGATCTCCACTTTTCTTCCAGACGAGCACCAGCGGGAGGCCCACTCACTAGAGGATTTACGAATTATCTCAAGCTCCTCCATTTCTGAAAGAACATGTCTGAGCTTGTGGTAATGTGCTGGTGGCACGCGTCTGTAAGGCAGTCTAAAGGGTCGACTATCTGCAAGATGTATTCGGTGAGAGAAATCCTTCGCTTTGCCACAGTCTAGTTTACTCTTTGAGAAGACATCCTCATATTTGCATATCAACTGCACAAGTTGTTCCTTCCAATGCGGTGACACCTCGCAAGACTCAACATCAAGGTCACTTAGACCGAGTTTACTCAGTCTATCGCAAGGACTTGAACCAGAGAGCCTGCTGTCAGTGACTGAAACACCTGTAGTTTGGTTCATAACTTTCAGCTCATAACTGGCTAAATGCTCGGGACCGATGTCCAAATCCTCCAAAGCTACACAAGGGAATACGTCAGCCAACTTGGTGTTCCTCCGCAATGTTATGGGCTTGTCTGTAGCATTCAGTACCTTGACTGGCACCCATCTGTCATCACTCATGGATGCTACCACCCGCCCAATGACAATGTTCTTATGTGGCGGTGACTTTGCAGGTTCAACAAGGACAGCACTTCCCTCAGAAACGGGTGCGGTAGCAGGTAGTCGTCCCCAGACGAGGTGTTCTTGCTGGGGACACAGCACTACAGCTTGGGTGAGCTTAGCCGTTCCTATATTGCTGGGCATTTCAGTGCCTTTCCACCTGTGGAGGCCAGACAACATGTCCAAAAACTGCATAATATCTTCATTTCCTGAACTCTCAGGTCGATTTAGGACACGCCAATACCCGTGTGTACTCTTCATCTGGCCGATGATGTACTTGATAACATTAGTGCCCAAGATCATTTCGTCTCGCTGACCAGGAACGACAAGAGTGGGAACACTAACTGCATGTCCATACACTTCCATTTCAAGCTGGTAAATACTCTCAGGCTGAATGCTGACACCACCGCAACCAACAAGGACAATATCGGGGCGCATTTCACTGGGCGCAAGCACAACTCCTGCACTCTTCAACTTGCGTTCGGCATCCACATTCATGGTACAGGCCATGGACCCACTGTCAAGCAGTGCACGTAATGTAACTTGGGCCCCTGAAACAACAACATCGGTGTAAAAAAGGCTGTCAGCTCTTTCCAACTTCATCACATTTTGATATAGGACACTTTTATCAGGAATTCTTTTGCAGCTTTCTTCGTACATCAAAAGATCATCTTTGCTGCTGAGGGTTTCGCTCTTCCCGCTCACATAGTCCCCTCCCCAATGCGAGCAGGATAGTTTTCCTGAGTGTGAGACGCCATATTCGGCTGGGAAGCTGGTTCTGTAACGTTAGGACAGTCTTTACGCTGGTGTCCAACCCTCATGCAGATAAGGCACCGCCTCTCTCGCATGCAGTGTGAGCGAGTGGAGTGCGCTGTGTCCCCACAGACGCGACAAGGCGGAATGCGAGCTCCATGTGTTTGGAAGGGCCTTAAAGGACTATGTGCCGGCCGACTAGTCCGTTCAAGCACTCTCTCTAGCATGCTGAGGACACGTTCTAATGCATCAGGATTGACTGCATCACCTGTCTTAGGATGGCTACTTTGAGTGCATGCTGCGGCATTGATAGCAGTGATTTCACTTTCCCCAATCTCAACACTAGGGACTGCGGTAGCGGTCGATACTTGAAGGGAGCGAGGCATAACTGTACTGGGAACTCTGCAAGACTGGCTTTCCCTCTGATGTTCATCAATAGCCTCCTGTATCTCTTCGACTGACCATTTGCTCATAGGCTTGCATTTAAACACACTGGACAGTTCTGGGTCAGGGCAGTTTCGTATGAACATCATGGCCACTTCTGCACTCATGTTCTCCATGTTACCGCCACTACGTTCTAAGTGACCATTGGCTCGTTCAGCTGCGGAGTTCAATCTCACCCAATAGTCTACGGGGCTTTCCTTAGCTTTAGGCTGTGTTGCGTAGAAATCTGCCAATGGCAAAAGTGACACAGGGTGATCACTAAAGTAGTGTCTCAACATGTCATAAATTTTCTCAACACTAGCCGGACTAGAAGATGCTGTGCTTTTTAGTCCAACTTTGATTATATTTTTAGCCCTTCCTAGGAGGTGACTCATGACGGTGTCGGCTTTCTCCGCTTCGGGGCAACTGCTTTTCTGCAAGTACAGTTCCATAACATCTATCCACTCATGGACTGTATACTTGTCACTGTTGTCTCCTTTGAACATGGGTGGTTCTTTGATGTCAGACCTCACTATAAAGTTGACTTTGGGGGATTCAGGTTGAAGCACATTCTTGGTTAGCTCTGCTGGACTTGTGGGTAACGGGTTGACTACACTCTGACTGGCTTGCAAATGGCCGATTATGGACTGACCAATCTGACTACCCAACTCTCCTATTAACTCTCGTAGCTGCTGTGTGACATTGGGGCTGGGATCAGATGGAGTGGAACATGTTGGCTGTGCTAACTTTGGCTGAGGATTTACTTCTGGCTCTGACAAAGTACTTGGGAATAACAGTTTTGGTAGGGCCCCTGTATTCTCTCTTACACTATACAGACCTCTACCCCTACCAGCTAATGGAGTGAATATATCAGAAGTGTCTCGACCTCTTCCGGCCATTTTGAATGGTAAGACAAAATTGAAAACCAAATGAATAAACACAAATTTGTGAAATATGTAAATACACAGTGGTTACCGATATGCAAATACTCAAATTCTATATTTTCATTAAGAAAAACTCAGTCTTCAGAGGAATGTAAGTGTGAATGTCAACGTCCAATATGTGCAAATGTCCGATATGCGCATGCGTGTAAAGTGTAAGACACAGTCTGGAATTAAGTGGAACTTCACTGTGGACAGGTGAGCGTGTGTGCGAATGTCCGAATAACGTCACTTGAATATCCGCTGCGTAGATCCTCTGGCCACACGGAACAGCATGAACACGTCACAGCACACTGCTTGACCCCGGCGATCGGCTGCAGCTGACCAAGTGGATCCGGGTCACGGCACCAGTTTTATGTAGCAGACTTCAAATGGTAACCTCCGGACACCACAGAAACACGACCACACGATGAATGGGATGATGGACACATGCAATTTATTCACCTTTAAACAGAGTAGTGAGTCAATAATTAGTATACAGACATCGGATGGCCTACTCTCTCATTCCTCTGCTTCTCCGTCCGCATACACTATGCATCTGCCCGCGAACGCTTTAACAAGGGCAATACATATCATTTAATGTATAAATGTCAATGATGAGTTACCCCACACAACAGGGCTGCACACACAGAAAACACAAATAGAACACATCCGCAAAAGCCAACATACAAATATGCTGTAATTTCTCAGAAATGTATTAATAAATGTACTGTAAACTCTTTTAAGTGCATCAGATTTGAATTGTTGAACTACTGTGTGTATAATAAAGTTTTTTCACAACCACAGTCTCATTGCATGAAAATATACCTCAAGGCAATTTGTATGAAAATAGTTGAATATAATACTGAGGCACACAACCATCAAATTAAGTTCACAAATTACATAATAAACAGTAAAATTAATAATCACAAATTGAAACATACCTTTAAACAGAGTAGTGAGTCAATAATTAGTATACAGACATCGGATGGCCTACTCTCTCATTCCTGCATTGAAAGATACACGTGAAAATGATGCGCTTTTTTTTAACACGGTAAAAAAGCCACTTTCAAGGAAAATCAACTAATCACACTGATACACAATATGACAAAAACTCTCAACAGTGTTTTAACATCATAAATATAGTGATTACATTACAAGAAAACAGTAAATGCAAGACAAATGTGAGAGAGAAAAACTAACTCTGCTTCTCCGTCCGCATACACTATGCATCTGCGCGCGAACGCTTAAAGGAGAAGCGATATAATTTCCTTCGGTGTCCCACTAAATAAAGCCCCACATACAACAATTGGTAGGAACTCCCGATCGGAACTATTGAAAATAGTAAATTGAACACAAGTTTTGCTGAAGATAACAGTTTAAACAACATTTCTCTTTCCACATAAAATATATATAAAATTAAACTCAAGTGTCTAAATCGACCGGCTACACGAGCAGAGAGATTCGCGCTCGGCACATCATATTCCGTGAGCGAGCAGAGAGATTTGTGCTCGGCACATTATATTCCGCGCGCTGCAGAGAGATACGCACTCGCTCGGCACATTATATTCCACGCGCGAGCAGAGAGACTCACGCTCGCGCATTATATTAATGTACTTTCGCGCTACAATAGCGCGCTCTCGACATTTGATAGGCAAACCAATCAAATACGTGTGTCTCACGGCCAATGCGTGAGAGTTGGCAAATATTTTTTTCTTCCACGGTGTCATTTTTGGGTGGGACAAATGCGACTGTCTCCAATATTGGGGGGGACACGTCCCCCCCCTTCCCCCCCCGGTTCCCCACGCCACTGCATATATCTACGAAAAGATTGGTCTGTGCGATGAATAAACTCCTGTGAGTCTTGAAGCTACTTCTGCTGATGAAACTGCAAACCATCTTCAGTAAAACTTTTCTTTAATTTATTATAATCCTGTCTTAAATTGACTGCACTTCTAACTCCTGGTCTTCATTAATCATATCTGGTCCTTGGGTCTTTAACTGTAAGTTTCTGCAGATATTCTTTAATGGGGCGGCAGGGGCTCAGTGGTTCATGTAGGTTGTCTACAAACCGGAAGGTTGGTGGTTCAATCCCCGGTTCCACCTGACCAAGTGTCGAGGTGTCCATGAGCAAGACACCTAACCCCAGCTGCTCCCGACGAGCTGGATGGCGCCTTGCATGGCTGCCGTCGCCCGTTGGTGTATGAATGAGAGAGTGAATGGGTGAATGTGAGGCAAATTGTAAAGCGCTTTGGTGGCCATTGGGTCTGTGAAAGCGCTATATAAATGCAGTCCATTTACCATTTTAATGACACAAAATACACCAGCTTATCAATTATTCTTAATGTAACACTACAATTTTAAAAGTGGCGTTTGGCTCCACTGTTTAACTAGTTACACATGATAACTAAACATGACAAGGACTAATTATGTAATAAACCACTAACAGTTATGTGTGTTAACCAATTACTTTATGCAAGGAATAAATATTAAATAATTATGTTCAATTGCTTAAATATGTTTGTTTAACCAAAGTAGTCCTGACTGAAAACATTGAAAAACTAAAACTGAAAAACTAAACTGAAAAATATCTTATAATATCATACAATCACACACATTTGTTTTACTTACATTTTTATTTTATCGTCACTTCAATAAAATAAAATATGGTAAGTAAAAAGTACTTGACAAAACAATCTGTTAAAGGGTTTATGATAATATAAGAACGTCTCGGTTACGTATGTAACGTCTCAGGTTATGACTGTAACCTATTTTCCCTGAGAACAGGGAACGAGACAATACGTCATCGACACTATGGGGAAACGCCTCCCAGACAGCAAGCCAACATTGAATAAACATTGTTTTTTCATCTGAATCATCATTATGGTTGATATTGAAATTTCAATGCAAAATTAATGTTGAATCACCATTACCCTTTCGATGAAAACCTGATGTTATTAATGTTGATGGCAACGATATTGGAACAACATTGATCTATAGTTATCTTTATGATTAATCATGGATATTTGGTTTACCGGGCGATCGATGAATGTGTTGAAAAGTCATTGATTTATAGTTGACCGGGAAACAACGCTGTTGTTAAAAAGTCATCGACATAGTTGACCGGGAAATATGATTGAAAATGCATCGATATATAGTTGACCGGGAGATCAACGGGTGTTATACCAACGTGCACGTCTGCACCGGACACAACTCATTTCTGGACCCTGGCACAAGCATGAAGGTAAGCTTGCTTAATGTTTGATATGAATGAATTGTACCAAATCAAATACTTTTAGGCCGATTATTAACGTAACCGACGCAGTGCTGCAGTCACTGAAATAGATTTTTGTTTTACCACTGTGTCAAAATCTGCCAAAAATAGCATAGAGGCCTACTTTGTAGTTCTCTTCTATGTTATAAAGTTAGCAAAACCTCCGAGTCCAGTCTATTTTTGTAATATTTAGCTCAAAATACATGTCTGTACCCATTGCTAGGTTCGTGAAATCTATTAACACAGCACCGTTATTTCTTCTGTCCGCCGGAGAACACCGGCGGAACGCAGTGCTCCACCTAGCGCTACCCACAGAAGTGTGACCGCGGCGGGCCAGAATTACACAAAGACATGACTTACTTTGCTTTATTCAATGCAGAACTGTCTCGAGTTGTAACTGGAAATGCCGATTAGACCATCCTCGAGCAGGGCTGCGATATGCGTGCGTTACTCCGTTGTGTTGGTTTTCATAAATGATAACATTCGTTTTATACTAGTGCTTATGCGATATCACGATTTTTGCGCGCACTGTTATACAGCGCCTGGCAACCCTGGCGTCAAGGGGAACTTGGGGGGGCTTAGCCCCACATACTTCATAGAAACATCTCGCGGCACGAATGTACCAATACAAATAAATATAACATCTACTGTTTAACTTAAATGCTAATTTTTTTGCATTGTAATTTTGTTTTCTGTTTTAGGTTACTCAGCAGACGGGGACAGCCGCCGTCACCCAATGTGCCAGACCGGGCAGGAGGGACTGGACGACAAACTATTCAGGCGTCAGAGGACATTGAAGTGTAAATAAAGTGTACAAATAATTAAATAAAAAGGCTAATAAAAATGAATTTGTTTGTGTGGTGTGTTCAGTGTTTTATACACGATTTCAAATGTTCCATTACTTTTAAACATCCTGGCTGTAGATAAAGCAGGCTATTTAATTTATGGCATTACATTTAAAATTAACATTTAAAAACGATTGAAATTCCATTGATATCACGTTGATCCTTAGTTCAGTTGAAATTTCAACATTGTTTCAATATTCCTGATAATTGAAATACCATTGAAATTCCGTTGATCTATGGACTGGATTTCAATGTTGTTTCAATATTAAAACAGGGTGCAAAATGATGTAGAATCAACATCAGAGTCCGATGTTGATTCAATGACTTAAGGTTGACAACACAATGTTGATTTAACATAGTTTCAATGACTGTTTGCTATCTGGGCTCAGGCGTGACAGGTGTCTGAAATCAAGTATCAACTCACAGCAATCATGCTGACCGGCGACAGCCCGTGCATCATCAGCTCGAATGATGAGCGCGCAACCTGGATATATAAAAAGGGTGCCTTGAAACCGTGACAACATCCTATCGTCTGAAGGGACTGTTGCAGGCAGGCCCCGAGGTATGGCAGGGAGACGTATTGTCCCATTCCCTGCTCTCAGGGAACATAGCACTGGCGTAGTAATGACCTAATAATGGATGCAGAATTATTTTTTTATAGTCTTAATAAAAAATGTTTTACTAAACTTGGGCTATTGTTGATTACTTAAAATATTGTTTTTAAAATGGACACTTTCAAGCGTAAGTTAAACAAATTTTAACTGACCATGTTTCCATGATTGTCACATTACACACCGCAGCCACAATAACTGACAGACGCTATTAGCTTTTATTCCATTTACTGTGTGCCGTGTCTGATATTTCAATTCTTCGTTTAAAAAATAAAAGATATAGATCTATAATGTATATAACAAGATGAGCGCCGCAGTTTAGAGAGTCCTGTCAGCTGGATTTACAGCACCTGAAATTATCAGTTTCTCCCGAAATAACGTTACATGAAAGAAAGTGGCCGTTGAACTGGAAGAATAGAGTCAGCTTTATAGTTCCGCTATGTGTCTGATATATAAATAAAACAGATCGGCAAATTACATTTGAATAGATTTAGGTCTGGGGAAAAAATCGATTTGATTTAAAAATCGAGTTGGTAGGTCAAATCGATTTATATTTTCAAAAAATCAATTTTTTTTAGATTTTTTCTCCCCCTCTTCAGCCTATAGCGTAGCCTACATACATACATTTTGCATTCGCCAAATCTTCCTTCAGGGGTTCCGCAGTTCGGATACGACAGTCAACGCGATGAAACTCGAAAAAGATGATTAAATGCTACTGTTATTATACTTGATCTGTAGATTAATTGTTCTTCACGCGCACAGTAACTAAAATTTAAAACTGTTAAAAGGCTTAATAAACTATTGCATAGATAGATACATCAATATGTTTCCTTTGTGCTTTGAACTGTTCAGTGTGGGCTCGACGCGCTGTGACTCTGTGTGGCTTCAAGCGCATCATTCAGCGCTCGGGATGCGCATAAGCGCTTTGTGCCGCGATGTATTGGAGCCTTTCAACCTATCATAAATACTTTTGCGCAATGAAAGGTTATTAATAGCCTTTCTTGTTCTGTCCTATCTATCATATGTTGCTGCCTCATTAACAGCTGTGCTATACATTTAAAACATGTCTATATGGGCTATATAATAATTGATCAAAGAGCAATGTGTAACGTTTTACCAGATTTAGTGCTCTTATCCCCACTAAATGTTTTTTTCACTAAATGTTCATATTTTATACAATTATTGTGCACTTGGGATTTTTCTAGACTGAATTTTACTGCTGAATTATCCACTAATCTAGTTTATAACAGAATTTTTGTCATAGATTATGATCTATATTTTTTGGATTTGTTGTTTTTCTTTATAATGAAGTTGTCTGTATTAAGTAGATTGTGTTTAACACACAAAATAATGATTATCAGTTCAACACACAGAGTTATAGAAATTCTACTACGAATCGAATCGTAAATCGAGTTTTTTATAAAAAAAATTCGCAGATTTTTAGGGAAAAAAATCGCTCCGCTCTAAATAGATCCTTCCATATAGATGCTTAATAGATAATAGATACTTCCATAATAGATGCTTCCATACTAGACATCAGTGTATTTTTACTAACTCCAAATGTATTTCTTTACTAGTGCTTATGTGTATTTAAATGTCTGAAACCTAAAATAAACCTTATGTGGCTGAAAACATATTAAGTGCTGAGCGTGTCCGTCTCTGGCTCAGCGCCAGCAAACCCCAACTGCGAAAGCAGTTTGAATCTGGCAGTTCTGTGACATCACTAAACATTCTAAGTCATACTCTCAGGGGCACAGAAATAAAAATCCAATATAGTCTATGGTGCCATAACGCTCCAAAGGTTAAATTGTAATTTACATTTTAAATTATTTTCGTTTACAAAATATCTGCCGACATTCGTACTGCCAACCAATCAGCAAACATCAGCTGCTGTGATCCCAGCATCTCCATAGGCACTATATGTTATGACTATGTTGTTGGTGATCCTGAGTGTAATGTATAGTTATATTTTAATATAGCCTAGTTTTATGGTTAATAATTTTGCACAGTAATCTGACAATAAATGTGGGACACCCAGTTTTTCAGATGCACACCCAAAGTCTCTTTTCAGTAGCGTAGCCAGGAACATAGGTTACAGTCGTAACCTGAGACGTTCCCTTTCGAAGGGAACCCAACAATACGTCATCGACGCTATGGGGAACGAAATACCCACACCGCCATACTGAGGGGAGTGCATGCCCAATGGCAGTGACAACTGTCAGAACCAGTAATACAAAGGACACTAAAACCACTCACCCTAGGTCACGTTGGGCTGTCAGTGACAGCACTCCCTACCGGTCATAGCCCAAGCTAATGAACCAAGAAAACTGCCAGAACATAGTTCATGGGAGGTAAATCTGGGCCAGCTCAAAGGCTTAGGACCACAACTTCCTAATAGAAGGGGTCCCTTCTAGGAAATGTGTGGCTAGAGGACCCAAGGGACTAGCCACTCACTATTCAGGAGAGCATGCCTCCTGACATGCCACCAGGCTGGCCTGGTGATCTATACTAAGATGCACAGTCTGGCCATCGCCTGTCTGTCTGAGACAGAGCCTCTGGAAACTGCCTTGGGAAAAGGCATCCAAAACCGAAGGCCTGCAAAGCTGGCAGAGACCATTCAGTTCGGGATCACAGAGAGTGGGTACTGGGCACTGGGTAGACCCCCTGGAGAGTGTAACTCAACCTCAAGAAACGAGGGAATTCGTCCACTCAATCCATGGGTCTACCCAGTGCTCGTTCTGAACACTGAGGAAGTAAGAGAGGGATCAAAAACAGAAGGGCCTGCTGAGGCCAAAGACCTGATTACCCCCTATGTGGGGAAACTCCAATAACTGAGAGCTCATATCAGGAAGGCCGGTGAGGCCTGAAACCTGACGACCACAGCATGTGGAAACTCACACTCAGGAAGGCTGGTAAGGCCTGTAACCTGGCGACCACAGCATGTGGGAGCTCATAACCAGGAAGGCTGGGTGAGGCCTGTAACCTGGTGACCACAGTATGTGGGAGCTCATATCAGGAAAGCCGGGTGAGGCCTGTAACCTGGCGACCACAGCATGTGGGAGCTCATAACCAGGAAGGCCGGGTGAGGCCTGTAACCTGGTGACCACAGTATGTGGGAGCTCATATCAGGAAAGCCGGGTGAGGCCTGTAACCTGGCGACCACAGCATGTGGGAGCTCATAACCAGGAAGGCCGGTGAGGCCTGTAACCTGATACCCAGTATATGGGAACTGATATCAGGAAGGCCGGTGAGGCCTGACACCTGATGACCACAGCATGTGGGAGCTCACATCAGGAAGGCCGGATAAGCCTGTAACCTGATACCCAGAATATGGGAGCTCATAACCAGGAAGGTCTGATAAGGCCTGTAACCTGACAACCACACCATGTGGGGGCTACATAGAAAGTACATGTACTACATACAAAAGTGCATGTACTTAGCCATTCCGAGTCCAGAAAAGGCCTGGATCAGAATGAGGAAGTTAGCCAGAAAGGTGTCTGTCGTAGCATATGTAACCTGCACTCAATGACAAGTTCACTACATCAAACTCACTAATGGACCAGTGGCTCAGAACATTTAGATTCGCTCGAGGAGAGAGATGATGCAGCAGCAGTGACCACTCAGACCAACAGGTAAGTTAACAAATTGTATTTTTATGTAGACCAATATAACAAAGAGATTTAATGCATGAAAATTTAAATGAATTCAGAATTATTAATTTTATCCCTTCCTCTTCTTTAGAATTAATTCTTTGTTCAAATCCTGAATTTCACAAACCACTAATAAGAACAATTAGTGAAATCAATTTCTAGTTAACCCTCTAATTCACTTTTCTTTTCTTAACTGTAAATCTTCACCATAGGATTTCACCCAGATTTAAATGAAATAAAATAAACAGAACAATCAATACACAATTGCGCTCACTTCACTTAAACACTTCAAATTACCCAGAATCAAATTTCTCTGCAATGAACCTAATCAGTTCATTAATTCAGTTCAACAATTCAACATCCAAAGAGGAGTTGAGACGGTTCACAATCCAGGATTGACTCGCAGTTCACTCGAATACCACAGGATGGATCGCACTCAGACGGATGTTCCAGCATTCACATGGAAATAAAATACATCAAAGAAAAACAAAAACAACCTGGCCTTGAAACACAAGACCAAAATATCAATTAGCATCTCGTTTCATTAAAATCACTTTCAGTTTTACACAACTTCTTGTAAACACATCAACAATGTTCCTTTATTAAACTGCAATAAATACATTTTCATGCATACTTGCTTGTGATATGTAATTTAACACAAAATCAAAATCACTGTTCATTCATTTAATCTCACCAAAATGACCTACTTACAGTTTTCAATTTACACTCAACTATATATTTTACTAATACTGCATTAAATAACCAATGCTTTAGTGTAACACACTTAACATGACCTTGAATAGACCGTATAAAACCACACAGAGAAAAATAAATGCACTATATTGACTCACCAAGGAACTCGCATACAATGTGCATCTGGAGAACAGGAAAATTCCAGATGACAATGTTCCAAAACGTCAATCTCACACACACGACTTCTCTCTGAATCCTTTGTTAGAAATATATATAGGCACATGGAATATAGCATTAAGCTAGCGCACCATTATTGCGTCATTAACACGAGGTCGGACACACTATGAGCATAATCAGATCTCTTACTACATTTAACCGTCACTTAACTCTATATCATCATCATATGACTGATTTATAGACAAATTAAACAACTCTTACATCAGTTTTCGCTGTATTTAGAGCTTAAAGTCTCCCGGAGCAGCAACAACCATCTGCTCTCATCAGATTCACGGAGGAAAAGAAAAATCTAGTACGCACTACTTTCCAAAGTCCCGCGATAGCGGAAGCTCACATGACGTCACTCAAAGCGCGATCTAATTGGAGGCTTTCTGAAAGAAGGTAATACTATTGAACAGATTTATAATATTCAATTATAGTATTATTATATATTCAATTATTAGAGTTTTCTCACTTTTATATCATTAATTAATCCTTCTAAAACCTTATATGTTCTATGTCAAAGTCTTTCATGCTTCTAATCAGTCATTTAATTCGAAGTTCATTCTGTCCCTGCCAGCACTCATTGGTAACCTGGGTTACACATACTTTGACAACAGGATGCATCTAGAGTGGGACCCGAGGTGAAAGACTTGGGTCTGGGCCACATAGAAAGGGACCGAAGCTTACAGCGCATGACCCTTACCATAAAAATGGATTTTAAAAAGTACACAAGATGTTCCGTCGTGTGACTTACCATAAGTATGGTTTTAACATAATCAGGAAGGCCGGTGAGGCCTGTAACCTGACGACCACAGTAGGTGGGAGCTCATATCAGGAAGGCCGGTGAGCCCTGTAACCTGGTGACCACAGAAGGTGAGAGCTCATATCAGGAAGGCCGGTGAGGCCTGTAATCTGGTGACCACAGTAGGTGGGAGCTCATATCAGGAAGGCCGGTGAGGCCTGAAACCTGACAACCACAGCATGTGGAAGCTCATACTCAGGAAGGCCGGGTGAGGCCTGTAACCTGGTGACCACAGAAGGTGAGAGCTCATATCAGGAAGGCCGGTGAGGCATGTAACCTTGTGACCACAGAAGGTGAGAACTCATATCAGGAAGGCCGGTGAGGCCTGTAACCTGGTGACCACAGTAGGTGGGAGCTCATATCAGGAAGGCCGGTGAGGCCTGAAACCTGACAACCACAGCATGTGGAAGCTCATACTCAGGAAGGCCGGGTGAGGCCTGTAACCTGGTGACCACAGAAGGTGAGAGCTCATATCAGGAAGGCCGGTGAGGCCTGTAACCTGACAACCACAGCATGTGGAAGCTCATACTCAGGAAGGCCGGGTGAGGCCTGTAACCTGGTGACCACAGTAGGTGGGAGCTCATATCAGGAAGGCCGGTGAGGCATGTAACCTGGCTACCACAGTATGTGGAAGCTCTTATCAGGAAGGCCGGGTGAGGCCTGTAACCTGGTGACCACAGTAGGTGGGAGCTCATATCAGGAAGGCCGGTGAGGCCTGAAACCTGACAACCACAGCATGTGGAAGCTCATACTCAGGAAGGCCGGGTGAGGCCTGTAACCTGGTGACCACAGAAGGTGAGAGCTCATATCAGGAAGGCCGGTGAGGCATGTAACCTGGTGACCACAGAAGGTGAGAACTCATATCAGGAAGGCCGGTGAGGCCTGTAACCTGGTGACCACAGTAGGTGGGAGCTCATATCAGGAAGGCCGGTGAGGCCTGAAACCTGACAACCACAGCATGTGGAAGCTCATACTCAGGAAGGCCGGGTGAGGCCTGTAACCTGGTGACCACAGAAGGTGAGAGCTCATATCAGGAAGGCCGGTGAGGCCTGTAACCTGACAACCACAGCATGTGGAAGCTCATACTCAGGAAGGCTGGGTGAGGCCTGTAACCTGGTGACCACAGTAGGTGGGAGCTCATATCAGGAAGGCCGGTGAGGCATGTAACCTGGCTACCACAGTATGTGGAAGCTCTTATCAGGAAGGCCGGGTGAGGCCTGTAACCTGGTGACCACAGTAGGTGGGAGCTCATATCAGGAAGGCCGGTGAGGCATGTAACCTGGCTACCACAGTATGTGGAAGCTCTTATCAGGAAGGCCGGGTGAGGCCTGTAACCTGGCGACCACAGTATGTGGGAGCTCATATCAGGAAGGCCGGTGAGGCCTGTAACCTGGCGACCACAGCATATGGGAGCTCATAAACAGGAAGGCCTGGCGAGGCCTGTAACCTGGCGACCACCGTGTGTGGGAGTTCATATTCAGGAAGGCCTAGTAAGGCCTGTAACCTGAAACCCCAGTATGTGGGAGCTCATAACCAGGAAGGCCGGTGAGGCCTGTAACCTGGCGACCACAGTATGTGGGAGCTCATATCAGGAAGACAGGGTGGGGCCTGTAACCTGATCACCACAGTATGTGGGAGCTCATATTCAGGAAGGCTGGATAAGGCCTGTGACCTGACATATGGAATCTCATAGCCTGGAAGGCCTGGTGAGGCGTGTAACCTGGCGACCACATGTGGGAGCTCAGCTCACCTTACAATACATTACCTTTGCTTGACAAACATGTCCCCGGCTCTCTACAGGAGACGAGTTCTGAAAAAGAAGAGAAAAATGTTATTTGCGCAGAAAAAAACATTTTCACTCAACATAAAACCTGCAGCGTGCGGAATGAAGCATACCATGACTCAAGATTTATTTATTTTTTTATTTTTTAATCAGAAACCTGAGTTCTACTGTTTCACAATGATTAGGAGACAATTCCTAACCAGACTGATATCATCGGTAGCTGACTCCTGCCCGGCCCGAAGAGAACCAGTCACAGAGACCATCACTCTGACCATCCATCAGAAAGAGAAGAACCTCCTCTACATTGACCTGTAACTCATCCTCGTCAGCTGGCAGATCATCCGCGAGGTTAACGCCCCTCTCCAGCTGATCTGCCAGCTCCATCTGAGAGCCCCACGAGCTCAAGCGCCGCTGAGCCTCAGCCCGAGCGGGACCAAAACCATGGGGTTCAGATGCCGCGCCCACTTCCCTCGAGAAGTGAGACAGACGAGAACGGAGCGTTTTCAGAGAAAAACGCTCTCAGTTTGCGCAGGAAGCTCCCTCGAGAACTCCCCGCGCGTGCTCTTCTCCCAGGCTGAAAACGCACAGATCGTGAGAATCCTCCGGTGTCAAATATCTGGGACACGGGTCAGCACACTTGCGGAAAGTATTTTTCCCCTTCTCTGCACACTTAATTGTTGATTATTCAAAACCAGTGATGCCGGTAACGCGTTACTTAGAAACGCGTTACTCTTATTTGACCACTTTTTTCAGTAAGGAGTAATCTAACGCGTTCCTATTTCAAAATCAGATTAAAGTTACTTATCCAAGTCACTGTTTGTTACTATTTTTGTCATTTTCCTTAGTAAAAATATATATTTATTTCTTCTTGCATCTCGGGGAGTGTGCGCGACAAGTCACGTTTTCAGCATGAGGTTCACGTCACGTGTACGTACCACGCAGCGACACAAACGTAAACAACAATGGAGGGGAGGAGAGAGATGCGCTTTTTCTAGCTGGAAATACAGTCACTATTTTGAGTTTGTGTCTGTCAGCTAAAGATGGCAACATTAAGGTCCGTTGTAAACTCTGTGCTGGTGGCGACAAAGTGTATCTACCTACAGAAACACTTTGTCGAATTTGAAAAAAACATTTGGAGTCGCAGCACCGGACAGTCAAACTACGCCCGTTTCACACATACTGCGTATGCAGTGCGTATTTTTTCCCGTACCCATGTTAACAGGTTAGAGCTTTCACACTGCACGCGGGTGCGGTCCGTCGATCCGTTCCAGGTGCGGTGCGTATACAGCAGTGCAGAGATCGTTTCCGCACCGAGTTCAAGTATTTTTGCTGTGCTGCACCGCACTGAATTAAAGTGGCAGCACATTGTTCACATTAAAATAGACATATACGCATAATTACAGTTAACGTGTACTACAGTGACTAAATTACAGGGTCAAGAAAAACAAAAAAAACAATATATATTTTCAGGAAATAGTTTTTAAGTTCAACTTTAAATGTCAGGAGATAGATTGTTGATGTTACTGTTAAAAATACACTTCCAATAAAGTGAGTGTTGGCAAAACGGTTGTCATTTTGTGTGTTGAGGGTGGTGGGGGTTTGTGCAGACTGCTGAATGTAACTAATAAAAGTAACTTGTAAAGTAACTTAGTTACTTTTAAAATCAAGTAACTTGTAAAGTAACTTAGTTACTTTTAACATCAAGTAACTTGTAAAGTAACTGTGGCAACACTGCTCAAAACAGACAAACAGTCCCTGAAGACGAAAAGGATGTTGTCACGGTTTCAAGGCACCCTTTTTATACATCCAGGTTGCGCGCTCATCATTCGAGCTGATGATGCACGGGCTGTCGCCGGTCAGCATGATTGCTGTGAGTTGATACTTGATTTCAGACACCTGTCACGCCTGAGGCGTTTCCCCATAGTGTCGATGACGTATTGTTGAGTTCCCTTCGAAAGGGAACCCTCGTTCCCTGAGTAGGGAACGGAGACGTTACGTTGAATGACGACGAATGGGGTTTCGCTTAGAAAGCCTATCAACTTTGAGTATTACAAAATGAGCCAATGACAAAGAAATGCCATGGGTCTGTGGAATTTGTATGGCGCAACTTCGCCCCACCTTGTGGGTACAAAAGGAGGACGCCGGCAAAAAGCAAGTATGTTTCTTCGCTGAGGAGCCAAGACTGAACTCAGGTGGTCCCCGCGGTACAGCGGAAGTGGCAGGAAGACGTAACGTCTCCGTTCCCTTCTCAGGGAACGAGGGTTACATATGTAACCGAGACGTTCCCTTTCGTAGTCACTTCGAGTTACGTCAAATGACGACGAATGGGGTTACCAGTCTAATCACGCCACCTTCACAACTGTCTTTCAGTGCCCTGTGTAAGTCTGAGATCTCTGTCGTGAGACTAGCACGGATGAAGGACTCCTACTTAACACAGGAATACCAAGGTACACTGGGAAGCATATCTCAGAGGAAATATGCAATCAGTGCTGGCCCGTGTACGTCACTCATTGTTTACACAGAACAGAGATTGTAGACGGCTAATTAAAAGGGTACTAATTTGCGTTTATCTGGGATGTTTAAACCGTCGTAAAAGAAAACAATTACAAAAAAAATAAAAAAAATTGTATGAGTGACGCGCGAGAGATAACTTCCGACTTCCGATAACTTCCGCACGACTTCTCTGTGTATGCTCTTTGAGGTGGACCCCGTAGAGCTGCATTATATGACTGACAGACAAGAACAGTTTGACCTAAAAATATCAAAATTGAAAATACTGTGGAAACAAAGACACCTACACCCTTGATGCCCTTGAGGTAAGCTAAAACATATCAAAAATTAATTTCAAAGTGAACTATCCCTTTAAGAATACACATATGACCGTGGGTCTTCCCACGGACTTACCCTCAACTGCATCGTGATGTGCGGCGATAGCGGCAACAGACACTTTCAGGGTGGAGGGAGACAGCCTTCAAAGTTTGCTCTTCTCCCAGTTGACCCAAATGCCCAGACGAGCTAGGTACTGGAGCATGAGGTCCCTGTGTTCGCAAACCCCGCGAGCGCTCGGGACAGGGTGGAGGATTCCACTCTAAACCGATGCACGCGGCTGCCCGGGAAAGCATGGCCATCATCTCAGGATCCGACTCGACAAACGCTGTATGCACACCCGAAGGTGGCAGCGCTGACAAATCTTCTCTTCCTGACGAATCTTGCCCGCCCTGTGATGCTGCGATAGACATCGCATCTTCCTCTGTAGCGCCAAAGGAAACACGCGGGGCATCCAAAGATAGACCCGCGGGAATCCCCTGAACGCTAAAGGGCACCGTCACTGAAGATAGGGGTGTGGGCCGCGGACAGATAGTCGGCGTCTTGTTCCACACCGTCACCCTGGCCACCAGCCGAAGTACTACCTCTCGTGGAGGGAGTAGATCGGGGTGTGGATGAGGGGACTCTCATTCTTCCGAGTCTCGACCGCCACCAGCCGAAGTACTACCTCTCGTGGAGCAACATGACATCATGACTTTTGCGTAAACATACACGCCACTTTCAAGTCAAGTGGCGTGTTATTTATACGCATTTTGAGCTATCCGCGTGTATGCGTGTATATCTACAAAACGTATATGGCTGAGGGCTATCAACGTACGTATATCTACGTACGCCGTTATGTCCGAGTGATTCCGCGTGTATGTACACGCCGTTAAAAGTCCGAGCGAAATAAAGCCAAATTTTGATATACATCTGGGGGAGCGATAGTTTTCTTACTAGGATGGTAGGGAAAGACTTATAAATGGTATTAACCAGTGACGGGTAGGTTTAGGGACGGGGTTGGGGTAGGTCATATATTTATATATACAGTAATGTAACGTTAAGTCAACGGCGTTCATAAACACGCTGAAAAGCGATTTTGCGTGTTGATAGCACGCCAAAAATGGAAATACGAATTGACGTGTCATACATACGCAGTTTCATGAGATCAGTCTGCGTGGAGGGAGTAGATCCGGGTTCGGATGAGGGGACTCTCACTCTTGCGAGATCACTGAGTCTTGACCATAATGACGTGATGCTCATGTTCCCGCAGACAGAACATGAGTCATCCACGACCGCTGCTCTAGCGTGATCAATGCCCAAACATGTAGAACAGCGATCGTGCCCATCAGAGTCAGAAATGAGTCTACCGCAATCAGAAGCGCACGGGCGAGACATCTTTAAAAAGACGTGCCGCGTGCAAGCTCTTTTTGTGAGAGGAAAACCCTGTGGATGTTGAAGCGCCCAGTGAGAAACACACTCACTGGCAGACCACTGCACAGATCAGCAGGCAGTGTGCACTCGCTGGAGAACGCTGTCATACCAACACCAGAGAGTCGCTCGATGGCTTGTGGAGTGAAGAAAGCTCTTGGCTCCGAAGCAAAAACATATCTGCATGTTGCCGGCGTCCTCCTTTTATTCCCACGAGCTGGGGTGGAGTTGCGCCATGCAAATGCCATTGGCTCATTTTGTAATACTCAAAGTTGATAGGCTTTCTAAGCGAAACCCCATTCGTCGTCATTCAACGTAACTCGAAGTGACTACGAAAGGGAACAACTTAAACCAATTTTCCTCAGAGAGGAACAACAACAACTTAATTATGAAGAGGTGATATTGAAATATTACTCTAGCCACGAGGAATTAATTACAACTTTTATATATAATCCAAGTGGTATTCCATGAACAATCAGAAAGATAATAAAAATAAAACAGAGATAAAATAGTTTGGTCACCTGTAGTCAGATCACTAGGAACATGAAAATAATCTCTTTGGTGAATTACTGTAAGTTTTAAATACAAATATTTGTGTACTGTACGTACAGACGCAAAAGCAGCAAATATCAAACCTAAAACTAACTTTTCCCCGCTTGGCAACTTTACTTTTTAGGAAAACAGGTTGTTGTAGAAATTTTAATAGTAATTTATTCCTAACAGATATCATAAGGGATTGAACCTATTCAATGTGTAAAAGTATATGTGTGTACGTGCTTGTGCGTGACGTTTCAGGAATATATGGGACAGAACATCTTGACCTTAGGAATGGTCAGATTTGGCTAGTTTATTTCAGTACCAGTTTGTGTCCTTAAGTAGAAACTGAACAGCAGTGGGGGCCTTATCTGAGTGGGTGGAAAAGTACAGCGGGTGAAAAGGAACCTTGAAAAGAGTATAAAAGCTGTCTCATGTCTTCCTGTTTTGCGCCACTCACTTCACAGAATGTAACGGCTGTGATGGCGACTGGGCCTTCTTGCAAGAATAAATATTTCTCTTTTTATTAATTTGACTTTGAGTGTCTCTTACGCAGTGATGATGTTTAACAGAAGTTTTGCCACAACAATTTGGTGTCAGAGTGGGATTCCTTGGCAGTGCCTCCTGGACCTGAGAGCAGACGGTGTTTGGCCACCTGGACTGAGCAGTTCCAGCTCTACCTCGTAAGTTTCAGAGAGAGGGGCCGACCGCTATCAGGGCCAGGAGGGGCTCCACTGGAATCAGATGAAAACGAACCCGTGGCAACTCAAGACATCTCTGGTAAGAGACGGCTAAAATATTTTTCTTTTGGGCTAAAATATTTTTCAAAGAGTGAAACTGAACCATATTGGCTGAGGGCTGTTTCTGTGGTACGTAATCTGAGATTAATTGAGATCTATATAGACCAAGAAATTTCAAACAGATACGAGGGAAAATAATCTGAGATTAATTGAGGTCTGTGACAGATCAAGTAATTTCAAGCAGATAAATAATCTGGGATTAATTGAGAACTGTGACAGATCAAGAAATTTCAAACAGATAGGCAACCTGAAAATTAGTTGTTCCACCACGGAGCAAATTGTTTTTAGGTGCTGAAGCTAATTGGGGGGAACCAGAACAGTCATAACAGATTTTTTGGTGAACCATAATTAGGAGGGCACTAATAGTGCAACCCGACCGATTTGGGTTAAAAGAAAAATCGGGTCTGTTGGGGACACCTAACTGATCAGGAAAACGCGCGTTGAAGAGAAATCCACAGAGAACAGAGAAGCAGCCAGTATGGGGATGTCTCAAAAGCAAGCTTGCGAAATTTGGTACACCGTTTTTTTTCTGTCAAATGAGATAAAATTAAGGGCAGAAATGTATGATATTGAGCGCCACAAGATTAAAGGTGGTGTGGGAAGCAGTTGAACAGGGCAGTGAGAAACAAAAAGTTGTTGTGTCTGCGTTCAACATGTTTGTAAAAAATGTGAACAGATAATGGATTTTTGGCTTGAAGATAAAATGTCGAACTGCCAGGAGAAATAAAGTTTTTACTTCTTCATCCAGCAAATGGATGCATGACATTAGATGTCTATAGAACTTAAAGTTATATGATAAGGATTGAAGTAGCAAGCAGCAATAAGGCTGTCTGTGTGAAATGTGATAGTAAGTGAGAGATTATTGTGGGCAGAAGGATGAGAATGTTATTTGACTGACAATGACCAAGTCTGTACACCACGACCTGACTTGATAGAAACAATTGATGACTTTGAAAATGTTTGTAGATGACTGAATTAAGAGACCAAACAACAGGCCTGAAAAGCGGGATAAGCTGTGAGACTAAGGGCCTTTGCCCTTCAAATACTTCGTTGAGCAGATGAGATTGTGACTTTAAGGGAAGAATGTAATATATTGTTTCAGAGACAGAGAAAGATGTCTGGAGGAAATTTGGCTGAAGGACAGTGTTGATGGCTTACTTTGATAATCCAAACACCATTATGTTAAATTGATGCACGAGTTGAGTCGTGCATCAAAAGGGGGATGGTAATGATTGACAAAATATGGTTTATTTAAGGGACAATTTATGTTGGAGGACACTGGGTTTAATTGGGTAAAAGGCCGTCCCAAACAAAATTTGCTTTCTGTAAATGTATTTGCAGGACTGTTTCAACAGGAAACGCCAGGGCAGATGTGGCAGCGAAGGAAGCAGCAACACAGCAGACAAAATAAACTATGTGTACTTTACTATCTGAAAATAACCTCGACATTTTGTTTTCTTTACAGAGAATGGAGCAGAGCATAACTTAAAATTTTCCTTTCACAGAATGTCAGGATTGGATTGCAGCAAACAGGACTGATTCTGTTCCAAAATGTATAAATATTGTGTGTTGACATGAGCAAAGTGGGTTGAATGTTAATGTAATAGTTGAATGAGTTTCAGGTTGTTGAAGTGGCCAGATGTTAAGAATAAATTTGGAACTCATAATGTATATAATCAGTAAACAAATGGTGAAAATTCCACAGGTCACACCAGAAGGACGAGCGGCTGGACAAGCGGTCACTAACAAAATACTTAAGGTCTCCATTCACAGGTGACAGCAGCTAGGGAATGGTCCACTGCACAAACAAGGTTGCAATGATGGAGATTGCAACACCGCCGTCCAAACATCTCACCGTAAACAACACCAGCCAACCTCAGCAGACCGACACGCCAACGAGATTTGATTGGTCACTGATTAATTAGAAAGTATTTTAGGAAAATTAATGGATTGTTTGATTAGTCTCTGGGGGTTGGGGTTTCGGGGGTAGGATTGTAAAAATGACAGTTTATCCAAATGATGATGATGATGATTCAAGTAGTGGGAGCTATAGTCAAATTGGTCCCACTTTATATTAAGTGGCCCTAATACCTGTGAACTTACATGGTTACTAGATATGTACTTAGTATGTAACTACAGTGTAAATACACATTAGTACATAGTATTTACAACGGTAATATCTGTGTAACTACACATATGTAACAACCCACGGAAAGGTATGTGTAAGTACAAATGTGTAATAGGACATTGGTAACAACACTTTTTCCACTACAGTAAGTACACATGTGTAACAGGCATTGTGTAACTACATTTTGTAACAACAATATGTATTCACACAAGTTGTTCCACTTTCACACACAGTCTTCCAAACTGTAGTTACCAGTTAAGAACACACTGAAACCATGATGATTCATATGTGTATACCATGTATTTACTATATGTCCGACAGGACTTATGTTGAATTACAGCTAAAGTTTTTTCCTTGTGGTACCAGTGTACTTACATGGTTACTCCTCAGGAACTCTGCACTTGATACAATGTGTTCAATTATCATAACTTACTGTGTATTATGCAAAACCCAAACCTCTGTGCAACATTGTATTAACAGTGTACTTACATGGTAACTCCTCAGGAACTGTCTACTTAATATAAAGTGTAAAATAGTCATAACTTACTCTGTAATATGCAAAACCCAAACCTGTGTGCAACACTGTATTAACAGTGTACTTACATGGTAACTCCTCAGGAACTGTCCACTTAATATAAAGTGTAAAATAGTCATAACTTACTCTATAATATGCAAAACCCAAACCTATGTGCAACACTGTATTAACAGTGTACTTACATGGTAACTCCTCAGGAACTGTCTACTTAATATAAAGTGTAAAATGGTCATAACTTACTCTGTAATATGCAAAACCCAAACCTCTGTGCAACACTGTATAAACAGTGTACTTACATGGTAACTCCTCAGGAACTGTCTACTTAATATAAAGTGTAAAATAGTCATAACTTACTCTGTAATATGCAAAACCCAAACCTCTGTGCAACACTGTATAAACAGTGTACTTACATGGTAACTCCTCAGGAACTGTCTACTTAATATAAAGTGTAAAATGGTCATAACTTACTCTGTAATATGCAAAACCCAAACCTCTGTGCAACACTGTATTAACAGTGTACTTACATGGTAACTCCTCAGGAACTGTCCACTTAATATAAAGTGTAAAATGGTCATAACTTACTCTGTAATATGCAAAACCCAAACCTCTGTGCAACACTGTATTAACAGTGTACTTACATGGTAACTCCTCAGGAACTGTCCACTTAATATAAAGTGTAAAATAGTCATAACTTACTCTATAATATGCAAAACCCAAACCTATGTGCAACACTGTATTAACAGTGTACTTACATGGTAACTCCTCAGGAACTGTCTACTTAATATAAAGTGTAAAATGGTCATAACTTACTCTGTAATATGCTAAACCAAGACCTCTTTGCAACACTGTATAAACAGTGTACTTACATGGTAACTCCAAAGGAACTGCAGGGTCATTGTTGTGTACCACAGTAAATGCTAAACACAAGGTTACGTAGTGGATAGTAAACTCTGAAATATAAATGTGATAGTTATGCTTATAAAGATTCTGGGATATTACTGCATAGCACTTTTAAAGATTTACTCTTTATTTTTATATTTTTTGATTTTACATTGTGGTGACCTATTTGCCTTTACAGTAAATTACAGTGTTCTGTAAACAATAAACAAGATTAGCCTACACTTTAAAGCCTTAAAAAAAACCTTGTTTAATCATTTAACCATTTTGTAGCATTTAGTTTATTTACTGTGAGACACAAAAAGCGTTTTCTCCAATAAAACACAACATAAATTCGCAAAATACATAAATTTTATTAACCTGATGTAATCCAAATATTTAGAATCCATACGTTGTTTGCAGGAAACAGATCCAAATTCAGCCCTTTATGATCTTCATCTTCATTTCTCAGCAGCGACCGCAAACGTCAAATCCCGCGCTCAGGCGCGATGGTGATGAATTCAAATTCAAAAAATGCGCCTTCAAGAAGCGTTACGACATGATTTACGGCCGTGATATCAAACGCTCATTGGCTCTCGCCTGCTTCGTCACAGATTGCGACATGCCGTGTTTCAGTCGGTGTAGTAGGCTACAGAGAAGCGCGCGTGCCTTCACACAGAGCGAACCGAAACCACATTAACATTTTCATGGATTAATAATTTATATTCTGATCTGTACCTCATACACAACTATTATAATACTGCCAGAGAGGACTGCGGCTGCAACGCATCATCATGTGAACCACTTTTGGTACCGGTTTTGACATTTTCGCAATAAACAAATTATTGTGAAATTTATAACGTTACTTGTCTGTATGTTTTGGGTTTTTTTTTTCTTCATAAGTGTAGCCTACGTAGTTTAAAGGAATGGTTATGGGTAGGTTTAGTTGTATGAGTAGGATTAGTGGCTCAAAATATATTTTAATGCTATTGTTAATAAAACTATGAGAGGTTTGGGTTTGCTGAGATGGTCTCTGTTATGACCGTTTCACACTTTATATTAAGTAGACAGTTCCTGAGGAGTTACCATGTAAGTACACTGTAATATGCAAAACCCAAACCTATGTGCAACACTGTATTAACAGTGTACTTACATGGTAACTCCTCAGGAACTGTCTACTTAATATAAAGTGTAAAATGGTCATAACTTACTCTGTAATATGCAAAACCCAAACCTATGTGCAACACTGTATTAACAGAGTAAGTTATGACCATTTTACACTTTATATTAAGTGGACAGTTCCTGAGGAGTTACCATGTAAGTACACTGTTAATACAGTGTTGCACATAGGTTTGGGTTTTGCATATTATAGAGTAAGTTATGACTATTTTACACTTTATATTAAGTGGACAGTTCCTGAGGAGTTACCATGTAAGTACACTGTTAATACAGTGTTGTACAGAGGTTTTGGTTTTGCATATTACAGAGTAAGTTATGACCATTTTACACTTTATATTAAGTAGACAGTTCCTGAGGAGTTACCATGTAAGTACACTGTTAATACATTGTTGCACATAGGTTTGGGTTTTGCATATTACAGAGTAAGTTATGACTATTTTACACTTTATATTAAGTGGACAGTTCCTGAGGAGTTACCATGTAAGTACACTGTTAATACAGTGTTGCACAGAGGTTTGGGTTTTGCATATTACAGAGTAAGTTATGACCATTTTACACTTTATATTAAGTAGACAGTTCCTGAGGAGTTACCATGTAAGTACACTGTTAATACAGTGTTGCACATAGGTTTGGGTTTTGCATATTATAGAGTAAGTTATGACTATTTTACACTTTATATTAAGTAGACAGTTCCTGAGGAGTTACCATGTAAGTACACTGTTAATACAGTGTTGCACAGAGGTTTGGGTTTTGCATAATACACAGTAAGTTATGACAATTGAACACATTGTATCAAGTGCAGAGTTCCTGAGGAGTAACCATGTAAGTACACTGGTACCACAAAGGAAAACTTTAGCTGTGATTCAACATAAGTCCTGTCGGACAGTAAATACATGGTATACACATAGGAATCACCATGGTTTCAGTGTGTTCTTAACTGGTAACTACAGTATGGAAGACTGCGTGTGGAAGTGGAACAACTTGTGTGAATACATATTGTTGTTACAAAATGTAGTTACACAATGCCTGTTACACATGTGTACTTACTGTAGTGGAAAAAGTGTTGTTACCAATGTCCTATTACACATTTGTACTTACACATACCTTTCCGTGGGTTGTTACATATGTGTAGTTACACAAATATTACCGTTGTAAATACTATGTACCAATGTGTAATTACACTGTAGTTACATACTAAGTACATATCTAGTAACCATGTAAGTTCACAGGTATTAGGGCCACTTAATATAAAGTGGGACCGTCAAATTAATTAATTGTTGGGGTATGTTTTCTTTTTCTTCCTATGAATGCTTTTGATGAACAGAGGGTTAAAAGCTGTGCTTATCCGTTATGAGATGAGGTACAAGGAGAGGGTTTGAAATGAGGGATTTTATTCTACTTTTATTCTTTGTATTTTGATGACCTGTTGAAATAACCAGTGTGAATTGATGGCTTTGTTTTGTTTTTCCTAACTAATCTGTACACTATTTCTTATTTAACTAAGGTGACTGAGAGTCCAGCTATGCTGGGGGTACAGCAGCAGTGTTTGCTTATCTAGCCCGGCTTTAGTTATATTCTTTACTTGCTTGCTAATATTTAAGGGACTATCCTTACAAAAAAACAGCCTAAGCTTTTTCTTTTCAAAATGTTATTTTCACAAATGTTTAAGAAGAGTGATCAGTTATGTGAAAACAGAGATGAAGAGTAGTGTGATGATATGACTTAAAATTTGTCTTTTTGTTTATTATTGTGATTATGGGTAATTTGAATGATAAAAAGTGGGGAATTGTTGTAGAAATTTTAATAGTCATTTATTCCTAACAGATATCATAAGGGATTGAACCTATTCAATGTGTAAAAGTATATGTGTGTACGTGCTTGTGTAACGGGTATTAATTATAACTTGTGTTTTAATTTTAAATTCACACAAAATCCTATTTTTTCTGTTACATATGTATGTAAGAAAAGAAAATAATTTATTTTTTATATATATCTATGAGTTTTGCGTTCGTCGCAGTTGTGACGTCATTCTCGCGTTGCGCGCGCTCTCGCTTCAGTCTGCGGGAGGTCCGAGCCCGAACCGGCTACATTGGTGCCATGACCCGGATTTCCAGAAGGATCGACGTCAGATTGACCGCCGGATGTTGCTGGGTACCGCATAGTTTGTTCTATGGACTGGTTTGAATTCTTCTTTCTTCTAATTCTTCTAATCTGCTGGAGAGAGAGGTACAAAGACTGAGTATTACAATACACCAAAAAAAAAAAAAAGAGATCTTTTGTCATATTGTTGTAATTATTTTTTTTTGTGACAATGTCTTATACTTATGTTGTGGAAGATACGCAAGATGAAGTATACATTGGTGGGGGGAGAGGGCAGTTCTTTAGGGATATGGCTCACACTCCTGGAGCCGCAGGTATCGCTGACTCTCCAATGTTTTGCTCCACACGTATACAAACTGATAGACAGGTTCCCAAGTCAGAAACCACTTCCGCTGAGTTAAGTAACCTTATTACACAGTTAGCACATGAAATAGGACAGTCTATTTCAGCACAGCTAAAGAAGGGAAGTGAGAATGAGGAGAGAATGACTAGCAGCCAAAATGTAGGTTTAGAACCACTTTCTGCTGACCCTCATTCACTAACCATGACTGGTGTAAAATTGGTGATGCAATCTGATGTGAAAGAGCCACCAAGCTTTCGTGGCGATAGCACAGATACACTTTCTATCCACGAGTGGGAAGAGCAGATTGACCTCTATTTAAGAAAGAGAGGTGTGTCGACAGGAGAACAGGCTCAGGAAATTATGTCAAGACTTGGAGGGAGAGCGAGAGACATAATTAAAATCACACTACGCAGTAACCCATCATTAAAATCTGAAGAAGACCCGAGAGTTATTATTGATATACTAAAGCAACACTTTAGTGAACTGACGTATTCTTCAATGCCACTCGCTGACTTCTACAACACCCTACCCACAGTGGGAGAGAACGCGATGGATTACTGGATTCGTTTTAATAAAGCTGTTGACGTGGCAGAGGAGTGCTTGAAGAGGCCGGGACGCAACCTTGAAGATCCGAGTAAAGAGGTAACCATGATGTTCGTTAAGCACTGCCCAGACCCAGCTCTTTCTGCAGTGCTCAAGTTCAAAACTGCTGACAAGTGGAAAGCTAGTGAAATTCAGGAACGCCTTGATGATCACCAGACACAACTGAAGATTCAGCAACAGCGAGCCAGATTGAAACGTTCAGGTGCTGAGAGATATGCTTCTGCAAACATCCAGGCTGCTGCAATTGATGAATCAACTTTGGTGGGTGCTTCAATGAGACCACAAAGCCAAATGGACGCTGTGAGTGATGTGGGCCCACCGTCTGATGATATCAGTATTCAGAGTCTCATAGCTCAACTTGATCGTGTGTTTAAAGCAGAACCATCAAGCAGCAGTTAAGGCACCGTACATGACAAGCGGATTCCAGTCTTTCCGAAAGGCATGCAAAGTTTGCAAAGCGACTGACCACTCTACTACCATGCATTGCAGGCGAGATGGGCTGTGTTTGTATTGCTTCAAAGCAGGACATTGGAAGAGAGAGTGTCGGAAGGCAGGATCTGGAGCCAGTGGTCCCGGTATGCATTCAAGCCAGGAACAACCACCATTAAACTAACAAGCCTGCATATGGAGAGGGAATGTGCGGGTGAACAAAATCAAACCCTCAACAAAAAAGATGATGATGACTGGGAGCAATGGTATGAGCACACATCTCAATCAGAAGGTGTTCAAGTAGTTCTGCAGAATTCACAAAAAATTTAACTATTTAGTGAATTATTCTATGCTCCAGTGATTGTGAATAAGACATTCAGAGTCAAGGGAATGTTAGACTCCGGCTCCATGGCTTGTACAGTAAATGAAGCAACAGTATCTAAGATGATTGAAGAAAATGTAATCACTACAGGCAAGCAGTTGAAGGAGCAAGTCATTCTGATTGGCTGTGGGGGTCATCGGACTCACCCTAAATGTGTGTATGAGGTGGAGATAGAAGTATACGGTGTACAGTGTTTCGTTCCCATTCTTGTGGTCCCAGGGCAGAAAGATGACCTCATTCTCGGATCTAACGTCATAAAGTATCTCATGCATGAAATGAAGAGCAGTGACGACTATTGGAAGGTGACCACTCAGGCCTGTGATATGTCGTTGTCCCCTGACGCTTCTCAATTTCTTAATATGATGGCAGGGTTGACAAGATGGCAAGGTGTCGATACTCCTAACAAGATCGGGACTGTGAAGTTGACACAAGCTGTAACACTCTTGGCTAGACACGAACATCTTGTATGGGGCAGACTGCCGACTAACACTCCTATGTCCCCCGGAAGCACAGTGGTTGTTGAACCTACATCTTCAAGATCCGTGCCGCGAAATATTCTGGTTGGTCGGGTGGTTACACCCATGTGGGGTGACAGATACGTCCCCATGAAGATAGTGAATCTTTCTGATCACCCTGTGACTTTGAAGAGGAATTGCAAGTTAGCTGATGTATTGCCCTGTATCGCTGCTGAACATTTTACAGTTTTCCAGAACTCCAGTCATGTTGAGTCTAGTGAACAAGCAATGAGTCATCTTGAAGCAGACAGTGAAGATTTTAGGAAGCAACTTGCAGAAGTTGGCTTGAAAGATATAGACCTCAGTTCGTGCCAAATCAGTCATTCTACCAAAAGAGAGTTAGCTCAGCTTTTAGTTAGCTATAATGACATTTTTTCAAAACATGCATTAGATTGCGGTGAGGCGAAGGGCTTCTCTCATCGTATCCGCCTGATGGATGAACAACCATTCCGCCTTCCTTACCGGAGAGTTCCACCAGCTCATTACCAAAACCTGAGGCAGGTCTTAACGGAGATGGAGAATCAAGGCATAATAAGGAAACCACTGGCAGTGGAGTCTAGGGCAGTGCAGTTGATCCAGTCTGTTCAGCAGTTTGTACCATCAAGTCTGGACACATTACCTGAACTCTCACTACTAGAACTTCAACAAAGACAGGAACAGGATCCTAACATATCTGTGGTGGTTCCTTTTGTGACTCGTGGGAGAAGACCTTCCAGACGTGAGAAAGCAAACCTCAAACCAAGTGCACTTTCTCTCAGCAAACAATGGGAGAGACTTACCTTCCTGGATGGCATACTCTATCGAGTGAGCAAGGACCCGTTGAGTAAGCACAGAAGACATCAATTTGTGCTCCCTCAGAGTCTTAGAGCCAAAGCGTTGAGCGGCATTCATGACCTCGCTGGACGTCAAGGGCAGGCAAGAACGCTTCATTTAGCGAGGCAACGATTTTACTGGCCCAAGATGGAGCAAGACATCAAGTCTTATGTTAAATGTTGTCAAAGATGCATCCTCGCTAAAACGCCAGAGCCATCCGCTAGAGCCCCGTTGGAGAGTATCAGAACTTCCGCACCCATGGAATTGGTATGTTTGGATTTCTGGAGTGCAGAAGACTCTAGGCAGAACTCTGTTGACGTGCTGGTGGTCACGGACCATTTTACAAAATTAGCTCACGCATTCCCATGTGCAAATCAGACGGCTAAACAAGTGGCCAGGAAGCTGTGGGATCACGTTTTCTGTGTCTATGGCTTTCCTGAGCGTATACACACTGATCAGGGCGCTAATTTTGAGAGTGGTTTAATCGCAGAGCTACTTAAATTGTCAGGAGTTGCTAAGTCACATACCACAGCCTATCATCCAATGGGCAATGGAGGAACTGAACGATTTAACAGGACTTTAGGAGGTATGTTGCGTTCTCTGCCCCTCAAAGCTAAACATCAGTGGCCTCAACAAATCCAGACTCTTACATTTGCTTATAATGCCACTGTGCATGAAACAACAGGCTTCCCACCGTTTTACCTCATGTTTGGCCGTGTCCCAAGACTTCCAGTAGACGTGATGTTCAAACAGGTACTCCGAGATCCTGTGGTGGTTGATTATGGTAGTCATGCCAAGACGCTACTCTCTCATCTCCATGAAGCAGCAACTATCGCGCAGCAACATGCTGTCAAAGAACAGAAAAAACAGGCTTGTGGATATAACAAAAGCGTTAAAGGTACTCACCTAAGCCTTGGAGATCGTGTGCTGATTGCTAATAAGGGAGAGAGAGGGAGGAGAAAACTTGCCGACAAGTGGGAATCGACCATCTATGTTGTCATCAATCGGAATCCCCAGACGCATACCTATGTAGTGCAGGATGAAAAAGGATGTAAGAGAGTTGTACATCGTAATCTCTTGTTGAACATCAGCTTCCTACCTGTTCAGACAAATCTTGGAGGGATCAGTAATCCATATCTCAATGACTGTGATGATGGAAGGTCAGGTTCTCATCAGCAGCCCCAGGATTTTGCAGACTGGTTGGAAAGTGAAAGTTCGGAGAGACGAACAAGCCTCTGGGTGTTAGACGAAACAGAACATTCCCTGGGTCAAAGCTCACAAAGTGAAACTGGGTCTGTGGAGTTCCATGCTGAGGGAGAACAGCAGAGTGAATATGGTGATTGTTCTAAGAAGTCCTGTGATGCTCACAGTCATATTACAGAGCCTTTTAACGATCAGATGGACTGTTTTAGCCTTGATTATGACAGAGTCAATCCCATAGTGGCGGAAAGAGACAATCCCATAGTGGCGGAAAGAGACAATCCCATAGTGGAGGAAAGAGACAATCCCATAGTGGAGGAAAGAGACAATCCCATAGTGGAAGAAAGAGACATGCCCAATACAGAACATCCTAGTCCAGAGACTAGAGACCGAGACACTCAGGGTGTAGAGAATCCTCAAGAACGAGTTACACGTGCTGGAAGAGTAGTTAAGAAGGTCAATCGCCTTATTGAATCTATGGCACAAAAACAGTTGAAGATTAAATCACTTACAAACACATTGGGTAGAAAGTCCCAGTCACTACTTACCTTGTTTTAAGAGTTATTCCATAGTATAAGTTCATATTTTCTGATACACTTGAGCATTATCCCTGTGGCTGTAAAGTAATTCATTTGATGTGACATAGATAATATACATTTGACTTGAAGATTTGTGGTTTAAAACCTGTTATGGTGTAAAAGGCATCATTTTATTCTGGGAGTTTTTTAAGGCCTGATCACCCTTGAATTTCTCTCAACCTTTTAAGAAGGTAGCATTTTCAGGCTGAAATGGGTAGAGACATTTTGGAGACCCCAGTCAAGTGTATGAGTGAAGTTGGTTGAGTCTTTGGGATTTTGGTGAATTCAGAAGGGGGTGAATGTAACGGGTATTAATTATAACTTGTGTTTTAATTTTAGATTCACACAAAATCCTAATTTTTCTGTTACATATGTATGTAAGAAAAGAAAAGAATTTATTTTTTATATATATCTATGAGTTTTGCGTTCGTCGCAGTTGTGACGTCATTCTCGCGTTGCGCGCGCTCTCGCTTCAGTCTGCGGGAGGTCTGAGCGGAGCGCGGTTTGTACTGTGTGCACTCCTGTTCAAAAGAGTGTTATAAGTGAAAATACTCACTAATTAAGTGATTTGATTTCGTTAAAATGTAGATGAGTATGCACAAGTATGTGATTTTCCCTTTTGAAGCTGTTTTTCCTGCATAAGTGAAAGTTTAACCGAGTGAATGCAGTATCACGTTGTTAGTATGTTAGTGTGAAAGTAGGCCTGTGAAGTGTGTCTGCTGATATCTCTTCTATGTTCAAATGTTTGACAGGAGAAGGCTGATTAAACGCACTGCATTGAATACAACAAATAATTACTGCATTTTTCAACTCATGCAGGTATGGTTATAAAATGTTTTTGTGATTTCTTTGTTATATGTGTTCAACCGTATATATAAACGGTTATATAAAATGCTGGAATGTGGGTGATTTAAAGATTTATATTTTATGAGTTTGATTAGTGTCAATGTATATTTAGAGAAATATATATAAATATATATATATTGTATATTGTTGATACACCTGATGTGATATTCTTACTATTTTCTTTATATTCTTTATTACTGTAAATGAGATTGTACATTGTGAGCTCGCTTCAGTCTGCGGGAGGTCTGAGCGAAGCGAGGAGAAGGCTGATTAAACGCACTGCATTGAATACAACAAATAATTACTGCATTTTTCAACTCATGCAGATAAAAAAAAAACTCTGAACCAGCAATTCGACTCCAGTCTTTATTCATCACACAACACAACACAACGCAGAGGGGTAGCCGAGTCGTAACAGCAGAGACACGCGAGCCCGAACCGGCTACACTTGTGCGTGACGTTTCAGGAATATATGGGACAGGACATCTTGACCTTAGGAATGGTCAGATTTGGCTAGTTTATTCCAGTACCAGTTTGTGTCCTTAAGTAGAAACTGAACAGCAGTGGGGGGCCTTATCTGAGTGGGTGGAAAAGTACAGCGGGTGAGAAGGAACCTTGAAAAGAGTATAAAAGCTGTCTCATGTCTTCCTGTTTTGCGCCACTCACTTCACAGAATATAACGGCTGTGATGTGACTGGGCCTTCTTGCAAGAATAAATATTTCTCTTTTTATTAATTTGACTCTGAGTGTCTCTTACGCAGTGATGATGTTTAACAGAAGTTTTGCCACAACAAGGTCCTGCATGATCTGTGAAGTGTGCAAGTTCAGTGTAGCTGGCAATTCATTCACAGATTCCAACTTCACGGATCAATAACTCGTGAGCTAATCATTGTTACTACACAAACAACATTGTTAATGTTAAATAAATAAATAAAACATTTCCTCAAAATAAGTAACAAGCTTTCCTTCGCAGTGGACACAATACATCTGTGTATACGCAAGCTGAGAGACACCAGTCAGTAACCGTCACAAACAAACACTATAGTGTCACCACATTCAGTTCACACATCACTACTGTCCTGATGCTTATACTACAACACTTATTTTGGGGAAAGAAAATATTTATAATTTTTTTTTATGATTTGTTATTATGAAAAATATTCAATAACTTCACTGTAATTCTCTGTATTGTTGCCAAATTGGATTTATGTTTGGTCTTTACTTTATTTTTCAACTATCTAAAATTAAACATTTGTTTGGTAATGAGAACATTTGTTTTCCTGCATTTGATTAAATGGATTTCACAAATTTGTATTTATTTTTTTACAATTTTAACAAATGACTTAGAAGGCTGTGTATGATTTCACATTTTTCTGGATGATGGTCAAAACACTGAACTAAACCGTTGCTCAGCCATTTATTGACCATAATATATAGCACGTTAGTTGGCTAGAAAAAAGAGCTATAGAGAGTACTTTGCTAAATATGTGTAGGCCTATGGAATTACTTTTGGGCCAATAATAACCAGTGTTGGGAATGTTACTTTAAAAAAGTAATTAGTTATAATTACTCACTACTTGTTCCAAAAAGTAACCGAGTTAGTAACTGCATTACTCTATAATAAAAGTAACTCGTTACCAGGGTAAGTAAGTATTTGCGTTACTGTTACAAAAAAGTTGCTATATGTCAAAGAATTATGATATTTTTTAGCAGTTTTCACAAGTCAGTTGAAATGAGGTGGCCTAAAACAGAAGTAGTGCTTATATTGCACCTTGAAAATGCCAACTTTTCATCGGATTGCTCCTGACTCGCCATCTCTGCTGCTTCATCGAATCTCTGTTTAGCTCTTGTGTGTGTGTGTGTGTGTGTGTGTGTGTGTGTGTGTGTGTGTGTGTGTGTGTGTGTGTGTGTGGGTTGGTTTATGTGATTTATGAGGACACCTGTCCTGTGTCCTGTGATGGGTAGGTTTAGGGACAGGGGCAGTGTAGGGGGATAGAATATATAGTTTTGCTCAGTATAAAAACCATTACGCCTATGGAGAGTCCTCATAATGATGTTGCACCAACGTGTATGTGTGTGTGTGTGTGTGTGTGTGTGTGTGGTGTGTGTGTG
This sequence comes from Chrosomus eos, assembly GCA_036326025.1. NCBI lineage: Eukaryota > Metazoa > Chordata > Actinopteri > Cypriniformes > Leuciscidae > Chrosomus > Chrosomus eos. Next base: position 50,513,217 of record CM070822.1, read on the forward strand.
TGTGTGTGGCGCTTGTGCTGGCATGTGTGTAAAAACACTGGCTCTGATTGGCTACCAGGAAACATGACTATCTTAGCCAATCATAATCGCTTTCCTCGTTATTAACCCACCTTCTCACTTGCTGTGTGAGCCAGGGGTGCATTCGGATTACACAGTTTATACATAGTAACCTTTACTGTCTATAATAGTAACTAACACACATAGGTGTCGATTTCAGTGGGTACGCGTCCCCACCAGATTTCGTCATGAGTCATTTTGTACCCACCACTTTTTGAAACATTGAGGCACGGATGTTAACCCTCTGGGGTCTGAGGTGTTTTCGGGGCTCTTGAGATGTTTTGACATGCCCTGACATTTGTGCTTATTTCAGCTACTTAAAACATACCATTTACCAACATATAAATTTGCCGTATTCAGCACAAACTCTGCTAAAATAAAATGTGAGCAAAATTGATTTACATGTTTGCATTTTATAGAAAAAAAATAATATGTGTGGTTAGTACGTTTTGGGGAAAAAAATGTCACCACAATAAGGCTATTTAACACATATTGAATAGTTGTCCACAATACTTTTGAGTTACTATTCTTGTAGGCTAGACTTTTTACTTCAAAATGAAGTGAAAATCATTCTGACCACGCTTCCACAAACATCAATATAATGATTTAAATTTCTTACATCAGTTTTTGGGTCAGCAGTGCTGTATGCGGGGTATGTGTGAATGATCATGAATATTAATGTGATTTACACCTGCGAAGAATAAAGACACTCCCCCAATGGCTAATGGCCCATCAAGGTGCTGTGAGGCAGCCTGAACTAAGAATGATTCACTGATGAATAAATAGTTAAAAAGAACAGCATTTATTCAAAATAGAAATCTTTCCTAAGAACATAAAAACTTAAAGTCATTCATATCACTTAACAAATCCTTTTTAAAAAAAAACATAAAAAGACCAAACTTTTTATAAAAAAAAAAGTGCATTCAAAGAATCCTAAAAAAAACTATCACAGATTAAAAAAAATTAAGCAGCACAACTGTTTCCAACATTGATTTAAAAAAAAAATTTATCAGAATGATTTCTGAAGGCTGATGGTGACGATGTAAACAAAATTAGGCTACATTACATCTGTAAAATATTATATCTATGCACTTACTCAGTATGATTCTCGATCGCACTGCAGCCACATTCCTAAAAAACAAAAGCAAAAAACTGTTAGCACATAATCCAAAGTAAACTGATGGACAATTATGATTATAGATGCACAATGTATCTGTTGATGGACGGAGAAACATCTATTGATGGGTAGACCGCGTCACCGCAAGTATTATGGCCCATATGGTCTATATGGGCCATAATACTTGCGGTGACGCGGCCTACGCATTTACTGATACACTCAATGAACGGCTGTACCTAATACAAATAAAACATCTCCAGTTAACTAGCAGAGCATTCATTTAGTCCGCTCTTAAATCGTTAGTTCACCCAAAAATGAAAATTAAATAGTTAAGTACTCACCCCCATGCTGTACCAACCCCGTAAGACCTTCGTTCATCTTCGGAACACAAATGAAGATATTTTTGATTAAATCTGAGAGGTGGATCACTGCTACATAGGCTGCCTAAGGGAATGAAACTTGACGGCCCAGAAAGGTAATTGAAGAAAATGTTTAAATATTCCATGTGACTACAGTGGCTCAACTATAAGTTTATCAAGCGACGAGAATAGTTTTTGTGCGGGGAAAAAAACATAAATAATGACTTTATTCGACTATTGCTTTTCTTTCTTGTGGGCCTGAGATGAGAGTTCAAGAGATTTCCATGACGGGAGAACTGAGAAGAGAACGTTCTTCTTCTAATACTTCTTGTTCAGTTCTCACACATGCGTCGTGGAAATCTCTTGAACTCTTGTCTCAGGCCCACAAGGAAGAAAAGGAATAGTCGAATAAAGTTGTTATTTATGGGTTTTTTTTAGGAAAAAAAGTAGTCTCGTCGCTTGATAAACTTATAGTTGAGCCACTATAGGCACATGGAATATTTAAACATTTTCTTTAATGACTTTCTGGGCCGTCAAGTTTCATTCCCTTAGGCAGCCTATGTAGCAGTGATCCACCTCTCAGATTTTATCAAAAATATCTTAATTTGTGTTCCGAAGATGAACGAAGGTCTTACGGGGTTGGTACAGCATGGGGGTGAGTAATTAATGACTTAATTTTCATTTTTGGGTGAACTAACCCTTTAAATAAGAGATCTAGCGCAAAAATGTTTTGTTTTTGAACTCAAGCTGAGCGCTCGTGTCCACTGCTATCAGTCATGGATACAGTGTTCTCTTGTGGCGGCGCGCGCGTAGTCTTCACTCAGACGCGCGCTCTTCAATCTATCACCGTTGCGGACACTATTCATTCCGGTGAAATCACAAAATAAAATGCACACAAATGTGTGTCCTATATACCAGTCCCTCCAGAAAAACGCGATTATGCGATCGCTGAATTCAATGCATAATCAGCCAAAGTCCGCATATTTATGCGGGGGTTGCATTTTTTCAAATACTCCGCAATTTCGCCGCATAAATTGCTGATTTCCACCCAAAATATGTGGGGCTTGCATGATTTCATAATCCCCGCATTTTCGTTGCAAAAAGTCACATATATATCTTAGCAGAAAGTTGAAAAATGTTGCGTTTGCTTCACACAAGAGCAGCCATTTCCCCCTGTTGGCATGGGAACGTTATGAAGTTACGTAATTACGCGACGTGAACATCATCTTAAAGCTGTAAAACAGGAGCACACTTTATTTTTATATATTTAAGAAGTAAAATAGGGATAGCTGACAACTGAAGTTATTGACAGACAGACTCACGGAGGCGATTGGCATCTCACAGATCGCACTTTATTCCCAAATCGAACTCGTATAACTGTCTGTCACACGTTCTACCGTCGACATCGTTACTTAATAAACAAAATAAGATAAAAGAAGTAGCATCAAACATTGAACATGGGGTGTCTACTGAACACTTTTCGAGGCGCATGGCGGCAGACAGTTCAACAGGGAGCGCACAGCTCTTAAAGGGGCCACACCTTATTTCCAATTGTTACAGTCTGGAATAAAACAAGATGAGAAATTAAATATTTCCAGCACTTTCTGTGATGTAGTATGCTTGCTTATCATAGGAAGTAAGAAGAAATGACTCTTTACATTAAGGTAGAAGCCTAGTGAGAACAGGGTGTCCGGGGAATCACTTTTTTTTCTCTTTTTCATCAAACCGCAATTTTTGCAAGTTCCCGCAATTTTTGCAAGTTCCTGCAATTTCATCGCAAAAAATTGCATAAATATCCCGCATATTCCATCGCATTTTTAAAGAAAACGGGCCGCGTAATCAAGGATTTTTGCCCGCAACAATCACAAAAAAACTCCGCGTTTTTCTGTAGGGACTGATATACGTGTGTGCTTGATATAGACTGTAACCACTGATGAACATATTCGGTTTTGATGAGAGAAAAAAAATAGAACCCGTAACCTCTGTCACGCTTGGCAAACGATCTGCCACTAGACCACAGAAGTACTCAAACAAAACTTGCGGATCGATATATTTCACTAAATCATTATAACCTAAGCAGTTATTTAAAAAGTTTACACGGCCTACGCGAATGTTAGGGATATTGTGAGGTAATATTTCCTATGTCAAAACTAGGCAAAATATAGTCTGAAAATGCATTTGAGCTCTATGATCAGAAAAGGAATTATAACACTAAACAACTTACTCCGAACTTGTATCCTCGACGGGGTCAATTCGTTCTTCAAAATGCAGCCGTTCGTCGTCAGAGTTTCAAATTCCTCTGAGGAAAAGGTGAATTCTCTGTACTGTATTTTTACTTCAAAATGAAGTGAAAATCATTCTGACCACGCTTCCACAAACATCAATATAACGATTTAAATTTCTTACATCAGTTTTTGGGTCAGCAGTGCTGTATGCGGGGTATGTGTGAATGGCCATGAATATTAATGTGATTTACACCTGGGAAGAATAAAGACACTCCCCCAATGGCTAATGCCCCATCAAGGTGCTGTGAGGCAGCCTGAACTAAGAATGATTCACTGATGAATAAAAAGTTAAAAAAAGAACAGCATTTATTAAAAATAGAAATCTTTCCTAAGAACATAAAAACTTAAAGTCATTCATATCACTTAACACATCCTTTAAAAAAAAAAAACATAAAAAGACCAAACTTTTTATAAAAAAAAAGTGCATTCAAAGAATCCTAAAAAAAACTATCACAGGTTAAAAAAAATTAAGCAGCACAACTGTTTCCAACATTGATTTTAAAAAAAATATATCAGAATGATTTCTGAAGGCTGATGGTGACGATGTAAACAAAATTAGGCTACATTACATCTGTAAAATATTACATCTATGCACTTACTCAGTATGATTCTCGATCGCACTGCACTGCACTGCAACCACATTCCTGCACGAAAAGCCCAACACTTTGTTTTTATTGTGAGTACCCACAAAAAAAATAGACACTAAACAGGATCTAATGATGTACAACACTTAAATGTAAGATCAAAATCAACAGAGTAATTTGAGTCTCTTTTGCACTGATAAGGAAAAAAGTGAGCTGGTATCGCCGGCGAGACCCCCGACACCAGAGGGTTAACCCTTAGGGGTCGGCCGTCACGCGGGCGTAATGAGCTCGTTTTTTATCTTTATCAGTGCAAAAGAGGATCAAATTACTCTGTTGATTTTGATCTTACATATAAGTGGTGTACATCATTAGATCCTGTTTAGTGTCTATTTTTTTTGTGGGTACTCACAATAAAAACAAAGTGTTGGGCTTTTCGTCAAATAAAGAAAAATAAACATGATGCGCGTTTTACCTTTTCTCTGTCAGTGAAGTCCATTCTGAAACGCGTCCGAAAAAATAACTGTAACTCTGTCAATACTTGTCACAGAGATACGAGATATGTCTCTTTATGAAGCTGAAATTCTCTTCTTTTAAATGAAGTAATTTATTTAAAAAATATATATTTTCAGTTTATGTAATCCGTTTGAAACCAAGGAGAGTTACAGTTTTTTCGCTCTCCCTTCATTATTTTTAATGAGCTGAGCCCGCCACACCCCCAGAGCTTTTCACATGGTAAATAATGCATCAAACGATCTATGCATCAAACGCGGCACGCCCCCCGATCAATGCCAAACACAGATTCTTCATCAGAGATTCACAGATAGTTCATCGCGTTTTAGGGATGGAAGCACTCTAACGTTACTCCTTCAGAGGATTATGGACAGGGGGGAATAATTTACCTTTTTCTCAGTGGAATTTGAAACTCAGACGACGAAAGGTTGCATTTTGAAGAACGAATTGACCCCGAGGATTCAAGTTCGGAGTAAGTTGTTTAGTGTTTTATAATTCCTTTTCTGATCATAAAGCTCAAATGCATTTTCAGACTATATTTTGCCTAGTAAATATTACCTCAACACAACATTTGTGTAGGCCTATACGGTTGTGTAAACTTTTTAAATAACTGCTTAGGTTATAATGATTTAGTGAAATATATAAAATATAAAATATAAATATAAAATATAAAAATAAGTTTTGTTTGAGTTCTTCTGTGGTCTAGTGGTCAGATCGTTTGCCAAGCGTGTCAGAGGTTATGGGTTCGAATCCGTCCCCGGCATATTTTTTTCTCTCATGAAAACCGAATATGTTCATCAGTGGATACAGTCTATATCAACCACACACGTGTATATAGGACACCCGTTTGTGTGCATTTTATTTTGTGATTTCACCGGAATGAATAGTGTCCGCAACGATAGATTGAAGAGCACGTCAGAGTGAAGACTGCGCGTGCGCCGCCACAAGGACACTGTATCCATGACACTGATAGCAGCGGACATAATGAATCCTCAACTTTGAAATATGTATGGTCAAACTAAGACATTTATGGAAAAAGACAATTTTCTTTTCAAGATGTTTCCAACTCTAACTTTGAACTTTGAACTGAAAAAAAGGGTGTGTGATAGAAGTGTCCAGACGTCTGCACCCTGTATTTTAAAGAAGAACATTTTATTATTTGCGATACATTATTCATTCACAAAGAATTCAAGGATATTATTCAGTTTTTCAAATTTTTTTAATTAAGGCATTAAGATTTTTTATTCCTGTTTTTAGTCAACTTTAGCATGGTGTGTTCACTTATTCTAAGCAATGTGTGTGTGTGTGTGTGTGTGTGTGTGTGTTGTAAATAAATCCAAACAATCTAAAAGCCATTCTTTTTTAAATCTCCTCATTCTTTGTGCAAGGCTCCTAATGATATGGCCTGATAGCACCTAATAGGGCCATTATGGGGAGTGTCTTTGTCTCTCTCAGGTGTGGAATCAGGCTCAGGTCTCAGGTCAGGAAGCAGATAATTTTGGCTCATAGTCTTAGAGATAAAACATGACAATCTGGGGCTCAGGTCAGGAAGAAGCAGACAAACTGGCTAAACCGACCGTCTGCTAGCGGCCTCGCGTCACCAAGGTCAGATAAATCCCATCACATAGAGACTCTTTCACCTAGATATCATCATATAGAGACTGTGTCTGTTCCCCGAATTTGGAAATCCAAAAAACGTCCAAACCTATCTAAGGTTAAACATTTAATTGATGTTCAACAAATAAAAAACAAATATAATACAGATGAGCAAATGATAAAGCTTGGGTTGCTGAATATTCGATCCCTTACTTCAAAAGCGCTCATAGTTAATGATATGATTTCAGATTATAACCTAGATGTGCTGTGTTTGACAGAAACCTGGCTAAAACCAAACGATTACATTACTTTAAATGAGTCCACCCCGCAAGATTACTGTTATAAACATGAGCCTCGTCCGAAATGCAAAGGGGGAGGTGTTGCTGTAATTTATAGTAATATTCTCAAAACCAGTAAGAAATCTAGTTTTAAATATACTTCTTTTGAAGTGTTGGTGCTTAATGTAAAAATATATAGTGTAAATGATAAATCACGTTTGAGAATTCTGCTGGCTACTGTATACAGGCCACCAGGGCACCATAAAGACTTTATCAAAGAATTTGCTGACTTTCTATCAGAATTAGTATTGACTGCAGATAAAGTACTAATTGTTGGTGATTTTAATATACATGTAGATAATGAAAAAGATGCATTGGGATTGGCATTTAAAGACATTATAAACTCAATTGGAGTGAGACAACACGTGTCAGGACCTACTCATTGTCGTAATCATACTCTAGATCTAATATTATCACATGGAATAGATGTTGATGCCGTTGAAATTCTGCAGCAGAGCGACGACATCTCCGATCATTATCTAGTCTCGTGTAAATTACATTTAGCGAAGGCTGCAAAGCTGACTCCGTGTTATAAATATGTTAGACCTATAACTTCTGCCACTAAAGATTGCTTTATCAATAATCTTCCTAATCAGTTTCATCATCTCAGCATCCCGGATAGCTTAGAAGAACTTGATATTGCAACAGAAACTTTTAACTCTCTCTTTTCCAGCACTTTAGACACAGTTGCTCCGCTGCGCTTAAAGAAGATTAAAGAAAATAGTCAGACGCCGTGGTACAACGAGCACACCCGGGCCCTTAAGAAAGCAGCCAGAAAAATGGAGAGCAACTGGAAGAAAACTAAATTAGAGGTATTTCGGATTGCATGGAAGGAGAGCTCGATTGCTTACAGAGAGGCTTTAAAAGCTGCTAGATCTGATTACTTTTCAAACCTATTAGAAGAAAATAAACATAATCCTAGGTATTTATTTGAACAAGTGAATAAACTAACGAAAAAGAAAGCTTCAAGCCCAGAAGTTTCCAAGAAACACAGCAGTAATGACTTTATGAACTTCTTCACTTATAAGATCGATAATATCAGGGACAAAATTATAACTATGCAACCGTCTACTAAAGTATCGCATCAGACAGTGCAGTGTAGTCTTCATGACGAAAAATTTGATTCATTTGTTGCTATAGGAGAGGAAGAATTTTGCAAACTCGTTAAATCATCTAAATCAACAACATGTATGTTAGACCCTATACCGACTAAACTATTGAAAGAGATGCTTCCAGAGGTCATAGATCCTCTTCTAGATATCATTAATTCATCTTTGTCATTAGGATATGTACCAAAAACCTTTAAGCTGGCTATGATTAAACCGCTTGTACTCAGTACTAGGACCGCTGCTGTTCACTCTGTACATGCTACCATTAGGAGATATCATTAGGAAACATGGAATTAGCTTTCACTGTTATGCTGATGATACTCAGCTGTATATTTCTTCAAAACCTAACGAAACTTACCAATTCACAAAATTAACTGAATGCATAGCTGATATAAAAAATTGGATGACTAGTAATTTCCTACTACTAAATTCTGAAAAAACAGAGATTCTAATCATTGGACAAAAAACTTCATCGCCTAATAACCTAGAATACTGTCTAACACTTGATGGCTGCTCTGTTAAGTCTTCGTCGTCAGTTAGGAACCTGTTTTAAAATATTGCTGATTACTTACAAAGCACTAAATGGTTTAGTGCCGCAGTACTTGAGCGAGCTCTTAACGCATTATAGTCCTGCATGTCTACTGCGATCTCAAAATTCCGGCCAGTTGATAATACCTAGAATATCAAAATCGACTGCTGGCGGTAGATCCTTTTCCTATTTAGCACCAAAACTTTGGAACAATCTTCCTACCATTGTCCGGGAAGCAGATACAGTCTGTCAGTTTAAAGCTAGACTAAAAACACATCTCTTTGACCGAGCATTCACATAATACATTATCGACTTCTATAATTAAATGTTAGGCTGCATAGATTAGGCCAGCCGGAACCGGGAACACTTCCCTTAAATCCTGATGTACTTGTTACATCATAAAAAGAACGGCATCTATGCTAATTTAGTGTCTTTGTTTATCCCGAGGTTTTCCTGCAGCCTGCTGGATCCAGGCCGTTTCCAGATCTGATGAAGGACCTTCGCCTGGACCCGATGACAACGCAGTGCTGAAGTGCCAACTAGCCTCTCCCTATGGAGGATCCCTATTCCACTCTACAGACAAAGCGCTGTTGAAATTCCGGTTTTCGCGTCCCTACCCGAAATGATAAAATAAAATAAAATTCTGCATCAAATTTATAGGCAAGACAAGTAGTTTGTTTAGGCATGGTTTGTAGCGAATTTCAAACCTACGCACATATATTCAAACGCACATAACTATAGAATAAATTCTTAATGCCACACATATTAATGAGAGATCAAGTCTCCTCGCATAAAGCTTTCTCAAACAAAACACGTCATTAAAAATTTAAAAGACTTTATTGACTTATCTGAATGAGTAGTCAGGATGATTCTCACATAGTTTTGGAGCAAATATTCTAGACTATGTGATACAAATTTCAAAAGTCTTGTGAAGAAATAATCAATATGTGTTTTGTGGCCTTATTTCAGCAACTTTCATTTTTATTTTTTTCAATAATCACGCATAAACATTATTCTCTTAAAAATACAAACATGTACATACATGTTGCTCACATATCATGGTAGGCCCGTTTGTGCTATATAGAGTGAATTTCCACCTTTGCCATTAACATGTTTATAAATAACTGAAAAAAGCACAAATGCCAGGGCATGTCAAAACATCACAAGAGCCCGAAAACACCTTAGACCCCAAAGGGTTAACCCTCTGAGGTCGGTGGTATCGCCGGCGATACCCGCTCACTTTTTTCCTTATCAGTGCAAAAGAGACTCAAATTACTCTGTTGATTTTTATCTTACTTTTAAGTGTTGTACACCATTAGATCCTGTTTAGTTTCTATTTTTTTGTGGGTACTCACAATAAAAACAAAGTGTTGTGCTTTTCGTCAAATAAAGAAAAATAAACATGATGCGCGTTTTACCTTCTCTCTGTCAGTGAAGTCCATTCTGAAACGCGTCCGAAAAAAAAACTGTAACTCTCTCAATACTTGTCACAGAGATACGAGAGATGTATCTTTATGAAGCTGAGATTCTCTTCTTTTAAATGAAGTAAGCTACTAAAAAAAATAATATTTCCAGTTTATGTAATCCGTTTGAAACCAAGGAGAGGTGCAGTTTTTTCGTTCTCCCCTCATTATCTGTAATCAGCTGAGCCCACCACACCCCCAGAGCTTTTCACATGTTAAATAGACGATATATGCATGCATCGCACACGCGGCACGCCCCCGATCAATGCCATAACAACAACATGAAGATTCTTCATCAGAGATTCACTGATAGTTCATCGCGTTTTAGGGATGGAAGCACGCTACTCCTTCAGAGGATTATGGACAGCGGGGAATAATTAACCTTTTCCTCAGTGGAATTTGAAACTCAGATGACGAACGGTTGCATTTTGAAGAACGAATTGACCCCGAGGATACAAGTTCGGAGTAAGTTGTTTAGTGTTTTGTATTTCCTTTTCTGATCATAGAGCTCAAATGCATTTTCAGACTATATTTTGTAGGGCTGGGTAATAAATATCGATTTCTCGATATTAATCGATTCTCATTTTTACGAACCGATATCGATTCTTAAATCTCAAGAATCGATTAGTCATCCTGTTTCATTTAATGAATGGAACATTGTAGCACGGCTGCGCGCATCCAAAAAAATCGCAAAAATCTTAGTCCCTTGTTACTATTGATATGAAACAAAGTCTCAATTTTCAAATTACGTCCATTTTCTTTCAAAATTCAAAAACATAAATACCGTTTTGGCGCTGTGGCGTGAGATCGCTCTGGCGCAGCTCCAGAGAAGCAGCAGCGCTGATCTCTCTTCCGGCTTAAAGGGTACCTATCATGGAATTTTGAAAATTACCTTTCATGTAGTGTGTAACATAGATCTAAGTGAACGAAAACATCCTGCAAAGTTTTAAATATGAAAGTTCACCGTATACAAAGTTATTATCTCTTAAAAGTAAGAGTCGACTCTGAGTCGCTGATATGAATCAATAGACGAACGATGCACTTTCGTACGTCACTTGTTCAAGTTATTTGAATAAGATACGCCCACTCATTGCATTAGGAGACACCAGGGAAAACATCATGTCGACGAGACGCTGCTGTGTTTTGAAGTGCGACGCAAAAGCAAACTTTTTTCATCTGCCCAGTGAGGAGCATTTGAAGACAGTGGCTACAGTTCATAACTATACCACAGAAGTATTATAGCCCGAACTTGTTCTGTGTTCGCGTCATTTTGAAGATGATTGCTTCACAAACCTAAATGCTATAAAGTATGAATTTGCGAGCCGGCTGATACTGAAGGAGGGAGGTTCAGTACCGAGTTTATTTGGATCAGCTTCCTTCTCCGAATCACAATCTGTAAGTAGGCTGTTGCTTTTATGTTTGTATCATGTTCTATAATTATTTTGTGTGTTGTGTACGCACAGGCACAGCGCAGCTTCTAGCAGCTAACTTAGGTCTTCAATGTCAATTGTATTGAAATATGTGAAGTGTTTGTCGTTGTTAATGGAGTTGTCACAGGGCTCTCGAGTGTCACGCATCACGCATTGAGCGTGACAGTCACTCATTTCGGTCTTTTGTCACGCTCTCCGGCCACACATTGTATTTCTCACGCTGAAAAACTATTTGTAATATATTTAATATGCCGCAGTGCCCAAAACTCACTCACTGTGGAACCGGCAGGATTCAAGCGCGTCTCCTCCAGTGTTGCCAGGTCCGTATGCCTGCACTTTTTCCGCGGGTTGTTTGTGTAGTGCACGCTGGTTGACGCGATTGTTTTATCCACTGGAACATGATTGTTATTGAGGAAACACCCGGGAACGCTATTTGAATATTTTTGGCCGTGATTGGGTTAGTTTGATGAGCAATTGGGCTGGTTTTGTTGTGCAGACCTGGCAATCCTGGTCTCCTCGGGTGTTGTTCGTCTGGTGTTGTTAGCCAATCAGAAAATAGCACTGTTGTATCTGGGTAAGATCTAGCGCAACAACCAATGACACCCCGTCGGCTGGGTGTCTAACATATCACCACAGATTGGCGTCACGCAAAGGCGGGGTTTGGAAAAATGACTCGCTAAACGATTCATTTGGGAGTCGGTGAGCAAATCAGGTAAAAATAAATGCATATTATAAGACAACAAAAGTGTTTTTTGTCATTGCATGCTTGTAAAACTGTTGTTGGGGACTCCCAGAACAATATTAGGAACATTTTAAATGCCATAATAGGTACCCTTTAATAATACCAGTTACAGCGCGAAATAAACATGAATGAGCATCAGAAAGTGTGTTAAAAGATAGAGTACAACTTATCGAAATCCGTATCATGTCACATTGATTCGCTTAATCAGCGTTTCATTCAACCGTGGAAAAGACGTCAGTTAAACAGCTTGTAATCAATGTCATGTATCGTCATATTTACCTCAGTAAAACCACATGTGACCATAAACTCGTTAGTCAACTAGAAAAAATAACTCTAGAGAGGAGCATTTTGCTAAATATATGCACCATATTACATATGCATTATAATCTTAATGTTCTTCAATATCATATTAAATATGCATTATAATCTTAATGTTCTTCAATATTTAATGCATATTTGAATAAATCTGGCAAGTTTTTATGACAGCCACCATTTAAATGTTTATATTTCATATAATCTTATTATTATAAAAATAAATAAAAGTGTAATTTAAGTGTTTTTATAGCTACAAAACAGTTATAAAACATTATTGCCTTCATATTAAGCTAATGAAGCCTAGTAGGCTACAACTAGACTCCCATAGTTTACAGCATTAGTTAAGAGATTTGATTTCCTTGAGAAAATTATTGTAACTGATATCCAAAATAATCAATATTGAATCGAATCGGAATCGAAATCGAATCGAATTGCAAGCTTGTGAATCGAAATCGAATCGAATTGTGAAATTTGTGTCAATACCCAGCACTAATATTTTGCCTAGTAAATATTACCTCACAACATTCAGTTTTAAATAGCTGCTTAGGTTATAATGATTTAGTGAAATATATCGATCTGCAAGTTTTGTTTGAGTTCTTCTGTGGTCTAGTCGTTAGATCGTATGCCAAGCGTGTCAGAGGTTACGAGTTCGAATCTGCCTTCGGCAATTTTTTTTTCTCTCATCAAAACCGAATATGTTCATCAGTGGTTACAGTCTATATCAAACACACACGTATATAGGACACCCGTTTGTGTGCATTTTATTTTGTGATTTCACCGGAATGAATAGTGTCCGCAATGGCATTAGATTGAAGAGCACGTCCTGAGCGAGTGAAGACTGCGTGCGCGTCGCCACAAGAGACTGTATCCATGACACTGATAGCAGCGGACACGAGTGCTCAGCTTGAGTTCAAAAACAAACATTTTAACGCTAGATCTCTTATTTAAGAGCGGACTAAATGAATGCTCTACTAGTTAACTGGAGATGTTTTATTTGTATTAGGTACAGCCGTTCATTGAGTGTATCAGTAAATGCGTGCGGTCTATGGCCATAAACAGAAACTCGCGGTGACACGGTCTACCCATCAATAGATGTTTCTCCGTCCATCAACAGATACATTGTGCATCTATAATCATAATTGTCCATCAGTTTACTTTGGATAATGTGCTAACAGTTTTTTGCTTTTGTTTTGTTGTGTTTACATCGTCACCATCAGCCTTCAGAAATCATTCTGATATAATTTTTTTTTAAATCAATGTTGTAAACAGTTGTGCTGCTTAATTTTTTTTAACCTGTGATAGTTTTTTAGGATTCTTTGAATGCACTTTTATATATATATATATATATTAGGGCCGGGACTCGATTAAAAAAAATAATCTAATTAATTAGAGGCTTTGTAATTAATTAATCGAAATTAATCGCATTTTAATCGCATAAATATTTGACCTGAGAACAGTGAGAAGTAATTTTTTTCACATGGATTTTTAGTATACCATTGAATAATGACTGAATACATAAGCTTAAGCAACAACATAGTATATTTTTGTTCAACCAAGTCCAGCAGACCAGTGAACTTTTGCCATTTATTGCTACACTACACTAATAGCAATAGCAAATTCCATGTTGCATTGCTTGCACACAACCATGCTCTTATCGACGCTTCCATCCGTTCGTTTTTTATAACAAAATTTCCCATCCACCGGCCAACCAAAGCAATCTCTTTTTTTTAATTTTTTTTTATTAACAACAGCAAGTAATACAGAAATTAGAACAAACACCAGAGGAGACACGAAAAAAGGGAGAAAAACAAACAAACAGAGTTAGCAATAAAATAATACAAGAGAGGATAATCAAATACATAAAAGAGATAGGCTACAAACAGATATAGAGCATAAAATGTGACAACTTTAACCCTCTGGGGTCTGAGCTGTTTTCGGGCTCTTTCTGTGTTTTGGTATGCCCTGACATTTGTGCTTATTTCAGCTACTTAAAACATACCATTTGCCAACATAAAAATTTGCTGTATTCAGCACAAACTCTGCTACAATAATATGTGAGCAAAATGGATGTACATGTTTGCATTTTATAGAAAAAAAATAATATGCGTGGTTAGTACGTTTTGGGAAAAAAAATGTCACCGCAATAAGGCCATTTAACACATACTGAATAGTTGAAAACAATACTTTTGAGTTACTATTCTTGTAGGCTAGAACTTTTACTTCAAAATGAAGTGAAAATCATTCTGACCACTCTTTCAGAAAGATCAATATAACGATTTGAATTTCTTACATCAGTTTTTGGGTCATTACTGCTGTATGCGTGGGAGTGTTAATGCCCATGAATATTAATGCAATTTACACCTGGGAAGACTAAAGACACTCCCCCACTCCCCCAATGGCTAATGGCCCATCAAGGTGCTGTGAGGCAGCCTGAACTAAGAATGATTCACAGATGAATAAAAAGAACAGCATTTATTCAAAATAGAAATCTTTCCTAAGAACATAAAGACTTCAAGTCATTCATATCACTTAACACATCCTTTGAAAAAAAACAAAAACATAAAAAGACCAAACTTGTTTTTTTATATAAAAAAAATGCATTCAAAGAATTCTATAAAAAAAAAAAACGATCACTATCACTAATCAAAACAATTAAGCAGCACAACTGTTTCCAACATTGATTTAAAAAAAAAAAATCATATCAGAATGATTTCTGAAGGATGATGGTTAGTTAGCAGCAGAGCACACACAATCAAAGAAACTGTATTATTATCATTATCAATCACTAATTACCATGGATTAAAAAAAGGCATTTGTAATTTCACACAAGAATAGGAACTTTTACTTTTACATTATGACAATGTAAACACAATTAGGCTACATTTCATCTGTCAAATATTACGTCTATGAAGTGAGGCAGCCTGAACAAAGAATGAGAGGAGATTCAAAGGTTTTTCAATCTGTTTTATTGTAATTCCTCTATGTGGAGAAACTAAATGTTCTAAATTTGCTCTACGCAAATCAAATGGAGTAAAATAAATAAATAATCAGTCGGCTATAAACAAAGCGATAAAATTGTGAGCGATAAATAAACAAAAGTAAAGGCAGGTATGTCACAGTATATGCTTATGCCCCGTTGATGCAGGCTCTAAGCAAATCAAATGTGAGCAAAATAAACAAAAGTAAAAGCAGATCGCTATCCTCGCAGACCACACCTGCTATGCTAGCGGGCTGAAAGTAGTGAAATCAAAGCAATCCGATTGTTTTGAGAATACAGTTACATGTCTTGGTGCCATTTTTTAAAACAGTTCCTGTTCAACTGAAGACACAAGTGAACATTATGCCTGGCATTTCCAAGGTGTGTCCTGCCTTTTACCAAGCTGTCCTTTGCAAAGCACACAGATCTTGACTCATGTGCACATTCCATGAAATGGTGCGGTATCTGTCCCTGGACATGAGTGTGGCAGGAAAAGGCAAAGAGAAAAGACTGTCTTGCCGCCAGTAGTCCCTGACAGAGCTCATCTTCACCATGGCCATGTAAAACACCAGCCCAATGTAGCGGTACATCTCACTGATGCTGACATCTGTCCATTTATATTTGCGGCCCTTTGCAATTGCACCAGCAGCCTGAGCATTGGTGTTGTGGCACAGAGTTGACACTGCATTCTCAGAAAAAAACCTTTTGAAGAGACTCTGAGGAGTGTGTGTGTCAGCAGAACTCAGTTGTGGTCCAGGTTTCTGTGCAGGCAGGAATCTCAGAGTCTGTGAATCCATGTCAATGTCAGTCTCTGTTCTCCATGACATTGTGGACTGCTCGTTGCTTGCCTGAATGTTTGTCTTGGCCCTCTTTGCAACAGGTGTCTGATGATCACCATCATCTTTGTAGCTGTAAAATAAACAAACAATTGTGAGCATGTTTATTACACCCCCCAAAAAAAGTAAATCACTAAATGTAATATTGCCCAAAACATTTTTTTTTTATAAAGCCATACAGACGCACAATTTTTTTATGGAATATGTAAACAGAATTATGCTAATATCTGAAAAAGAGGGAATAAGTGTACTTACTCAGTATCATTTTCAATTGTTCTTAAAACTGAACACCTGCCGCGTGCCCTTCTAGTGCGAGTTGCAGGTGAAGGTGAGAGGGATGCTACCACATTCCTATAAAAATAATAATATTAATGAAGGTTGAAAAAAGTAATATACCATCAAACAACAACAACACATTTTTTGTAAAGCCACACATGCACATACATATTGTTTTCATCACTAAGTATATAAACAAAATTGAACTAACATCTGTAAAATAGTGGGTAATTATGTACTTACTTTTTCTGATTTCCGCCTGTGTTGCTGCGTGTCCTCCTAGTGCGAGTTGCAGTTGGAGGTGAGAGTGTGCAACCTACATTCCTTTCAAAAAAAAGTTGAAACCTATTATTATCATATATTTTACTATTCCAGCACATGCATAACTGATAGGCATTAGCATGCTGATAACACAAAGAAAACATATGTAACCTTATCAACCAACCTCCGAAAATAAATAAGAAAATCATACAAGCTCATTTTGCATCACTAAGTATATAAACAAAATTGAACTAACATCTGTGAAATAGTGGGTAAATACTGTACTTACTCTTTCTGATTTCCACCTGTGTTGCTGCGCTCCCTACAAGTTGGAGAAGGTAGTGATGCAACAACATTTCTGTAAAAAAAAAAAAGTTGAAAACTTATTACATAAATATTTCAAAGTATAGTACCATTAACCTATATGAATAACTGATGTGTCAATAATGGTACACGCGTGCTGTATATGCGTGTCAATGGGCCATTACCGGAGTTAGTACACCTAACACATTTGCGCACATAATCAACCGGGGATATTTACACATTTCAGCACATTTACAACAGATATTTGCGAGCACACACTTCGCTGATGATAATGAGTCAGCATAAATACTATAGTCAAAAATATAATCTAAACATAGTCCTTAACAATTTTTTTTTATATATATAATTTACCATATAATACAGCATATAGCATATAGGCTAACTTAGACAATGTAAATGTAATTTAGCATATCATACAGCATATAGGCTAACTTAGACAATGTCATTTAGCATATCATACAGCATATGGCATATAGGCTAACTACTTAGACAATGTAAATGTAATTTAGCATATCATACAGCATATGGCATATAGGCTAACTACTTAGACAATGTAAATGTAATTTAGCATATCATACAGCATATAGGCAAGATAATTTAAACGTAATTTAACATATCATAGCATATAGGCATAACAATTTAAACGTAATTTAACATCATACAGCATAACGGCTAGATAATTTAAACATGATTTTACATATCATATAGGCAAGACAATTTAAACGTAATTTTACATATCATACAGCATATTGAGAATGAGGAGTCACGTGCCGATTTGGGCGGGGTCTGAGCCGGTCGGCCATGATGGGAGGAGACGCTATCGGTTGCCAGGGGCAACGCCTTCAGAACTACAGAGGCGCGACTAAACATGCCAGAAATAGCGAGAGAGAGACAACGCAGCGCAGTATTTGTTTACATTTCAGCGATACACGGCAGTGTCTTTGGAAGATATGTAGAAGGAAGAGAAATGAAAGTGGTTCTATCGGGTTTAACAATGCTAGCCAGCTTAGAGAAACTGCTTGTCGATAAACTGACAGCAGCAAGCAACAGTGAGCAAAGCATGATTTCAAAAGCAGTTCAGCACAGTACACCTTTTATTTAACACAAACGAACGAAATGAATACTCTGTTATTCAACTAGAGTTGTTTAATTTGTTATAGATATATCTGTACCGCGAAATGTTTTAAAAAGACACTTTTTTTTGCATTGAGAGGGGAATGTCCTATCTGTCCGCTTGACGTTGCAAATGCACGTATCTGATTTATATCAGATTTATTTCCACATATGAATGAGGCCTGAAACATCAAGTATGACTGAATTCTCACAGTTTAATGTTACAGGTTTAAGGGTTTCTCTTGCACCCAGCCGCAGCAGAATTGTTCATAAGCTTGTTAATGACTTAAAGCTTCTGAACTCTTGCATTGTGTAGGCAGTGACGTTTTAGGCACTGATACCATACACCAGGTAATTGACCATGTCAGGGTATGTGAAAGGTGGCAGTGCTTTGGGTCTTTCGTCCATTCTGTAGCAGGTCGTACGTGTCCATACTGTATATATGTTGATGTCAACTAGTTTCTCTAAATGACGCTGCTTAGTGTTGTTATTTGGTCTCTCCCGATAGAGACCCTTTCCTTTTGCTTCATTTATTCCCAAGAAACTGTGCCTTATCGCAAAAATGCAAATAAATATCAAGCTGCTCTCCTTCTCTGTCACTATTTCTCTCGGTCTCACGGTCGAAGTAACCATGACAACGGATAGCGTATCCTCCCAAAATGGTGGATCCTTCCCACAATGCAACGCGGAGTTATACGCGTGACGTCACCTTCTCATTCTCAATAGCCTATATGCTAGCCAATGTAAACGTAACTAAAACCTGCCTATTAAGATACATTTTACATTTTAATACTCTGAATACTGGATGGCAAGTCTGGAAATAGTCCAACCAGTAATACATGTACATGTTTATATAAAATAGCTTGTCAACTAATGTAAGTTTAAAAGACTTACTCATCCGTATCTGTATCCACGGCTGGATCAAGTCGCTCTTCAAAATACAAACGTTCGTCATTAGAGTCCCGCTCCTCTTCCGATGAAACTGTGAACTCGTCGTCACTATCCAGGACGAGCTGAAGAGCTTCCTCGCCGGTGTAGCGTACCATCTTTCAAACGCGCAGGGAAGTGAATGAAGGTAATGTTTAAACTTGCTGCTTTTAAGGTATTTGCCTGGGGGCGTTTTGCATAGATCACCTCACACATTATCTTATGAATAGCGCGTTCTGCGAGTGGGTGTGAACACATTAAAGTTAATTAGTTGAGACAGGAGAAACTGTAGTTCTCTTTAGTTTCATACAGATTACATTGCATGAGAATATTTGTTTTAAATGTCGATTGTTTTATTTAAAAGTAGAAATATAAAGCTTTATTTAGATGTGTGTTTCATGTTTGTGTGATAAGTATTAGCCGAGTTTCAGTAGATTTTCCAGACTTGTTTCAGAAAGATTTTTGCGGAGACAGAGTGAGCTGAAAGCGCACCCTATTTATTTTATTTATTTTACAAAAACACAAGGTTTTGATGATAATGTGAGTGTACACAAAAAAAAGAAGACCCTCTATAGTTTATAATCATGTATTCATTTTATTTATCTGACCAAAAATGACGAAGTATATTATGTCTAAGTTGCTGCTATGTGAAAAAAATCTGCCAAAACGCGTGGACGCGGTTTTCGACCCCCAAGGGTTAAAGGGGGATTTTGAAGAGAGCACAACAAGATAATGTTTTCCTTGCTTAGGTCTTCTCTGAAATAGAAAGCGTTTGGATATATTGGTGAAACTCCTTGAGAAAGACTTTGAATCATGAACCAAAGCGATCTCGTCAGCTTCTATGGTAAGCTTCTTCGTCATGAACGCTAGTTGGTGCGTGCGCCAGTATAATCGGTCCGCCGAAACTCATCCAGTGAGAAACGTTCCGCGGTGCAAAAATAAGTGTGATTAAATTTTTTGTGTAATTAATTAACGCGTTAAAGTCTGTAATTAATTAATCTTAATTAACGCGTTAAAGTCCCGGCCCTAATATATATATATATATATATATATATATATATATATATATATATATATATATATAATATATATATATATACATACATAAACAAGTTTGGTCTTTTTTTTTCTTTTTTTTTTTTGAAAGGATGTGTTAAGTGATATGAATGACTTTAAGTCTTTATGTTTATGTTCTTAGGAAAGAAATAAATGCTGTTCATTTTAACTTTTTATTCACCAGTGAATCATTCTTTGTTCAGGCTTCCTCACAGCACCTTGGGCCATTAGCCATTGGGGGAGTGTCTTTAGTCTTCCCAGGTGTAAATCACATTAATATTCATGGGCATTAACACTCCCACGCATACAGCAGTCCTGACCCAAAAACTGATGTAAGAAATTCAAATCGTTATATTGATCTTTCTGAAAGAGTGGTCAGAATGATTTTCAATGTTCAATGTTCAATGTTCAATTTATTTATAAAGCACTTAATAATACAACAGAAGTTGACCACAGTGCTGTACAAAAGATAAAATAACATTCATAAAATCACAATTTAAATTCTAAGCATTGCCACAGATACCTCAAAATCTAAGTGGCTTCAATAATGACCTATTACTCCCACTAGCACAGCACTCATGAATGATCAAACGCCAGACTGAAAAAAATAAGTTTTTAAATGTCTTTTAAACTCAATAAAAGAAGAACATTCCCTGATATAGTGGGGTAAACTATTCCACAGCCTGGGAGCAGCCGCTGCAAAAGAGCGATCTCCTCTCATTTTCCTGTACGTGCGCGGGACTACCAAGAGATTTAGTGATTCGGAGCGCAGTGCTCTCTTTGGTTTATTCACCTGAATTAAGTCAGCTATATATGTCGGAGCAATACCATGTAGTGCTTTAAAAACAAATAAGAGTATCTTAAAATTGATCCTGTAGAAAACCGGCAGCCAGTGTAGTTCTCTTAATACAGGAGTAATATGCTCATTTCTTCGAGTGCCTGTCAAGAGTCTTGCGGCCGCATTTTGGACTAGCTGCAGTCTATTTAAACTTTTGTGTTGAACACCATAGTACAGTGCATTACCATAGTCCAATCTTGAGAAAATAAATGCATGGACTAGCTTTTCCAGGTCCTTCCGTATTACAAAGGGCTTAATTTTAGCAATTAATCTTAGCTGGAAGAAACTCATTTTAACTACTTGATTTATTTGTTTATCAAATTTCAGTGCACTATCGCAAATTATACCTAATTTTTTACTTGATCCATCAGATAAGGGGATAGTGTACCCAATTCAATTTTAGATGTACTTGCAGACTCTGAAGGGCCAAATAAAATCAGTTCTGTTTTTGATTCATTTAGACACAAGAAATTTGCGCACATCCAGCTTTTAATCTCCCCAAGACACTCTACCAGCCTTTCAACAGCTGCATATTACATATTATACTTCATTTTGAAGTAAAAATTCTAGCCTACAAGAATAGTAACTCAAAAGTATTGTGGACAACTATTCAGTATGTGTTAAATGGCCTTATTGCTGTGACATTTTTTTTCCCAAAACGTACTAACCACGCATATTATTTTTTTTCTATAAAATGCAAACATGTACATCCATTTTGCTCACATATTATTGTAGCAGAGTTTGTACTGAATACAGCAAATGTATATGTTGGCAAATGATATGTTTTAAGTAGCTGAAATAAGCACAAATGTCAGGGCATATCAAAACACCTCAAGGGCCCCAAAACAGCTCAGACCTCAGAGGGTTAATTTAATTGTTAAGTGAATTTATGTATTGTTTTCATCAGAATATTATTTGGTTGAGCTATGCCGTCGAATTTATATGATCATTTTGTTTAATGATTTGTTATTTTCTTGGGGTTTTTGATTTGCGACGACTGGGTTGGGACCAAGTGGTTGGCTCCTCCTTGGAATTGCATTTTATTTATTTAATTGTATTTTTGTTTTCTTTGCATATCAATGCTCTCTCTGACTGTCTCTTTGTTTGTTGGCAGGACCTGGGCACCTGGGGGGCAGACGAGTGACCTTTTTGGGTGGTGGCATCCTCACTGTGTGTCGTGGTCTTCTCTGACCTGAGTTGCTGAGTGTGTGCTAGTGTGTGTGCACTGTGAAGAGTGATTTTTATAAGGGTGATATCTTGAGACTGTTGGTAAGTTGGTAAGCCCAGGTTCCTCTGCTGCCAAAGTTAGGATTTAACAAATTGATGAGAGTGATTGCTGGTCAACACCTTTTATACTTGCGTCTTTTAATTATTAATAAACTTTTTGTACGATTACCTATGTCTCTGAATCCATCCGTGATTAGAATCTGCGTGTGCCTTTCAGTTAGAGGTTGTAAAATTCTTGGGGTGAAATTCCTCAGGTGGCGTAGTCGGAAATAATACCAACAAGAGTTTAAGAGCGTGATCACAACTTATCGCCTCGCCCAACTCCATATGTAATAGAGCTGCCCTCGCACGCTTTGCCACACTAACATGTACTAAAGGTTTTTGCATTTATATAAAAAAAAACACTTCGGGATCTTGGTGAAAACACATTTGCTCAGTGGCGCAAAGAGATTCACGAGTTCACACTTGCGAATGATCAGAGAGTAAATGGTTATGCGTATTTGGCGTGCTGTCCAGGGGGAGGGCTCCGAGCTCGGAAATTGGGCCCGAACCCAGAGTACCCCCCCCCCACTCCTCCTCCCACTGTTTCCACTGTCACTTCCGGGGCTTGATCGGGGCTTACTCGGGGCCAACGGCCAGGATTTCTGGCCCGTCGAATACCTTGGGCCAAAGCGGGCCAGCTCGGGCTAGAGGCGTGCTCAAGGTAAAAGGCGGAGTTTATCGGTGTTATGGAACGTTATGATCTGAAGCAGATGCACATTTCACTTTTTTATATCACGCAAAATAATCGCTGCTCGAAATGGAAAATCGCCTGTCTATCGAAGATACCTAAGCTCTTCTGAGCATTTGGGCAGAAGAAAGGGTACAACGTCAATTTGACGGCGTGTGAAGAAACGACGACGTTATTACATCGATGTTGAACTTTCTAAGCTAAGCATTCAGCGAGCAACGCTTCAAGTTCAGGAAAAAATAAAAAAAAGTTGCGGGCTCAGTATTGTACAAGGCGATTAAAACGCACAATGAACAAAGTGGAGCTCAGAGAAGGACCTTTACATGGATCGACTTGATGGACAGTGTGCTGGGTCACCGTCCCTCTGTTAGTGGCGACTCGCGAGACAATCGGGACACTATTGCAGCCACGGCCGGTGAGTTAATATACATGCTATCTTCCTAACTTAAAAAATATATAAATTCATAATACCCGCTGAAATGGGTTGGGTTGTATGACGTTTGATCCAGAAAGGTGTGTTAGGGGCGGGGTTTAGGGCAGCGCTGCGCGGCTACTTGCCCAGCGGTGGAAACGCAAGCCCAGTTCTTGAGGCCCGAGGCCACTGGCTCGGCTCGGCTCGCTGTTAGCCCTGGCCCGGCCCTAGCCTGGGAGTGGAAACGCGGCTAGTGAGTATATGGTGTGGTGAGTTCTGGTATTACACCCACGTTCCTGAATATCTCCCTGGTATCGCAGTAGCCAAGAGACTTTTGCTGTCAGGTCAGGTTTTTTGGATTAAAAATCCTACACTAGCTTGTTTATCTTATACCAGTAAATCTAAGTATATGCACACAATAATCATCATTAACCCCTTAAGGAATTCATGCTTACCCCTCCAGCAGAGTCTTGCGTGAGTCCTGTAGTTGTCCTTAAGTTTGCAATGTAAACTATAATGCTCTTATATTACTTATCGAACTGTCTTTATTAGCTGAAGTAAAAATGAACAAATACTTGTACGTAAGAAATAAAAATTTATTTAAACAAATGGTAAAAGCACTGGTTATACAATTGATTAAAGGGGTCATGAACTGGCTTTTTAAATCTTATTATATTGTTGTCTGAGGTAAACTTATGACGTTTGCTTGGTTTTTGCATTCAAAAACATCAAAATGAATAAGTAACAGGCTATTTTGTACCCTAGTTTTGAGCCTAGCTGAAAAACGCTTGGTTTTTATGGGCGTCTCGCATTGAAGACTTGGAAGTAAACGCCCACTGCTGTGAGTGGATATCAGTTTTGCATATTATAAAGAGTTTCAACTCACCCGTGGATGCACGTGGGGGAAATTGTTTTGAAAACGTCCAATGTTGTAAAATGGCAACCGGAATGATTCGCCCATACATGTTCGACCCAGAGTCCGTGTGTTGCACTATTCCTGTCAGATCCAATATAGACGGCACAGCACCGTTCTTTACTCTTAATTGGTCTGCAAATCCAGTCTTGTTTACAAAACAATCCTCAGTGAAATAAAGCGAACAGACGGACAATGTTTACCTCATCAGCTGGAGTGGAACGTCATTAAAAATAAAGTTTATCCATGCACTCCTATTGGAATCCAGAGGAAGCTTATGCATCGACTGTCTTCTTACACAACCAGCAATATTTTGTATTGCTCGGTAGCTCGATCCGGTTTGTCATCACGAGGTAGGCATCTATGTTACTATTTAGCTATGCGTGAAATGCGCGAATCGGTGGGCGGGGCTAAACCGGCCATGTTGAAGTCTCTATGGTTGAAGTAGGCGTTGATCTTCTTCTGCAGGGGTGGTGTTTTATCCTCTTTGACGTCATAGTTCCCCACTTTGAAAAACGAGTCGTTTGCTGAGGCTGGTTTCAATAAAAGCATTTATTGGATTAACAAGGACGTTTTCAGTTCTGAAACTTACAGGATATTCTTATAATATGATGACCTCTCAGATGTCAAAAGCTCAAGGAAAATTTGATTTCATCACCCCTTTAAGATTTGTAGCAAAATATCAAAAGGTTACAAGATATAATACTTCAGCATGTCCTACTCCTACATGGCAGTCCTGTGAGTATAGGTTACACAATGGTTATTTTACCTTATTTGCAGTTCAAGCAATATATATATATATGTATCAATCCAAGTCATTCAAGTGGAAAAAATACAGCAGAGCAAATAAAAGTAACAAAGCAATTCAGTTATTAAACTGAGCTTTAGAGAATAAACCTCTAAGGATGCATTCAATCACAAATCAAGAAAGCAACAACAGTAAACCAACATTACAGTCATATTTATACATCACTGTGACATTCTAAAAACATCTTTGGGTTTTTACAGAGGAACTGAAACAGGTGAGGCCGAACTGAAACAGGTGAGACCTTTGCTTGTCTCGTTCACGGTTGAGTCAGAAGAGGTAGCACATCTTTCCTGGAATGTTTGCGACCTTTACGCTTGTCTTTCGGTTCGTGTCTATGTGTGCGAATGTTTCTACGAGCATAAGTATCAGGAAGTGTGTTTGCAGGTTCGAAATAGCTTTCGAAGGTCACTCCTACACCCCCTCTCGAAGTTTCAAACACATGTCTCTGATCCAGACCCTTAAAATGGTCACAATAATACTCATTGCTAGGATAAAACACATCCAATTAATCAAGTGGAACATTGAAAACATAAACAGTGGGTACAACAAAATCCAAACAACACTCATAAAATCTGTATCTTACTTCAGTTTCACGACGGAAGAATCCGATCATCATCCTCCCATACTGTGCCAACAGACATTCTATTGACCTTCTATACCATTTACCATTTACTGGTTTCCAGGCTAAGTCCACTTTCCTTGGGGCCTGATCCAAACTCATCAGATCCTCTGGAGATATGGCTATCTCGGTGCCATTGCCCAATAAGTCCACGTCCAACACCTTCGGTGTTGGTGTTGTTATCCGACATGTCATAACCATTCTTAAGAACAAAAGTACACATTCAAAACTTGCTTAAACATTAAAATCAATTAAAGAAACAAACAAAAAGAAGCAAAGGAAACTCCAGGCATATCACTGAATCACGGAGCTTAAGCACTGAGAATTCACTTTAAGTCAACATGAGAGTTCATAGAAAGCGCATCAGTCCCGTGCTCGACGCGGGATGATCAGCGGAAACAGAACAGCAGTCAGATAAAGCATGAAGCAACCAGCAATCTAGGATGAAGCACCGGGCGTTGAAGCAATCAGCACTTTATGAGGAGCACAGAGCATCTAATATTCATTCAGGACGCCGCTATAACCTTCGTGAGTGCAGCAACACATGCTGTCCCAGGATCACTATCCCAAACTTTGTGATGAATGGAGGCAATTGTCTCCAAGTGTGACGGATCTTGTCGCTCTCGTGACTGGATCTGGTCTCTCTCTCTCTCTCTCGTATTCTGCGTTGTGATTTAACCAATTCGTCCACGCGTTCTTCGTGCACTCAGATGAGTCAGTGGGCTCAATTCCTCAATAAATGCAAGGACACATCATTTTTCTTGATTGGTATTTACTGAAAAGTGAAATAAAACATCCTCTCAGTGGTGTTTTGCTGAAGACATTACATATCAACAGCACGCGTTCCCCGTAGCAACTGTTGTGTTACGCTATTACAGTATATAACCAATAATAGAACACACGACCACATTTCGTATGAAACATTATGCAATAATAAAAGCAAAAGCAATAATAAACACAAAAATATACATAAAAACATACCTGAAAAGTGAAATAATACATCCTCTCAGTGGTGTTTTGCTGCAGACATTACATATCTAAATAAAATATAAGATAAAATTAGCAACCTCGTGGCCTTGCTAACGAGAGCACTATCAGACGGAAGTTTACAAAAAGCCATAACTAATCAAATATATGTTACTACTCGAATTAAATGGTTTAAACATTGGCTAAACCAAATCACAAACACAAACTACTTGAAATCGCTAGTCATTTTGCACCATAATCACACAAATATTGCCAAAATGAGACAGAGCATGACCATACGCACCAACAGCACGCGTTCCCCGTAGCCACTGTTGTGTTACGCTATATACCGTCAAACCACGCATTTCTGTCTGCAGCTCCCAAACAAACCACATGAGGGCACTACTTTAACATGAAATGAATAACTGCTGTTGAATTCAGGAGGATTCACAATAAAACTAAATACAATTCTAACTCTGTTACACAAGCAGGACACGCAGATAGATCTTACACTACCTGTCAATTGTCCACACTCAACCCTGCACTCCAGTAGAGAAAGCAGATGACATCACGGCCCCGAAAAATGACGCAAATCAATGAACTGGTAGCCCATGCTCTTAAAACGCAACAGGTGCATGTTAAAGGGATAGTTCACTTTGAAATTAATTTTTGATATGTTTTAGCTTACCTCCATTGCATCCAAGATGTAGGTGTCTTTGTTTCCACAGTATCTTCAATTTTGATAATTTTAGGTAAGACCGTTGTTGTCTGTCAGTCATACAATGGAGGTGAAGGGGGTTCACTTCAAAGAGCAGTCAAAATTAAACATTATTCAATGACTCGTAAATGTAAGTACACATTGATGCCCTAAGACACGAAACGAGTGGTTTTTGTGAGAAAACGAACAGTATTTATATCTTTTTTACACCGTGTAAGCATATCCACGTCGGTAACACTTTATTTGAAGGGGTGTGCATAAGACTGACATGACACTGTCATAAACATGACATAACACCTGTCATGAACATGAAGGAGTCTTTATGAATGTTTATGACTGTTGTCATTAAGTGTCATTCGGTAAATTATGACACTTTTAATGCAAAGTTGACATTGTTTAAAATGTCTTTGTTATGACAACTTGACATTAACAAAGACAAAAATGTCTTGATTATGACAACTTGACATTAACAAAGACAGAAATGTCTTTGTTATGACAACTTGACATTAACAAAGAAATCATAACCTGTCAACCTGTCACAACTTTGGCCGTCATGACACCATTATAACTGTGTCATGAATATTACCTGTCCTCAAGTAAAGTGGAACACATTGTACTAGTTATAAAGATGTCATTAAGGGTTATTACACAGCGAAATGCTTTAAGTTTGATAATTAGACCTGTTATGACATACTTGTGACAGGTTGACAGGTTATGATTTCTTGGTTAATGTCAAGTTGTCATAACAAAGACATTTTTGTCTTGGGTAATGTCAAGTTGTCATAACAAAGACATTGTTTGTCTTCTTTAATGTCAAGTTGTCATAACAAAGACATTTTTGTCTTTGTTAATGTCAAGTTGTCATAACAAAGACATTTTAAACAATGTCAACTTTGCATTAAAAGTGTCATAATTTACCGAATGACACTTAATGACAACAGTCATAAACATTCATAAAGACTCCTTCATGTTCATGACAGGTGTTATGTCATGTTTATGACAGTGTCATGTCAGTCTTATGCACACCCCTTCAAATAAAGTGTTACCTCCACGTCCAACTGATCTGAGAGCAGGGTGCTTCGGTCTGCGTATGCGTACGGCGTTCGCCCCGGAATGGCTCCCTCGCGCGTGTTTACGTCACTCATTGTTTACGCAGAGATTTCGGAAGTTTTACCTTACACTGTGAAGATCTAAACATATTTAGATATACAGGATCGCAATGGAAGACGATTTCTATATACCAACATATAGACGTTCTCTTGACGTAAACACGCGCGAGGGAGCCCTTCCGGGGCATTCCGGGGCGAACGCCGTACGCATGCGCAGACCGAAGCGCCCTGCTCTCAGATCAGTTGGACATACTGTTCGTTTTCTCACAAAAACCACTCGTTTCGTGTCTTAGGGCATCAATGTGTACTTACATTTACGAGTCATTAAATAATGTTTAATTTTGACTGCTCTTTGAGGTGAACCCCCTTCACCTCCATTGTATGACTGACAGACAACAACGGTCTTACCTAAAATTATCAAAATTGAAGATACTGTGGAAACAAAGACACCTACATCTTGGATGCAATTGAGGTAAGCTAAAACATATCAAAAATTAATTTCAAAGTGAACTATCCCTTTAATCAATGAGTGCATTCACACTAGGAGCAGGAGCAGCGCGTGAGCGTCAAGCAGGAGCAGCAGTGAAGCGGGGGTTTCGGCGCCAAGTCTATTTTTGCTGCGCTGCTGACGCTCAATTAAAGTGAAAGCTCACTTTTGATGGACAAAATAAATATGATTTCACACAAAAAGTGCCCGAAATGCACAGAATATTTTTTAGTGAGTTTAAACAAGAATTGGCAAAAAAGAAAATGAAGACTCAAAAATATTTATAGAAGATTAGGCTACCCATTAAATTTGTTTTGCATTATTCAGTTTGTGTGAAAGTTTGGTGTATTATAAAAAATTAAACTTAAGTAAACTAGCCAGAAAATATTATATAAAAACTTTCTTTTAGTTTATGTAATACACAGACAGCTACATAGGCTGGCACAACCCAAATCAAATAAGAGTGTGCGTTTTATTTGCTTGTTTTTATCCGCAGAGTTTGCAGCCTTTGTAAACATATCAAAAGTATGACTGAAACGACAAGATTGGGACTGTTTTCTGTGTTGTTTTGTTGTTTACCATTTAAAGGTGCCCTAGAATGTGAAATTGAATTTATGTTGGCATAGTTAAATAACAAGAGTTCAGTACATGGACATGGCATACAGTGAGTCTCATTGTTTTCTCCATATTTAAATCTCGTTTTTAAAAAACACCCCTGAAAAACAGGCGAATCTCCACATAATACCGACTGACGCAATAGTCGGGATCATTAATATGTACGCCTCCAAAGATTTGCATATGCCAGCCCATGTTCAATGCCAGGCACTGCTCAGCCGAGTCATCGAAACAAGCGAGGATCATAAGGAAAATGGCAGATCATGGAAATAAATGCTATGTTCAGGCTGAGCAGGGGATGTGAGTACTTTTCATACCCTTCCCACAGAATGAAAGGAGTCAACAGGCGTGGTTGATGTTTATATATAATCGGATACCGCAACAGTTTAATTCGAAGTTGTTAGTTTGCTCTGCCCATTTCACCACGGACTTATTTTCAAACCTGGAACAATATCAAGCTTCTCTCAGTGAATAAATTAAATACAGAAAGCGATCAAAGAACAATCTTTCCACACAGCGCGAGTGTATCTGGACACTTGCCAAACTCGTTATGAAATCAATGATGCACGTTACTCTGCATTACGAAGCTCTTACTGTAAGTACATCATCGTGTTCACATTGGTGAAAGCATTAGAGAGTGTGCAGAAACTGCGTTGCAATGATTAGATCTTCAGTCTCGCGATCAACAGTCTGTCATCTGCTCAATGCTCATCACGGCAAGATTTTATGTGATGGAAATAGATCTAAATACTTTAAAAACTTCTCACGATTCGTTAATCTCGATAGCTGTAATCGTAAAAACGTTTAATAGCTGTAGTTAAAGTATTTAAGAGAGTTTCACATGTAATACGTAGCTATTTCATATGCAAGCATGTCAGCCAATCACAGCAGTGGGCAATTACACTGAAGTCTCACAGCAGACACGCCTCTTCAAACAGAGTGTTCAAATCAGAGGCTAAAATCAGGCTAGGAAAAATGCCTTTTATTTATAAACTATTAATATTTTTGATCTAAAAAACATAATAACACTATAAGGGCAACCTAGGAAACATTATAAAATAATAAAATAACCCCATTCTAGGGGACCTTTAAATATGCAAATGTTTCAAGACTATCAATTTTATAAATGACCAACTTCTAAAAACACATTTATAGTTGTCTTTGTAAAGAATTGCTCGCTTGTATATGTAGCTTTGGAGCCGCTGCTGTGACACTGTACAAACGCTTCCAGTGTGAATACTCTCACGCGTCTGCAGCTGCAGTGACGATGTAGTTACGCTGACGCGTTGCTCAAGCGCCGCTCACGCTTGCGGTGTGAAACAGCCGTTAGTCTCGCGTAACTCTTCAGACTGACGGCAGAAGGTCTGGACTCTATCGCAGCTTTTCTTGGCCAAGGACCACCCAAGAGTATGTTTGACTGACATGTAACGCAACCAATTACAGTCCGCTTAGGGTCTTGGCAATATAATGTTGATGTCCCAGCAATAACAGACCGGCGTGCATCTAAAAAATTATTCATTATCTATTTCTAATGAATCTTATTCAGCCAACCGCTCATGTTTCTGTCAGCTGCATGATGATACAGTTTGCTTTCTCACATCATAAGCTTTAAATATGCAACTTTGTTGCATCACGAATGCATAAAAGCGAACAAATTGATATAAAGTAACAAACATGACATTAAACATTTGGGTCAGACTTGCATGTTTTTGTCACATTGTTTTAACCACTTGCGGCACTAATGTTAGCGTCCTCTCAGCCTCGACGGCAAACATAAGCTACTTCTGTTCTCCACTAATGCAGCATCTAGTCAACAAATTAAATTCTTTATAATATGAAAACATGTACTGTAGTGTACTGTATACATAACATTCTGTTGTCTATGTTTTAAATTTCTGAAGTGCACCACAAAGTTTGGGTGAACCACGTTCAAATTATTTATCCAATCATCCTGTCATTCCAACTAGCTGTCAACAATCATGTGGCGAGCAGGACGAAGTCGAGGGCCGTGAGAGCGGCGCGAGATCAGTAATGAGCGACACCTGCGCGACTAACCGGTCTCGTATCTCTCACGGAGGAGCGGAAGCATAAAAGGAGGAGCGACGACAGGGAAGAACGAGAGAGGCCAGGCCTGGATTTATGTTGTGTTTCATTTTGTTATATGTGTTATATATATGTTATATGATATCTTTTACTTTCGTTTTGTATTGGTTTCATTTATTGTATTAAAGTTTGTTTGAATGTTCTCCAGTTCCCGTCTCCTCCTTCCCATAACAACGAATTGCGTTAAAATTCAGTAATCAACATGTCTACCCAATCAGCATGAGTGGAGGCCTATATATATATACCTAAAGGATTATTAGGAACACCTGTTCAATTTCTCATTAATGCAATTATCTAATCAACCAATAACATGGCAGTTGCTTCAATGCATTTAGGGGTGTGGTCCTGATCAAGACAATCTCTTGAACTCCAAACTGAATGTCAAAATGGGAAAGAAAGGTGATTTAACCCTCTGAGGACCAAAAACGCTCCCCCGCGTTTTGCTCTTTTTTTTTAGCAATGCAAAATAAACTCAAAATGCTCTGTTAATTTTGATCTTTCATTTTCGTATTATACATCAATCGATCCTGTTCAGTTTCTATTTTTTTTCTGTACACTCACAATAAAAAAATAGTGTTTTGAAGAAAAATTAACATGAAGCGAGTTCTGCACTCTCTCTGTCAGCGAACTCCAATTTGAAACGCGTTCGGAAATTATCTGTAACTCCACGAAAATTTAGTCAAACAGGCAAACATACCCACGGGCATAAAGCTTGAGATTGCATCTTTTAAATGAAGTAATTTATATTAAAAACAAATATTCTCAGCTTCTGTAATCTGTATGAAAATAGAACCCAATATATTCCAGTCAAGCTCGTTACGAGCTCATTTACTTTAATTCGTTCACGCCTACTCCCGGAGCGCGCTATTCACAAGATAATGTGTTAAGCCATCTATGGAAAACAGGTAAACGCCCCCAAGAAAATGCATTAAAGGCTTCAAGTTTCATCATTCAGTTCACATCACCTGCACGTTGGGAAAATGGCACGATACACCAGTGTGGAAGCTCTTCAGCTCGTCCTGGATACTAGCGACGAAGAATCCACATTTTCCTCAGAAGAAGAGTACTCTGATGATGACCGTTTGTATTTTGAAGAGCGACTTGATCCATACTATGGAGCTATTAATATGACAAAATGATTTGAATTTGAATTTGTAAATTTGAATTATTTGCAACTGTAATCTAACAAAATTGAATTTTAATTTTAAGTTCTGAATTTTAATTTTTTTTGGAACGAATATTGAACATCTGAAATTTAACAAAATGAAAGGTTTTTATGGCTGAATTGTATAGACATGTATTTTCAAACAGCTAGTTTTTGTGTTCTGAATTCAAATACTGCAAATATTCAGTTTAAAAAAATACGGATTCAAGTTTTCAAGATGAAGAAATTCTGAACTTTAAATTCAGTTTTCTAAAATTCAATGTCAAAAATTCAGATCTTACAGAAAGTAGGTCACAGGGAAGAGTAGATGATCTCAGAAAAGTCGAACAGAGTATTTTGGCGAATTAGGACTGCAGAAGTTTTCCAGCGAACGTGGTGGTGGTTCAAGAGGTTGCCACTCTCTGACAATGGTCTCTGGTGTTTGTTTTAAAGTATATTTTGTGTCATATTTTTGTTTTCAGTCTAGACCGGACGCGAGCAGTGCCACCAGGGTGTGACACAACCCGTGAAATCCCCAACAGCACATGGATTCTGACCTATTTCTGACCTAGTCTCAGCTCCTGGCAACAATCGCTTCAAGCACTGTGTTTCAGAGCGCTCAAGTCCGTAACATTGTTTTTTCCTCATATGCGAACTGAAATGAATATCAGTTCATGGTTTGTGTGTGGATGCTATAATAGAGAAGAGAAAATGCCAGTATTTCATTGAGACTTGAGATTAAATAAACTGCTTGAGTATTGATCTTGTATTAATTTTCACATGCAGTTACACATTGTCGATTAAAAAAAAGAAAGTGGCTGGTAAAAACATTGAGTGGTAGTAGATTTTGAAATCCACCAGCCACAGTGGCCAGTGGACAAAAAAGTTAATTTCCATCCCTGCTTTGTTGCGTCGCGCCGCTCGCGTCCGGTCTGTAGGCTATACACGGTGGCGTTCTATACACGGTGGCGTTCTAATCAATTTTACACAAAATATACTTTAAAACAAACACCAGAGACCACTTAGACAAATGTCTGACATGCTGAGAACTTTAACCTTTAAACACAAAATCATTCATGTTTAAGAATTCTTAAATCACTTAAACTTAAGAGTTTACACTAACAGTTCCTGATGGACAAAATCAAGTCCCGTCCTACAATTTTTTCATGTTTACAGAGATGTAATTTTCATTAATTGCATATGTGGCATGAAGGAGAAATTGCTTTAGGTCTAATATAATGACTACGCCACCTGGGAATTCTTAACCCAGGAATACAAACCTAATAAATAGGCTGCACAGATTTATTCCCTTAGGACAAGAGACGTGGATAAATAAATAATTGCTTTATTTAAATGTCACAATAATAATAAATAACGTCAAGACAAAGACAATACCAGGAGTAATACTCACAACATCAGGAATACTCACAACAACAAGAAAACCTCACAACATCAATACAAAATAAACCTAAACAAAAGGGCTACATTCAATTGCTCAGATGGCAGGACTGAGCATGGTCAGCAGGGGGAGACTCAATGAGCACCACAACACTCAGTAAGTAGCACACGAAATGCAAAAGAAAACCCAAAAATAAATAAGATTAATATCACCTGTACACACACACACACACCGCACAAAAGTAAATCGAGTCAAGCCCCGCCCCTTTGCTTTAGACACTCAATTCCTAATTAACTAAAGGAACAGAATATACAGACAATCATTAAATACACGGTTCACGATAGAAACAAAAAAAAAAATTAAATTAACCGACAATAAACATTAGAAAGAAACAATACAATTACCAAACTCTCACCACACTCTCCTGGTAAACATTCACGCATACACGCACACGCACAAACACACTAAAACTGCAGGGAGGTAATATCCCTCTTATCAACCTGCATACGTTTTCAGTTTCGTTTCGGCCGCAGCCAGAGTGGAATGAACTTGACGCAAATCCTTTGCTCTTGATATCTAGTTGAAACAGCAGCAAAACAGCAGCGCTCCGAAACCAACGAGCGAACGTCGGGTGACCCCAGCACCAGACTACTCCCCGCTACTCCACAGAATATACTGCACGTCTGAAACAACAGTCATAATTAAAATAGTATCATACAGCATGACGCATGTAAATAACCTGCATACTTGGGGTGCGAGCGAGGAATCCCAGTCACGGCAGTCCAATGTGCAAAAGTCAACGCGCACGCTGTAACGAAACACAAGGCACTTTGATTTATTCACTACCCATAAGGGAAGGATAGACACTACAAACATCCGCGGTCTTACCTGTGCAGAGGCTACCGACACATCAGCCGTAGGAAACAGTACTCGGTTCTCCTACATGCCATAAGAGGGACTTTACAAACAATTTTCCCGCATGCTCCTCAGCATGCGGAACCGGAAAAGCAAGGAAGAAGCTCCGTGACGCAACGCCATGCAACGCATGTATATATGCTCCGCCTTTAATAAATAAACCCGACGCAACCAATAGCAGCATCTATACTGCCACATTCTACCCCCTGCTCTTTTATCGTCGCCCCGATGATAAACTCAAAATATGGTGACTTAACCCCAGGGCCTAAAAGGGAGCCGATTTATCACTGCACCTTACGCCCAAAGAGGACACTTGTTACAAGTCCTCTTGCCATGACGGCTACATGTGAAACACGGGAGACACTTACTACCAGTCCCCTGCCATGACGGCTACACGACGACCACAGAATATAAAATTGAGACACTTGTTTCAAGTCCCCTCGCCATGACGGCTACATGTAAAACACAAGGGAGACACTACCAGTCCCCTGCCATGACGGCTACACGACGACCACAGAATATAAAATAGAGACACTTGTTTCAAGTTCCCTCGCCATGACGGCTACATGAAAAACACAAGGGAGACACTTACTACCAGTCCCCTGCCATGACGGCTACACGACGAACACTCAGAAGAGAGATACTTGTTACAAGTCCCCTCGCCATGACGGCTACATGTAAAACACAAGGGAGACACTACCAGTCCCCTGCCATGACGGCTACACGACGAACACACAAAAGAGGGATACTTCTTACAAGCACCCTCGCCATGACGGCTACACGATAAAAAACAAAATATACTAATTGCAAGTCCTCTCGCCATGACGGCTACATGACAGTAGAAAGATACCGAATCTCTTCCTGTGCCTCTCCTTGTTACTTCCAAAAAAACGAAAATCTGATCTGGAATAGACAAATGACAAATTCGAATACAGGCCAAAGCCTCCTCAATCCACTTGCCAATGCCAATGCCTGACCGTTCACTAAACTCAGGACACTTCCTATCCCCTGGTATAAAGACGAATCGTTCAGACAATCGAACATTAGCGCCAACGGACGGGGCCGGGGGTGTATCGAACAAATGGTTGCGTCGCCAGGGAGACTACTTGACCCTGGGGGGGCAACTTACTTACCAAAACCCCATCAAGGAAGGCACAAACAGAAATTGGAAGACTCAAACTGAACGGGCACTGCTGTTTTGCTGCTCTTCTAGAAAGGAGAGAGAAAAAAAACAAAAACAAAAACAAAAAACAACCCCAAAGCCATTCACTAAAATAAACACCCACGTCTCTGTCTCAGAATGGGAACCCTGCCGACTATACGCCAAATGTGGCATGAAGGAGAAATTGCTTTAGGTCTAATATAATGACTACGCCACCTGGGAATTCTTAACCCAGGAATACAAACCTAATAAATAGGCTGCACAGATTTATTCCCTTAGGACAAGAGACGTGGATAAATAAATAATTGCTTTATTTAAATGTCACAATAATAATAAATAACGTCAAGACAAAGACAATACCAGGAGTAATACTCACAACATCAGGAATACTCACAACAACAAGAAAACCTCACAACATCAATACAAAATAAACCTAAACAAAAGGGCTACATTCAATTGCTCAGATGGCAGGACTGAGCATGGTCAGCAGGGGGAGACTCAATGAGCACCACAACACTCAGTAAGTAGCACACGAAATGCAAAAGAAAACCCAAAAATAAATAAGATTAATATCACCTGTACACACACACCGCACAAAAGTAAATCGAGTCAAGCCCCGCCCCTTTGCTTTAGACACTCAATTCCTAATTAACTAAAGGAACAGAATATACAGACAATCATTAAATACACGGTTCACGATAGAAACAAAAAAAAAAATTAAATTAACCGACAATAAACATTAGAAAGAAACAATACAATTACCAAACTCTCACCACACTCTCCTGGTAAACATTCACGCATACACGCACACGCACAAACACACTAAAACTGCAGGGAGGTAATATCCCTCTTATCAACCTGCATACGTTTTCAGTTTCGTTTCGGCCGCAGCCAGAGTGGAATGAACTTGACGCAAATCCTTTGCTCTTGATATCTAGTTGAAACAGCAGCAAAACAGCAGCGCTCCGAAACCAACGAGCGAACGTCGGGTGACCCCAGCACCAGACTACTCCCCGCTACTCCACAGAATATACTGCACGTCTGAAACAACAGTCATAATTAAAATAGTATCATACAGCATGACGCATGTAAATAACCTGCATACTTGGGGTGCGAGCGAGGAATCCCAGTCACGGCAGTCCAATGTGCAAAAGTCAACGCGCACGCTGTAACGAAACACAAGGCACTTTGATTTATTCACTACCCATAAGGGAAGGATAGACACTACAAACATCCGCGGTCTTACCTGTGCAGAGGCTACCGACACATCAGCCGTAGGAAACAGTACTCGGTTCTCCTACATGCCATAAGAGGGACTTTACAAACAATTTTCCCGCATGCTCCTCAGCATGCGGAACCGGAAAAGCAAGGAAGAAGCTCCGTGACGCAACGCCATGCAACGCATGTATATATGCTCCGCCTTTAATAAATAAACCCGACGCAACCAATAGCAGCATCTATACTGCCACACATACATCATGTTTTATTAATATCTGGCTCATTATCTGGCTCATTCACTGCACGATAGGTCCTATGCTAAACGAGCCCTGAACCGCAACGCAAAAAATAAATAAAAAAAATTGAGCATTTCGAGATTAAAGTCGAAACATTATGATAAGTCAAAACATTGCGAGAACACAGTCTTCGTTGAAGTTGCGTGTGCTTGCCGTTGTTTCACATGCATTCATAATGGTGCGCGTTCACTGGCGCAGAGCGAGTTTCCAATTCATTAGACTACGCACGTGTGTGTGTGTGTGTGTGTGTGTGTGTGTGTGTGTGTGCATGTGTCACCTAGTGACCAACGTTAAATAATAGACTCAGGTCCCAGCCACAGAAACCCAACAGACAGTCAAGGTTGCATATAAAAAAATACACTTTATTGATGGACCAGCAAGCACTAAATAGAAACACTGATACGTAGGAGAAAGAGTTCACTAAAATCAAGTCTCTGAAACCCTTTGAGAGAGGTTAAGATTCAGTGACTGGGTAGCTTCTCAGTGGTTTGCTCCAGCTGTCCTCCCTCAAAACAGTCAAATGGACACGTCCAGAGGATCACGGTAGTCGTCAGACCCACAGGAAAGAGTTACGGCACTCCAAGCAGCAAGCGTTGAGGGAGGTTCGAAGATAGCCACTCAGTCTTCGGGACAACGCCAGAACCCCAATATGGGTATTGCCAAGGCTAAAAGCAAGCAACCACAATGAATACCAACACCACCGGTAGCAGAAGAATACGCATTCACACTGTTGCAATAAAATATAGTTACGGCCCTTCATGCAACAATAGCGAGCGTTGAGGGGGGTCCGAGGATAGCCACACCGTCTTCAGGACCACGCCAGCCACTGGAACCACAGGATGGGTATTGCTGTGGCTAGGAACAAGCAACCACAATGAACACCGACACCACAGATAGCAGAAGAACACGCATTCACACTGTGTGGTAGAAAAATATAGTTACGGCCCTTCAGGCAACAATAGCGAGCGTTGAGGTGGGTTCAAAGACGGCCACACAGTCTTCAGGACCACGCCAGACACTGGAACCACAGGATGGGTATTGCTGAGGCTAGAGACAAGCAACCACAATAAACACCGACACCACAGATAGCAGAAGAACACGCATTCACACTGTGTGGTAGAAAAATATAGTTACGGCCCTTCAGGCAACAATAGCGAGCGTTGAGGAAATCCAACAGCAGTATACCGGTGTTCAAGCAGCGAGGCCTGGGAACCTGGGCTTAACAGTTACAGAGCAGGAGCATGTGTTGACCACAATGGCAGCCGATAAACCACCACCAAGCAAGACTTCTTATTCTTCCAAAGGACCAGTTTTTATCTTCCTTCAACCCAAGCATGGCCAGCGGGTAAACAGTTAGTTGCTAATTGAAATCATCAGCATCAAGGCAGAGGCAATAATAAAATCACTCAATGACAGGAAGTATCGCCCAAATATGGGTAAAAAGGTGGAGCATTATAACGAGTTCTAATAAACTAATTTCATCACATTAGTAGGGGAGGAAGTAGCCCAAATATGGGCATAGTAATAAAACAGGAAGTGGGTTGCCAGGTTTGTCCATAAGCAGATGTCTAAAAAGAGTCAAATAGGGCAGAAGTAATAGCAATAACAAAATCCACTACAAATTTGATACATACATACAGTGAATACCCACTACAATTCAGAGTGCAAACACGTTCACACACACAGTAAACACCATCACACAGTAAGGCCCTAATGTCTCTAATTAGGCAACAAAGAAAAGAAAGGACTGTTTCAGCCTGTGACACATGCATGTAAAGAAATGCGTCCGTGAAGTCGAACTGCCTCGGACATGGTTCTACACGAAATAGTAGCTTTTTACTTTTATCTCGGCTTTCAACAAAAGGAAATTCAACAGGTGGTAATCTACCAGCATGCTTTACCATGGCGTTGCCTATCATCTGGGCAACGGCATCTGGGCCGAGAATACTTAACAGTAGTCTACCGTACTGTCTCCCTCTTCACCGTAAATAGGCTACGTTCTGGATATATTTTAAGTGCATCATTCTGTATCCAATTATTTGGCCGATATATATATATATATATATATATATATATATATATATATATATATATATATATATATATATATATATATATCTGAGGAAATCACGGTATATAAGGTGTAAACATGAAACCGCTGTATAAATGCCTCATTCATTGATTCAAAAAGATATCTTTACAGGTAAAGTCTCTGTCGCAGTATATTTTGTAACATCCTAAAAGAAATGGTAGGCTAATATGTCATAGATTAGCACCTGTATAATGAAAGCCCAGCTAAAAGTAAAAATATATATGTCCGAGGCAGTTCGACTTCACGAACGCATTTCTTTACACACACATAAAAACTTGCTCTGCGCCAGTGAACGCGCAGTAGGCCTGGCGGGTTTCTGTTCGAGCCGATCGGAATTTGAACAAGATGCGCTGTTTGCTGCAATACCAATTACTGAAAACCTTAGCAATACTAGTAGTAATGGTGGTGGGGAGTTTAGAACATTTCATGTGTTGCTAATCTTGCGTTGACGTGAACTCAAACTTGACATTGAATTGTTGATGAAGCAACTAAGTTCAAGTGTCTAAAGGCAATTTTACAATGAATATCAGTTCATGGTTTGTGTGTGGATGCTATAAGAGAGAAAGAGAAAATGCCAGTATTTCATTGAGACTTGAGATTAAATAAACTGCTTAAGTATTGATCTTGTATTAATTTTCACATGCAGTTTCACACACCGTTATGAATGCATGTGAAACAACGGCAAGCACACACGCAACTTCAATGAAGACTGTATTCTCGTAATGTTTTGATTTAAGTATCGTAATGTTTCGACTTTAATCTCGAAATGCTAGGTTTAGCATAGGGCTCGTTTAGCATATCGTGCAGTGAATGAGCCAGATATGAATAAAACATGATGTATGCAATTAGTGAAAATTACATCTCTGTCTGTAAACGTGAAAAAATTGTAGGGCGGGACTTGATTTTGTCCATCGGGAACTGTTAGTGATTCTTAAGTTTAAGTGATTTAAGAATTCTTAAACATGAATGTTTTTGTGTTTAAAGGTTAAAGCTATAGTATATGATGTTGAAAATCGGTCGAGAAAGCCTGAGATGGTAGGGAAGTTTTAAAAAACTCATCCCGCCCCTCCACACACACACACCCCTCCCCTCTGTGCTACCTGATCCCACCGGGAAACGAATTGAACAACGTCTCTCAGTCAAGCTATGATCACCGGCAGTAAACATCGGAAATGAGATGTAGATGCTTCAAATGACCTCGCTAATGACACATCATATGTAAAATTGCCTTTAGACACTTGAACTTAGTTGCTTCATCAACAATTCAATGTCAAGTTTGAGTTCACGTCAACGCAAGATTAGCAACAATGTTCTAAACTCCCCACCACCATTACTACTAGTATTGCTAAGGTTTTCAGTAATTGTTATTGCAGCACACAGCACATCTTGTTCAAATTCCGATCGGCTCGAACAGAAACCTGCCAGGCCTACTGAAATATATTCAAGGACTTCAAGAAATATAATTACTTTGACCCGTGGCCGTGATAGGCGATGCTAAACGGCTAACATTCCAATGCCGACCGGCAGCATGAGCAAGTTGTCAAACTGATAAAAAGCTATTTATGTAACACCTTAAATAAATGTTTACCTGCTCAACAAAAAATCAGCCGTGTCAGCGCCGGTCTTCAGTCCCAGATATTCCTGAAGCTTCATCCAACGGTCAATGGTGGACCCTATAATTATCCTATTCAGAGTTCTGCATTCTTCACATTTTTTTTTTATCTCTGC
Organism: Chrosomus eos; assembly: GCA_036326025.1. NCBI lineage: Eukaryota > Metazoa > Chordata > Actinopteri > Cypriniformes > Leuciscidae > Chrosomus > Chrosomus eos. The sequence goes on from CM070822.1 coordinate 50,554,920, forward strand.
TCGTTCCTCTAATGACTTTCTCTTTCGTCCTAACTTTACTGTAGGGCAAGCAGTGGCCGCTTGCTGCTGTCGTTTATTTTTTTATCCATTGCTTTATCCATTGCTGATCTGATGCTACTTAGCTAGCTACCATAGTCCGTCAGCTGCTTGCTCATCCGGTGGGGTGGAGACGCAACGCCAGGCGGAGTTTCAAGTGTAGCTGGTGATTGGATGAGAGCAGTTGACCAATGTAAGCTGTCCGGCCAGACAGCGTACATTGGTCAACTTTCTCTGCGGCTGTACAGCCAATAGAGTGAATGGATTTTTTTCATTCTTTTTTCTATTCATATTGTTAGGATTGTACTATATAACCATAACCAGCATCTAAACGAGGATATTAATAATGAACAATCTTTGAAATCGTATACCATAGCTTTAACGTTCTCAACATGTCAGACATTTGTCTAAGTGGTCTCTGGTGTTTGTTTTAAAGTATATTTTGTGTAAAATTGATTAGAACGCCACCGTGTATAGCCTACAGACCGGACGCGAGCGGCGCGATGCAACAAAGCAGGGATGGAAATTAACTTGTTTGTCCACTGGCCACTGTGGCTGGTGGATTTCAAAATCTACTACCACTCAATGTTTTTACCAGCCACTTTCTTGTTTTTAATCGACAATGTGTAACTGCATGTGAAAATTAATACAAGATCAATACTTAAGCAGTTTATTTAATCTCAAGTCTCAATGAAATACTGGCATTTTCTCTTTCTCTCTTATAGCATCCACACACAAACCATGAACTGATATTCATTTCAGTTCGCATATGAGGAAAAAACAAGTGCTTGAAGCAACTGTTGCCAGGAGCTGGGACTAGGTCAGAAATAGGATGGGGAATCCGTGTGCTGTTGGGGATTTCACGGGTCGAGTCGCACCCTGGTGGCACCGCTCTTGTCCGGTCTAGACTGAAAACAAAAATATGACACAAAATATACTTTAAAACAAACACCAGAGACCATTGTCAGAGAGTGGCAACCTCTTGAACCACCACCACGTTCGCTCTAATTCGCCAAAATACTCTGTTCGACTTTTCTGAGATCATCTACTCTTCCCTGTGACCTACTTTCTGTTAAACCTGAATTTTTGACATTGAATTTTTGACATTGAATTTTAGAAAACTGAATTTGAAGTTCCAAATTTCTTCATCTTGAAAACTTGAATCCGTATCTTTTTAAACTGAATATTTGCAGTATTTGAATTCAGAACAAAAAAAACTAGCTGTTTGAAAATACATGTCTATAAAATTCAACCATAAAAACCTTTCAGTTTGTCAGGGTTCGTACATATACTGTATAATGAAATTCCAGGACTTTCAAGGACTTTTCAAGCACTATTTTGGGGATTTTCAAGGACTACAATAAGATATCTCATTTATCAAACATATACTTTATTTACTTTACATTCTAAAAAAGGATAATAGATCAAATAAAAAAGCAAGATGGTACAAATAAGGTACATAGTACATTAAAGTATTCAATGACTGTGGCAACTCTAAATATGAGAACATGAAAGTCACAATACTTTTTGTGCACAAAAGAGCATGTACAAAGAGGTCATACACTTATTCGATTCTTATTCAGTGCTATAACAGAATTCAGGAAAAACTTTAAACTTTCTCCCAATTAAACAGGAGTAATAAACAGGAGTCTAAATATGAGAACATGAAAGTCACAGTACTTTTTGTGCATAAAAGAGCACGTACAAAGAGGTCATACACTTATTCGATTCTTATTCAGTGCTATAACAGAATTGTGGCAACTCTAAATATGAGAACATGAAAGTCACAGTACTTTTTGTGCATAAAAGAGCACGTACAAAGAGGTCATACACTTCTTTTTTTTTTTTTTTTTATTTAACAGTCAGACATACATACAAACCTTTTTTTTTTTTTTTCTATTCTATGTTGTGGTGCATTAAAAACCCATGAAGAGATAAGGGGGGGATTATTGCAGTAGTGATGAAAATGACACTTAATTCAAATACAGCATTGACAATGGCAATATTGATGATTATAATAATAATGATAATAATAATATTAATAATAAATGACAATGATGATGGCAGTGGTGACCGCAATGGTGAAAGCAAAAGACAGCAACAACAGCAATTACAACAATGAAAAAATAAAAGTGAAAATAGTAATCATAACAATAACAGTAAAGATAGTAACAACAATGATGACATAAGCAAGTTCAAACAGCTAAAATGCATTAATATTCGTGGGTTGATTAAGAAGGTGGGAGGAGTCGGAGTTGAAAACAGAGAAAGGATTCATAGCTGTAAGAGGTCAGAAAGTGTTGGACGGCAGAGGTCAGTTTCAGATGCGTAATTATGAAGAAGAGATGCGTATTCCATTGCAATGAAGTCTGAAATAAGATTTTTCCAAATGTTGACGTCACCGGGTAATTATGAAGAGGAGCAGCAGGTGTTGGGTGGGAGGAGTTTGCCTGGTGATTGGGCCACATGCTCCCAAGTGGAGTATAAAAAAAAGCCATTTTGAAGAGAGGAGAACAGAACGGAGCATGCAAGGAGCAGGAGAGGGAGTGGCGGTTCCCTGGTGCTGGGGTCCCACGTTGGGTGCCCCTTGGCGCTCTTGACAGCAGAAAGCAGAAAGCAGCACCAGCAGCAAATACAAGTGTGGGGATGTTTACACTTTGAAGACGGGCGAGTGACTGACATATGGGATCGAGAGAACAGAGTCATCAAGGGCAGCGCTGGAGATCTATGTCGTTGTCAAGGAGAGAAGTTAAGTACACTTTTCATCAATATACTAAAGGGGGATGTTATGAGGATTCACCAAGAATACTGACTTGCGCTGGCAGTGTGTGTTTCTCTCATTGTGAGTCTCAGAGATCCAAAGAAGGAACTGGGCTTTATAGGACCGTTCTCGAAACCTGATACCCCCATGTGAAAAGCCATCTGTGGATTGTCTGACCCTGCAAGGATGGAGTGAAGGCCTGTTCACGAGAGGTGATGTGGCATTACAGTGTCTGAAAGTGTGAAGTGAGCACATGTAAAGAGTTGTAGTGTTGATATATGCTTTACCATCATTTCATAATCATTACCATCACTTCATAATCTTTGTTCGGGGAAGCCTAACCAGTGGGATATCAAGAATTGAATCTGATCTGTCGGTTATCAAGCTGTGTCCAGGTTCCAAACCAATCTGCTGTGTTGAATCTGCTGCCGTTCTATGAACGAAAGAGACCCTGTGAATCATTCCCCTGAAGAACGAAAGAGACCCTGTGAATCCTTCTCCTGAAGTGAGTCTGCTGACTGCTGTGTTGTTCTATGAACGAAAGAGACCCTGTGAATCATTCTCCTGAAGTGAGTCTGCTGACTGCTGTGTTCTATGAACGAAAGAGACTCTGTGAATCATTCTCCTGAAGTGAGTCTGCTGACTGCTGTGTTGTTCTATGAACGAAAGAGACCCTGTGAATCATTCTCCTGAAGTGAGTCTGTTGACTGCTGTGCTGTTCTATGAACGAAAGAGACCCTGTGAATCCTTCTCCTGAAGTGAGTCTGCTGACTGCTGTGCCGTTCTATGAACGAAAGAGACCCTGTGAATCCTTCTCCTGAAGTGAGTCTGCTGACTGCTGTGCTGTTCTATGAACGAAAGAGACTCTGTGAATCATTCTCCTGAAGTGAGTCTGCTGACTGCTGTGCTGTTCTATGAACGAAAGAGACCCTGTGAATCCTTCTCCTGAAGTGAGTCTGCTGACTGCTGTGCTGTTCTATGAACGAAAGAGACCCTGTGAATCATTCTCCTGAAGTGAGTCTGCTGACTGCTGTGCCGTTCTATGAACGAAAGAGACCCTGTGAATCATTCTCCTGAAGTGAGTCCGCTGACTGCTGTGTTCTATGAACGAACGAGACCCTGTGAATCATTCTCCTGAAGTGAGTCTGCTGACTGCTGTGCTGTTCTATGAACGAAAGAGACCCTGTGAATCATTCTCCTGAAGTGAGTCTGCTGACTGCTGTGTTCTATGAACGAAAGAGACCCTGTGGATCATTCTCCTGAAGTGAGTCTGCTGACTGCTGTGTTCTATGAACGAAAGAGACCCTGTGAATCATTCTCCTGAAGTGAGTCTGCTGACTGCTGTGTTGTTCTATGAACGGAAGAGACCCTGTGAATCATTCTCCTGAAGTGAGTCTGCTGACTGCTGTGTTGAATTGACCGCTATTCTATGAACTGAAAGCCCTGGTGAATCATCCTTCTGAAGAAGAGACTTTTAAAGTTGTTTTTAATTGTTCAATAAAGAACTTATATTTATTTTAATGCTGTGTCTGCCTCGTGAGTTTCACGGCACGCTCCTCGGGCGGTGGTCCGGTTAGAGGGGGTGGGCGGCCCGCTGGCGCTCGCCCCTCACCTGTGACATTAATGTGTAATTTATTTCTAGTTTTCCAGTTCATGAGGATAGTTTTCTTGGCGATGGTTAGAGCTATGAGGAGTATTTTATAGTTTTATCAGTGATTATTGTGAGGTCCCCCAGCAAGCAAAGAGAAGGCGACAGTGGGATGTGGCAGCCGACTATAGTGGATAGTGACTGTGTGACCTCTTCCCAAAAGTGTTTGATTGGAGTGCAGTGCCAGGTTGCATGGATGTATGTATCTGTAGAATTTTGATTGCAATGTGTGCAAACTTCTGATGTGAAACCCATTTTAGCTAATCTATTGCCCGTGTAATGTGTTCTGTGGTATTTTGTATTGTATTAACTGAAGATTCGCATTTTTGGACATGAGATAGATGTTTTTACAGATTTGGGTCCAGAAGTTGGCATCAGGGGCTATTGAAAGATCGTTTTCCCATTTTATTGTTGGTAAGTATATGGTCTGAAGTTGGTTTGAAATGATTTTGTATATTTTAGAGAGAAGTTTCTTTGGGGAGGAAATGTTGACCAAGTCTGATATTGCCGGTGGAAGTTCTAAATTTGTGTCTCTGATGTTGATTTTTGTCAGAACAGAAGATTTGAGTTGTAGGTATTTTAAAAATTCGTTGCTCCCGATGCCATACTCCTGGGCCAGTTGCGTAAATGGTGTAAATGTGTTAGAATTGAAAATATGCTTAATGTGGGTGATACCCTTTTCTGCCCATGTGTGAAAATTCAATGTTTTTTTATTGCTTATAAAGTCACGGTTGTTCCACAGTGGGGTGAGGTTAGATGGAGCTAATGTAGAATTTGTGATTTGGTGAAATTTCCACCAGGCTGTCAGAGTGGCAGATATAGTTACTGCATTAAAACATGTGTGTTGTTTAATTGATTTGGTGAGGAACGGTATGTCAGCTATATTTAATTCTTTGCATAGTGATTGTTCTATATCTAGCCATATAATATCAGCTTGGGTGGGGTGAATCCATTTGTATATGTATTGCAGTTGGTTAGCCATTGAGTAATATTGGAAATTTGGTGCTTCTAGTCCTCCTTGAACCTTACTTTTTTGTAGTGTAGTGTAGTGAGTTTTATCCTTGGCGTTTTATTTTTCCAGTAGAAGCGAGTTATAATGGAGTCTAGTGATTTAAACCAGGTGAGTGTGGGGTGAGTTGGAATCATTGAGAACAGGTAATTAATTTTCGGTAAAATCGTCATTTTTATTGCTGCTATCCTGCCGATTATGGAGATTGGAAGGTTGAGCCACCTGAGCAAATCGTCTTCTATTTTTTTTTTAGCAGTGGTGTGAAGTTGAGTGTTACCAACTCTGACAGTCTGGAGGAGATCTTAATGCCTAAGTAAGTGATGTGATCATGACATATAGGTATTGGTGATGGATGGGGTGCCACATCCCATTTGGTTTTATGTAAAGGGAGGATGAAAGATTTGTTCCAGTTTATTGCATAATCTGATATTTTTGAGAAGGACTGGATTGTTTTAATTATTTCTTGAGTAGATGCTAGGGGTTCTTGTATATATATAGTAGGATATCATCTGCATAAAGTGAGATTTTATGTGTTTGTTGTGGTGTTTCAATACCTTTGATTGCTGGGTTTTGACGGATAGCTGCTGCTAAAGGTTCAATAAAAATCGTGAATAGGGATGGAGAGAGTGGACATCCCTGCCTCGTCCCCCTGTGCAGTGTGAAGCTTTGTGATGTTAGTCCATTGGTTGTGACCGTGGCCGATGGTGATGTGTATAAAATCTTGATCCAGTTAATAAATGACTCTCCAAAGCCGAATTTTTGTAACGTGGTGAATAAAAATTTCCAGTTGACCCTATCAAAAGCTTTTTCGGCGTCTAATGTGGCAATGAGAGTATCTTTCTGTTGTACTGATGAGTAGTGCATTAAATTGTATAATCTGCGGGTATTATTGGATGCGTGTCTACCTTTTATAAAGCCGGTCTGATCAGGATGGATTATATACGGTATAATTTGTTCAATTCTATGGGCTAGTGCTTTGCTAATAATTTTTATGTCGACATTTATAAGTGAGATAGGACGATAGTTAGATGTGAAGGTGTGGTCTTTGTTAGGTTTAGGAATGAGTGATATAAGTGCTGTATTCATATGGAAAGGGAAATTTGCGTTATGTTTTATTTCTGTTATTGTTCTGCTAAATAGTGGGTATAAGGTTGACCAAAAATGTTCGTAAAACTCAGCAGGGAAGCCATCTGGACCTGGTGCTTTATTATTTTGCATGTTTTTCAATGCGGAGTGAAGTTCCTTTTCTGTGATTGGTAATTCTAGTGTGTTTACTTGTTCCATGTTGAGTTTTGGTAGAATGGTGTAATCGAGAAATTGGGTTATGTCTTCTTGGTTTGGGTCCAGATCAGATGAGTATAATTTTGTATAATATTCTTGAAATATCTTGTTTATCTCAACTGGTGAATTGGTTAGCTTCCCTGCCGAGTTTCTGATGGAGGTTATAGCTGTTTTTTCTTTATTTCTTTTAATTTGACTGGCTAAATATTTTCCGGATTTATTGCTATGGTGAAAAGTTTCTTGACGGAGCCTGTGAATCAGAAACTGGTTTCTTTTGTTTATTATTTCATTAAGCAAAAATGTTTTTTCTCTAATTTCTTTATAGGTGCTTTCTGATTATTTGCGTGTAAAATTTCTAATTCTTTTATTCTTTCTTCCAGTTGGACTTCTTTTTCTCTGTCCTTTTTTTTTATGTACTGAATATGATATATTTTTTCCCCATAAAACTACTTTCCATGTTTCCCAGAGCAGAAATGCTGACGACTTTGGAGAGTCATTTATTTCAAGGAAGGATGTCCACTCTCTCTTGAAGTAAATGTCAAATTCTGGATCTTTCAAAAGTGATGTATTAAAACGCCATCTGGTGCGGTGCTTTGGTATTGCAGATAGATTCCATGTGAGAGTTACGGGAGAATGGTCACTAATAATGATCGGATGTATTTTGGTTTCTAAGATATTTGGTATGATTGAATTACTGGTTAGAAAGAAATCAATGCGGGAGTAGGTTCGGTGGACATTAGAATAAAAGGTGTATTCTCTGGCGAGTGGGTGTTGTAGCCTCCAACCATCACCAAGACCAAAATCACTCATGAACTGTTTTATTGTTTTAGAGGACTGCCATGATTTTCCTGTATGTTTTGACCTGTCAAATGATGGATTGATTACAGTGTTATAGTCTCCCCCTATAATTATTGGACCGTTGGAAATGTTTGAAAGAGAGGAAAAGAAATTTGTAAAGAAGGATGAATCAGAGTTTGGTCCATAAATGTTGCCAATTGTAATTGGATTATTGTTGATTGAAATGTTAATAATGATAAAACGGCCTTCAGGGTCTGAAATGGTGGTTAAACTGTATTTTTTTGTTTATTAAGATGCATACTCCTTTGTTTTGAATTATAGTAGGAGGAAAAACAGTGGTTAAAATGTGTAGTTTTTAAGCTGTTTTGTGTATATTGTGAGAGGTGTGTTTCCTGTATTAGACATATATCTGCTTGTGTATTTTTCAGGTAATTTAAAACTTTATGATTTTTTGTTTGTGAACCAACTCCATGAATATTCCAAGTTAAGAATTTCAATTGCATGAACCTATAATGTACATTTCATAGTTACCTTGTGTGAGTATAAGTGTGTGTGTGTGTGTGTGTGTGTGTGTGTGTGTGTGTGTGTGTGTGTAAATCTATAACACCAAATGACAAATAAAACAAGGAAAACATAGATACCTATAACCAACAACTGAACATATAAACAGTGAGCAAGGCTATTTAGGTGCATTTAGAATACAATGTGTGTGCGTGGTGCAAGTGGTTTAATTAAAGAATATGAAGATTATGAATTGAATATAAATTGAGCATAAATGGATTGGAAATGTTACATTGCTAGTTTCAATAATCAGTAAAGCCAGGGAGTAGTGTCTTTGTCTCTAAACAATTGTCCATCAATATATAATTTGTCCACTGTGATGATTGCTTTTTTACCTTGAGTGATCATTGTCTTACGGATGGGGAAGAGTAGCTTACGTCTGCGGATGATCTCTTGTGGATATTGGTCGTTGAGTCCGTAATGAGTCCCTTTGAGCTGCCGTCCTTGTCGCTGAACCAGTACTTTTTGCTTGAAATGTTCAAATTTGGCGATGATGGGCCGGGAACGGGTGGAGTTGATGGGTTTCTGACCTAAACGGTGAACGCGATGGAAAGTGATGTGCTCTACAGTCTCTGGTGCAAGTTTGAGCTGGTTAACCATGAAGTCCTTAACAGATTTTTCGGGATCATCGTGGATGATTCGGGAATGCCGGAGAAGATTAGATTGTCTCTCATACTTCGTGACTGTATATCCAGGATGGTTTCTTGCATGGCTTTGTTCTCAGCGATGACGGAGGTAAGTTGAGTGTTTACAGTGGAGAGTTTTGCAGTGAGTGTGTCCACGGAGCTTTTCAGTGATTTGTTTTCTTCTGTGAGCGAATCGAGATCATACACTTATTCGATTCTTATTCAGTGCTATAACAGAATTCAGGAAAAACTTTAAACTTTCTCCCAATTAAACAGGAGTAATAAACAGGAGTCTAAATATGAGAACATGAAAGTCACAGTACTTTTTGTGCATAAAAGAGCACGTACAAAGAGGTCATACACTTCTTATTCGATTCTTATTCAGTGCTATAACAGAATTCAAGAAAAACTTTAAACTTTCTCCCAATTAAACAGGAGGAAATTTAAGAGATTATTCAACAGGGTTTTGTCTTGCAGTACAAATTATAGTATTTCTCTTAGTCTTGTGTAGAAGCCCTGTCAAATTGATGTAGGTTGTGGCAGATTTAACAAATCTTTTAAGTTCATCTTTTTTGTCTTTCAGGGACTTTCTAAAACTATTAAATTTAATAATGCATTCTCTTGGTTTGGAGGAGGTCTCAGCTTCAGTGGCTGCCTTTTCTATTTCTAATTCCAAGTGGGCAATGTCAGATTCAAGCCTACTCTTTTTTTCTCTTCGTTCATCCTCTTGGTCTCTGCATTTGGTTTTCTCAGCTCTCTTTTCTCTCTGCTTGACGAGAGAACCCTCATATCTTTGTCGTGCTGCTTTACAGCTGGCAATCATTCTGGGAGTGATCTGAACTTTCTTAACTCCTCCAACACTTGAGACATAATCACAAACAAGTCTCTGTGATGCATAGCTGATGTCTTTTTTGTTTTCAGTGCTCATGGCTTTATTCACAGAAAATCCTCGTTCCACTGTAGCCTGACCATGTGACAAAATAAGAACAAATTTTACTACCTGCCATAGGTATTTGAATTCAGCTTTACCTTGCAAGATTTCAAAGAAAAAATGGTCAAGGGTGTGTGACTGGATATTAAAGTCCCGAAACTTTGACAGGTTTCTAGCCACTTCTTCTTTAATGAAGGTTGTGTACTGCATTTGAGCATCATCACACTTGCTTTCTGGAAATCTTTTTAGCTCAACTAAATGGTTCAGAAGCCTTTTGAACCTTCGTACACATACATCAGGATCTTGGGCCATGGCCTTGGGGTTAAGGCAGGTAGTCTGTCTCACAAAACTGGAGCGAATGGGGGTTTTACCCAAAAGTCTCTTTAAGAGTTGAAGGAAACACTGCCTTGCATCGCTTCTGAATTCCAAAATCCTTTTTTCACTCACTTTCCCTGCCATTTGTCTGACAGATCTGTCTGTGGAAAATCCAAGATCTACCTTAGTCACACCTAATACATCCTCATCTTTCATTTCATACTTGGACATTCTCAGTGGGTCTGTCATTGTCCCCATTACATTAGTTTTAAGTACTCTACGCATAACAGCGGAGAGCATGTCTACCCAGTCTGAGGTCATAAATGGGATCATGGGGCAATCAGTCTGATACGTTTGTAGATAGCCTTGCACATGTTTTGCTACATAGACAAAAAATGCAACTTTGCAGGAAGTAGTGGATCCTCACATACTTCTTTCACTACTGTGAATGTTTTACACTTTGGAGTGGTAAACTTGTCTGCTTCTACGGTTTTCACAAAGTTTTTTAGATGAGGCAACACCTCTAACGCTCTTGAAGCAACCTCCACATTTTCCACACATCTGTGAGAGCAGAACTTCTTTGGAAACAGTGATGAACCAGTTATTGTGACATAATCATCCCTTCGTGCAGGTGTATCGTGAAACAGGCGATAAAATGCAAGTAACTGGTTGTCAATGTGCCAATTAGTTTCAAGGAAGACGTTTCGAAATGCATTGTGAACACTATGTAAAGAACATGTCCCAATATCAATCAGTTGTTTGTCTGTACATTCAGCCAATACTTTGATCTGAAAATCCCGGTAGAATTTTTAGGTTTACATTGGGCCCGTCCATCGATATCTGAAGAAGATTACTCAAATCAAGCTCTTCTGTCAGGTGCTTGAAATGTTCCAGACAGTCCTCTGCCTTACCATGCCCCATAAAGGCAGAATCCAAGTAGTGTTTTGGAGACCTTGTTTGCAACTGAATCCAGAAACCTAATGTGCATATCCATCTGCTTCAGCTGAAGGTGCTTGTTAAGCGATTCATCAAACAGCAAGACATACCCTGAATCCGTTTTCACTTTTTCCAGCAGTTGCAGCTTCACATAAGGAGCAATGCCATGATTAACCATGTAGGAAGTCTTCTTTTCACCACAAGCAAACGATTTTGCTATCACACTGTCGGGAAACATTAGCTGGAATAATGTGGAATTACCCTCCGCGCTCTTGCTGGAATAGTGGGATGCAACACTCTTTAAAGTCCAAAGAATTTCAGCCCGCCAAGTATCATTGTTTCTGACCCAAGAATCCAAGTCTCCAGATGTTCCACGAGGTTGAGTGTTCTGAAAAAGATGTACAAATTAAATTATACCAAATTTATTCAGTCATGTCAATCTAGCAACCATGCAGTGTTGGTTGTAAAAGTTACAAATTAATCATTTTAATGCATTCTAATGCCTTGCTTGCACTAAAACTATATTGTTGATATTGTAAAAATTGTTTATCACTCAAATTACAGATATAAGATATCCAAAATATAGTATACAACTTATTACATAATGTATATAAAAGTTACTTTGAGCACAAAAAAAACTTTTTGAAATGCATACGTTTTAATGTTGTAGGGGGAAAAAACAGGAAATGTTTTAACTGTGACATGGATATGACAAACAAAATATAGAGTAATACTTATTAAAGCTACAAATGTTATTCAATCAAGAGTAGTGAGTGATTTTATCTTTTTATTTTGTTCTTTGATTAACATTAATGATATGGCTAGCAGGGGGTTTATTATTATTATCTGTCCCTTTAAGACCTGACGCACATAACAGGATTTGTGTCAGATCCGCGACTTCTTCCAGCTTTTAACTTCATTTAAGACTTTGAACATAATTTAAGACTGTGCTTACGAGGATACTCACCAAAAATCGTCATTTTGACAATTTTCTGTTTCGTCCTCAAGTAGGCCTAATCAATACGGTGCTGCCGCGCACACTATCTGAGAAGCGGCTTTTCTCTCAGTGTGTGTGAGAGAGAGTCGGTGTATGCAAAGAATACTGCTTCAGAAACTAATTGATTTCTATTTTGGCTCTTATCGTGCTTGAATAGCACTTAGGTGCTAAGTGAACGAGAGCATGATCATGCGAGTATAACGCAAACCACAGAATGCTGGAAAAAAAACGGATGGTACTTTAATTAAACAGAAAATATTAATCACAAAAATCAAATGAGGCGTTCATTTTGAGCGAAAAGATCGTATTTATAGAAATAGTTTTATAGAAAAAAAATGAACACTTCAAAATTACTTTTTATAAATGCACATATATTGTCTTTAAATAATTCAAGCACTTTTTAAGTACCTCGTCATTAATATTACTGTTTTCAAGGGTTTTCAAGGACTTAAATTTCAAAAAGTCAAATTCAAGTACTTCAAGCACTTTAAGCACCTTGTACGAACCCTGGTTTGTTAAATTTTTAAGATGTTCAATATTCGTTCCAAAAAAAATTCAAATTCAGAACTATTTAAAATTCAGTTTTGTTAGATTACACTTGCAAATAATTCAAATTTACAAATTCAAATCATTTAGTAATATTAATAGCTCCATACCAGCCGTGGATAGAATTTCGGATGAGTAAGTATTTAGTCTTACTTCCATTTGTTTGTTTTCTTTCGTTTTGAATTATTCTGTTTAAAAGTAGACATGTCTGTGAGGCAAGTAGCCTACCTTACGCTGAGTTTCGTTCATTTAAGAGACGAGCTCCAGTTCACGCGCCGGCGCTTCCGTTTCGTGATTACCGGTATCTATCGTCTGCTATATTTACTTCTTATTTATTAAATCCAGGCAATTGGTTTATGAAAAATTTATTAAAATTAAGATACAATTAATACAAAACGAAATTCACTTTAAATAAAGGTTTTGTGCTTTCTTTTTGAGGTCTCTGTGAAAGTTTTAAAGCATCTTTTAGTGCCGCTTTCAGAGCGCTCACGTCCATAACGGAGAACTGTCACGTCGGTAACATTGTTTTTTCCTCATAAAATGAATATTTTATGTTCCGGTGGGTAGTATTACTTTGGTTTACGCAGTGTATTCACAGAATTACTAAACTATTTTATAAACAGACGTTTCAATATATTGGTATTAAATGCATTTTCTGAGAATTTATATTTCAAGTTTTGACTGCAAATGTCAGGTACATAACGCTGGAATTACCCAATTTTAAAAAATTTATCTTCAACTAGTTTTATGGTGTAGCGGTCTACGTAGTTTATAATGTTATCTTCAAATAATAGTAATTTGAAGATGTGGTAGTATTGGATCTGGACGGGAAGATCCAGGAAGATCGTCCCTTCTCTTTCTTTAATGTGAAATGCTGTTTGAATTTCCAAGATAGAAACACATTCTTGCCCTGGCTCTGTTGGTACGGCTCAATCTCCGGCCATTTTTTTCGTTTTCATATTGGGGCTTCTGGGAAATGCGTGGAGTTGCCTTAATTTATTTAGAGAGTGAATAAACTCATTAAACAAAGATGTATCGTCATGTAATCCATTGATTTCAACAATGTAACTGTATTCTAAATACCAACTATTTAAATTGTAACTGTAACGGAATACAGTTGTATTCTGAATACGTAACGCCGGTTGTTACGTCCCTTTTTAATGTTGTCTAGAGAATAAGGGAATAACACTTTTAAAAATGGTGTGCGTGTACCTCAAAGTGCAGGATGGAGCAAGAAAAGAAAACTGTGTACTCTTAGAACTCAGCTCAACGATATTTATTCATCCTCAAGGTCATAATAAATGATTGAAGAAAATAATATTTACAATATGTACAATGAATGACAACAACAAACAAAATAAACATATTAAACACAAAATAAAAACCCAAGGTGGGAAGGCGAGCACGAGAGATGCCAAATCAAAGAAATCAATATAACAAAACAAACTAGCTGAAGTCAATTCAACTAACCTAACTACCAAACAAAAAATGTAGAAAAGAAAAGTCTTCGGCGTCAAGACGCTCTTAACTAAACTATACTAACTAAATAACAAAACTTACAAATTGGGCACTCTCCTAAACTGGTGTGGCTAACATAATCATAAATATCCTAAGTGCAAAGTGTATGTCGCGCGACCTACTAACCTGCTCTCTTCCCGCTTTTACACACTCCGTGTAAGCTGATCAGGCTGAACAGTATAATTTCAAAACACTATGCAACAATAACAGAATTCGAATGTTAGACACACACACAGAAAATCAGTGACAGCAAGTCAAACAAGCGCAACAGACAAAGTGGGCACCAGTGATGCCGGTAACGCGTTACTTAGTAACGCGTTACTCTAATTTGATCACTTTTTTCAGTAACGAGTAATCTAACGCGTTACTATTTCAAAACCAGTAATCAGATTAAAGTTACTTATCCAAGTCACTGTGCGTTACTATTTTTGTCATTTTCCTTAGTAAAAATATATATTTATTTCTTCTTGCATCTCGGGGAGTGTGCGCGACAAGTCACGTTTTCAGCATGAGGTTCATGTCACGTGTACATACCACGCAGCGACACAAACGTAAACAACAATGGAGGGAGGAGAGAGATGCGCTTTTTCTAGCTGGAAATACAGTCACTATTTTGATTTTGTGTCTGTCAGCTAAAGATGGCAACATTAAGGTCCGTTGTAAACCCTGTGCTGGTGGCGACAAAGTGTTATCTACCTACAGAAACACTTCGTCGAATTTGAAAAAAACATTTGGAGTCGCAGCACCGCACAGTCAAACTTACGCCCGTTTCAAACATACTTGTCTCCGTCTGCAGTGCGTATGCGGTGCATATTTTTTCCCGTACCCATGTTAACAGGTTAGAGCTTTCACACTGCACGCGGGTGCGGTCCGTCGATCCGTTCCAGGTGCGTGAGTATACAGCAGTGCAGAGATCGTTTCCGCACCGAGTCTATTTTTGCTGTGCTGCACCGTGCTGAATTAAAGTGGCAGCGCATTGTTCACATTAAAATAGACATAGATTGACAAGAAACTGTATTAATTTCATCATATACGCAAAATTACAATTAACATGTACAGTTACTAAATTACAGGGTCAAGAAAAACAAAAAAACAATAAATATTTTATAAAAACAAGTATTTATATTAAGTGAAGTCAAGAAAGACTGTTTTTTCATGAAATAGTTTTTAAGTTCAACTTTAAATGTCAGGAGATAGATTGTTGATGTTACTGTTAAAAATACACTTCCAATAAAGTGAGTGTTGGCAAAACCGGTTGTCATTTTTATGTTGAGGTGGCGGGGGTGTTGTCGGCAACTGCTGAATGTAACTAATAAAAGTAACTTGTAAAGTAACTTAGTTACTTTTAAAATCAAGTAACTTGTAAAGTAACTTAGTTACTTTTAAAATCAAGTAACTTGTAAAGTAACTTAGTTACTTTTTCAAAGTAACTGTGGCAACACTGGTGGGCACACAGCTGTGCGACATTGAAGTGATCACGGTTTTTAACTGCAGTAGTGAGATGTGATTGGCGGAGGTGAACCAAAACGTCATCGCCCTTCATGAAGATTGACAGTAGATGGATCCAACGGACACCTGAAAGACACACACAACAACAACAACACACCCACATGTCCATATTGCAACACTAAACTACGTAAGAGTACGTAACACCGGTACATGTATTCCGTTACTTCCGAACACTGCCCACATCAGTTGAAGTGTCTTGAACTTAATCTTATTCCTACAGTTTATCAATAGACAAAGACTGATCTGGCTGTTTGATCTGAGTTCTCCTCTCATTCTTTGCCTCACTTGATGGCCTTTAGCCATTGGGGGAGTGTCTGTCACACCCCTGGTCTGAATCTCATTAATATTGATAGGCTATTGCCACTCCCATGCATAAACCTCTTCTGACAAAAAAACTGTCATACAAAGTATAAATTAATGTTTTATTTAATGTGAACGATTAGGCAGGATGATATTCACATCATTTTGAAGCCAGAAATCGAAGCGACAACATCCATTAGTCAAAAGTCTTGTGGACACATATTTAATATGTGTTTTGTGGTCTTATTTCAGCAACTTTCATTTTTATTTTTTTAATTAACCACGCATAAACATTATTCTCTTAAAAATACAAACATGTCCATACATGTTGCTCACATATTATGGTAGCGCCGTTTGTGCTATATAGAGTTAATTTCACACCTTTGCCATTAACATGTTTATAAATAACTGAAAAAAGCACAAATGTCAGGGCATGTCAAAACCTCCCAAGGGCCCCAAAAATACATTGGTCCCCAGAGGGTTAAGCAATTTGAGCGTGGCATGGTTGTTGGTGCCAGACGGGCCGGTCTGAGTGTTTTACAATCTGCTCAGTTACTGGGATTTTCACGCACAACCATTTCTAGGGTTTTCAAAGAATGGTGTGAAAAGGGAAAAACATCCAGTATGCGGCAGTCCTGTGGGTGAAAATGTCTTGTTGATGCTAGAAATCAGAGGAGAATGGGCCGACTGATTCAAGCTGATAGAAGAGCAACTTTGACTGAAATAACCACTCGTTACAACCTAGGTATGCAGCAAAGCATTTGTGAAGCCACACACACACAAACCTTGAGGCGGATGGGCTACAACAGCAGAAGATCCCACCGGGTACCACTCATCTCCACTACAAATAGGAAAAAGAGGCTACAATTTGCAAGAGCTCACCAAAATTGGACAGTTGAAGATTGGAAAAATGTTGCCTGGTCTGAGATTGTTATTCACGTCGGCACTAATGATGTTCGACTTCGCCAGTCGGAGATCACCAAAATTAATATTAAAGAGGTGTTTGAACTCGCAAGTACGATGTCAGGCACTGTAATTTGCTCTGGCCCCCTTCCTGTTCGAAGAAGTGATGAGATAGTTAGTAGATTGTGTTCACTCAATGGCTGATTGTCTAAGTGGTGTCCGCAAAATAATATAGAATTCATAGACAATTGGAAAAGTTTTTGGGGCAAACCTGACCTGTTGAAAAGAGATGGTATTCATCCCTCCTGGGATGGTGCTGCTCTTCTCTCTAGTAATTTGGCTCATAGTCTTAGAGATAAAACATGACAATCAAACCGTCTGCTAGCGGCCTCGCGTCACCAAGGTCAGATAAATCTCATCACATAGAGACTCTTTCACCTAGATATCATCATATAGAGACTGTGTCTGTTCCCCGGATTTGGAATTCCAAAAAACGTCCAAACCTTTCTAAGGTTAAAAATTTAATTGATGTTCAACAAATAAAAAACATATATAATACAGATAAACAAATGATAAAGTTTGGGTTGCTGAATATTCGATCCCTTACTTCAAAAGCGCTCATAGTTAATGATATGATTTCAGATTATAACCTAGATATGCTGTGTTTGACAGAAACCTGGCTAAAACCAAACGATTACATTACTTTAAATGAGTCTACTCCGCAAGATTACTGTTATAAACATGAGCCTCGTCCGAAAGGAAAAGGGGGAGTTGTTGCTGTAATTTATAGTAATATTTTCAAAACCAATAAGAAATCTTGTTTTAAATATACTTCTTTTGAAGTGTTGGTGCTGAATGTAAAAATATATAGTTTAAACGATAAATCTCGTTTGAGAATTCTGCTGGCTACTGTATACAGGCCACCAGGGCACCATAAAGATTTTATCAAAGAATTTGCTGACTTTCTATCAGAATTAATATTGACTGCAGATAAAGTCCTAATTGTTGGTGATTTTAATATACATGTAGATAATGAAAAAGATGCATTGGGATTGGCATTTAAAGACATTATAAACTCAATTGGAGTTAGACAACACATGTCAGGACCTACTCATTGTCGTAATCATACTCTAGATCTAATACTATCACATGGAATAGATGTTGATGCCGTTGAAATTCTGCAGCAGAGCGACGACATCTCCGATCATTATCTAGTCTTGTGTAAATTACATTTAGCCAAGGCTGCAAAGCCGACTCCGTGTTATAAATATGTTAGACCTATCACTTCTGCCACTAAAGATTGCTTTATCAATAATCTTCCTAATCAGTTTCATCATCTCAGCATCCCGGATAGCTTAGAAGAACTTGATATTGCAACAGAAACGTTTAACTCTCTCTTTTCCAGAACTTTAGACACAGTTGCTCCGCTGTGCTTAAAGAAGATTAAAGAAAATAGTCCAACGCCGTGGTACAACGAGCACACCCGGGCCCTTAAGAGAGCAGCCAGAAAAATGGAGCGCAATTGGAAGAAAACGTCTCAGGTTACTATTGTAACCATAGTTCCCTGAGAACAGGGAACGAGACGATGCGTCATTTGACACTATGGGAACGCCTCTTGCGTGATTGCGTCTGAAGCATCTATGCCAACTAGTCCAATGGAAATGAGAGAATGAGCGTCACGGGCGGGTGACGTCATGACCAGGAAAAGATAAGAGCACTTCCGCTGCTCGCCGGCATTTAGCTTCGACAGTTGCCGAAGCAAGCCGATCGCAGGGACGCAGGAAGAATGGCAGGGGGACGCATCGTCTCGTTCCCTGTTCTCAGGGAACTATGGTTACAATAGTAACCTGAGACGTTCCCTTATCGAAAAGGGAACTTCGAGATGCGTAATTTGACACTATGGGAACGAGAATACCCAAAGCGCCATAATTCCAAGTACCTGAGTGTCAGTCTGTTGTACTAAGCACTAAGCACCTGAAAACCTGGGGCCTTAGCATCCAGGTCTAAACTGTAAATCTGACGAATGTGAGCGGAAAGGAAGACCGCCGCATCACAGACATCTTGAGGAGAAACTCCATACAGTAAGGCTTAGAAGCCGCCATACTCCTAGTCGAGTGAGCTCGGACCACCAAAGGACAAGGCTGGTCCGAGTACTCGCATGCAAGTGAAATAGCCTCAACTATCCACTTACTGACCGTCTGTTTAGAAGCAGGAAGACCTTTCTTAGGTGATCCAAAGTAAATCAGTAATAGGTCGGACTTCCTCGTTGAGGATGTCCGAACATATAAGTGTCCAGTGGTACACTGGGCACAAGAGGTCAGCTTTTTCCTGGTCCGAAAACTTGGGAGAGGACAGAAACCTGCAGCACAATAGGCCTCGGATAATGGTAGGCAACTTTATACCTTGGCCATCCCCGGTGCCCTCAGGCAGTTGGGGACCAAAAGGGCCTGAAGGTCTGACTCTATAGGGACGAATAGTTAGCAGAAATAGTCTTAAAAGAAAGGAATTCTCTGAGACCAAATCTAAGGGCTCAAAGAGAGCCCCAGATAGGCCTAAACTATTGTAAGGTCCCAAGCCGGAACCCTAGTGCAAGTTGCAGGCCTCAGCCTCAAGGTGCCACGAAGGAAACGAGTGATCAGGGGTCTTGACCCAAACGTACCATCCACCAGGGCGTGGAAAGCTTCTTCTTTTTTTACAAAGGCCGCCACCTAACCCTTAAGTGTGGAAGGAATAGACCTGACACAAAGCGTTCTTGCAGAAACTCAAGTACTGTGTTTACTGAACAGTTAACCGGATTCCACTAACGCTGGTAACACCAAGACGTGAAAAAACTCTCGAAATAGTGAATATAGTTTCCTCGTAGCGGGAGCTCTGGAGCTAGAACGGTCTCAACAACCTCAGTTGAGAGACCACTCTAAATGAGTTGGGCCCCCTCAGAGGCCAACCCGCATCTCTCCTGATCGGGATCTCCAACGGAGGACCGTCTAGAAGATGGATCAGGTCCGAAAACCAGATCCGACTTGGCCAGCGTGGTGCTACTAGCAGTAGGCTTATTCCATACCGACGGACTCGCTCCAGAACTCCTAGGAGCAGAGCAACAGGGAGAAAGGCGTACAGACGTAGCCTCGGCCACGTCTGCACCATAGCAACCATCCCAGGGGGGCTGGGTGAGTAGATGAAACCCAAAAAGGACAGTGCGTCGTATTCTGAGACGCAAACAGATCCACTTCTGCTGGGCCATAAGCCTCCCAGATTTTCTCCACCGCCTCGGGGTGGAGTGTCTAGTCCCCTGGCCTCAGCTCCTACCTCGACAGGATGTCTGCTCCTATATTCTGGTCTCCAGGAATATACACTGCCCTCAGAGAGAGTACCTTCCCCAGAGACCACAGGAGGATCTGGTGCCACAGACCCCCCTGACGGTTCAGATAAGAGACCACTGATGTGTTGTCTGTTCGAACGAGCACATGATGGCCTCTTAGGTCTGGAAGGAAATGTCTCAACGCATTGAAGACGGCCATCATCTCCAGGCAAATTATGTGCCACGAAAGATGATGACTTTTCCACAGACCCTGAACCGAGCGGCCTTCCATTACCGCTCCCCAGCCGGTGAGAGCTAAGAACCAGTGTCTACTACATATAACTAAGGTCCGAAAGCATCGCCGCGTGACCTTGATATACGAAGTGGGTTTCCCCTCGGGGAGAACCCTCTGGTCCTGAGCCAGCACTGTAAAGGTCTCATGTACAGCATGCCAAAAGGAATTCCGTTGGACGCTGCTGCCAGTAGACCCAACAGTCTCTCGAACTGTTTTACAATGCTCACGGCTTTGGGTTAAGAACCAGTGTTTACTACATATAACTAAGGCCCGAAAGCATCGCCGCGTGACCTTGATATACGAAGTGGGTTTCCCCTCGGGGAGAACCCTCTGGTCCTGAGCCAGCACTGTAAAGGTCTCATGTACAGCATGTCAAAAGGAATTCCGTTGGACGCTGCTGCAACAAGACCCAACAGTCTCTTGAACTGTTTTACAGTGCGTGACTGGCCTAGCCTCAGCTCTTCTGTGGCTGTTAGGATACTAAATCCCGTACCACCCCAAGGAAAGTGGTTCTCAATACTGGAGAAAGCACACTCTTCTTGGTATTGAGCCTCAACCCCAACATCTGCATATGAGCGAGAACGACACCTCGGTGCCGAACCGCCAACTGCTCTGATTCCGCTAGAATCAGCCAGTCGTCGATATAATTCAGAATGCGAATGGCCTGAAGCCTGAGAGGGGCTAAAGCTGCATCCATGCATTTCGTGAACGTGCGGGGTGACAAAGCTAGGCCGAAAGGAAGAACCCGATATTGGTATTCTTTGCCCCTGAAAGAAAACCTTAGGAACTACCTGTGCTGAGGGAGGATGGAGATATGGAAGTATGCATCCTTTAGATCTATCGTGACAAACCAGTCCTCGGATCTGATTTGGGTCACGATCTGTTTGAGGGTCAGCATCTTGAACTTTAGTTTCTGAACTGACCGATGAAACAGGCGAAGATCTAAAATGGAACGCAACCCTCCATCCTTTTTTGGAACAATGAAATAACGGCTGTAAAAACCTGACTCTCTGTCGGGTGAGTACACCTGTTCTATAGCTTCTTTTGCTAACAGGGCCTTTACTTCTTGCTCCATTACCAGAGCCTGCTCGGGATGCACCACTATGGGCAGCACCCCGCTGTAATGAGGAGGACGAGAGCCAAACTGGATTCTGTATCCTATCTCTACAATCTGCAGGACCCAATGAGAAATATTCGGCAGAAGCTTCCACGCTGCCAGAAAATTTACTAAGGGAACCAACCTCTAGAGGCTGGTCTCTGGTGTTACTGAGAGAGCCAAATCTGGAGCCTGAAGCATAATGGCAGGAGCTACCTGACCTGACTGCTCTAAAGCCCCCCTCAAAGGGCGCGAAACCGATGCTGTGCCGCAGCATAGCATCAGTGACTCGCTGGAGACCGCTGCGCCCTGAAGCACCGGAGGTGGCAGGGTTGGCAGGAGGGTCTCGTGAGGACCCCGAAATGGAACGGGCACCGTGTAATGAGGTGTACACCACTCCACTTCGGTCGGGGCTGTCCTCACAGGCCTGACGCCTAAACGTCAAGACCCTTTTTTTTTTTTTTAACCGAAGTTTTCTTCGCCTGAAGAACGGTCCTCAGATCCGGCTTAGGCTTAGACGACTTCGGTTGAGAGGGTTGCGTCTGTCTCCAGTATCTAAGTGGAGGAACACGAGACGCAGCACTCTCTTTCTGTGCACATAATATGATGAACTCGACGGCTGGGGCTGCTCACGCCCAGCAGCCCCAGGGGGGCTGGACACAGCGAGGGAGAAACCTTATTATATATATATTTATATATATATCCTGTATCACCTAACAACGACCGCATGGAATGCGTCGCCGAAGAGACCCGAAGACTCAATTTTCGCTATATCCAGAACCCCAGCAGATCGGCCTGATAAGCCTGGAGCATTATACTATAGTTTTCTATAAACATTCTCCAGCTGACCTGCTGCCGTATAAGCTTTACCCATAAAACCAAAGTAGTTTTGCTTAAACCTACGCGCTGCCTCGGCAAACGCGAGATCCCAGCCACAGAATTTTATTTTGCAAAGTACACTCGAAATCTAAGCGCTGCCTCGGCAAACGCGAGATCCGAGCTAGATTCTGTATTGCAAGTGCAAGGCAACATTGAACCTACGCGCTGCCTCGGCAGTATAGGCTTTTTTAGTATAGGCTTATTGAGCAAAGCAGAGGCTTTAAATGACGATGCTGGACCAGGTGAAAAAATAGCATTTTTCTGTTTTTTTTTTTTTTTAATGTTTCTATTTCTGTTCAGCCTGGGGCATCATATCATAACCGTAATCTTTCAACCCTCTAACTTTGAATAAACATTAACATGAGGGCTGAAAGGTAGTAATGAATACGGTTTATTCCACAATATAGATATTCAGTGTTGTAAATCAGGGAAAAAAGGGAAGCCTCGTGGTGGAGATAATGTGATAAATATAAGGAAATGCTCGTCTAGTTTGTTTTTAGGACGAGCGTCCTTTTTTCTCAGCTGGCCATTAATATTTAATTTACTAACAGCACGGGACAAAACCTCCACCAGTTCATCATATGCTGGAGAAATAGAATCTAATTCAACAGTGTGTGTGCTTGCTTTCACTTTCTATATTCTCAAACATAAACCTCCTCGGAGGAAGAATCTGAAGGAAAAAAGGGCTCTCTCTCCCCGAGCGGAAGAAACCGCAAAACGTGCTTCCGACACCGGGGAGATAGAGCTGGATCTTCCGGGTAAGGAAGGAAAAAAGGCCCACGGACCCGTTTCAAACCCCTCCAAAAGATCCTTCTGCGATCCCCAGGAATGCATTCTCCGCGCTGCCTCGGCAAACGCGGGTCCTGAGAATCGCGAGCCTGTCACTATCATACAGAGTGACAGGCGAGAGCAGAGCATGCTATTTCACAGAGTTGGCACTCAGCCCCCACCTTTTTTTTTTTTTTAAGGGCTGAGACGCATGCTCTACTCCAAACAAATGAAACAAAGCTCGTGTGTGTCCCCACCCGTTTAAATAAACGCGGGCAGGGAGGAACACACTGTTTGTACATTTGTTTCGCCATAACGTTTCCACAATATTGCAACAGACAACAATAAATAGACAGAGACAGTTTGACACAGATCGCTTGCTGAGGCAACAGAAGCTAAATGCCGGCGAGCAGCGGAAGTGCTCTTATCTTTTCCTGGTCATGACGTCACCCGCCCGTGACGCTCATTCTCTCATTTCCATTGGACTAGTTGGCATAGATGCTTCAGACGCAATCACGCAAGAGGCGTTCCCATAGTGTCAAATGACACATCTCGAAGTTCCCTTTTCGATAAGGGAACAAAACTAGAGGTATTTCGGATTGCGTGGAAAAAGAGCTCTATTGCTTTCAGAGAGGCTTTAAAAGCTGCTAGATCTGATTATTTTTCAAACCTATTAGAAGAAAATAAACATAATCCTAGGTATTTATTTGAAACAGTGGCTAAACTAACGAAAAAGAAAGCTTCAAGCCCAGAAGTTTCCAAGAAACACAGCAGTAATGACTTTATGAACTTCTTCACTTATAAGATCGATAATATCAGGGACAAAATTATAACTATGCAAACGTCTACTACAGTATCGCATCAGACAGTGCAGTGTAGTCTTCATGATGAACAATTTGATTTATTTGTTGGTATAGGAGAGAAAGAATTTTGCAAACTCATTAAATCATCTAAATCAACAACATGTATGTTAGACCCTATACCGACTAAACTATTGAAAGAGATGCTTCCAGAGGTCATAGATCCTCTTCTAAATATCATTAATTCATCTTTGTCATTAGGATACGTACCAAAAACCTTTAAGCTGGCTATGATTAAACCGCTTGTTAAAAAACCCCAACTTGATCATACAGAATTAGTCAATTACAGGCCGATATCAAATCTACCTTTTCTGTCAAAGATATTAGAAAAAGCAGTATCCTCACAACTGTGTTCCTTTTTAGAAAGAAATAATATCTGCGAGGATTTTCAATCAGGATTTAGACCATACCATAGTACTGAGACTGCTCTCATTAGAGTCACAAATGATTTGGTCTTATCATCCCATCGTGGTTGTATCTCTCTATTAGTGTTACTCGATCTTAGTGCTGCATTTGATACTATCGACCACAACATTCTTTTAAATAGACTAGAAAACTATGTTGGCATTAGTGGAATTGCACTAGCATGGTTTAAATCATACTTATCTGACCGTTTTCAGTTTGTTGCAGTAAATGAAGAGATGTCTTATCGATCACAAGTTCAGTGTGGCGTACCACAGGGCTCAGTGCTAGGACCGCTGCTGTTCACTCTGTACATGCTACCAATAGGAGATATCATTAGGAAACATGGAATTAGCTTTCACTGTTATGCTGATGATACTCAGCTGTATATTTCTTCAAAACCTAACGAAACTTACCAATTCACAAAATTAACGGAATGCATAGCTGATATAAAAAATTGGATGACCAGTAATTTCCTACTACTAAATTCTGAAAAAAAACAGAGATTCTAATTATTGGACAAAAAACTTCCTCACCTAATAACCTAGAATACTGTCTAACACTTGATGGCTGCTCTGTTAAGTCTTCGTCATCGTTTAGGAACCTGGGTGTGCTCTTTGATACCAATCTTTCATTTGAAAGTCACGTGTCTAGTATCTGTAAAACAGCATTTTTCCATCTTAAAAATATATCTAAATTACGTCATATGCTCTCACGGACAAATGCGGAACAATTATTTCATGCTTTCATGACCTCAAGGCTAGATTATTGTAATGCTCTACTGGGTGGTTGCCCTGCACGCTTATTAAACAAACTACAGCTTGTCCAAAACGCAGCCACTAGAGTTCTTACCAGAACCAGGAAGTATGACCATATTAGCCCGGTTCTGTCAACACTGCATTGGCTGCCTATTAAACATCGTATAAATTTTAAAATATTGCTGATTACTTACAAAGCACTAAATGGTTTAGCTCCGCAGTACTTGAGCGAGCTCTTAACGCATTATAGTCCTGCACGTCTATTGCGATCTCAAAATTCTGGCCAGTTGATAATACCTAGAATATCACAATCAACTGCTGGCGGTAGATCCTTTTCCTATTTAGCACCAAAACTCTGGAACAATCTTCCTACCATTATCCGGGAAGCAGACACAGTCTGTCAGTTTAAATCTAGACTAAAAACACATCTCTTTGACCTAGCATTCACATAATACATTATCGACTTCTATAATTAAATGTTAGGCTGCATAGATTAGGCCAGCCGGAACCGGGAACACTTCCCCTAAATCCTGATGTAATCGTTACATCATAAGAAGAATGGCATCTACGCTAATTTGGTGTCTTTGTTTATCCTGAGGTTTTCCTGCAGCCTGCCGGATCCAGGCCGTTTCCAGATCTGATGAAGGACCTTCGCCTGGACCCGATGACAACGCAGTGCTGAAGTGCCAACTAGCCTCTCCCTATGGAGGATCCCTATTCCACTCTACAGATAAAGCGCTATGAAATTCCGGTTTCGCGTCCCTACGCCGAATTGATAAAATAAAATTCTGCGTCAAATTTATAGGCAAGACAAGTAGTTTGTTTAGGCATGGTTTGTAGCGAATTACAAACCTACGCACATATATTCAATTCAATTAAAATTTATTTGTATAGCGCTTTTCACAATACACATTGTCTCAAAGCAGCTTTACAGAAAGTGCATTTTGGAAATGTACATAGAAAAATACAGTTAGATAATCATGTAATAATTTAGGGCATAACATATCGCCGGCGTTGAGTTGTCTCTTCACAGGCGTCGAGTCGTCTCATCACAGGTGTTGGGGCATCTGAAGTCTCCGTGAGAGGCTGGATACAAACTGGAGCTGATGAACGCTATTTACCTCTGGACTAGCGTCCCGGGATAACAGCAGAAAGGCAGATGGGAAATAATTAGCATGGCTGATGTTCATAATGTTTAATGCATTCAAACTGATTCAGCAGTAGTATAAAAGGTAAGCATTAAGTGAATGCTTGGTTAAAGAGATGCGTCTTTAATCTAGTTTTAAACTGGGACAGCGAGTCTGAGTCTCGAACAATATCAGGAAGGCTATTCCAGAGTTTAGGAGCTAAATGTGAGAACGCCCTCCCTCCTCTAGTGGACTTAGATACCCTAGGAATGACCAGAAGCCTCGAATTTAGTGATCTATTCAAACGCACATAACTATAGAATCAATTAGTAACGCGCATGTGAACGCCATCAGCGTTTATCACATGTTCAGTTTAAAGTCTATTTAGAGAGAACGGCGTCGTCTTAGCGGCCCCTAATTTAATAACAAATGATCATTTCGACGGAAGTGAATCAATCAAAACTAACTTTAGCTGGAAACAACATATTCAAGAACCGCTATAAAAACCAAACCATTCTTAGTTACCTTAAATTATATGTTTGTCTCTGTAAAGCTGCTTTGAAACAATCTACATTGTTGAAAAGCGCTATATAAATGAGGATGACTTGACTTGACTTGACTTGACATGAGTCTCGATTTCTGCTGAGACATTCAGATGGTAGAGTCAGAATTTGGCGTAAACAGAATGAGAACATGGATCCATCATGCCTTGTTACCACTGTGCAGGGTGGTGGTGGTGGTGTAATGGTGTGGGGAATGTTTTCTTGGCACACTTTAGGCCCCTCAGGGGGCTTTTCCACTGGGCTCGCTTGCTGTGGTCCGAGCCCGAGCGCGTTTGTTCCCGGCGCCCCCCGCAGCGTTGGTCTGGTTTCACACTAAACTTGATTCTATCGAACCCTGGTGCGTTTGCGTGCATATGACGTCATCGCAAACGTGCACGGCGCATGATAGAAAACACAACGTGGGTCAATATTGTGTTTTTTTATTAATTCGCTGCGATTATGTGCAGTTGAGTGAACAATACAGGTTTACTGTGCATGTGTCACATAAGTTGGACTTCTGCTGCTTGCAAACGGACTCTTTTGAGGAGACAGTGGATTTCCAACTTTGTTGCCCTGATTCCACGCGCAATGCACGAATACACTGCAGGCTCACTCTCGCTCGTATCCAAGGTAAATCATCAACACTATCATCCCTTACAAGTGTTTTATTTAACTGAATACATCACAATAAGCTAAAACGCATGTGCAGGTTACTTTACTTCCTGAACAAGTGCGCACCCAAGTCCGTGTTGCTTTCCCATTCACACGAACCGCGGCACGGTTCGGGAGCAACCGAACTCAGACCACCTCTTCCAGGCAGTCTCGGGTTCGGTACCCCAGTGCGCACCCGGGTCCCATGACAGCGTTCACATTAACGATTTTTCATGCGAACCGTGCCCCGTTGCGAACTAAACTGCCAGTGTGAAAGCCACCTTAGTGTCATTTAGGCATTGTTTAAATGCCACGGCCTACCTGAGCATTGTTTCTGACCATGTCCATCCCTTTATGGCCACCATGTACCCATCCTCTGATGGCTACTTCCAGCTGGATAATGCACCATGTCACAAAGCTTGAATCATTTCAAATTGGTTTCTTGAACATGACAATGAGTTCACTGTACTAAAATGGCCCCCACAGTCACCAGATCTCAACCCAATAGAGCATCTTTGGGATGTGGTGGAATGGGAGCTTCGTGCCCTGGATGTGCATCCCACAAATTGCTGCAAGATGCTATCCTATCAATATGGGCCAACATTTCTAAAGAATCCTTTCAGCACCTTGTTGAATCAATGCCACGTAGAATTAAGGCAGTTCTGAAGGCGAAAGGGGGTCAAACACAGTATTGGTATGGTGTTCCTAATAATCCTTTAGGTGAGTGTATATCTCAATGTGATTTTCTTCCCTGGTTAAATAAAGGTATTATAAAAAAAAGTTAATGTTAATTCCAACATTTAATAATGCATTATTATATTCAAAAATTGTGTATTAAAATTAGTTAATGCACTGTGAACAATTACTACAAATGGTATTAACTAACTTTAACAATCTATATTTTAATTAACTAATAATAAAAAAAAATGGTATTAACTAACTTTAACAATCTATATTTTAATTAACTAATAATAAAAAAAAATAAAAAAAATACTGTAAAAAAAAAATGCTCATTGTTAGATCACATTGGCTAATACATAAACTAATATTAACAAATGAGACCTAATTAAAGTGTTACGGAACCTTGTTAAAGGAGAACTCCGGTCAATTTTAACATTGAGCTAATTTTTTTGTACATTTGGAGTGCTGTCAGTACAGACAAAAACGACAAATATCAGTGTTTCCTACACCGTGTTATCCTCTTTTTAAAATTCGCACCCTGTTGACTTCAATGGGGCACGTTCTAAACCTGCTTTTAGCCTCTTAACATCCTTGATTTGTCATTACAAGTGCACAGCCATGTGAGTGGTTGTATTCAGAGTGAACACGGTGAATCTGACTGCAGTAGATGTGAAAGATATGAATAAAAATGATGTTTATTCAGCCAGCTCACATACCTGTATTTTCTTCCTGTTTTCAGTCGAAGTCCACAGTAGTCAATTGTCAAGCGCGCGCGATCATTGGTAACTAGATAACTAAGGATCGCACACGCAAACTCGACAATTGACTACTGTGGACTTCGACAGTATTTAATTATGAGGTTCAAATACTTCATTTTGGTGACCTTTCATGTAATTTGTGCTGGATTAGCTTGTCTGCTGGTTAACGAGCACGCTTTTTGATGCACCTAAAATATTTACTGCATTGTTGTCAAATTGCTTCCTCAAGTAACACCTTTGTCAGTCCATACAAAGTTCATAAGTTTACAGACCACACTAACAACAGAATAGATTGAATGAACTTTACTGAAATATTAATAATAATTCTTCTCATTATCATTTCTTGACTCTCTGTCAATGCCTCTTTGCTTGTTGCTGTATTTGTCTTGACACTTATGGATTTAGTACACTGGTCAGTTCCAATCTTCTTGGGTGCAATTTGGAGAATATGTTCACAGCTTCATCCAGGTTGACTGCCATGTCATAGTGTGTATGGATGAGGGCCAGGGATGACAAGCGGTCCTCTCCCATGCTGCTACGCATGAATGTGTTCAGTCTCCGGAGAGTGCTGGCCGACCGTTCACATTCACATGAGGTGAATGACACCAATTACAAGCAGTTTCGACTTGCCTAGAGCGAGATAATTTGTGGATACACAAATATATTAGGTCCCATAGCTCCGCGCCTAAAGCTCAAAATGACATGGGTCTGGTGTCATCTTAAAGGCCTCATCCGGACCTTACTATTAACTCCTCCCACGCTTCAATACGACCTTCTAGTTAGGAGATATGGCCACTTCCGGTTACACTTCCGGAGCATCAATATCTCATGAACCCAACATACCACAGACATGGGAGTGCACTCTTTGGAAAGGTGAGAAAAAACCCTTTCGAATGATACCTAGTTTATGTCGCTGACTGCTTCCTGAGCGGAGCTATATGTTCACTTCCGGTTAGAGTGCCAATATCTCATGACTCATACATCACAGACATCACAGTAGACTCGTTGGAAAGGTCTGAGAAAACCCTTTGAAAATCGAATGATACCTGGTTTATATTGCTGACAGCTTCCTGGGCGGAGCTATGGGACAACATATATTCATGTATCAAAAATGTATCTCTGCCTAGGAAGGTCGCAGCGGTACAAACATTGCACTCACAGAGACCTTTCCAATGACACCAATTACGAGTCGTTTCGACTTTCCTAGACCGAGATAATTTTTGGATACACAAATATATTACGTCCCTTAGCTCCGCCCCCTAAGCTCAGAACGACATGATTCAATGCGAACTTCTAATTTGGAGATACGGCCACTTCCAGTTAAAATTTGAGTATTGATATTTCATGAATCCTACATAACAGAGACATCAGAGTAGACTCATTGGAAAGTTGAGAACTAACCCTTTCAAATTGTACCCAGTTTATTTCGATGTCAACTTCCTGGGCGGAGCTATGGGACTAAATATAGGGATCAAGAGGTCATACTCATAAGAGATTTAAATATGAGATGGAGTGCATGCTTGTGAACTTTGTCTGGCTCGGGTTAATCTGAAGTGGTCAGTGGACGGATGGACCGTGCACAACCAGGTTCAAACTTCTTCCCAAACCCCACCCAAAGTGTATAACAGCCTCCCCATTTGTCCGGGCTTGGGACCGGCACTGACTTTACACTGCTTTGTGTAATGTCAGAGGCTGGGTTACTGTTATTTTTTTTAATTTTTTTTTATTTTTTTTTTACAAAAATACAACACATAACGCACCTAATACTAAATTATATAAAAAAAAAATACAACACACCTAACACTGACTTATACAAAAACAAACATTAGCCTAACCCACCACCAACACCAACCTCTAACCCTAACACCTACAAATTAATACTAATTACTAACAAATAATATACACTAATCCTATTATAATTACTAACACTAACCTTATAGAAAGATCCCACCCCTAGACCATTTCTTTAATGATAGCATTGCGTTTCATGCAGAACGCTTTAAACGTGCGCACAGGAACACACATTGATTGGCACTGAGCCATGTATTGTGTGTAAGCCTCTTTTTGAGGCACTTCAGCATCAAGATTGATAAATGACAGTTCCACACTGGTCCAGCGGAAGGAGCAGTTAGCTGGGAGACAGCGTGGAACCAGCTTTCTAACATTTTGGACCTCTGTGGAAGTGTCCACCTCCGCACACTCTTCCACAGGCTCAGAGATGCTATTGTCAGCCACAAAAATCTTTTGCTGGTCACACGCAGCTGTGATCCGCAGTTTGTATTGTATGGTCTCATGTAAGCCCCACAGCTTCATACCATACACTCGCGGCAACAGAAAGCGGGATAGGGCCTGTAATGTCCTAAGCCGTGCCTGGGTCACAGGGAGGTCGTCAAGAAGGGCTCTCAGTTTTTCAAAACTGATAAAGTCCCCATTTTGAATAAGTCCAATTGAGCTGACAAAAATCATGACCTTAACGAGCTCCTGGTCCTTTATAGCTTTCGGCAGCCTGAGCAGGACCTCCTTGACCCACGGCATGCCATGCTCCATATATTTTCGTATGAAGCTGAGACCCCTTTTCTCCAGCTCCAAACGCACGTATCCCACCAGGCTCACCGCTCGCGCCTCCACAGACGGTTCTTCACAGATGTCGTGGATCTCCCAGTAATCCTTACAGTTCCAGTTCACCTTTTTGTTGTTCTTAACACTGAAAAACTTTAAGGCGGGGAAAAACCGGAGCTTGTGTCCACGCAATCCCCACATCAAGCAGGACTTCACATCATGGCCTGCTTGGGCCACCATGTCTTTTGCCCTGCAAAATGTATGGGGATATACAAAAGACGCCTCGCCTTCCAGGGTCTCACAAAGACCCTGCATGGACATGAAGCCCTTTAGAGTCCCCGGGCAGCTGCTTTTCTGCAGGGCTGTGACAGGGATTCAATCATTTCGATCAAATAGATCGCAGAGCAGAAGCATCACCAGCTCTGCCCCAACAACACTCATGCCAGCTCTGATCGCTTCTGAGAATCTGAACAGCCGTTCAATTCTACTCTGCTGCGTCTCGTTTGATGTCCAGTGACGCAGCAGAGGTGGAGCAAGTCTGGCACTTGCACTGCTGCTAGGGGCAAAACCAGCAAATCCCCGCTGGCATGTAACACTTTTGCTCTGGTTGAAGCTGGTGCCAGACTGACACGGTAACGATAATCCCATGGTGAGAATGGGTGGCCGAAGAACAGCTCTTCCAGACCCAGCTCGCACTGAAAGGCCGCCCATGTCTGGTCATAGCCTCCTTTTCCTGTGTTGTTTTCAAAAAGTGACCTCAGCTTTCCGACCATGTGCTTGGCCACATTCTGGACAGTGCACATGACCCCAGCATCGGCAGCAACATCAGTGAAAGGAACAAGCTAAGACTTGTTCCTCAGCAAATTGCTCCTCATCGAAGGTGGACTCACTGTCCATTGCATGGTAAATCTCCCCCTCAAAAGAGCAACCTGCTCAAGTCGAGCATTCACTGTAGGCCCGAACTTCAGACACATATCTGATGACATGTACGTCAGATATGCGTCTGCCCTAGTCCACATATTTTTAAGGTGCCTTGGGTGACACGCTCCACAGGTCACCAAGCACCCACTAACTGGATGCACACTGACCTTTGGAAGCCTGTTGTGGGGTGTAGTAGCATACAATTGAACAAACGTCAGTGTGTATCCAAGGTCAGTCTCCCTAAACACCCCCCAAAGTGCCCTGGAGATATTGATATCCCTGTGGTCAATATTGGAGGAGAAGTTGGCAGTCTCATTCATTGCCAGAGCTGAGAACAGACTCCCTCTGTTCCCCACCACCTCCTGCACACCATACCTAGACCACATTAAGTGGACCCTAGGGTCTTTAGCGTGCACAGTACATGCTGTGTGCAAAGACACAGACACAACAAACTCGGTATTAACAAATGAACTGAAATCCAGGATATCGTCATATTTCTGGCCAAACATGGTCAGTTAACATGACATCAATATTCAGCCCTTCAGTCACCTTACTGATGCTCTTTTGCAAGAGCATAAACAGGAAACCTTGGTCACCATCAAGGATATTTAAATGGGACAGGTCATGAAAATTTGCCTTCATCACTGATGGGCGATCCATGTTTCGGCTTGCCATTGCACGCAGTGCAGACTTAAAGTCCCCTAAAACTGCATTCAAAATCTCTGCAGTCTTACATTTTTCAGTGTATTTATCTATGAACATGTCCTCAATTGTACCATTAGTTTTTGGCACAACAGAAATGTTCAAAAATACCCCCCTTCCACATGGCCCAGCGTCCACCCACTGCAGTTGTGCAGTGCACATACGTGCTTCTGTGTTAGAGTGCTCAGTTTAATGTGCTTCCTTAGAATTTTAAAATGCTCATTCATCATGTGAGCATGAAATTCAGGAAGGAACATGGACTGAACATGTACAACCACCCCACACAACTCCTTCAGCTGAACCACCACCCCATCAATGTCATAGCTGAAGTACAGACTCTCACAGTCAGCACTGGTGTGAAAACTCATCGTGTAAAAACTCCTCCCATCCAGGAAAACGTGATACAGCAGACAAAATGTTGCCTGAGTTCACTTTTCCAGTGTCAAAAAGCACTGACATGTCTCTAATTCACTCAATTTACACTGTATTAAACCACCCAACCTCTCTCTTCAGCCTCCACACACCAACAAACTGCTGCAGTCTGTGACCCTGCTGAACCAGACAATGTTTGTAAACAAAGGAAAAAAATAACTGCCATTCCCACACTCTTCAAACTCAGTTTAATCAAAAAATATGCATTTTTTAATTTTTTTTAATAGGTTTTAATGATCATACAATATTCAAACTCCAAGATGACATGGTCTAGGAAAGGTATAGCCATGTTGCGACGATAGTAGTCCTTCACAGTTTCAGCAGGTACATTTCCTCTGTGTGTCTGCCTTCCAGCAACACGTGGTTGACTGGTAGGCTGAACATCAACCTGAGCAGCCATCCTGATGGCTTGCTTGTAGATCTGGTTGAAGTCATCCTCAATTGTCTCACGTAGCTCCTTGTAGATATTCTTGACCTCATCTACCATGCTAAATGCCTCCACAATGTCAACTGAGTTTTTTTGCAGCTTCAATGTGATGCCTGTAAGGTGGGACAAGACTTGATAGACGGTGAGGAAGGTCAGGATGAAACCGAAGTTTTGGAACCCAGACAAGAGACTATAGGCCTATGCTTTGTACTTGCCCTGCCATCCAGTGGTGACATCTTGGCTGTAATCTTCTTTATGGAGACCAAGTGCGATGACTTCTAAAGCCTTAACAATAAAGACGAAGGCACTATAAAAGTGTCTGTATGCATCATGTCTTTCTACCCATCTTGTGCGACATATGTCAATCAGTGGTTTCCTCTGTCCCATAGAGTGTGTGTTACAGGTGAGGGGCGAGCGCCAGCGGGCCGCCCACCCCCTCTAACCGGACCACCGCCCGAGGAGTGTGCCGTGAAACTCACGAGGCAGACACAGCATTAAAATAAATATAAGTTCTTTATTGAACAATTAAAAACAACTTTAAAAGCCTCTTCTTCAGAAGGATGATTCACCAGGGCTTTCAGTTCATAGAATAGCAGTCAATTCAACACAGCAGTCAGCAGACTCACTTCAGGATTCACAGGGTCTCTCAGGAGAATGATTCACAGGGTCTCTTTCGTTCGTAGAACGGCACAGCAGTCAGCAGACTCACTTCAGGAGAATGATTCACAGGGTCTCTTTCGTTCGTAGAACGGCACAGCAGTCAGCAGACTCACTTCAGGAGAATGATTCACAGGGTCTCTTTCGTTCGTAGAACAGCACAGCAGTCAGCAGACTCACTTCAGGAGAATGATTCACAGGTCTCTTTCGTTCATAGAACAGCACAGCAGTCAGCAGACTCACTTCAGGAGAATGATTCACAGAGTCTCTTTCGTTCGTAGAACGGCACAGCAGTCAGCAGACTCACTTCAGGAGAATGATTCACAGGGTCTCTTTCGTTCATAGAACAGCACAGCAGTCAGCAGACTCACTTCAGGAGGATGATTCACAGGGTCTCTTTCGTTCATAGAACAGCACAGCAGTCAGCGGACTCACTTCAGGAGAATGATTCACAGGGTCTCTTTCGTTCATAGAACAGCACAGCAGTCAGCGGACTCACTTCAGGAGAATGATTCACAGGGTCTCTTTCGTTCGTAGAACAGCACAGCAGTCAGCAGACTCACTTCAGGAGAATGATTCACAGAGTCTCTTTCGTTCGTAGAACGGCACAGCAGTCAGCAGACTCACTTCAGGAGAATGATTCACAGGGTCTCTTTCGTTCATAGAACAGCACAGCAGTCAGCAGACTCACTTCAGGAGGATGATTCACAGGGTCTCTTTCGTTCATAGAACAGCACAGCAGTCAGCGGACTCACTTCAGGAGAATGATTCACAGGGTCTCTTTCGTTCATAGAACAGCACAGCAGTCAGCGGACTCACTTCAGGAGAATGATTCACAGGGTCTCTTTCGTTCGTAGAACAGCACAGCAGTCAGCAGACTCACTTCAGGAGAATGATTCACAGGGTCTCTTTCGTTCATAGAACAGCACAGC
The DNA here is from genome assembly GCA_036326025.1 of Chrosomus eos. Taxonomy (NCBI): domain Eukaryota; kingdom Metazoa; phylum Chordata; class Actinopteri; order Cypriniformes; family Leuciscidae; genus Chrosomus; species Chrosomus eos. The sequence continues at coordinate 50,590,340 of CM070822.1, forward strand.
AGTCAGCGGACTCACTTCAGGAGAAGGATTCACAGGGTCTCTTTCGTTCTTCAGGGGAATGATTCACAGGGTCTCTTTCGTTCATAGAACGGCAGCAGATTCAACACAGCAGATTGGTTTGGAACCTGGACACAGCTTGATAACTGACAGATCAGATTCAATTCTTGATATCCCACTGGTTAGGCTTCCCCGAACAAAGATTATGAAGTGATGGTAATGATTTGGTCTCCCACACTCGTGCATATATCAACACTACAACTCTTTACATGTGCTCACTTCACACTTTCAGACACTGCAATGCCACATCACCTCTCGTGAACAACAGGCCTTCACTCCATCCTTGCAGGGTCAGACAATCCACAGATGGCTTTTCACATGGGGGTATCAGGTTTCGAGAACGGTCCTATAAAGCCCAGTTCCTTCTTTGGATCTCTGAGACTCACAATGAGAGAAACACACACTGCCAGCGCAAGTCAGTATTAGGGCTGGGCGATAAAACGATAACGATATGTATCGCGATAGACACGTGATCGATATCAATAAAAAATGTGTTCGATAAAACGTTCGATATTTTTTTTCTTCATCGGAAGAAAGCACAGGTTGTGAAGCAAGTTTGGTTGCATTAACAAAGGCACGCACTCTCTGGTAACCTACCTAGCAACGTAGGAAGTGACACGCTAACAGGCAATCATGTAACGGTGTCAGTTTGTTTGCGCCATAACGTTGTCTCGTGCAGTCGTGCTGCTGGATTCCTCTTCAGTAACCGGCGATTGAGAAGCAGAAAATGAGTGCTCTTCATCTGCATGCCATGCAGGCTAGAATTGCGAAACATTATTGGATAATTCGCTCTATTTGCGTTTGATGTGAACACAGCATGAACAGGCTTGTGATGTCAAGATCCCAATGCTGGTGTGTGTGTGTGTGTGTGTGTGTGTGCGCGCGAGAGATAGAGTATGCACGGGCGCGCGAGGGAGAGGCACGAGAGAGTGAGACACGCGGGCGCGATCAAAAACAGTGGAGACATAAAAAATATACTCCGTCATTTTGTTAATACAGAACATCATTCAGTCTGCAAAGTGTTTATATTTGTGTAGGCCTATACTCGCAATAAAACACAACATTGTGCTTTTTTCACACTGTATTTCTTGTCAAACTGTAACCTACAACTGTCACACACACACACACACACACACACACACACACACACACACACACACACACACACCCCGTTTTAAAAGCAAAACAAAAAACATTTATCCAACCCCTTTTTAAAACAGTCTGTGTGTTCCCAGAGCCGATCCGCCCTATACGCTCACTACGCAAGCTGCGTAGGGCCCCGCAAATTACTCAAGGCCCCGCCTCCCCCTCGTGTCATAGCGCGTCAATTAATGTTTACAACATCAATGACAAAATTAAGCGAAACTATCCTTCTGGTCACAAAAAGAGAGAGAGAAAAAAGAGAGTGAATTGCGGGAACAACAATCAGGTAAACTTGTGTTCTCAACTTGTGTTCACAAGTTTGATGTCAGCAAAGTAAAGTTTATGTGCATTTCTATTGTGTTTTTTAAAGTGCAACGGCTCGGAAAAGATAACCGCGTCGCGTGTGTTATCATGCGTTCATATGCGCGTGCACGAAATGAAACGCGCATTTTTCAAGCAGAAATATATGTGGAGACCAGACATACTGTACAATATATGGGCGTGAATGATGGCACTCCTCATCAAAGTACACATTATACACACTTTTAAAACAAGACACTGATTATAGTCTCAGTTAATGTGTAGTAAAAACTCTAAACAACTGCACTAATTATGGAAGATGAAAAGCAATGTATTGACAATTTGACATTGATTGACTTTGATTTATAGGCTATATTGAATTTAAAATGTTGATTAGCTGGACATACTGGTCAATATGGATGCACATCCCTGAGTAAATAATAACCATAAATCAAGAATTGCTTCAACATGCATAATAAAAAAAACTTTAACATGCTATGGCAAGCCATTTTAGCTTTTATTCATTCACAGTTTATGCATTTTTGATATCAATAATTCATTTTTTTTTTTTTACTATTTGCAATGTGAATTCTTGATTATTTTTACTAGTAGGGCCCCTTAGTTACATTTGTATCTACCAATGTCTATTTTTGATATCAGGAATTACATGTTCACTTGTACAAAAGTTAATTCTTGATATCGATGTCATTCACTCACAGGGATTATTGATATCTGCATCACAATATTCACTTGTTATCTTAATATTCTATAGAAAATACTCTATTTAGTAAATATCATTCTGTTCTATATTGTTGTACTCATTCTTTGACTGTTTTGTTTAAAGGAGGGAGGATTGTATTGGGAGCACTGCAGTGTCAGGTGTGACTGTGGCAATGGCAAATGGTTTACATATCTCACGGCGTCACGGGTCAGGTAGAGGGCCCCTTAGCAGAATTTTGCTTAGGGCCCCAGGGAGGTCAGGATCGGCACTGTGTGTTCCATCTTTTATCGCATTGGTTTTCATTTCTTGTCCTCAAAACAGAGCACTAATCTGTTTATTTTAAGTTACACATTAATTAAAAAGAAAAAAAATCAATTATTTATAATTCTGATGAGAATAAAGTTAGGGTTCATTAAAATTAAGGAAAACAAATATACAGTATTGATCTGAAATATTGCAAATTTTAAATTCATTCAGGTACAATTACCAAACATATCTCAAGGTCTTTTTTTATCATTTTTATTAATTTAATTAATTATATAAAACTATTATCAGTGCACTATAGATAAACTGGTTCTATGCCTTGAAACTTATTTTAAAAATATTTAAAAAACACAAGGCTTAAGACATTTATAAAAAAAAAGCCTTCTATATTTCTGTTTTGCTTTTCACTCCATTGTACCGAAATTGTACCGAACCGTGATGTCTGAACTGAACTGAATTTAGACTTATGTTTACATTTTAATTATTTGAGTTTTCCATAGTTGTGTTGACATTTCTGTCTTGTGATTATAATCAGAGGAAGGTTAAGTTTAAAATAAAAATGTTTAAATGTAATATATTCTTTCTCCTGGTCCTTATTTTAAATGGGTCATAAAAAAATCAATAATTATCGATATCGACCGATATCGACCGGGGGGGTAACATTAACAAATATAATTTCTCACTTTCTCAAAAATTGTCTGCACAATGGATTGTGTTGCAATCACAATGTTTGAATCTGTTTCAATAAAGAATTAAAAAAATCAGAAAATCTTCAGTGAATAAAACATGTATCCACAGACCTATTTAACACAAAACATTCAACAACAAAAAATTCAGAACATCTTCAGTGAATAAATAATGTATCCACAAACTTATTTAATACAAAACATAAATAAAAAATTCTTCAGTGAATAAATCTTGAAGGTGAGGTATGGTGGGAACATGCATATTTTGTTGCAAATGCCATCTCTCAAACTCAATTAAATATGTATTTTAAAAATAAAATGTATCTATTAATAGTGCACAAATTGTGTTTATCCTACAGAATACAAAAATGCAAACATTTTAGAATTGATTGGTATTTAAAGTTAATTTAAACTGTTGTAAAGTAGAAGGCCACCACTTACTTAACGAGCGCTAAAAGAGTAGGTACTTTATAGCCAGATCTCGTTGAGTATGAATGCGAACCAGACATCTGCCGTGTTGATGTTATCATGTGACCTACGACGCGTTATCACACGCGCAACAACTTAAAATACACGTTTAATTCATCTATCTGTAAATATCTTGATATTGATTAAACTTGCTCATTTTGTGGTCTTTTTGAAGAAACTACTGCCCATTTATTTTGTAAATACATTTAGGGTTGATTTAAGTTCTTATATTTAACCCTACAATGTGACCCACCGTTTAATACTTAACGATATTATTTATTTTTATTACGAAATCCCAAAATTATCATCTCTTGAATATTTTATTAATTTCTTTATTTTATATCCAAACATTTTCCTCCACAAGCAAAAGTGCACACTGCTTTGTTTTGCTCTTTTTCTTGTTGAATATAACTCTCGTTTCATCCCTAGGCCTATAAATTGCAAAAAATGCATTTTTTAAATGTATAATAATTATTTAAGAAAATAAATTTTAAGATATTCAACCCTGTAGGTTCTTTTTTCCTGTCTATAAAATATCATATGATGTATGCAAACCCATGAGATATATACCTCACAAGTTATAACATCAGTAATTCGACAGCCCTACCTAGAACGGGTTTCCTCAGCATTAGTAATGTCTGCACAAAGGGCAGCTGTGTGAAGATTCACCTTTAGAGAAAACTGTTGATTTTATATTCAAAAAATGTAAGTATCATTAATATAAAAAATTAATATTACCCCAGAATGAATTGCATTGCTATCCCACCCCCAAAACATACAATAATAACAACGATACATGCTGACCAATACTTAATTATATTACTTTTTTCTGAAAATATAATTCAATAAAACAAACAAAATGTAATGTCATATGACATAGCTATGATTGAATACACTCTAGATGTGTATATAGTGAACATGTACATTTTCATTCAAACAATTAAATAAAGCATTAATTACATAATTTTACATAATTATATTTTATTTACTGACAACAATGAGAAATATTAATAAATTAGTAAAATAATGAATGAAAGTCACAATCACACAATAAACAAATAAGTCAACACATGAAACAAAGCTTTATTCAAACTACAACCATGTAAGTAGGCTACAGGCGCTGAACCACATCCTTCTGCCGTCTCAACACAGCGGTTCCCATTCTGCGGCGTTATTCTGATGAATCAGCCAGAGGTGAGCCGTGCCTGAGGTTGTTGCGTGATGTGTTGTGCTTCACAATCTGAGGCAATAAGGGCAGGTGGAGTGGTGGAGGGTCTTATCCATGGCACCATCTCCAGGATTCAGCTGTGGACTCCTCATCCTCAGTGCTCACACCAGCCTGCTGACATTTCAGATCCTACAAAAATGCACAAACATTATACAAAAGCAGTCATTTTAATCGCACAATATCATTTGATTTCAGTATTATTTAGAAGAAAAAAAACGCTTTTTTTCACAAATGCCGCCATCATCTTCCCTTGCAGGTCCTGCTCCACCACAAAAGATCTGCAGCAAATGCACAGAAATCAAGAATCAGAAAAGTGCTGTAATAGCTCTGTTTGAAATTACAATAATTAAAATAAACTACAACTTAACAATGAAATAGTTGTTGTTATTCATTTCTGTATTGTCACTCAAAGCCTTTGATGGCAGCATTCAGATTCATGATCTCTCCACTGGATAAACACACATCTGTTCATCTGTCCCTGTAACATACAAACAAGATTCACATTACCTCATAAACATAAATGTTCCTCAATTTATCAACAGTAATGGACAAATAAAATAGATAACGTATGTTTAGTTACTTTACAGATATGTTCTACATAATAGCACACATACATCACTCAGAAGTCTATTTCATGTTGTGATGTGCTCTTCTGCAGTACTTACTGAAGATATTCCTGTCAGATGTAAATAGACATTTAAAATAAAAGTCTTTAAGATGTATATGGTTTATGTAAATCCACGTTAGAGACATAACTTACGTGTCCTTACTGAAGCTCCCCGTTAGCTAACGTTATACATAATAAAACATGTTTTTACAGCAAAATCACAACTATACTATATTGTGTAACGTCTTTACACCTCAAACAATTCAACAGTTTACTCTACAGTAGTTCAACACATGCAATTTTAACGCAAGGAGCCGTGTTTACTCACATTTGAAAGCACCCGCGTCGCTGATCTCCGTGATGTTTGATAATGACGTATCCTCTCGTGTGGCCTCCTGGGATAGAAGAGTATCATCGGAGGAGCACTCAAAAACCTGGGCGAAAGCAGTAAGCCATCCGGGAACTTCTCGCTTACTCTTTTATGAATACTGATGCTTCGAACGTACTGCTTCTTTCACGTACTGTTTTCGCCTACTATATAGTAGAAAGTAGGCATATTTGAACGCACTTAAGTCCGAATCTCGCGATACGTCACCCAGGTAATTCTCGCCTACTCTTTTGGATTTGTACATACTTTTTCGCTCGCCTACTCTTTTTCCCATACTAAATAGTAGGGAAGTATGCAGTTTCGGACGCAGCCATAGTCCACCAGCGAGGTCTGCTGTACTTCCTGGATGAAGAAGGGCCCCTCTTAGTAATATGGTGCCCAAATTAATGCCCGTTTTATATCTACAGAATGGCGTCGCACCAGGTGGACACCAGTTCTCACTTAGCACGGCGTTCGTGGCTCAACTGGTCGAGACTGTTTTCTAAGATGGCTCCTGCCTGTATACGTGCAATGCACTGTCTTTATAAAGTGTCTTCTTATTAAACTGTCTGTACACTTACAAAGTTGTCAATGCTTCGGTTTGCATGTAGGGAGCCTGATTATGCTACCGTGTTAGTGTGGGGTTAATTTGAGCCTTGTTAGTGGTATTAACTAGCAATTTACTTTAATTTATTATATGCCCATATACTAGCGTTATAAGCTAATCTGTTTTTAGAGATAAAACTCTATTCGATTATCATGAAAACGCATCCCAGAGAATGATCGACTCGGTACCCATGTGTTAATAACCCCTAGGTTAATTTTTCACCGGAATTGTCCTTTAAGTCAGGAAGATCAGGCCTTTCCTAACTGAGCATGCAACACATCTTCTCATCCAGGCCCTGGTTATCTCTAGGCTTGATTACTGCAATGCTCTTTTGCCTGGACTTCCATCGTGTGCAACTAAACCTCTACAAATGATCCAGAATGCTGCAGCTCGTCTTGTCTTCAACGAGCCCAAAAGGGCCCACGTCACTCCTCTGTTCATCTCTCTGCACTGGCTACCACTCGCTGCTCGCATCAAGTTCAAGGTGTTGACGCTTGCTTACAGATCGACCACAGGTTCAGCTCCCTCCTACTTTCACTCGCTCCTACGAGTCTACATCCCTACCAGAAGCCTATGATCGGTCAATGAGCGACGGCTCATGGTACCTTCACAAAGAGCCACAGAATCACTCTCCAGAACTTTCTCATTCACGGTTCCATGCTGGTGGAATGATCTGCCCACCGACATCCGGAATGCAGAATCCCTGACAGCATTCAAAAGACAACTGAAAAGTCATCTCTTCCGTGAGCACTTAACATAAAACACACACACACACACACCACAAAAAAAATCGTCACTTGTCTGGTTTATGCTACTCTGAGCAATGTTTGAACTTGGTATTTTTGAGCACTTCTTGGGTTGCTATTGTCTCTTCACGATGAATCGTTTGGTTTAGTCCTCAGATGTAAGTCGCTTTGGATAAAAGCGTCTGCTAAATGACTAAATGTAAATGTAAGTGAACTTTTTAAAAATGCACATTATCATAATGTCTTATTAATTTTATTGAAAGTACACTTTCATGATAATATTTCTAAACACACTTAAAGATACAATATGTAAGATTTTTTCGCCACAAGAGGGTGCAGTTTCCAACAATAACAAAGGTGTATGTTTATGACGCAGTGACGAGCTGAATGATGGGATTTGCTGTCAAGCTGATGGATCTAATAATGTTTATGGACGAGTGAAAACACTCATGTTTTTTAACATTACAGTGGTATGAAGCAGGTCGCGAATGCTAAAGAGACAGATATCACACGCGAGTCCCGCAGATATAAAGGAATAAGGACATTTAATTCTACAGAACTACACGCAAGTGCTGGGTTACTCACACAGGTCAGTTTATTAGACTAATTAAACTTGTGAGGGAGCGCAGCGCTGTTTCACTTGGTCTAATGTTACACTATCACACTAAACGGCATTTAAATTTGTGTTGAAAGTTATTACATTATTCTACGTGTTAGTTCGTTTGCTATACGAAACTAGCAAGGTAAGCTAGATCAGCATTAGAATAAAATATCTGACCATATTCTAACATCTCATCATGTTGAGCTAAAGTTATAACATTGATTTGTTTTATGTACATTTGCTCACCTGTCTAATAAAGCTGTCGTGACTCGTGAAGCTCTGTCGAGTCCAAGTTAGTCGCAGACATGGAGCTCTCGGCATCTCAAAAACGCCACGCTGATATTGATCCTCATTTTAGTTCTCCTTGTTTGTCCCAAAGTCTGCTTGCCATGGTCTATGTTTGAACGAAACAAGAACTGCGTGCCGCTAAACGTCACGCACTACGCAGTTGTCCATGTCTGTCGCCATGGTCACATCATGGCTATGGCATTTCGAGCGGAAACCGAGGATAGCACGGATATTGCGTCGTTGACAGGCGACATTTTTTTCCGGGACGGCCACTTATTTAAAATTGGAATTTCTCTGAAATAAAAAATCTTTGGAGACTTTTGGGATATTGTAAGTACACAACTACAGGAAATATATCACACTGTGCATGTGATTTTTGGATATTTTATTACAAAATTCTTACATATTGTACCTTTCACTTTTTAATAATGTCTACTTAAGTTTTACTTAAACATACATTTTAAATAATTATGATTTTATAGTGTTTTAAAGTTTTTAAAGTTATAAGTTATTAAGGGAAATTTATTTTGATGTATTGACTAATATACTAAATAAAATAAGAATTTTAATGGAAAACATGGAAAATAATTTATTTTAATTTCAACTCAAGTGTGTTGTCCAAAAATAATTTGTTAATGTATTTTAAATGTGTTTATGTGACGCTTCTCATCCGACAGCACTCAGATCACAGGCGGACACGGAGAACTGTGTTTCATGTGTTGTTTACTGTAACACAAGGAAAAACACATATCCTCTGGCGACAGTCGTCATTTACACACACATGCATCACCATCTGCAGCAGCGATAAAACTTCTCTGCTGTTGCTTTAACTTTTGTGTGTTAAATACGCGCTGGTTCATAGGAAAATACTGTATTACTCTCCCCATTGCACATCAATGCCATTCAAAATAATAATATTTAACCTTTTTTTCATTAAAGGGTACATAATGGTACATGCACTTTTACAAGTTGATTGTACTGAAATGTGTGTTGGCAGTGCCTGTACACAACCATCATATAATGATAAAAATCCATCCAGTGGTTTTGTTTTAATCTCCTTATATGTTTTCCCCTGCCTCAAATCGAGCCGTTCGATCCTGTGACGTCACAAGCTCGCACGCCCCTCCCACGATCGTTGATTGACAGCAGCGTTTCAACACAGACCCGCCCTCGCTCGTGAGTGAGATGTCAATCATAGTTCGTCATTGTTGATACACTGGAGCAGAATGGCGGCCGTCTAAGCGATTGTGGTGTTCTGTTCTTGGGTGTAATAAGGAACACAGCAGTCATTTTAATGTTCCTAAATCCGAACCGCTGAAGACGCAGTGGCTGAGTTTTGTTTATGAAGGGAATATTTCCGCTCATGTTTGCGCGAATCATTTCTCACCAGACTGCTTTTTAAACGAGGGTCAATATAAATCAGGTTTTGCTAAGAAGCTGCTCCTGAAAAAGGAATCGGTACCAACTATTCGTGTTCCTGTTGGACCTCCAGAAGAAGTGAGTGTACTGTTATATTAACCTTTATATTCATCTTTGCAAATCACTTGCACGCTTCACGATGATTGTGGCTAATGTTTACACTCAGGGTGCATTACGGCATGTATTCTATGTAACGTTACGACGTTCTCAATATAATTCATAATCCCACGTTTATAATGAAAAACGCGTTATAGTTAATGTGTTATTAAAAACTGTACGCAGGTGTTACAGTTAACGTAACAGGAATATCAATGCAGTTACAATACTATAGATGTACTTAAAAGTTTTCTTAAAACATAAAACATTATCGTACTGCACTAAACATAAACATAATACAAATTCTTAGGTATCCTTCAACTACTGCTAGAATCATTACTGATATGACCTCATGTCAGTTTCAGTCACGATAGTTACTGAGATAACGTCACGCATCACTGACAAGCATACATTTACAACAACAACAAAAAAAAAGTTTTTCTACATAAATCTGTCAACGAACTAACCTATAACTTTCATTAGTAACGTTAAACACATAGCGTTTGTATCTCACAACTCTAACGTTAACTTACCCTGCCAGTACATACAACAAAAATAGATCAAAGTGACATTGTTAACCAACCATTCAGAAACGTCCTGTTCAAGCCTTAATTGTCGAACTTCTTCGGGGCCGTCATCTTGTTTAGGGTCCAACTCCGGTTCAAACTGATACGGTTGCACAGAAGTGTCCTCAGAGAGAATCCCGCTGCCATAATAAACCCTCAACTGTTGACAAGTGAACACTTCACGTGCGTTGTGTCAAAGCGCCCGCAGAACAGAGGGGCGGAGTCAGCGAAGCTCATTATCATTTAAAGGCATATACACTTAAACGGCGTGCTGAAAACAGAGCTGTTTTTGAGCAGGTAAAATGAGTGTTTTCTTAAAATACTAATGAGAATTTTTAATAAAAGTATATTACAAAGTTTTCATTTAAACCCTAAAGATTCATATTAACTTGTACAAAAATGGCATTATATGACCCCTTTAAGGTAGGCTTTATATAGTTCATCAAATACATTTCTGTATATTGTATATGAGGCAAATACATGTTTGTTTGTTTTTTGCTTAATTACATCTTAAAAATAGAAATAAAATAAATTATTAGTGATAATTGACACTTAAAAAGCTAAGGATGTAAGGAAACCTTAGACATTTTTTTAATTAATAGTTATTTTCCAACACATTCGGGCCCCAAAAAGCATTATTTCATTCATTTTTTAATGTTACATCTTGTATAGTTTATGGATATACAAGTAAAATAGATGGAGCAATTGCTTTGTGGTCAATTGCTTTTTTTTTTTTTAAAGAAAAACTGCTGCCATATGTGCATGCAAGGGTTTAATACAAAGTTATTTGACTTCTGTAAACGTTACACAGGGTGTGCCCTCAAATAATTACACTGTAACTTCATTAAAATGGGTCTACCAGGGGGAGTGGGATTTCCACAGCATTAAACAGTGTGAAGCAGACATGTGCATACAACCCTGTACACGCTCTGTGTATTTTCTGTGCAAACATACTTTCCAATAAAGGTCTTTGTTACCTCGGACTATAGACTATAGTGTCCTGATGACCCTGTCCCTTTAGGTAAATATAATTTTTAACTATATAGAACTGATTTCAGGCAAAAACTATTTTTATTTGCCATTAACACGGATACGGTCCTTCGCAAACCTACACAACCCCAAATCATGTCATGTTACTGATCTGTTGCCAGTTCTCCTAATCAGTTACTTTTAGTACCACTTTTGTCATTTTATAATGATTTCACTGTTCTATTGTAAATTACGTGATGGGAAAATCATTAAATGTTTTTAGTTACAGTTTACATTGGAACAGCCATTTCTGATTTGGGATTTTATTTACATAATTTTAGTTGAATTACAATAAAGATATCTTTAAATCACCTGGCAAACAAACTAGGTTAAGAAATATACAATGTAGCATTCAGAAAATTAACTCAAACCTTACATTAAATAAAATAAATGGTCACAATAAATCAATGTGAGTATACTCCTCAAGGATGACAAACTGGGACGATGTATTTTGCGCGTTTCCGTGAACGTTGAACACAGTTACAGTGAAACCACCGAGGGCACATGTCACAGGCGAGGGGCGGGCGCCGGCGGGCCGCCCACCCCTTCGAACCGAACCACCGCCCGAGGAGCGTGCCGTGGAACACATGAGGCAGACACAGAACTTAAAATAAATATAGCTTTATTAAATAATAAAAGCACTTTTAAAAGTCTCTTCTTCAGCGTTCTCTTCTTTGGGGCTCAGACAGAGAGAGAGATGCACACACACATGAACGTACCTCCAGTTTCATACAGAGAGAGGAATGAACATAATTCACAGCTTCCGCGTTCTCTTCTTTAGGGGCTCAGCAGAGAGAGGAATGAACATAATTCAGCAGTTTCAGACAGAGAGATGTAAACAGCTGGGACTGCGAGTGAACAGCAGCAACACCATTCCCACGCTCGCATATTCACCAATACACTGAAAGATTTCACTCGTGCTCGCAATAGAACTGCAATTCAACAGACTCACTGTGCAATCAGGGTTTATACCCGCAATGCAGGCTCTCTCTCGTTCTCTTCCTCGCAGCCTCCCTCCGCTGCTTCGGCCTTGACCACTCGGCCACTGCGTGCACACTCTCCCTGCTTCCCTCTTTCTCTCTTCAAAATGGCTTTTCTTTATACTCCATTTTGGAAGCATGTGCCCCAATCACCACTCCCTCCACACCTGCCGCTCGTTCGCTGATTAGTCACCCCGTGACACACACATCACAGCCAATATAAACAGGTTGACAAACACATTTTGAAGTCAAGCATAGGTATATCTGTAATTCATATCAAACAATACTTAAATTAACATTATACCACCTTCAATTAATATGGCAAATTCAATAAAGGTTTAATAAAGACACCATTCTTTTTGGAAAGCTTACCCAGTTAGTCACTGTTTCACCACTGTGTTTCCCCACACAAGCTTTTACAAGCAAATAAATAATCACATTTTTACCAACACTGTTAAATGGTTAGGGTACCAAAGAATGAAGGAATATTTGAAATGTGAAACAAGCACTAGGATTTAAAACGTACAGGAGACTAGCAGCAATATTCCTTCTCAGGGCAAACACACTGATCCAGATGAAGAAACATTCTGCAACTAAAAAAGAAAAGTGATTATGTAATGGAGAATGATATATTACAATTTAATTTCTCAATTTAATAATCTCTTGATGGTGTTTTAAGACTGCAATACTGTCCTTCTTTAATAAAATAGAAGTGAGGGTATGAATTATGTCACTAATGATAACTACAAGAAAGTCCCCTCGACTTCTGTTGTCAGCAGTAACACTCTTCCTAATATCTCCTCAATTTACCATCCAGGATGACCATCTCCATTAATGTTTACCTCTGGTGTTACACTAAGGAAAGAAAGTCTTATATGGCATAATGTTTCAACTTACTTTCAGGACAAAAAGCCCACAGGAACAGCTGTAGCCCTTCTGTATCATGAAGGACCTGTAATATTTATAATTATGGGGTAAAAACAAAACAAGAATTTAATTGTAATCTGGAATTTATTAAATAAAATTGAATATTAAAGGGTTAGTTCACCCAAAAAATGAAAATTCTATCATAGTTTACTTACCCTCAAGTTGTTTCAAACTTGTTCAAAACAGATCTCAATCCCCATTGACTTCCATAGTAAGAAAAAATACATACTATTGTAGTCAATGGGGATTGAGATCTGTTTTCTTCCAAATATCTTCCTTTGTGTTCAGCAGAACAAATAAACACATAGAGGTTTGGAACAACTTGAGGGTAAGTAAACGATGATAGAATTTTCATTTTTGGGTGAACTAACCCTTTAAGGAACACCTGTTTAAATTTGTGATTTACCTTGTCACATTCTCACACTTTTGTATGTTTGGTCTGTGTATCTTTTGGTCATTTACTTGTTTGTTGGAGGAAATCCAGAATTACTGTTGGTGAAATTATAATTAGTGTCTGTTGTATGATATAATACACAACTGATGTCAGTGTGAAGATCACTACATAAGTTGCATCTGTGTAAATCACAGTTATATTGCAGTTTGCAAAAAGTTGTGTACGAACCTTGACCTTTGGTCTTTTATGTTTCCAGATGTCGCTCATTTCGAACGAATCAATGCATGCAGACTTTTTTGTCGAAAGCTTGGAGACGGTGCTGTGGAGAGGGAACATGTATTTTCATGTTTTTGGAGGGTTTCTGGCGCTTGTGAGTGATTTCTGGGATCTCTTCACTATGGGGCCTCAAATGGTCTGTGTTAATTGTTGGTATCCCTCTTATCCTCAAGGTCAGCGCTCTTTTCCTCCAGTGCTGTAATAGTGAAGGGACCTAGGGAGTTTGCCTCCAATATCCCACCTTTTAGCTGCTGACTTTTGTCTCCACACTTTGTCTCCCACTTTAAAGTGATTGGTGGATGGACACAATTTTTGTTTTGCTTTCTTTTGTGAAGTTTTGATGTTTACCTCAGCCTCACGCTAAACTTCACACATCCTTACTGCCGATTCTTCCACTTCCTCCACGGTCACCGTTTCTTCCACACTTTGTTTGATCTACAAATAATTTTAAAATCACTCAGATTTTATTCAAAATGTCTTAATTTGATAAAGATGAATGAACTTCTTCTGGGATCAGAGCGACATGAAGTTGAGAAAATAATGACAGGATTTTAATTTTGGGATTAACTAACCCTTTAGGAGTTATTTAACATTACATTATCATTCTAAAGAATAATTACTTTAATTTTTTTTTATTTTCAGTTACCTTGTATTGCCCTGGAATCTCACAAGGGTAATGGGCTTCTCTCCCAAACTTTTTTGTTAGAAGTCCGAACATGATGGCCTCAAGATGTTTGTCCCAGTCCATTGGCCGGTCCTGGCAAAGCTTGCAAAGGGCTCTGTTGACACAAACACACTGAATATAATATAACTAAAAAAACAAAACGATCACACCCTGCATTTAGATATTAATTTACGCCCCTTGTAACACAGACAGTAGAGCATGGCGATAGAAATATCTTTCAAGGAATGCATACATTTATAGAATTTATACTTGGAATGCAATATTTGTTTGGGAACATTTTAGCTAAAGATATCTGCCAAATATAAATGCATATATATCATATATAAAAAGGCACCTTTGAATTGTAGAATTGTGAATCCTCCTTTCCACAAGCCCATGTGTTTGTGGGTGATAGGGTGCACATAAGGAGCGCTTGATATTGAGTGATCTGCACACATGTTTGTTCAGCTAAAATTGTGAAAAAAACATATTAACATTTACAGGCATAAGCACATTGTGCATTGTTATAGGTGATAAAAAGCCATGTTCTATGGACATGTCATGTTTACATAAAACTTATCTCATTCACAAACTCTTTCCCCTGGTCGGTTAGGACACTCTTAGGGGCTTCAAACTGATGCACACATTTGATCAAGCATTCAGTGACCTCTTTGGCAGTTTTGGACCGCTAAGGGTAAGCTTGGGGTGAGGTAATCGATGATTACACAAATACACTGATTACCGTCACCTGTCAATGACAGTTTCCCAATGAGGTCCATGCCATGCCCAACGGCTCAAAGGGCTGTTTAACCTAGAGTTAATAAAAAAGTGTTATTTACCTGTCTTGTTTTGTTCCTCAGTTAGCATGTACATTTATTACATGGCTAGGTAGAATTCCAATGTAGAATGCGTTGTGTTATTTCTTGATAACAGACGCTGCTTAGTATAACACACAATTGCCATGAAAAACAGAGCGTTGACATGGACGCAGTTCAGAGACGGAACAGACTATTTTCTTTAGCGGAAGCAATACAATCGTTTTTAAATCAATAAACTCCTTTTTAAATAAATATTTTGAGTCAAATTATTGATTTATTTGGAAGGTAGCATGTAATAAGCGGGATAATGTATAGCAAGGCGGTCGTTATAACGAATACCACCCCTTCAGGCTGATTAAGATCCCTCCGCTTCGCGTCGGGCTCCTAGTCAGCCTGTCGGGGTGGTATTCGTTATAACGACCGCCTCGCTATACATTATCCCTTACATATTGCCCCCAGTTTCAGTTTTATTTGTACATCCTCGTCTCAATATCTGTTTTATAAAATAATCCGTACCTCAATAGATTTGTAGTCAGTCCCCTGTTTCAGAGAGGACCTTTTGGCTTGGTATTGTTCACACTGTGCCACCTTTTCAAAGCAGATAGAAGTGTTAGCCTAACAAATATTATGGTTTGTTGAATTTGAAATGATTAAAAATCAATTGGCTTATAAATAGAGTATTATTATTAAATAATAACTGAAGTAAAAGAAATGTTTTGTGTGACTAAACATAAACAAAACATTTTTATCAAATGTGTTTTGGCAAATGTGTTATTACCCATTTGATAAATGTCCTGTGACATGCCAGGCCAATAAAATCTTCTGGAGACTGCATCTCGTGTTTTATTTTTTGCCCTGTATGTTCCCCATACTGCTGGCATGGAGCTCCGCGAATATGGTGTTCGCTTCTTCAAATCCTTAGACAACCCTCACTGTTCTTTCCTTTTGCAGTGTTTGGTAATGGTGCGTTCACACTAGACGTGAATAGAGCGTCTGGCGCGAGTGATTTCAATGTTAAGTCAATGCAAAGATGCGTTATGCGCGTAAAAAATTCCTGTGGCGCGAATGAGATGTAGAGCACGGCAGACGTGAATACGCCTCATTCGAGCGTCAAGTTCACGCGAATTGAGCGTCTGGCACATTACGAGCGAATGATTTTATTAAGTGCTTTTAATGCATTTATGCGTTTGACGCGAATACGCGTCTGCCGCCCGAGTTGAAAAATCTGAACTTTAGTGTCAATTCGCGCCGCGTTAACCAATCAGGAGCCTAGCTGCTTGCTGCTGTCAAGTGGTATCTTCTGGATGCTTCAATAAATTATTTCGTAATATGACTAAATGCCTGGTGTGGTTCTCTAATGCACAACAAAGCAAATATTTTATCACATAAAACTTGATTTCAATATATAAGACAATCATATTGTATTGAATGCTATTTATTCCATATATATATTATATGAAATATTATTATAATGTAAAGACAACCAACAGAGTTGTGAGAAAGAGAAAAATCACAGGACTGGTTAATTACTTTTGGAGGCTGGCTCCATTTATCATCAAAACAAAAATAAATGACAGATTAGGTGGATGAGGGCGAGGGTGATCCTCGCTCCGATGCGGGAGAACAGGTCATCAAACTGGCCGTGGGACAGGCGGGAGTACATATAGTACTCCCGCCTGGGAGTATATATATATATATATATATATATATATATATATATATATATATATATATATATATATATATATATACACACACACAAATCACATCACAAGTTACATTTTCAATAAAAAATGTCAATCTCAAAAAATGTCAACCTTCAATGTCAAAGTTGTGTGCACTTTTTTTCTTAATGTGTTTTTCTCTGTCTTACTGAAGCCATCAGGTTATGTCCCATGGGACTTGTAGGGAAAAAAAGAAAAAAAAATCTTTATAAATTGCAAGATCCATCGGAAAAAAACAACGTGTGCAAGCAGGTACTGTTAGCTATGCCTGGAATCAATTAGCGCGCAATTTTCGTGCACAGAGGCAATATTCTACATCCGCCCACAGATGAACTCGACATAAAAACAATTTCTAAATAAAAATATCTTTATTTTTAATATGTTTATATTTAAATACTTTTTAAATAAATAGTAAAATTAAAAATATATCGGACAATAAATAACTACTAATTTAGTCATTTCGCACGCGTCCAATGTAGAAAAAATGTAAAAAGCAACATATGATGGCAGAGCTTTCAGCTAAGATTCCCCTATCATAGAGAGAGTGAAGTGCTAATGTGGATTTCTGTCTAGATATGTAATAAACAATTAGCAAAGGAAAACCTCAAGATGTTTTTTATAGATAAAGTAAGAAAACTCACCTGTTCACCACTCATTTTCCACAGCTGTAGGCAAAGCAAGCCCGTTTCAAACCAGTGCTTCTCCCGGGAGACTAGCGCTAAATTAATCCGCTATCTTAGCGCCATCTACTGTTCTAGAAGAGGAAGTTACTCAACTGCGTTTGTGAGAAAATCGAGCCAAGAGATCTCATAAAAAGCCAAGTGTCTCACAATCGTAACAGACAGATATGCATTTGTGTGCACTAGATTTGGTATTTGTTCAAAGGTTATATACAATTTGTAGGATGGTTTGTATTTATTTGTGAAATATTATCTAGGCTCATTTTTTTATATTTGTAAAATACAATATTTGTTACTCCGCGGTTTCGCTCGAATTGACTTTTGTATTTGAACATTGCTTTCTGTTTGTTTGCGAGTCGAGTTTTAGTATTTTTAGTAGTTTTAGTCGAGTAATTAGAAAATTTCACAGTGGAGGATTTAACGGACCTGGAAGCTTTCATTGACAACATTTACAACCGGCAAAACAATATGGACACGGACTCAGCCAACCCGTCGAAAAGAAAAAAGGCCGACTCCTCAACGGACACCGACGATCTTCAAACCACAAATGTAGAGGTTAGTGTATTGTTTAGTATCAATAAAAAACTAGACATTCTTGTTTCTCTACACGAGGAAGTAAAAGACATTAGGGACAGTCTGGACTTTGCCCACAAACACATCACAACACTGCAAAAATCAAACCAGGAATTACAATCTTCCGTTAAAACACTCAATGAAAAAAATGATGCTATTACTAAAGAAAACAAACTAATGAAAGAAACAATCCTAGACATACAAACTCGCTCCATGTGTGAGAATATCATATTCTCAGGTATCCCGGAAAACTCACCTGACAATCCAGAATCATTAATCCAAAACTTCATGGTCACACAGTTGAAACTACCTTCCGACACCGTCAAACAAATCTCGTTCACCGCCTTGGCAGAAGATCTGACACGAACCACGACCCATAATAGCAAAGTTTGAACACTTTCAGCAAAAAGAACAAGTTAAACGCCAAGGAAAGGAACTCAAAGGCACAGCATTCGGACTAAACGACCAGTTCCCACAGGAAATAAACGAACGCAGGAAAATACTTTATCCGATATTACAGGAAAACAGGAAAAACAACAAACGCACTTCTCTAGTAGTAGACAAACTGTATATTGATGGACAATTATTCAGAAACTTCGAAAACGCCATGGCTCTTCTACACTGTAAAAAAAAACGTTATTTTACAGGTAATATTCTGTATTTTTTTACAGAATTTTCCCGTTTTTTCATTTAACAGTAAAATGCTGTTGTTTTACAGATACTTGCTGTAATTTAAAGTTTTACCATTAAAATTACAGTATTTCATTGTAATTAGAAATTACATCAAAATTATGTTTTTTAAAGGCAATTCATACTATTTTTACAGATTAAAAAATGTATTTTTACATAAAATTACCGTAAAAGTTTTAGTGATTTTTTTTTTCTTGATCATGACAAATGAATGTAAAATTACATAAATCAGTCAACTTAAAGTGTTTTAAATATATCCCCTTCAGAACGTTCCCTCCCAGGAATTACTCTCCAGGGTGCAATGTCTGTTTATATTCGACCAGTGACATTATAACAAAATTCAAATGCTGTTGCGCTGAATATATTTATTTTTATAAATTATCATTACAAATTAAAATGTGGTTTATTCAGGGTTTTACCATGCCTAAAAAATAAAATGTCTCCTGGATCAAAGTTCAGAGCTTAACTTTTGTGGTCCATGGTTCCTTCAATGATTTATGAAACTTACAATATCAAATTTTCAGAAATTAGACAACTCAATATTTCTGGCACATTTTATTCAAACAAAACATTGTATTATGCCAGCGTTAATCATAATTGGACAGATCATCTCTTGTTCGCTGTGCTAACATGTAAATGTTAAATTCTAAAAGTAATAAAACTAAATAATAATATGAACTTTAAACCTGATTTAGGAAGAAAAGGTTAGATAGCGATAAGGAAAAGATGTGTTAACCAACAAGAGGATGAAGAACCGTGCCAGTGGAATTTTTAGGTGTCTGTGAGGCTTTCGATTCCAGAGGTTTTCTCTGTAACTGCCGCTCCCATGCACATAATCCTCGTTGGTCTCTAGAAAACATAAGGACTTGTGAGAAAAAAAAAATGTCATCCAGTACAGGAGATGAGAAGTACAGACGGTTTATTAGAAAGATTAGCAATATGTACAAGCTAAAACATCTGCCTTATAAGACAAGGTTCAAATAAGACAAGGTTATAAGACAAGGTTCTATAAGACAAGGTTATAAGACAAGGTTCTATAAGACAAGGTTCAAATAAAGTAAACAACAAACAACAACAACAACTTTCTGAAATAAGTAATGTCTCTGAAGCCCAAAGTATAGTAAAGTTAGAACTAGTGAAATGCTCAACGTATGCGTCGTCAAACCCTGTACCAAAGTATATTCCATTTGACTGTGCAGACAGATTTGACACACACTGTAGCTTAGCTTAATTTACTGTCCCTTACATGCAGAAAGCAGCACAGAACAGTGTGCATAGCAGATCTTCCTGTGTAAAGTTCAAAGAAAAAGAATGACAATGAGAGGAACATTACACTTGATTTACTGCTCTCATTGCTCAACCACCATCATTGGAGAAATTCATTAACTAGTCACAACTTTTCCAATAACAATAGCAACTGTTGCACATCCATAGATCAAAGCATGTATGTTCAACAACATAAAAGACAGGTGGAGTTCTACAGTGATCAAATATCATAGCTCATTTACACGGACAACAGTAAAATGTTTGTTAGAGAAAGTTGCTTATAGGCATAGTTCACCCAAAAACTAAACTTCTGACAATAATTATTCAGCCTAATGTCGTTCCAAAAATATTTTTAATGAAATCTGAGAGATTTCTGTCCCTAATTTATAAATAAAGTTTTTTCACGTAGCTTCATGATATGAAGATTGAAGCACTTGAGTCACATGATCTATTTTAATGATGCACTTACTACATTTCTGAAGCTTGAAAGTTTTAGTTAGTTAGGCTGTCATTGGAGGGACAGAAATCTCTCAGATTTCAATAAAAATATATTAATTTGTGTTCTGAAAATGAACAAAAGTAAAAAACATTACATGAGGGAGAGTAATTAATGACAGAATCTACATTTTTTGGGTAAAATATCCCTTTAAAACACAAGTGTTCATGTTTACATACATAGCATGTAAGTGGCTTTCAGTTCAGGAAGTAAACAGCTTTCTCCACAACAATGTAATTTCTCAGTGATGATGCAGTAAATAACCATCGATTACTTCGTACTCCATTGTTTTGTTTTTGGCATTCTAGACGCATGTCGATGAATTTTGCGTCACTTGTGCTGAACATTATTCACTAAGGGTTTGCTTTTCAACAAAACACTCTGTACTTTGGGCTTAAGAGCATTAATTCATGAAAAGTGACAATAAGCAACTTACCCATTAAGTACTCCACTCAAACTCTGAAATCCGAGTGATAAGGCTCAGGACTTTCGGGTTCACTGCGTTGCTCCTCTTCTTGTCCAGACGCTCAACTTTGGACCCCTTGTCGGGATTGATCTTAAATATGCACCTGTTGTTAAATGAGTGAAATAAAAAACAAACACGTTACATATCAACAAAGCATCAACTCACAATAACACACCAATCTAAACCAATATTAATGTACCCACATGAAATGTATGGATGAATGTTAGAATTGTTTGTAATAATGTTTGTAACTTAAAATATATTTGAGGAATAAAAAAGAGGGCATGGAAGGTTTATTTGTGAGAAATGTCGAGACATACTCAGCATATGCACAAGAGAGACTGAAAATATGGTCTATGAGAGACTGAAATGTCCATAATGCTCTAAACACCTAGTAGAGGTGGTTTCACTTATTTAAAATAATCTGGCCTGTTGTAGAATAACTACAAAATTAACTACATCAAGCATCTCTAATCTTGTCTCCTCTCCTCAATTGTGTGTGTGTGTGTGTGTGTGTGTGTGTGTGTGTGTGTGTGTGTGTGTGTGTGTGTGTGTGTGTGTGTGTGTGTGTGTAGGGGGGGATTGGGTGGGAGGGTTTACTGACTTGAGGTAGTTAATGTTGTGTTAAAGGTACAATATGCAAAATTGTTTTGCCGCTAGAGGGCGCTACATTCCAAACAACAACGGCGTAGCTTGATGACGATGTGAAGGAGCGTGGAATGATGGGAACTGTAGTTTCAAATTCCACCAGGGATGTAAATCAGTCAGACGGAAATCGAAAAATTATGTTCATGGATGAGGTAAAGTTCTATTTTTATAAATGTTGCGTTTAATGGCATACTTTTTGTGGCGAGGGGGCGTGGTTCAGCGCGGTCTGTAACGGGAGAGAGAGAGAAACGAGACAAGCGGGACGCAAGTAGGTCAAGTGCAAATGACGAACACCTGTGTCTTATTGCAGTGATCGGCGTGGAGAGACCGATTATAAGCCACGTTGGAACGAGAGAGAGACTGGAGAGAAAATTGGACGCAGAGAAAGAAAACCGGTGGATCCGAGCTCTCATTTTTGAACTGTTTTGTGCCGTCGCGGTTGCCACGGTGAATGCGCGTTGTGCCTATCACTGTCTTCTTCCTTCCTGACTCTTGAACCTCATCACACTTTTATTTGATTAAAATGAATTAACCGCATGAAAAGTAAGGTTTACTGCTATATTGGTTATCATAGATGTTACTGTAGCCTATATGTCGAACTCATTGTTGTGATAACGCGACGCAGTTTTACGTGTTCTAAACAATTGTTGTTAAAGTAACATTGGAACATACACACATCATTTGTACATTGTACCCACATGTATATTGTAGTTGTACCCACAAATACTGATTAATCTGTATGGATAACACGTGCTATATTTATTTACATTGCCATAAACACCAGATAAACAATGTCAATAAACTAACGTTAAACACAAATCTAAAGCAATAATACTTTCCTTAAATAAACATAACTATTACCGAATGCTACATTTGGAAAATATAAAATTAAGCATGCTTTGTTGACAGAACCAGCTGCAATCAGTAAAGAATAATTGTGTTCCATCAAGACTGCGCGAAACAAGCTAACGTTTGTTGCTTGATAGACGCTACAACTTCCGCATCTGTCCAGGACTCCGCAGTACGAGGGTAACACGGATATGACGCAATTGACTGGCGACTCCCAGCTCACCCCTGCACTAACGCCCCGTTTCCTTGGTTAAAATCGCAATTTTCTCACGATTTAAAAATAGTTGGAAACATTTGGGATATTGTAAGTAATCAACTAAACAAAATATATAACACTGGCCTTGAGATTTTGGGATATTTTAATGCAAAAATCTTGCATATTGTACCTTTAAAGACAACAGTTTCTTGTGCCCTAGTAGTTTTTGTTACTTACATTTTATTTTATTTTAATTTGTAGGTTTTTAAGTATGTTTGGAATAAAGTTAACAATTTTAAATGTACATTCTCTTCTTGTTCTCTTTTCCTTTAAGAACTTCTGGTCTATGGTATATTGGCTGATATGAGATTTAAGTTCTATACCTTCAACAATCAGTTCAACTTGAAATCAAAAATACAGAGACAAATACACGATACTACCATCAAGAATAATAATAAAAAAAATCCTAATCAAAAGATTATTAAATAACACTTACCTTTGAAGAAACTCGAGCGTAGCCCCAAGGGCTGTTGGGTAATGCATGTTGAAGATGTAGTAAGACATAAACATGCAGACCAGTGAATCTGTGAAACTTTTTATGTTTTCCATTATCACCACTTGGTCCGCTGCCACCATGAAAGTTACTGCAGACATCGGACTCTCTCCTGTGAAAAATAATAATAATAATATCAGAGTCATACAGGAAAATCCATTAAAGGTATAGTTCACTTTGAAATTAATTGTTGATATGTTTTAGCTTACCTCAAGGGCATCCAAGATGTAGGTGTCTTTGTTTCCACAGTATTTTCAATTTTGATATTTTTCGGTCAAACCGTACTTGTCTGTCAGTCATATAATGCAGGTTTAGGGGGTTCACCTCAAAGAGCATACACAGAGAAGTCCAAATTAAACATGATTTAATGACTCCTAAATGTAAGTACACATTGATGGCATAAGACACAAAACGAGCGGTTTGTGTGAGAAAACGAACATTATTTATATAGTTTTTACCTCTTGTAACCACAGCCACGTCCAAGTGATCTGAGGTCGCGAGCGCTTCGGTCTGCGCAAGCGCTGGAAGTGATCGCTTGCGTGTGTACGTCACTCATTGTTTACACAAATATCTAAGTATGTTTAGTGAAAGGTAAAACTTCCAAAATCTCTGTGTAAACAATGAGTGACGTACACACGCAAGCGATCACTTCCAGCGCTTGCGCAGACCGAAGCGCTCGCGACCTCAGATCACTTGGACGTGGCTGTGGTTACAAGAGGTAAAAACTATATAAATAATGTTCGTTTTCTCACACAAACCGCTCGTTTTGTGTCTTATGCCATCAATGTGTACTTACATTTACGAGTCATTAAATCATGTTTAATTTGGACTTCTCTGTGTATGCTCTTTGAGGTGGTGACCATAGACCTGCATTAAATGACTGACAGACAAGAACGGTTTGACCGAAAAATATCAAAATTAAAAATACTGTGGAAACAAAGACAACTACATCTTGGATGCCCTTGAGGTAAGCTAAAACATATCAAAAATTAATTTCAATGTGAACTATCCCTTTAACTTAAATGTCACTACTTGATTTTAGCACACACAAATTATGTTGCCTCTCACTTACCGCATACAATAATGCATGGTGTGGGTGGCAGGTTTTCTGTCTGAACCTCAGTTGCAATGCACGTTGTGTCAACCATGTGGAACATTTTTGCATGGTCATCTTTGAAGTGTAAAAGTAGCATCAACACTGCTCCAGAGGGTCCACCACCAATTTTAATGTCTGCTCTCTGTTTTGAAGACATATTCGACTTCTCAGGTGGAAGAGACTGCAAGTAGTCTAGAACTCTAGCAAATTTAGCTGCCATGGCCTCCTCAAATGCTTCATTGATGTCGATGCCAGTTAAAAGTTTGAAGTGTGCCTTCATTCCAACAAGTGAAAATAGATAAGGCCATTCTTCTTTAATGACCTGCATGTCCTTGCCAGACTGTATTTCATTTCTAAGAGTTACGAAGGTATTTGACATTAACTCTTCTATTTGTTTTGCATTTATGTCATTTACCTTGAACATTTCTTGCATCTCTTTTTTCTTTATCAACTCTGCTTCCACATTCACAGGACGCACATCCCAAAGAATACAGCCATAAGAGTCTTTACGTTGCAGCTTTTTTTCTGGAACAGGGCTGCAGTCATCTAGAGTGCTGCTGTGCTTACCAAGCATCTCATTTCTCCTGTAATTATCAACTCTGCACTGAAGTTGCTTTGTTAAAGCATCATGCCCACTTCCGACAACCTCATCACCGATCATGTCTTTCAAAGACTTAGGATATTGTAGGACCATATTCCGAGCAACTTCATTTAGGTGCTTCTTAGATGGTTTTTTGCAAAGGGCAAGGATTTCACCGGCAATAATACGAACCATTTCCCTCCTTTCTCTAGCTGTAGGTCTCTCCTGATTTTCCATTTTCTTCCTCAAAACAGCTGGCAGCATGTTCCAGGGTACTTTAAAATTGTAGTGCCAATCACTGCCCTGTTGTGTAGAAGAACTAGTGCTGTCAGTATCAGATGGAGAGGAGATGACACTTGCAAGTGAGCTTTGAGAAGAAAAGGGTGAGCGTGGGCTTGTTGGATTGATCCGTGGTGGTGTTACAAGATTTTGGGGTGAGACTAGGGAATGTCTAGGGACAACATCTTCCATGTTTGAGTGGCTTGGAGCTATATCACTTTGAGCAGAGAAGACACCTAAAAAACACAGACACATTCACTTAAAAAGATCAAAGGCATGCTTGAACACGGATTCATTTTTGACAGTGTAAATACACAACTTTGTACAAATGATTACTTCTATTTAAAATACAGGCCCTTTGTCAATATTTACAACATAAAATAAAAATACATTCAAATGTTAAAACTATAGGCCTTACTTTTTATGTGTGCAAGAAGCCTTCTTGCTTGGATAGGTTTGAGCACTCCAGCAAGGTCATCTGCTTGTACATGCTTCATGTCATCGGCCATTTCCACACCCAGGTCACGGAGGGCGTCCAAAATAGGCTGGATTGTAGCCGGTGTGCTATACATTGGAAGTGCTTCTTTAATAAGTGTGGCTATGTCATCCATGGCTAAACAGGGGAAATAAATGATCAGTGAAATGGAAACATAGCTACAGATCTAAAACACTATGCTTCAGGGATATTACTTTCATCGCAAACAGGCTGTATGCAACAAGTGGGTAAAAATCTAGACAATGATCAGCATGAATGCAAAGCATTTCCTTTGCAGCTTCTCCAAGTTTATGGAGCCCATACTCCGGCATGTGAGAAGAGGAGTGTGGTGTCACAAGAAAAAAGACATCCTTGTTTCCTTTCATAAGAACAAGCTCAATTTGTCCAAATTCCAGAGACTCGTCATTATTAAGACATAGAAAGGAACCCTTTCTGTAGAGAGTTCCCTTGAAGGTCACTTCTGTGGACACCAAGTCAGGTGTGAACAAGCTTGCCTCAACAGCATTGCGTACTTTACTGCTGTACAGCTCAGCATGGTAAGGGGAGGAGTCTTTTACCTGCAAAGCTGGAGGAAAGAAAGATCTTGAGTTCATGTAGGATTGAAGGAGCTGATGATTGTTTGCCAGACTCTGCAAACATTTTTGAAGTTTTGTGTCCTCCTCACGCATTGCTTGAAGTATGAGTGTTTGCTCTCAAACCTCATTGTCCACAAGCGAATGAGTGGGCCAAACCTCATGATCAGCCATGGATAGTGTAGGAGATAGTGATGCTTTGGTTTCAGTTTTTCAGAGGGAAACAGATGATTCCTTGTTTCAAGATATTCTTGAATGTGGACCTGAAAGGAAACTAACTTGGGCAGCAGATATTTTGGGTGAACAGACTAACTCCACTACTTCCTTTAGCATTATCATTACCTGCCATACCTGGTCCTGGGTGTCTTTAGCCCTATTCGCACGGGATTAGTATTACCTGGTGACCTCTAGTAATTTGTAATAATTGCGGAGTTTGTCTGAGATCTTAATCCCGTGCGAATCGGCCATGTCTGTAATTTGTAAAGTAAAAATTCCCCCGCAAATGACCTACTATATTTCGCCGAACACCGAGGTCCTGTGATAATATTAGTCCCGTGCGAATCGGCATCTCTGTGATTTGGCAAGGATTTGGCGGGGATTTTTTTTCTCAAGGTATTTCTTTCTTTTGCGCCTTTTATCTTTCGCGAAGAATGGAGGGTGCGTTGGAGTGTTTTGACAGTGTTTTGGGCGCTGGGTCATATCGCTATACACCATATACAATTTGCAGGAAGAAAAAACTGAAAACAACCACAAGTGCGAAGACAAAAAGAATGATTAGATGGAGATGGATGACATGTATAGCAGCATGCGGTGAGTAACATTCTTTTGTTTGTATCTAGAGATAACGACAAGACATTTCCAAGCAATAGCTTATCAAAAATAATGCACAAGTTAATCGAGGGTGTTCACATCATAATTAGAGGTTAATGTTACAAATAAATAAAGCAAGCAAGCTTGAGCTAATAGATTTTAACCTTGTGAAATGTTTTTTTTTATCCATTTAACGCTCAACCATACGCACAGTGTACAGTGCCATATAGTCGCCCATTGAAAACATATTTCCACTGGGCTACAAGAAATATAATATGGGTTTAAACTATTTTATATGGTTATAGTTTATTTTTATTAATAGTATCTTTGTTTATTTATGATTGCTATCAATAACCTACATGGCACATTTAAATAACAGCCTATTAAATAACAGAATAATTATTTTTTTTAAACGATATCAATCTTGCTAGCCCATGTGTAAACTTTAAAAATACAGTGAAGAATACAGACTACAGTAAAGATATGTAATAAAAATGTGATACACAAATGCAAGCAATGTTGGCTGTTTTTTTTCTGGTCTTCTTGTATAGTTATGCAGTGTAATAATTCAGGGCTGGGTTTAGGTATTAACTTTTTTTTTAGATTACCTGAAAATCAAAATGTCATTCTTAAATTTCTTAATACTTTTGATGTCACTGTTCTCATGTGAATCATTTTCTGTAGTTTAGGTTCTTAAATTTGTAATAAAATGTAGGCCTTCCCCTGATTTTTATTAATTAAACATCTGTGGTTGAATATTAACACTGCCTTCTCTCTTTTATAGCAAAATCATGGTACAATGAGAGAACAACACGGGAGCGAGGCCCTTCCTTTTGGGAAACAGAGGTGCTCCAGAATTTTCAAGACAATGATTGGTACCTCAACTTCAGAATGCCCAAAGAGGCCTTCAATATCCTTTGTGACCAGCTGCACCCATACATCAACCCTCAAACTACCAACATGTTGGATCCAGTACCTCTAGAGAAGAGGGTAGCAGTTACCATCTACAAGCTTGCCAGTAATGTTGAGTTCCACGATGTTGCCAACCTGTTTGGTATTGGAACCAGCACCGCCTGTAATATCTTCTGGGAGGTGTGTGAGACACTGAGTAAACTCAGGAGGGTTTTTGTGAAGAGGCCTAAAACTGTCCCTCAAGTCCAAGCCATCATCACGGGATGTGAGAGGAAGACGGGATTCCCCATGTGTGCTGGGGCATTGGATGGCACACACATCCCAATCATTGCCCCAGCGAGCTATCCCACCGACTATTATAACAGAAAAGGATGGTACAGTGTTCTTCTTCAAGGACTTGTAGACCACACTTACAGCTTCATTGATTTTGATGTTGGTTGGCCTGGGAAGTGCCACGATGCATACGTTTTTGAGTGTTCGCGTCTTTGTCGCAAGCTAGAGGATGGTACCTTTTTCCCTCCAGTCAGCAGGAACATCCAAGGGGTCGACATACCTGTCCTGATTGTGGCCGATTCTGCCTATAGCTTGACTAGCAACATAATGAAGCCATTCCCGGAAGGTACAGCGAGGGGTCCCAAGGCAGCCTACAACGCCTCCCTGAGCCGTGCTCGTATCCATGTTGAACACGCATTTGGTCGCCTCAAGGGCCGTTGGAGATGCATTATGAAAAGAAATGACTGTCAAACCCAAAATGTGAAGTATGTTGTGTCTGCTTGTGTAGTGTTGCACAACTTCTGTGAAATGCAGAAAGTTGCTTACCAGGAACCCCAGGAAGATGTGTTGGATCAGCCAGAGGCAGGACCAGAGAAACATGATGTACCTGCTCTCTCCCCAGCAGAGCACATCCGGGAGGCCTTAGTAGCTCATATTAATACAAATCAGTAAAGTGCAGAGAAGCTTTGGAAGCTCATACACAAACTATGCAGTCAAGACGCACGTGAAATTGAAATGAAATATTTATTTATAGTGCTTAATTTCTGAACTTTTGTTAAACTTTTTTTTTCTCCACTGTTTTCCTATAAAATAAACAATTGTTACAAAATATAAAAGAAATTTACACCTTTTTCCCTACATACTGTAAAATGTGCAAAATACTGCTTTCTGTAGGGACAAATCCAAACCATACAAAAAGTAAAGTGAAATAAATGAAATGGTTAAGGCACAAAAAAGCTATTTGGGTGTGTCATTGTAGTGGTGCACTTGATATGCTGCTGGGGCAGGGGGTCCAGGGGTTGTGGATGGAAAGTCCATGCTCTCAGCTGATGGGAGTTGGGGAGGTGGTGTATAAGGGTAGTAATGTGGGGCTGAAAATGGTGAATGGTGGGACTGGGGCCTGAAGCACTGAAACATCTGGAGCATTAACGACCTGTTCTCTTCTGCTCTCTTTTCATCAGCTTCCATCTTCTTCATTTCAAAATCAAGACGTTTCCTTTCCAGCTCCATTCTATTTCTCTCCATCTCTTTCTCCCATTCAAACCGCTCCCTTTCGTAGTCACAGGTATTTTCATTTTGCAGGAGACGGTCCAGACCCTTGTCCATTGCCTCCATTATTTGTGTTTTTCGGCCCTTTCTTCTGCGATGTGCTGCAAAGACAAAACATTTATTTCAGCAAATTCCGATGTTAAAACTTATAAATAACGGGAACATTCAATGCTACAGTTATTAATTTAAATCCCTTTGGTAAGAACTATGTAATGGTCAATTAATGGTTTGTGAATACACCTTTGGGACATTTGTTTTGGTTACATCTGTGTGCCTGGCAATGTCAGTGCTCCACGCAATGTGCCAAAGTTCAGTTGAGTGATGCACCTGTTAAGAAAATTATGTATTTGAGCTCTCATAATTCCTTATATTTTTATTCTCAATTAAAGTGATGCTGTGATGTATATTATGGTGTAATGGTGGTAGGCCACTATTAGCAGGATGAGGGAGACTGTCCTGGGATTTTCTAAGTGCAGGTTTATTGCAGTCCACCACAACATAGACCAGACAAGCCTCATTTCACTATTCATACATGAAAGTGCACACACAACAAAGCATCACTGTAAATGACAAAAACAATGACAGTTATTATTGGAGATAAAATACAATTTCCTGGTGGTAGCAGTTGCATCACTCAACTGAACCTAGTGTGTGTTAGTGTTGTTGCCTCCGACACATGCATGTAGCCAAAACAAATATTGGCCAAAGGTACATTCACAAAATATTGATACTTTTAAGTATAATAGTAAAGCTAACCATATCATCGATTCGCTCCTAAGTAACTACCTACATTTGTGTACCTTATTGAAAACTATTACCAACCTGAGAGCCCACCTTGTGGCTTGGGTTCACCAGGAGGAGGAGGTGGGTGTGGTGGTGCTTTGGAGGCTGAGCCATGACTGGATGCCTCATCCTCTGCTTCATTTTCCCTAGATGTGTCGTGATCATTAGGGCTCTCAGATGAACCTGCTGAAAACAAAAGAAAATCAAGCAGGTTCACTCAGTAATGATTTTCTATGCTTCTACTTATTTCTTTATTTAATTATAGAGATTATTATTATTATTATTATTATATGTCTACATATAAATTAACAACACAAAATAGCATTACAGTATTATGCAGTGTACAGGCCGGTGTAGGCTGCTTACCACGGTCAGATTCCTCATCTGAACTCCCCCCGTTATCCATCCTTATGTCTCCAGGGTTGTTCATAGGACGGCAACCTGTATAAAAAAAAAGAATTATACAAAATTGAAACAAAAAAACAATAAAAAAGTAGGTAACACTTTATTTGACACGGTCCTTGTTACATATGTTACATGTAGGCTTACCATAGAAATAACGGTAAATTATGCATAATTACATGCAACTAACCCTCAACCAAATCCTAATCCTACCCTAACCCTATAGTAAGTACATGTAGTTAATTTAATATTAATCAGTACTTAAATATATAATTACACTGTAAAAATTACACCTTAAAATAAAGTGTAACCGAAAAGTAATGTCAAACTAATGTGATTTGCTGTGGATCAACAATTGGCAAGTAGTTAGTTGTCTAAATTGTGTGGCATTACTAAAGTTAGCATAAAGTTAACGTTACTGTACGTTAGCCGTTGCTGTTAAACTGGCTTTTACTGTAGCATATGTTTGTATTACGTTAACGTTACATTAACTTACGTTAGCTGCTGAAACGGAGAAACGTTTATAGCGGCTAAACTGGCTATTACTGTACCATATGTTAGGTAACGTTAGAAGGGAAATGTTGATTAATCTTACCGAGAACAGCATCCAATTCATCAAAATAAGGACATTTAATGGGTTTGATCCTGTCTTCTTGTTGTTTTTGAGGCTATCACGGTACTTTCGTCGCAGGTAGTCCAACCTTTCTTTACACTTGGTCCAATCTCCAAAGTCCTGTATAGACGGGCACCGGAGGACGAGGTCTTTGTGAATATTTTCCCAAACGGTGTGGTTGTGCACCATTTGTTCAAATTGCCTTTGGTAACGTGGTTCACCCCAAATATCGATTAAACAGAGTGTCTCTTCCCGCGTCCAATGTCGTGTTTTCTTCTTAGCACTAGCAGCCATGTTGAGAAACAAGAAAGCAGATGTACGCAAAGCCTTGACGTCATATCCGGGTTCCAGGAGAGCGCGAAGTCAGTAATTTTGAGTAAAATCACAGGCTTCGCTTATCCCGTGCGAATGCGCCACACGAAATTCAGATGTGGTGGGGTAATTTCTAAATCACACGAGGTCCCCAGATAGTACTAATCCCGTGCGAATAGGACTTTAGATTCGGTCCCCAATAATGATGGGAAGGAGTCGCAGCAAACACCAATTCTCAGCTGCCTGCCCACCAATCTTAATTCCACGTTCACTGACTTCTGAAGGAACTGAACTAGCATCAGAACCCATGTACTTGAACTGTTTGATTTGTCGGTTGAGTTGCTGGTACGTCATCCATTTCTTCACTTTCACAAAGTACTGCAGGTAAATAGAAAGGTCATATGAAACCACTCCTTCAAACAAGTCATGGCCTAAGCAGGGTGGAAGGCCAGGCTGACATACATGAAAATACTGAAGACTATTGAAAAGTGAGTCAAACTTCACTCCATTTACAACAGTTTCTTCACTGTCTTGTAGTTGCTGTACTGCCTCTTTGTAGTTTTCAACTGTCCTCACTGGAAACCTTACTGTCACATTACCAATTTCATCTCTGGGTACCAAACAGAACCTACAACAGTGAGAGGATGTACTGAAATTTTCAGTATAACCACCAATACAGTGGGATCCTAAATTGTCACCAACAATGCACAAGACCGTTGCCCGTACAACATGACCTAAAGACGTGACTAGACCTTT
Source organism: Chrosomus eos (assembly GCA_036326025.1). NCBI lineage: Eukaryota > Metazoa > Chordata > Actinopteri > Cypriniformes > Leuciscidae > Chrosomus > Chrosomus eos. The sequence continues at coordinate 50,622,886 of CM070822.1, forward strand.
GTCTTCTAGCTCTTTAATGTCTGACAGCATTTTGGAAAACAATTTCTCATGCCCAAAGTATTTCAAATCTTGCTCCGTGCACAAAAGCAAAAGCTGCAGGTGATCAACACTTGACCGATAGAACGGCTCAAAGTTGGCAAGTGTAAAATACACCCCCACTATCTTGTGCTTTTTCTTTGCCGAGCCGAGAGGGTTGACTACCTCAAAAGCATCCTGGTACAAAATAAGCTTTAAACTTATACCTGGCTGCATACACAAAGCATTGGTATTAAACACTGATCCATCACACACATCAGTAAATACCCCTGTAGGAGGGACATATTGAGTCTTTACACATTCCTGCCAAACCACAGGATCTTTTAATATTGCATTCAAAGTGTCTTTGAGGGGGATGTACTGTGCATACCTGTCTCTTCTCTTATCATCTGTCCCTAGGTAAATAGGTTGTGGGTGCACATAGGAGAAGTTCTTTTGAAAAAACTGCTTCCTGGTATATTCTGTAGAGAGAGGAAGGCTGCATGAAGAATGCAAATCTGTCACACCATTCAAAGCTGCTTCTACATCAGAATCAGACATATGTGTACTCTCTTTCAGTATATCTTTGAATTGTTTTGTTGTGTGCTGACTGCAAATGTCATGTAAGCCATTTATCTCTTCAACAATCATCTGTATGGTGGATGAAGGAACGAGGTGCTTTGCCTGCAGTTTCATGTAAAACATACAGAGATTTTTTGTGTAGATGGCTCTCATATCAGTATCAATAGGCATATCATCACATTCATTTTCACCTGTATTGCTTTCAATCGCATCAAAAGCTGGCTCAGTATGCACCGCTGGCTCAGTATGCACCAAGTCTGCAGAACATGTAGCAGATAATTGCCCTGCAATTAAATGTTTATGGATCCTGGATATATGGGAAGTAAATGACGACCGTACCTTAAATATTTTGCCACAGCTACCAAATGGACACTTTACCAACTCACTTTTGGAAAGATGCGACCTGAGATGTGCAAGCAAATTTTTTAGATCTGTGCACTGCTTCTGACAACTTGTGTTCTCACATATATATGGTCCCGGATTACTTGTACAATGTCCAGTTGTCACAGATGGGTTTTTGTGGTGTCGATGAGAATGTGTTTTAAGAGCACTGTACTTGACAAAAACACGTTTGCAGTCAGTCACACAACATGGATATTGGCCGTTAGCCTCATGTCTATGTAGTAATTGATGGTCTACATAACCTTTTACAGATTTTAGTGAAAGGCCACAGAAACGGCATTTAAAGACATTAGCCATTTCACATTACAAATTCAAATGTGAGCTATAAAACATTTAAAAGGAGTATTATACATTTTAACACAGAAAAGGCTGTTTATTGTAGAGAATCCTGTTCTCTTTTCCTTAACAAATGTCAATTTGTAGCTTTGTAACGTAGCCGCACGTGTCAGTTTGGGCCCAAGCACGTGCACGCAGTGATAGTAAGTGTTAAAATAAGAGGTTAAAAGTGGTTATATGTTACAAATCACTCTCTAAAGGAAGGTTGTTAATGTTGTAATGTACTGTCTTTTTGTTATGTGTATATATGTATTATTGATCCATGTTCAATACAGACAAAGCCATATCGCATCAGCGCTGTTCTTTTCTTTAAAACTTTAACGTTACACTTCTTTTAAGAAATATTACAACCGCACAGAAAATCTACCAATATATTGTTACAAAAGCATGTATTTATTACATTCAGAAGTGCCGCGTGTAACTTGCATACAGAGATAGATAACGTTAACCCAGACGCGACTGTCCAGTTTTATATGCAAAAAGTAAAGTTTAGCAACTTTGACAACTTTATAAAATAAAACTTCTGCGCACACGGGAGAGATTTCAAAAAATGACTTCAATATAATATATATGTAACCATACATACAATTGCACATTAAAGGATTAAGGTCAGGGAGAAGATGTTGCTCGTGCTCACCTGTTAGCCAAGTGTGACTGAGTGAGCCCGCGTTGCGTTGTTCGTTGTTCACGTTCACGTTCACTTGTTGATATTCCTGGCAGAGCCGATGTAGGCTACAAGCAAATGTAATTCCGCTGGCTTCAACAACAACACACGTGTATTTTCTCGTTTCTCTCTATCTCTAGTAGGCTACTGACTGCAAGATCACCAAATAAAAAATTGGAGTGAAAAATATTTGCGTCTGCATTTAAACATTTAGAGTTTTGCTCTTGTTGCAAAATAAGACCACCCCCACTTTTGACTCAGATTCCACCTCAATCAAACATGGTTCTGCAATAATAAAACATGACTTCATCAAATCCACATCTTTTGTTTTTAGCTTATTGTATACAACTTTACTTAATAGTTAATGAATTAATAATTTTTTTGGGAGCTGCAACTATATGGTACCCTTGAAAAATAGCACTTTGTTTTTACAATTTATTTTCATAAAGAGTTAAATTATTTATTGCGGTGACATTGCCACAGCTGTGATAGTTTGACTGTGATAGTGTTTATCAAAGGGACATTGTCCTCTGCAAAAAATAATAAAAAAAAAATAAAGAGTGAAAGAGAGAGACCTTTAACCCCCTTTTATTTAAAACAATTTAGGGTTTAAGACAAATTTGATACAAAATAGATTATTAAAAACCATTTTATCAATTAAAAACTAAGCTTTCGTACACACTAGTGCCTCTCTCACACCCCATCTCCATTCAAACAAAGCAACATTATCAGTGTATTTGTAATAGGTATACTCAATGGTCACTCTAGATTCTATTAAAGACCTAAACATAGCTTTCATATCAACTTCTTTTCCTGCATTTTTACACTGGTGGGAATTAAAAATGGCTAACTTAGCTTGGTCAAGATAGGAGGTTTATACAATACTCTCCATGATGGATGTACTTCTTCACAAATTGAGATCTTATCCCTCCATTTACTATCTGTTTTTCCTTGCAAATGTCCAACATGCACAGATTTAACAAATATATAATAAACGTTTTTCTTAGCCACATTATGAAAAATCAAATCCCCATATCCCTTCAACAATGTAGTCTGGTATATTACCCCCAACTCCTCCATCTTTAGTAGTCACTTTCAGCTCAGGGAAGTTGTAAAACCATATCAGTGCTGAGTTAATAAAGGATTTTAAAGGGTTAGTTCACCCAAAAATGAAAATTAAGTCATTAATTACTCACCCCCATGCTGTACCAACCCCGTAAGACCTTCGTTCATCTTCAGAACACAAATGAAGATATTTTTGTTTAAATTTGAGAGCTGGATCACTACCACATAGGCTCCTAAGGGATCGAAACTTGACGGCCCAGAAAGTCTATTCCATGTGACTACAGTGGCTCTACTATAAGTTTATCAAGCGACGAGAATACTTTTTGTACTTTTACAAAAATATGAACTATCCCTTTAATGCAGGGGGCAAAGTATCCCTAATACACTTAATTATCCTATAACCACAGTTCTCAGAGATTTTAATTTAACCTGTGCAGCAAGTCATAAAACAGTTTGTAATCATAATCATAAACACATGATAATCATGAAGCACAAATCATTTTACTGTGTACTACACTTTTTTTATAACTGAAGTCTCATACATGAAATTGTTTTGTATGAAATTGCTTTGTCCGTGTTGAAAAATAGGGGGAATACAGTAGTGAAGTATGGGGTCAACAGTCATACTGGAGAAGCACCAACAGAATCTTTCCTTGTGGAATTTTGCAGATACGTTTACACAACGTTTTACAAATGCATGTATATAAGAATGCTTAATATATATTAGCAATATGTTATAGGCCACACACACACACACACACACACACACACACACACACACACACACACACACACACACACACACACACACACACACACACACACACACACACACACACACACACACACACACACACACACACAGTGTGTGAGTTGGTTTATGTGATTTATGAGGACACAAATTTGTATAATGACATGTGTATTACACTGGTATTACAACTTGGTTGGGTGGTTTATGAGGACATTTCAAAAGTCCTCATAAATCAAATGGCTTAAAAAACATAAAAAACAATGTTTTATTAAAAAATTAAAAATGCAGCATGTCTCCTGTGATGGGTAGGTTTAGGGACGGGGCAATGTAGGGGGATAAAATATATAGTTTGTCCAGTATAAAAACCATTACGCCTATGGAGAGTCCTCATAATGCTGTTGCACCAACAGTGTGTGTGTGTGTGTGGTGTGTGTGTGTGTGTGTGTGTGTGTGTGTGTGTGTGTGTGTGTGTTTGTGTGTGTGTGTGTGTGTGGTGGCCTATAACATATTGCTAATATGTGTGCATATATAAATGTGTGTGATTGTAACTTTTGTTGCCTATTCAGAGAATGATTTGTGTATTTTGACAAAGATCAAAATATTTCCAGAGAATAATGAAAATAACTTTCTAATTTCAACTCCATAAAACTATGTAATATTCACACGTTTATTCATCAGCATATTTATTAAGATTAATCTTGTTGTTTATGTGTGTGTGTGTGTGTGTGTGTGTGTGTGTGGGACACAGATTCAAATTTGCCGCCAATTCCCGCCCACAACGTCGAATGTGTCTGTCCTAACAGCCTAAAGAGCAATGATTGGTCACATGGTTTTGAAGTTTGAAAAAGGACAAACGGTTGTCAGAGTCGACTCGTCTTCTCAACGGATTAGTGCGGGTATTTCAAATTTATTGGTTTTAGGGGAACCATCCTCGGAAATCATGGAGCTGCATTGGCATTTTGGAATATGGAATGTACTGTTTTCTTCCGCGTTTCGAACGAAGGTAAGAGTGTTTTCAATTCAATATAAAAAGTATGCATTTGTAACACTGAATTATTTGAATGTTTTTTTCCCCCATTAAGTTATTGTATTTTCTTGAATTTACTCTTTTTAACCTTCTAATTACGTTTTAAGGTGATCGCAGCATTTGATCGTGTTCGTTGTGATGAAGTGTGTTTAATTGTAATAAGATTATGAAATTCCTAATGTGCTTACTAATGATCATATTACGCTCAGTGTCTACAGTTACACTAGAGAGTGAGAGAAGCCATTGCCCCGTTGATCCAACGCTGATGTTGGTCTGTTTACAGGTAACGTTATAGTTATGTTTTATGAAATAAAATATATCTGGTTGACTGTTAATAAACATAAGTTATTGTACATAACGTTAGAGTTTTTAAGAATCCATTTGAATGCTTCGCTCTTTGCGTGACGCACGTGGTAAGGCCTGCACAGTGGTGCTAAATGTTAGGGAATGTTTAATTTAGATGAAGTTACTAATGGCATTGCAATTGTTTATGTAGTTAATTAGTATGTTATATCATCTGAATTTGAATTAATACATATTTGAATGTAGTATATAAAATATTGTAATATAACGTTATAATGTATTATGTAACGTTACACTATTGGAGTGCATTAAAGGAGCACTCGGGTCAATTTTAACGTTAGCTCTGTTGCTTTTAAATGTGGGGTGCTGTCAGTACCGAGAACAATGAAAACAATCGGTGTTCACTACACCGTGTCATCCTCCTTTTAAAATGTGCATCAGTTGACTGAAACGGGGCCTAAACATGCCAGCCTATTACCCTCGAAACACGGTGTCAACACGGTGAATCTGATTGCAGTAGATGTGGAAGATAAGTTATGCATAAAAGGCATGTTAATTCAGCCACTTCTCGGTTAACGTACTGTTTTTCAGTGAAATCCACAGTTTATTGTCTAACTCATACGATTCAATATTCCAAAACGTATTTTTATTCCACAAAAAAAACGACTTGCCGTGGTTATGTCCATAGTGATTGTCCGGCAAATCGATCACTTTATGTATATCTTTCACATCTAACTTTACTGCAGTCAGATTCACAGTGTTTTTTTTTTTTTGGGAAGAAATCACTTCACATTGCTGGGCACTTGTATTGCCATTTCGAGGGTAATAGGCTAAAGCAGGGGTCTCAAACTCGCGGCCCGCGGGGTGATATTTTTTGGCCCCCTACTTGACATTAAAGTTTAATGTTAGTGCGGCCCGTCGTTGCGTGTGGCGCGTTTTAAAAAAAGGATTTTTTTTATCCCTTATGGGCTACCATAGATAGTCTCGTGACAGCTTACGGTGGGCTTGTTGTCAATAGTTGTCATAGACAACCGCGAAGTGCAAACATACTGCGCGCGTCGCTTCAATTATGAGCGCGCTTGCCGCGCGCCTACATTTGAAATAACGAACTTGAGCGCGCAAAATATGTGAGCGCGATATGTGAACAGGCCCCTTGGCGAGTTACCACCAATCAGGCCACGAGCTACTGGTAGCTCGCGAGCGATGTGTTGGAGGCCCCTGCTCTAAAACAATGTGAGAATAATCATTTTGAGCTTGTAATATGTGTCCAGCAGGTTGATAAAAAGGTTTGGCTTTGATTTGTGCAAAGTCAGTAATTTGAGACACTATACATGTGTAGAAAGAATTCAATAAGACGGGCAGACATGACTGCAAATATTTGTATTTCAAAAGCAATAATTGTTTTTCTAAGTATAATAAAAGGTAATGTGCCTTCCAAAAAAAAAACATTCAATATCATTAATGTGTTGTATAAAGAAAATAAAAAGGACATAAGCAAATATAAATATCACAAATATGTGTTATAGGGAAAAGATGAAATGAAAAAAATGAACTTCAACTGTCAGAAGGACGGCTCATGAAGAACCAATCATGTAGGCTACAGAAAGGAATGTTCAAATTCAGAGTTCAGAAGAAACGTTAATAATAAATATTGAGAAGATTGGATCAGTTGTGCTCCTTTTTTATAATACTTGAATACAATTTTTTGTGGAATACTTGATGCGGCCCAGCCTGACCCAGACTCTCCCTCCAGCGGCCCCCAGTTAAGTTGAGTTTGAGACCCCTGGGCTAAAGGCATGTTTACAACAGGCCCCGTTTGTCAAATGTACCCAAAATAACACGGCAGCAAGTATATATGCATTTACCAAAATGTACCTTCGACATTCTATTCAAAAATCAAATCACATTGAATGTATTGCATGTTTAAACCTTAATATCAATCATGTTAAGTGTAAAGAGTAAAGAATTTAAGTGTAAAGAATGTTTCAACCCGTTCTCATCAATCTGCGTACAAATAACACGACTTTACACTTTCAAATTGCGTGTAATGCATACGCCAAAGTCCAATTTTGCGTGCATATGATACGCCAATCCTTCCCATTAACATCGTTGGAGAGCAGACGCGTCGAAATACCACGCATCACCTTCAACGTCAATGACGTCACCAGCGAAGCTCTCAGTTCGCCCAGTTCACCTGATGCGCGTACATCTCTAAACGGGTAAGGAAGGGCAACAGTCCTTTTTTGTAATCAGATCACGGTGTTAACTGTATTATTTTAATTATTACAGTGTTTCTGCATAACGTTACATGGGGTCATGTGTCAAAATTGCAGCGAATGCGTTTAAATTGGTTAACGTTAGTGAACAGTGGGCCGCTCTATCTGCTTAAACAGACCTGTTGCAGTTTGAAATTAATTTTTAAAAAGTGTTCAATCATGTTGTGACATGAGTCTTCGGCTTTTAGACATGGCTGATGACAGTACTACAAATCAAAAGACTGAATTAGTATTTGCTAAAGTTTTTAGCTAAAGTGGCATGATTAGCATAAGCCTACGGGACCCCCCAGGGGTCAATCATGTGGACTAAAGTGCGTATGGTATAATTCAGGCACGCGCAGACATTACTAGTTGCTTGCAGATGAATGATACTGTAGGGTTGTATTAGACTCCTATCCCCAAGATATTTGATTTCTAATGTCATCATATATAGTGCATTTTACCTAAATTGCACATTGTTGGTTTGATTGCTTCTATTAACCTTTACCCTCATATAACTGATGTGGTCCAAACTTTCCATTCAATTATAATAGTCAGCAAGTTTGAGTTGCAGGCAGATCTCAGATCTAACTGACACCTTTATTTTTTTGTTTAAGATCTGATTAAGTAGAATGTCAAGAGAAAATAAGAGCAAACTAGAAGCTGTTCTTCAGCTCGGGGATGCATTTGTTGAAGAGATACAGGCAAGTTTCATTCTTATTATACACAAATGTGTAATTAATTAACTCCAGTTAGTTAATGCCTATGTTTCACCCATCTACTTTTCATTGCATGTGCATAAAGAAACGTAACACAGAGTTACAAACTCAGAAGGCTGATGAAGTCACAGGACGATCCAAAGTGACCTGGTGGAAGAGGGACCGTGATGGGCAGCGTGTGACCACCGGCAAACGGAGGAAAAAAAGTTCATCTGCTGGTTAGTGTACATCTTATAAAATGTATGTCAAATACTTTAAATGGAGAGTGATGATGTGTGATTTAGAGTAGGAACTGGTTTGATAATGCTGTTGTTACCAGGCTTGTGCAAAATTCAGAATTTCAGAATTGACTCCGCCTCATATGAAGGTGAATTAGAATTGGAATGAAAGGAAGTGGAATTAAATTCATGGCAATTCAAAGAAATTCCACAAAGTCACACAACAGAAATAATGTGCTGAATCTCACATGCATTCAGTGTTAGGAAGGTATTACTGAGGTAAAATGTGTAATTCAATTAGTTACTAATCAAATTAAAATGAAATTGCTTTGCATTGATAAAGAAATCCAAATAAAGTAATCCAATCCACATTTATAATGGGTAACTTATAACAGTTAAGCAATTACTTTGGAAATGTAATTGCTTAACTGTTAGAAATTACCCATTATAAATAAATTAACACATTACAAATTACATTACACAT